>CM062813.1:759711593-760311593 GCA_031772625.1 Pinus tabuliformis | reverse complement strand
GCTCCTGAGAAAGGTTAGTTTTGTTTTTGGTGTGTCGATTCCACTTCCTTAACTATACATGGGGAGTTGAATCATATCATAGTCACTCTTTGTCACATGTTTACCCTAGTGGAATGGTTAACTTAGGTAAATATGGGAGGAGGGTGTGATAGAGTGGTATCAAAGCCAAGTTCTATTCTCTTTGGGTGATGTCTAGTTTTCATTCTCTTTGGGTGATAGCTGATACCATAGAGTGGTATCAGAGCATGGTTCAACACTTGGACTAGATGGGCAGAATTTGTTTGTCATGCATGCATGAAGGATGTATATGTGCTTGTTATGTATGCATGGTGGTAGTCATTGTTACAATTGTGTTGCCATGTAGGAGTTGATGATGTTGTTGTTGGGATGTGTTTGTCATGAATGAATGTCGGTTGTATATGCATTTGTTATGGATGTCAATGTCTATATGTTGTTATGCATTCATTGTTATGGGCATGGTTTTCATGCGTGAGGTCATGGTACGCAGTTGATATTGTCATGCTTGATGTCTATATTCTTTTATGATTATGATTATACGTGTATTGTGCTAATCTGGTTGATATTGCATACGAGATATCCTCCCCTGAACTATACTGAGGTATGTTGATTATGTTTATATTTTGGTTTAGTTGTCATGGTATACTTGTAAGAAGAAGATAAAAGATGACTAGCAAAATGGTAGACTACAATTCAGGAGACTCTCCCTATAGATCAGATGAGAAACAGGGTGATGAGTACTCCCCTCACACAATAGACCCTTTGAGAAGTTTAAAAGCAGAAATAAGGAGTTGTAAAGCAGATAATGACAGGATCATTTAGTCACAAGAGAGAATTGTCAGGGAACGAGAGAAACAAGAAGAGGTTAATGCAGTCATCCTTCAGAGCTTGTCATACTTACAGAGAAGGGACCTCTTAGGATCAGTTGTGGACGAGAGGACGGGACTAATGGAGCCTATGGTAGTAGGTCTCATTGTGGGCACAGGTTAGACAAAGATGACTCGGTCAGAGATGGAATATTATTGGATACACCTGATAGACGAGGCAGTGGACATGGGATTTACTATATTTCTGGTTCAGACATGTATCATGATTATCATCACTATCATCCTTACAAGAAGAGTGACAAGGTATATTTGTCAGATGAGTTCAAGAAAGAAAATCCAACTACATTCGATGGAGATTTGAAGAAAATGGAAGATGCAGAGGCATGGCTACTTGGAAGGAAGAAGGATGGGGTGAAGGTTTCCTTGGAAGCATTGGGAACCCATGGGGGTGAGTCATGGTGTATGTTGTTAGTTTTTTGCTTTTAGTGTTTTTTGTTTTGTTTGTGTTTAACTTGCAATTTTGTTTATGTCTGGTGCATGGGCTTGCCATTTTGTTGTGGTGTTGTATTGTTATTGGTCTTCGTGGTTTTCCTCTTGTTTATCTCTTATTCTTGCCTTTTATGTTTTGAGGGTCTTGAAAATTGGTTGGGGAAAGGAGAAGGTTAATGGAGATCAAGGAGAGCTTAATGAAACCCAATAGGTAATGTAAGACCCGGATAAATCTTGGTGAATGAGTATAGAGCAGCAAAACAGAGGTGATGGTAGGTTACAGATTATAGGTGCAGGTGACAAGTTGCAGGTTGCAGGTTGCATGTTAGTGCAGTTGGCTATAGGCACTAAGAAGAGAGCCCATCATTAGGTAAGAGTTGGTGCATTTGAGTTAAAAGAAATTCCTACATCAGCGCATCTGAATGTTCTTCTGTTGGATTTGTACATTATGCTTCTAGGTTTGGACTAGTTGTATCTTCACTGGACTAAGGTGGATCATTGTGACAAGGCCATTGAGTGCTTGTATGACAATGGAGAACAGAGGATCTTGCAGGGTAAGAAGAAGGAAACATCAGTTAGAATGGTTACAACTATGCAAGCAAAGCGTAGTCACGGGAAAGGGTGTGTCTAATTTACAGTGATAAAGGTAACGATGTTGAGGATGCGAAAGTCTTCAAGAGGTATCCATTTTTGCAATAGTTTCAAGATGTATTCCCAGGATATATTGCCACCTTACGGGGAAGTAGACTTTTCTATTGAGTTGGTACCAGGAGCAGCTAAAGGCAAGAATGTGACAGCTAGTTGGGTTGGTTGGGTCCATGGGGATGAATGAACAGTGGCAGGACAGTCATGAGAAAGGTAACATGAAAGGTAAAGTAAATGGACTTGAGGCGTCAAATGCCTTGGCTATTTTGGGAAGCATTGTTCTCAATGTTCTGCATGGATAAAGGGAGTTCTCTTAACCTTGACCTTATGATATCTGGTAATTATGTTGTGATCATGATTATGTTGATGTTTATATATGTATACATGTATGTATGTATGTCCTTTTCTGACAGGATCATGATTGTTTTATGCTAATTTTTATATATATGTATGTATGTATGTCATTGTCTAAGAGGGTCGTCAAGGATCATTCTTGTGGAGGAATGATTGCTTATGCAGGTGAATGACATGAAGAGGTTCCTGGTTTATGAGGAATCAAGTGGGAAGAGTAGCCTTGACATATCTATGAGGTTAGTATCATGTGGATATGAAATCACATTATGTGCTTGTACTATGTCTATGTTTATGTTATAGCAGGTAATGCTGAGGGATACATCAGCGGAATGAAAGCAATGTGATCTGCGGCATGCTTGGACAAGCATGGAAAGTTGATAAGACACTAGAAGCAAGGTTGCTTGGTAGACTCAGTGTGGTTTCTGGATGTGCAGTACTATTATTGTGTATATGTTGTACATGTTGTACCTGTGATGTTGTGTACATGCGGTTTTATGTATATACTAGCATAGATCCATTTAAGCATGGATCTAACATGAGCAGAGAGGGATCAAATTTCTTCACATGCAAACTTCTTTAGAGTGTAAAATACAATGTGTTATTTTTCATTGTTGAAATTGTATTTTTGAATGCTAAACAGGGTATATATATGACCAAATAAACGTTTTAACCATAAAAACTTAATTTTTTCATGATATATACAACAACAACAAAATTGATATATAATGTATAAGCAATTGACATTAAAATATTTTACATAACATGTACATCTAGACATTTATGACGCAAATTAAAATGGTTTTTTATTATTAACATATTTTTAAGTATATGTCAATATTAATTTGTATTAAAATATTTTATCAATAACCAAATTATAAGATTTAAACATCTTACTCATACATTTTTTCTACTTCTAATTACTTTACAACATATTCATTTATTTTTATTATAGCCTACATTATTTTTCTATTTAGAACATAATTTTTGTTTTTTGTTTTTTGTTTTAAAGGGGAATGGAGAGACGGACAAACTTATACATCCCTCTCATACTGGGTTGTAGAATGAGCCTTCCGGCTCAATGATGTTGTGTACATGTTGTTTATGTAGTGTTGGTATCAGATGGTGTTGTGTATATGTTTTTTATGCAGTGTTGTGTACAGATGCAGTTATGCGCATATTGGATATGTGTTGCTATGCACCTATGGTGTTGTGTGCATGTTGGATATGTAGTGTTGTGTACTTATGGTGTTGTGCGCATGTTGGATATGTCGTGTTGTGTACATATGGTGCTTTATGCATGTTGCATATGTGGTGTTGTGTACATATGGCGTGGTGTGCATGTTGTACATATGGTGCTATGTACATGTGGTGTTGTGTGCATGATTGTACATATGGTGTTATGTGCATGTGGTGTTGTGTACATGTTATACATGGGGTGTTGTGTGCAGGTGGTGTTGTGTACATATTGTGCATGTGGTGATGTGTACACATCGTCCATGTAAGTTGTGTACATGTGGTGCTTTGTACACGTTGTGCAGGTGGTGTTGTGTACACGTTGTGCAGGTGGTGTTGTGTACATGTGGTGTTGTATACATATCGTGCATGTGGTGATGTGTACACGTCATCTATGTAATGTTGTGTGCATGTGGTGTTTTGTACACATTGTGCAGGTGGTTTTGTGTACATGCGATGTTGTGTACACGTTGTGCAGGTGGTGTTGTGTACACGTTATGCAGGTGGTGTTGTGGGGTGGTCTCAGGAAAAATCACAAGGCCTAGGAATACCTAGACAAGTAAAGGTGGGATTGTGGTGAAGCCTTGTTATAGACATATTTGGGCAATACAAACCCAATCACATATATCCATAAACCAAGGGCTTCTAAACCCTTAAAAGTGTTGTTTCATACCCTAAAGGAACAAGGTCAGTCGATTACATCATCTCCCAGAAGTTCTCCATGAAAAACTACTCAGAACTGGTCAAAACAAGACCATACAAATTGCTCCATGCATAGGGTGTGATGCATCTCACCTATTACACACGGGGGGTGCGATGCATACTGAAAATCCCTTCTGTAGGGGGCGATGAGCGAGAGCAGACAAATGGCAAAAGTAGTTTGCTAGGTGGAAACCCAAAGAATCTTCTAGAAACTACTCATATGACACTTGCCTCTCTGAATTTGCCCAGGGATGAGTAAGAGATCTGAAATCTCCAAGTGGAACCAAGAACTATCAGTGAAATGACACTAATCAAAATCCCAGAAGCTGACTCACTCTCCTGTAAACATCTATATATGGATCCCTCATCCTAGAGATCCAGAGGCTGGAATTTTGTAATTTGCAAGGAAGTGTTGTTGGTTTCTCTTTGAAGACATTGTTGGGTGATCTTGCTTTGTATGAGGTGAAGAGGTCTTTCATGCTAGGAGGATGATGCTGGATCAGACAGCCTGGTTGTAATCCTCTCTTCTACTACTTCTATCAATAAAGCTATTTGAGTTTTCCTCCATATGCTTGTATATCTCTGAATCTTGTATTTGTATATGCATTTGTATGGTTAATGTACATCTGATCCTACATTGTTTATGGTTATAGATCTCTATGCTTTGATGGTATTTTGCTGCCTTGACTCTACAGGTGTTCTTTGAAGTGGGACAAGTGAGAAAGGAGTGGCGAAAGCTCTATCAAGGGAGAGAGGAAACGAGCAAGGAGACTAGCGAAAGACTGAGGTTGGTACTCTCTGCTTCTCTCTCATCTATCTCTCATAAAGGAAAACACAAGTGACTTTAGTTTGTTTGTTTCTAAGATAGCTACCCGTCTTAGTGGGACTAGCATCTCTGAATGGACACTAGTTTTCCCGATAACAAGCCTGGTTTTGTGTACCCTCATTGGGCCTAGGAATCCTTGGCCGGTAAATGGCGAGATATACGGTAAAGACTAAAGGGAGGAGATGGAAAAATTCCTCACATTTTAGGCGGTGAGATCCGGAGGCATCCATGCTTGTATAGACCTAGTGATGCTTGGACTGGTATATAGTGGGATTGCAATAAAGCCTAGTAGTGTATGTTTCCTGTTTGGGCCTAGGAATCCCTTGGTGGGATTACAGTAAAGCTTGGTTGTATAAATGAGGGTTTCAGGCCTAGGAATCCTTGACCGGTATTGTCGGGATATATAGTAAAGCCTGAGGAAGCCCTAGTGGGTTTTACTGTGAGTCTCAAATTCATGCTTGGAATATGGCACTGGGGTGATTGGTTGAAAGAAAGGTTTGGTTCATCCTAATCTATGGTCGAGTGGTACGTGAAAGTTCCTGACTTGGATGGCCTTTGCATATGTTAATAAGAGTTATTTTCCTCTTGTGTTCCATCTGTAAATGTACTCATTATTATGTGGTTTTAATGGTTGTGCTATCATTGTTATTGTGATGGTTATAAGCATGGTTGATGACAGACTTTGGTTATGGATCTCATGATGCTTTGATTAGTAAATAAAATGATAATGAATATATGATGTAATAGATGATAATGCAATTATTGTGAGAGGGCATTAGACCTTCTTAACGAATCTTAGATATGTATGAGGTCCCTATGTTCAGATGTGCTTATATGACTTTTACATTACATATTTATAATGTGTTTAACGAAAGGCTTGTAATGGTTAGGGTGAGTATGGTTGGGTCCTTGTTCAAGTTTTACATTAGAGGCCTTGTCTTCTTGTTAGTTATCATTTATGAGAATTTCATCAAGTTCTAGGCAGAGGCCTGAGTCTAACCCTGAAAAAGTGGCTCACAGTTCAGGGTCGCTAGCACAGAACTGCCTAAAAAAGGTTGTAGTCACATGGATTCCTTGTTGTGGGAGCGACTAGAGAGTTTGACCTGCTTGGAGGTCTTTTCATGGGAGCGACTGGGGTCTAATCAAAAAAAATCAAGCTAACTCAGGGGTTAGGCACCTATATGGTTGGTTAGTCCCTGGGATCCTATAGCTCCTAAGAAAGGTGAGTTTGGTTTTTGGTGTGTCGATTCCACCTCCTTAACTGTACATGGGTAGTTGAATCATATTATAGTAATTCTTCGTCACATGTTTACCGAATGGACCGATTAGCTTAGGTAAATGTGGGAGGAGGGTGTTACACAATTTAGCTAGAAGTGAGTTAAGAAAAAAACAAATTGTGTAAACAATTAGAAGAGGAGAATGTCTTCATGAAGAAATTAGAAAAATCAACCATTAATAAGGACACAACAACCGTGAAAAGACATGTAGGAGAAGAGAAAATCAAAGTACTTAACAAGGAAACAAACAAAGGCAAATAACATAATCAAAATGAAAAGAACGAGTAGAAGAAAATGCTCTTTGCAAAGAGGCCATTTACTCTTGGCGATGAACTGAGAAAACTCAAAAGATCTCAAAGGAGATGCTTTGCTCCTGCGAAAATTATGACATGTTTTTCTCTCCTTTCTTTCCATGAACCTATGACATGTTTTTCTCTCCATTCTTTCCATGAACGTGAAGATGTTGCAGCACAATGTAAGACAAAGGAAATCAAGTTTAATCAAGAGAAAATGCAACAAACAAGAATGCTTCCTCAAGCAAACAAGACAATCATCTACAAGATACACAAATCATTTTTATTGTTACTTTTATTTGTACAATGGATTTGGACATAAAGTTGAATGCAAAATCTATATAAAGAAAAGTATTAAGCACATACAATTTGTTCCATTTCTTGGCCATATAATATGCTATTTGTGTAGCAACCTTGGCCACATGGCCAAAGACTGCAAGCCTCTATGTATCCTAAAGAACTCTAGACAGATGATGGAAGCCAATCAAAGAAGACTAAACAATTAAAGGATGCATACAAAAGAAGGAAATCTACTAAAGTATGGAAAAAGAAGAAAAAGGTAACAAAATGAAGTCATCATGGTCTAAGGGGGAGTTGCTCATGAAAGAAAAGAAGAAACTAATGAATGGAAGTGCTGGAGAGACTCCATCTTAGGGGGAGAGCAGCTCCAAAAATGTCATAGAAAAGATCATGGGCATGTTGAGCCCAAACTTGCACATGACTTGGAGCAAACCCTGATCCTCCTTGACTTATCTTGAAGAACAAGAAAAAAATAGGTGGTCTCTGCATACAAAGTAGAAAAGTTGAAAAAGATTCCAAAATGCTAGTAAGACTAATATAAAAGGTAAAAGATGGAATGCTTGCTGCCAATGATGGAGCAAGTCATTTTGAGGATGGTGCACGAGCAAAGAAGGTAAATAGATTTATAACAAGCAGGCTTTGTAAATAGTATACCGCATTTTGGTTCAATCATAGAAGACAATGTTGGCAAAATTTGTGATAAATCAACATTTGGCATTCACAAGGAAACTTCTGCCCTTTCACATAGTGCCTTTATGCGCTGTTAATATGATAGAGATAGTCGGTCCTTCTACCTCTGCTAAGTCGATTTGATATATTGATCCTTCCCATTGTCTATGTTGTCGAATTCATGGATCTTGTGAACATTTTGGATCACACTACAACAGGTATTTATAATCCAACAATAGGCCAAATGAAAAGCTAGGTAGTCAAGCTTCAACAGTGTTGGTAACTCAACTGGAGGATAAGATGTTTAGATATTTTATACATCATATGCTACAGTAGTTTTGAGTTTTTTTGTTGCTCTTGAGACAATTCGTACTCAATTTCGACAAGCAATTGAAAAGCGCAATTTCTGCAACATCACAAAGTCACTCTGCAAGCCTAAAAAAAAAGAGAAGAAATAAGAAATAAGAAGGGAGAGACTGTGCCCGTGAATGGAAAGAAGAAGGTCTCCACCTTCATCATCCACTGAGAGACTGGAAGACGATATCATGAACCGCAAATAAATCAAATAAGAACTGCAAAGTATATGAACTATGCTACTTAAAGTTGGTGAGAATGAGGCGAAGAATAAGACTAGATTAAACTTTTGGTTGCCTTGCATTGATGACATACTATTGGGACATTTAGAACATTTTCTTGGAAAAGATAGTTGAAATTTGTGTATGTCGCAAATGATTGAACTTGACAGATATGTGAATATGGCGAATAGGTAACGTAGAGAATCAAAAATTAATATTATTGACAGAATTGCCAGTGAGCAGAATGGACAGAGTTCGACAGAGGTGGCAGAATGAAGCAAATTTAGATGGATGCTTATTTAAAGGAGCTTTATTAATCATTGCAGAGAATTATGTATTAAATGTTCGACTGCACAGGGAATCATTAAAACTGGGCTAACAACTGAGAGTGAACGACAATAATCCTATATGGCGTTGATATTACAATGGAGCTGACATTATGAACAACAACATTGGCGTTATTGCATTAATATACGATGGCATTATTGCATTAATATGCCAAGGTGAATCAGTAGGAAGTTGTGTTATATTAAATTTATACTCTGTTGTATTGCATTATAATGTTATTGGCAGCGATACAAATATTTTGCATTGAAAAAACGAATAATACATTGGAGCATCGCATTATAGTCAACACTGTCAGCAGTTTAATAATGGAGAGGTTTTATTAGTGGTCAGGTATATTATACAAAGGAATCAGTGTTATTTTCATTACAATGCATTCATTACAATGTGTTACAAGTGTTGAAGATTGAATATGCGTGAAGGAATGTGTATGCCTTACGTAATGCGTCACATACTTTATTGGAGTAGTGTTGATACTTTGAATATACGTTGATACTTGGTGCACTAATTAGGGTTCTCGACATATGGACAACCTTGGATGAATATACGATGCTTTGGCTCAATATTTTGACTCAATACAATGCTCCAAATATAAAGTGTTGCCTCAATGCAAAGTCTTGGCTCCAAAATATTATGTGTTGGCTCCGAATTATTGTTTGTGAAATAGAATAAATACAATGCTATCCTACAAAGCCAATCTGAATGAATACAACACTACAAATAAACATTGCTATACATTTGGTGTAACGTTGCAATAGAGACAAACATGATGTGAGCTTCATTTAGAACCTTGATTTACTGTTTTGTGAAGAAATATTGTAATTGTCTTTGTACAATAAGATTTTGGTCTCAAACCCTACAAAGCACATTGAGCGTTATTTGGACAGCGTTTATCATTCTTGGAGAGTGTTCAACATATTGTTCAGCATTATTGGAGAGAATTTATCATGTTAGAGCGTTTGAATATGGAGCAACGTTATTATACCTGGAGCAACCTTATTCGTGTTGGAGTAGCCTTTATCAATATGCAGCGTTCAATATTGCAGCATGCACAGCCTTTATCAATATTGTAGCGTTCAATATTGGAGCAACCTTTATTGAGAACGTTTTTGTTTAATGGAGCAAAGTTGTTGGTAACTCAAATGGAATTCAAATGGAGAGAATTGTTGTTCAATATTGAGAGAGTTGTTGTTAAATAGAGCAGCGTTGTTGGTAAATGGAGCAGTGATAATACAAGTCAAATCAAATTGGAGCAGTGTTAAATTGCTTTGTTCATGATTTCATACATTAAATTGGAGCAGCGTTAAACTACAATGCAATTCATGGTTTGTGCAATTCAACGTTAAACTGTAATGCAATTTAGCAGCGTTAAATTTCTTTGTTAATGATTTAAATTGGAGCAGCGTTAAACTGCAATGGAACAACGTTAAATTGCAATACCTCGCGTTGTATACATTGCAGCAGTGGTATAAATTGGATTTGTTTATTTTATATATTGAAGCAGCTTATTTGAGCATTGTTTTTATGGTGGAGAGCATTATTATTAATTATCATTATTGTGGAGAGTATTAAAATGGAGAGCCCAGCAATCAGTTTATAACATGTGTTGTATGGAGAGACCAGCAATATGGTTTATAATATGCCTTGTATGGAGAGCCTAACAATTGGTTAATGGCAGCCTTGTAATATGCGTTGTATGGAGAGCCCAACAAAAAAAATTTGTATTGTTAATATGGAGAGCCAGCAATTGTAAGGAACTGCCTTAAATTTGCGGCAACACGTATTGGAACAATGCTATATTTGTGTGCAATGTTATGTTATTCTTCCTGGAGCAACGTTTTTCTTCTTGCAGCAGCGTTATCTTTGTGTGCAGCTTATTTTAATAAAGTTACCATTCATTCATGATTGCAACAGCTTCAATGTGTAGGGAGCCCAACTTATATTGCGACCTCTTCTTCTTTGAATATGTATATTGTGTTGGCACTATATTTGAATTGAATGTATATTGCGTTCTTCTTTCCTTTGGCACTATTCATGTTGCGTTATATATATATTTATATTTTGTTGACAACGTTATTATACATTTATTGGAGCAACATATACTATAAGAGCAGATATATTATTAATTATTTGGAGCAACCTTATTATTCAAGGAACAACTTTATATATTATTTGGAGAGCAACCTCATATATTCATTGGAGCTGCATTATTGGAGTTGTATTATTTAATGGAGCTGCAATTGGAATTAATTGCCAACATTTAATACTGCGTTAATTTAATACATCCTCACATTGCGTTCATTCTTTAAAAAAGAAATCAACGCTCTTCCCATGCACTCTTCAAAGAGAGTTATTTGCAGCGTGTCGGTGACTGGTACAACATTCTCGGCAGTGTGATCAATGTTTGGAGTAGCTTTAAACATTTTGGAGCAGAGTTCATTTAAAAGCAGTTTTTAATTGTAAGATAAAATTAAATTGCAATAGAGCGAGGTTTAATATATTGAAACAATGGTAATTCCAGGATCAAAGGTTTTTTGGCTTTTGTTGGCCATACTGGGAGTTATAATCCATGCCTATATATTTCATGTTCTTTAAATACATTGTGGCACCATTTATATACCAGCATAGTAGATGGATTTAGATGAAATTCGATGCAAAAATCCAAGGATAATGAATGGTAAAATTTTGATATGATTTAATTGTTGGTGCCTTTTGTAAATTAGGGTTTTGTGCCCTAATTTCACACTATATACCCAAAGAGAAAAGTGGCAAGCATAGTAATGGAATGCTTATTATATAGCAAATAGATGTTGGCTCTTAATGAAACATTGTATGTAGCTCTTAAAGAAAACCCACTAGAGAAATGCTTCCCTATAAGAAGATTCTTGTAATTGAAGTGAAGTCATAAGAGGAGGAGCATATTTCCATAACTATTGAGGCTTCTATGTATGTGGTAGCATTGATTGAGCATACAATCTTCTTCTTCGTAAACGAAGATAAATATTTTATTGCACCCATGCCATTGATGTCAAAGGGGGGTGTATGCTAAGGTAAAGAGTGTGCTTCCATCAATACCAAAGGGGTTGATGGAAAAGGAACAACAAGAGCAACAAGGTATGTTTGGGATGCTTGATGACAATAGTAAAGAAGCTGCAAGAGAGGAAGGTATGAACAACAAAGATGTGATGATTGGCTTGTTATGTGATGCTTTTGAGAAACGAGGCATATGCTTATGTTGTTATTGAAATGATAGTGTATGCAAAAATGAACAAGATCAACAAAAGTATGCAAAGGAACAGCAAGAGAGGTTTTATGAGATGAATTATGTAGCAACAAGAGGTTGAGGTATGTGATGGTATGGCCTATGAATATGGCTTTAATAAGCCATGTTGAGTTGATGTATTGCAAGGTAAAGGCATAAACGAGTTGTCATGCAATGCAAGGTAAAAGCATAAAGGAGTTGTGATACATATGTTAAAATGCTTGCATAATGTTGCAGAGATTGCTATGTTGAAGAATTTGTTGTGATGTTGAATTGTTATTGAGTTGAATTGTTGTGATGCAAGGCAAAGGCAAGACTCCATGACAGCAAAGGAAAAACTCCATGACAACAAAGCCAAGACTCCATGACAGGCAAGACAAGGCTCAAGGTTGCTGAGGCAATGACATGAAGAAGTAGTGATACAAGATGTTGCATTGCATTGCTTTCATATGTTGTGTGCATATTGCTTGCATTGGAGAGTGCTTGTGTTGTGTGCATGTGTTATGATGTTATAATGTGTTGCTTTTAGCGTTATGTTAATATTGGTGTACTTAACCATTATAGATGGCTGAAAATAATATTTGAACACTTATTTTTGTTCTTATATTCAAAATATGAAGAGTTTGGAAACAATTGAGTGGAAGGCAAAGAGTCTGTTGAGACATCTATAGGGCAATAGTTAGGATGATTTATCTATATATGATAACTACTTGTGATATCTTTTTACTTTTTCTTACTTACTATTATCATCAAATTGTTGGCATTATGATACAGGTATGACTCAAGTGTTATCCTTGATGGCAACTCACTCAGATGAAAGATCACAGTTCAGACTCACAGAATGAAGAAAGAAAGGTAGACGCAGGTTCACTATATACCAATTCGCGTATATACGCAGGCTCACTATATACCAAGTCGTGTACACACACAGGTTCACTATATACCAAGTCGCATATATACGCAGGTTCACTATATACCAAGTAGTGTATACATGCAGGTTCACTATATACAAAGGTGCGTATAACGTACACACACATGTTCACAGAAGGAAAGGCGTGTACATGTTAGAAAACTAAGTTTTGGTCCGTGGTATTTGGTTCATGGTATTTTGGTATTTGGTCCATGGTATTTGGTTTGAGGTATTGGGTCCAAGGTATTGGTCCTACGTGGTTTTGGACCATGGTATTGAGAGAGGCCTAAACCTATATAAGGAGAAGAAGATCGTTAGGCCAATGTGCAAGTGTGCAAGATTTGAATATTTGATGAAGTGTGAGATCTAGTATGCTAGTTATGGGTTTGTGATGCTTTGCTTGATCTGAACCAAGGATGCACCTATGCGGTTGATGATGGATGATGGATCAGGATCATAAGGCTTGGAATGTATTATCATTATGTGGTTTGATCATGGATAGACTAGATCTGAATTATTGACGCATGTTTTATTGTATAAATGTTATGATCTAGGTATGACTGATGTCTGGTATAGTTGCAAAGTTCTGAGTTAATATTTGCAGATGTGTACGCGGGTTCGCTTTGGTAAAAGCGCGTATACACGCAAGTTCGGCTCATCAAAGTCGCATATACTATTTGAAGTATGATATTTGAAGTTGCAGTGTTATGCTCTTAACCTGCAAGACAATACCAGAATACCAAATATGCGAAGAAATATACCCAGAACATAGAACAGTGAGAATCAACAGCAAGTATTTTATTATTCAGAAAGCAATGTTCACTTGCCTCTTTGAGGGGGCAACCTCCAATAGAGCCGAGCTCGATTACAAAATAAGACACGATGCTCCTCGCAGGGAGTCTCTATCCTTTATATATGATTCGTACATACAATACCATGGAGAAATACCATGGTTCTTATTAAAACCATCTATCTAATACCATGGCCCATTTGCAACTAACTGTGGTCCCGCCATTAAATGCGGGTTAACCACTTACAATTATTAATATGGGCTTTATTGACTCTTTACTCAACTATAACTATGACTCGATCCTACTACATAAATAAGGGGGTTAGGGTGGGACCCTAACATGCCCTCCCCCATAAGATTAGCCTTGTCCTCAAGGCTGAAGCTATGGAAACTGCTGAAGAATAGTGGTTGGTTCCCAGGTTGCATCTTTCGGAGACGTGTCTTTCCACTTGATGAGGACTTCCTTAATCATGCGGCCACGCAGGTGTCGTTCGCGTGTGTCTAAGACCTGTTCAGGTTGGAGCCAGATTGACCCTTCTTCATCCAGTTCAGGTAGACTGGTTTGAATTCTGCAATTGTTCCCAATCACTTTCTTGAGGCATGAGACATGGAAAACTGGATGGATTTTTGCAGTGGGTGGCAAAGCTAGCTTGTAGGCCACTTCTCCAATGCGCTAAAGTACTTGATACGGTCCGTAGAATTTTGGAGATAGTTTCTGACACCCCTTGTCTTTGAGTGATGTTTGCTTATATGGTTGCAGCCTCAAAAATACCTGATCTCCTTCTTGAAATTGGTGTTCTGATCGATGTTGATCTACCTGTTGCTTCATGCGGTTTTGAGCTTGATGAAGATTCTCTCTAAGATGGGCTAGCATGGTTGTGTGATTCTGTAGGAGTTGATCCACTGCTTGTACCTTTGAGCACCCCTTGATATAAGAAGTAGGGGAAGGAGGGATTTGACCATAAACTGATTCATATGGAGTCATTTTGGTGGTGGCATGATAGTTGGTGTTATACCACCATTCAGCTAGAGGTAACCACTGTACCCAGAGATGTTGCTTTTCTGAAGTAAAACACCTAAGGTAGGTTTCTAGAAATTTGTTGACTGCTTCAGTATGACCATCAGTTTGTGGATGATAGGAAGTACTGAGCTTTAGTTTGGTACCTTGTAGCCTGAAGAGTTCCTGCCAAAAATTACTGGTGAAGACCGGGTCACGATCAGACACAATGGAAGTGGGCATGCCATGTAATTTGAAGATATGATCCATGAAAGATTGAGCGACCAAAGTTGGTGTAAAAGGGTGGGGTAGGGCGCAAAAATGAGCATACTTAGAAAGTTTGTCCACCACCACCATGATGACTGACTTGTTTCCTGACTTTGGAAGGCCTGTAATGAAATCCATAGAAACCTCCGTCCATATTGATGTCGGGATGGGAAATGGTTGTAATGTGCCTGGTGCTTTGACAATCTCTCCTTTGTGGCACTGACAGACGTCGCATTCCGCTACAAAAGTAAGAATGTCCTTTTTCATTCCTGTCCAAAAAATGATCTTCAAGTGCGAGCATACGTCTTCTGAAAGCCTGAATGTCCTACAGTGGGGGATGAGTGAAACTCCGCCAAAATGCTGCTTTTGAGGGTGGACGTTGGTGATAGTATGACTCTATCCTTGTAGCGCAGAATCTCATCCTGCCACGAGTAGCCCTTGGTGCAATTTGGATCCGCCTACAATTGAGTACAGAGTTGGGAGAGCCAGGGATGTGAAAACCATTCTCCGCGAGCCTCTTCAATCCATTCTGGAATGGGAAGGGAAATGACAAGCAGGGTACTTTCGTCCTCAAATTGGCGAGATAGTGCATCTGCTACAATATTTTCGTGCCCTTTCTTGTAAATTATCTCATAATCATATCCCAACATTTTGGCGAGCCATTTATTTTGTTGTGGTGAGGATAGGCATTGCTCCAAAAAATGTTTAAGACTTTGATGGTCTGTGCGGATTTGGAAGCGTCACCCCAACAAGTAAGGTCGTCAGGTATCTACTGCATGTAAGATGGCCATCATCTCCTTCTCATAGGTAGATTGTCCCAGATTCTTCCCACTTAGTTGTTGGCTTGTGAAGGCCAAGGGTCGACCTTCCTATAATAAGACTGCCCAAATACCCGTACCCGAAGCATCACATTCAATGACAAAAGATTTGGCGAAGTCGGGTAGTGTTAAGACTGGAGTGGAACACATGGCATTTTTTAGAGCTGTAAAGGCCTATTGTGCTTCATCATTCCAGAGGAATGAATTTTTTTTTAGGAGTTGAGTGAGGGGCCTCGCAATGCGACCATTGTTGGGTTAGGGTGGGACCCTAACATGCATATTGGATCTGGTTGTTGTTGCAAAGTTCTGGGTTCTGCTCTATGTTCTGGTGATTGTGTTTTGATGACAGGGTTTCAGTGATTCAGTGTTGGGTGATTGGTTGATGCAATAGTTGTATTGCAGTGGTGATTGATTTTGAGCTTCAATGTTGTTGATGGGTCCAGTATGAAAATTGGATGAAACGTGGCCTTCATATTATGGTGTTGTGATGAAACAAGAAGGTCGTAGCCTTCACTAGGCCAACACCTATGTACTAGTAAACGAATCAGCTAGTACAAGAGCCAGGGGGTTGTAGCTCCCTTCCAGTAGAAGTTGGAGAACGAGAGAAGCTCGTAGCCTTCCGCAGGTGGGTGCCTACGTACTGGTATGAGTCTGTGCCAGTACAAGATTGTAAACAGGTTTTTCTTATCTTAAAGAAAACAACAAAAAGTGGTTTTTGTCCCGCATTGGGTTTCCACCTCATATCATGGTGTTCATGTGTGCTTCTTATGTGTGATGATCTGTTATGTTTTACTGCCCCTGTTTACTGTTCATATGGTTAATGAAGTTCTGATGCTTTGATTAAAGATCAACATATAATGGATTAACTGAATCATAAGTTTACTGGATATACGCTAGTTGCATTAAACACAGTTACGTGTACACGCGGGTTCCCTTAACTGAAGTAGCGTATATGAATCTAAGTATGGAAATGAAAAAGTTAGTGATTTGCTAATATTGATTCACCCCCCCCCCCCTAGTATTATTTACAACACAAATAGCTATCAAAACAAGAAGAATAATAGTACACAAGAACAAAAGATATAGGCTACAAACCAGGGCCAAAACCTCTCCACTTGATAGGAAAACCCGTAAATGTCTTCTCTTCTTATAGATTCTTCAATTGATGAATTCCAATACCTCTAAACCAAGACCAATACCCTTCCAATACAAAATTTGACCTCTCTGTATGATGTGCTTCCTTTGTCGAAGTCAAACCTAGTCAAATCTCTTCCAGCAGCACAACTTTGACCCCAGCTTCAAAATTTCGGCCTCTACTGCAAGTCTGAAAATTTTGACCCCGTGCAACTGCTACTGCATCCACACATGTGAGAGAAATTTAGCCTTTCAAGGCCTACCAACAACTTCTATTTCCTTGCTTCCTTGTCTAGGGCTAGTAGGTGACCTATTAGGCCCTTTTTCCAACAACTTTGATCCTCTTCCAGTGGATAGAGAATTTAGACCTTGAAGCAACAAACCCTTACCTTCCTTCTTCGCACGTGTGAGAGAGAATTAGCCTAGAAACTTATTTTATTTATCCTCCTTCTTCTTCGCTAACCTTCTTGTGCTTCCCTTTTGCTTGTATGTGTGAGAAGTGAATGTATCCCAACAAGGTCGAGTTCCCTCCTTTATATAGGCTTCTTAAGGTGGATGTGGCTCCTTAAAATAGGTCAACTTCTTAGCTGACAAGATGACTTGGTCTTGAAGGGTATTTTGACGCTTTTAAATACAAAAATAATTATTTTTACAAGATACAATGTGCTCGACAGGGTCTTCAACATATGACAATGACCCTTTTGACTTCTTGACCTAGGATAAACCCTAGAAGCACTCAATGGGTGCTTGACCTCTAAAATAAAAGACCCATTCTTTGAAATAACAATAATATTTTTTCTTTTATTTTACAATATATAAGAATCAAAAGTACATTTCATATTTATGAAGACCGAACCTAGTTACACATTTTTCAACACTCCCTCTTAACTAGGGAGGTATTCATAAATGGTACATGGACATTCTCAATCTGAAGAGGTCTCATAAGAAGAAGCAGATTGGTAACCCATCTGTTTAGCATCATAACAACCAGCATTGTCACAAAGAAAGGCATTAACTAACAACTCTTCTCTGCACAAGATCATAGCACAATGTTGTCAAGACCAATGATTTATAGACACCTTCATCATTGTCTCTCAAGGTACATACCCCTTTGGGTGTTCACAAGTTATGACCTTCCAAGACTATTCTTATCTTGGATTCCCAGTCCTTAAAGAATATCGGTCCTCTACGACTACCCTTATATTGGATGCCCTACCTCATCCTCAAAGAGTACCATATGCCAAATTCTTACCCAATCCTCCATTCTTTCTTCCCAAGTGAAGACAATAATAATGTGTTTATCTCTTCCTCTCAACTAGGGAGGACATATCAGCTAATCCAAGCTTGTCTCTCAAATACACAAGCTTCTTATTAGGGAGATATTTTGTCAATATGTCAGCTACCTATTCATCAGTGGAGATATATCGTAGTTGCAACACACCATCCTGCACCAACTTTCAAATGTAGTGATACTTGTTGTTTATATGCTTTGTATTTCCATGAAACAATTGGTCTTCAAATAACCTTATACAACTGGTATTATCACAACGTATCGTTGTAGGGTCCATTAGACTTCAAACAAGTCAGACAACGGATTCCTCAACCAAACAACTTCTCTTCTTACTTCACAGACTGCAATCTATTCATCCTCAGCACTACTCAAAACATTTGATTCTTGCTTTCAGCTCATCAATCAGACCATGGAGGATCCCAAACTAAAACATCCTCATGTAGTGCTTCTTCCATCCTTATCATTGCCTCCCTAGTGGGAATATGTATATCTAATAAAGTGGGCATCATTCCTCCTGTCATATTTCAGAAAGTAGTGGATTGTTCCTTGCAGATATCTCAGAATGTGCTTACCTTTTATCAAATGATCATGCTTTGGATCCACTTCGAACTGACTGAGGACATTCACTGCAAAACATATGTCTTGTCAAGTATTCACCAAGTACATTAGTCAGCCAATCAATTGTCTATACCTAGTCAGATCTATTGGGCTCAATTCAGAACTCCTTAGCCTCTTTAAGTTTGTGATCATGGGGGTTGCCATAGGTTTGCAATCCATCATGTCAAACCTTTTCAACATATTGATCACACACTTTCCTTGACCAAGATAAATCTCATGGGGTCCCTGTTAAACTTCCAAACCCAAATAGTAGTGCATCAACCCAAGGTCCTCCATATCGAATTATGTTGCTAGTTGTTTCTTACATTCTTTGATTCAACCTTCCACACTTGTTAAGAGAAGATCATTCACATAGATAAGAATGATAATAGGCTCATTCTTCACAACCTTGATATAGAGATTCAGATCAACAAAACTCTTTGTGAAGCCCATTCTTTGTAGGTATGCATTGATCCTAGCATACCATGCCCTTGTTTTTTATTTAAGGCCATATAATTCCTTCTTCAACCTATAAACATATAAGCCTCTCTATCTTTGACTTCGAATCCCAAGGGTTGCTCTTTATAGACTTCTTCATCAATGGTGCCATTTAGAAATGCAGTCTTGACATCCATCTCGTGGATGTTCCATCCCATCGATGCTTCCAAAGAGACCAACGAATGTATAGTTATATACCTTGTTGTAGGTACAAATGTCTCTTCATATTCGATGCCTTCTTGTTGAGATAAGCCCCTAGCCACAAATATTGCCTTATATTTATCAAAACTTCCATCCGCTGCACGCTTAATCTTATAGAGTCATTTGGAAGTTACCACATATTTGTCTTCAAGCTAGGCACAATCTCCCAAGATCCATTTTTCATTATCGATTGATACTCTTCATTCATGGCATCCTTCCATTCTTGGTGTGTGACAACTTCTTTACAGGTGGATGTCTCTGCTTCTATCAATTTTGTCACATAGGTTGGATATCCAGAATATATTTTGGGCTTCTTGCTTTTTTTGAATGTGCCTTTAGCTGCTCATATTCCCTCTACATCTAATAAGGTAGATTTCAACCAGTTAGCTCTCTTTTTAGTCTCAAGTATGACCATAGGTTGAATAGGTTCACTGTGACCTTCATCTTCATGATTTGATTCTTCTTCCTCCATAGTACCTTCCTCTTAAAATACAGGAAGTTCTTCATCATTAAAGTCCATAGGGAGATCCTTTGATTTCTTGAATGCAATACTTTAATCAAATATCACATCTCAACTAACTTCTATTTGATGTCCTTCTTTTATGTAGATCATATATGCCTTAGAAGAATTATTGTAGCCAAAAAATGTTCCCTTCATGCTTGAAGGATCCAACTTGTTTCTCTAGTGCTTTAGTATGTGAAGATAGACAGGACAACCAAAAATTCGGAGATGATCCATGCTTGGTTTCTTCCCAGTGAATGCTTCTTCGGGAGTCATGTTATCTGGTGACCTGTGGGGACTTAGATTTTGTATACAACTTTCTTAGTAGCTTCACCCCTCAAAAATTTTGACAAATCTTGATCATGTAACATGGATTTTACACTTTCTTCAATGGATCGATTCTTTCATTCTACAACTCCATTTTGTTTGGGATTATATGGGACTATAAACTCCCTCTTAATCCTAGGCTCCTTACAGAAGGCTATAATTTCCTTGGATGTGTATTCTCCTCCATTATTAGACCTTAAAATCTTGATTCTCTTTTCTGTAAGGTTCTCTACATCAGCGTTGAATTCTTGAAAGGTTTCATTAATAAACCTAAGTTTTCCTTGAATGTTACATAATATAGATGGCCTCCAAGATACTTTGGAGTCATAGGACTACAGACATCGCAATGAATGAGATCCTTAATTTATGTTGACCTTGGAGCACTGCTTCCAAATGGTCTCTTGGTGTTTTTACCGAATGCACATCACTTGCATACTCCTTCGTGATCTTCTTTTCGTTCATGGATGCCATTCACTATTGATTTTAGGGTTGGTAAGATTTTGTAGTGAATATGACCAAATCTTCTATGCCAAAGTTCACAAGGGCTAACTTCAATGTGAACCAAAGCTTGAGCGAGGGGAGTTAACAATTTGTAAAGTCTTCCTTCATGGATCCCAATCAACCTTGTATCTTCTATGCTTGAGTTTTACCCCAAACTACAACCTTTCCATCTATGAAAACAATTATGTCTCCCTTATCTTCTAGACATGAAATGGAAAGAAGATTCTTATGCAAACCTGGAACAAACAGGATATTTTTTAGATGAATATTTCCTCCAATCTCTAGCTCAAGCAAGGTAGATCCAATTCCTCTTACGTGGTAGCTCTTATTGTCACCAAGATCAACAGAGTAAGTAGAATTTCCTCTTGACAATGTTTTTAGTTTCTTATGTTGCCCAGTCATATGTATTGATGCCCCATTATCGATTACCCAAATATTCTCATCTTGAAAGGTGTCAGTGAGTGCTAAGAATAGTACTTCGTCCTTTGTAGATGTTTTGGTCACTTCCTTCTTAAGCGAAAATAAGAGATCCCATAATTCTTTGATGCCCTTATTGAGATGACTTGCTACCTTCGTACCTTTCTTTAGGAACTTCTTCAATGTAGTAGATATCTTCATTATGCCCTTACCCAACCTTAGCTTTGATACCATGTCAATAAATTTGTAGGGCAGTAGTTAGGATGATTTATCTATCTATGGTACCTGCTTGTGATGTCTTTATAATTTTTCTTACTTATTAACTTCTTCTATTATTATTATGTTCGTTGTTATCATCAAACAACTATCAAAACAAGAATAATAATAGTACACAAAAACACAGGCTATAGGCTGCAAGCCAGGGCCAAAACCTCTCCACTTGAGAGGAAAACCCGTAAATCTCTTCTCTTCTTATAAATTCTTCAATTGATGAATTCCAAAACCTCTATACCAAGACCAATACCCTTCTAAGACCAAGTCTGGCCTCTCTGGATGATGTGCTTCCTTTGTCCAAGTAAAACCTTGTCAAATTTCTTCCAGCAGCACAACTTCGACCCCCAACTTCAGAAATTTGGCCTCTAATGCAGGTCTGAATTTTTCGGCCCCCTGCAACTACTACTACATCCACACCCGTGAGTGAAATTTAGCCTTTCAAGGCCTCCCAACAAATTTTCTTGCCTTACTTCCTTGTTTAGGGCTAGTAGGTGACCTATTAGGCCCTTTTTCAAGTAACTTTGATCCTCTTCCAGTAGATAGAGAATTTCGAACTTGAAGCAGCAAACCCTAGCCTTCCTTCTTCACACGTGTGATAGAGAAATAGCCCATAAAATTATTTTCTTTGTCCTCCTTGTTTGCTAGCCTTCTTGTGCTTCTCCTTTGCTTGAATGAGTGAGAAGTGAATGTATCCCAAGGAGTTCAAGTTCCCTCCTTTATATAGGCTTCTTAAGGTGGACATGGCTCCTCAAAATAGGTTGACTTCTTAGCTGCCAGGTAGACTTGGTCTTGAACGGTATTTTGACACTTTTAAATACAAAAACAATTCTTTTTACAAGTTACAATGTTCCCGATGGGGTTTTCAACATATGATAATGACTCTTTTGACTTCTTGACCTAGGACAAACCCTAGAAGCACTTAAGGGTGCTTTACCTCTAAAATAAAAGACCTTGAGCATGAAACACGTGCTTCAAAATAACAATAATATTTTTTCTTTTATTTTAAAATATATAAGAATCAAAAGTACATTTCATATTTATGAAGACCAAACCTAGTTACACATTTTTCAACAGAGTCAAGCATGTTCACTTCATATTCTTATGTGGAATACAAACATCTAGCAAACTATGTTTATAAAATATGTTGTTTTTGGAAGGAAGGTGTTGTGAGAGAGTTAGATTGCATATGAGGGTTGATTTTTCGTGATTTATTCTGCACACTTGAAACTTATATGAAGCACATTTGAAGGGGAAAGGAGGCAAAAATAAAGATGGAGGTATGCAGAATTGATAACTAGGTAAACCAACATGTTATTTATTGTATGTATCATGGGCTCCTTTCTGAAGCTTGATAAAGAACAAGTTGTATCTTGTTGAGGTAGGAACCTCTTGTGGGTTATAACCTGCATAAAATATATGGGAGTTGGAGCTTCCTTGTAAGTTGTAGCTTGTAGAAAAATTGAGGTAGCAGCCTCCTGTTGGTTGGAGCCTATAAAAAATCATATGTAATAAGGGAGTAGGAGCTTGCCTTTGCATCACAACAATAACAAATTTGTGGTTTTCTCCCTTTATTGGTTTCAACTTATATCTAGTGTCCATATGTGTTGATGTGATGTTATGGTTTACTTATTACATGTTATTCATATATTAAATCTATTGTTCATTATGTGTTAAGATGCTCATTTAATGTTTCAGTTAATCAGTTAAAAGGAAAGAATTTTAATGTCCATGAATGCACTAAACAGATTCACCCCCCCTCAGTTTAGTCAAGTTTTCATCAAAATACATATATAATTCCATAAAAATATAAAAAGATATTAGGGATTGACTTTGGTATAAATTAGTGACAACATTTAACAATTTAAAATTAGGAAGCAATTATTATATAATGTGTTGTCCTTTTAAGGGGTGAGTCATATGATTGAATTTTTATGGACTATTACTCTAAGCCAATAGGTCTCCAGCATAAACCTCTAAATCATATAGTCTCTCATCCTTTGTTCATGGAGGAGCCAAACCCAAATTATATAAATGACCAAACTTGTTTTTAAATGCATTGCTAGCTCGATCAATTGCAATTCATTTATTCTAAGCTACTTGTGTTAAATTTTATTTATAATTTTTGTCCCCATTCAATATCACAATTGTCTAATAAATTATATCCCAAAGAAATAGTTTAGGCCAAGGCTTACTATTCAAAAATCTAATGACACCATCCACTATTAGAGCCTTCTTCTCAATCTATTGCCAAATTTTATTGATTTCAATCTGAACATGATGTCTAAGAGTTGATTTTGTTATAACATATTGAATTTAAGTTTTAAATTATTCATTGTAACAATAATTTGATCCTAAATCAAATGTTTTACACCTATCAAATACTGACTACTCGACATCTATTTTCTAGCATCATCGATAAATTTCTTCAACTTTCTAATCATCTAATTATCTTCATCTATCACTTTTTCTTTCTTAAACAATTGCTCCTGAAAATTGTTTATCATAACCTTCCTTTTAATATATAAATTATCTCAACTCAATTACTTCAATTTCTTTCAATTGTACTCTTTCTTATAAATTCAAAAGTTAATTGGAAAGCCCAAAAACATTACTCTTCAAAGGTGCCACTTGCTCAACACTCTTATCATGAGTATTATTTTATTGTGCTACCTTGAACAATTATTGGATCATAGCTTGGTTCTCTATTACTATTGTTTCCTTTTCACCTTTCAATTTGTCAATTATAAGGTCCAACTAATATTTTTGGTCTTTTAGCATGGAAATTGCGTAGACCAACTACTCTTTTTAATCTTGAACTGCCACCGTTTTTGTTTGGATGTGTTTAACATCTAACACCTGTAGAGCTATAAAAAGGGTCTCTTTCACCTCTAATTACCTCACATTAATATGTCAATCCGGGATCGTTTTGTTATTTCAAAGAGTGTCTCAGTCTGAGGCTATCATTTGTCAGAGTAATGCTAGTAGTACAGCGTTCAAAAATACAAGAGTAAACGGATGCTTGTCTATAACTAAGTTACTTCAAAGGAATAAATCACACACTCAGAAACTGGGCAACTTATCAGTCAAGGGTTCGGCAGCGATAGCCCATCCCTTTGGAAACTGATGGAAAGGAAATTAGAGCATGGACCACAGGTCTGGGAGCTAGACAGTAAATTCCGAGGCTCACTACAGCCACAGATCGTCTCTCACACCAAAACAACAAATGCGAGTAAATGAAACGGCAGATAGAAAAATGGAACAGCAAATAAGAAATCGAACAGCAAATCTGGAATGGAATAGCAATGATAAAATGGAACAGCAATTCTGAAATGGAACAGCAATCAAACAACTAAGTCCCGCGAGCAGTAATCAAACTTAATCTATTAACTCAAAATCAAACAGCAATCTTTCATTCTTAAAGCAAATCAAGCAGCACACACTAATGGAACAGCACTAATTTCTGATAATTTATGGAACAATGCTTGGAAATCATATACATGCACAACACACTTGAAGAGTAATCTAATCTAGCATCAATCTTAATTAACAGCAATACGACTGCGTTTCAAAATGGAACAACATTACTCCTAAATCGTAAAGAACACAACTTTCGAATAAATCCTATAACATGAATGTACAGCATAAAAGCTTTGTAACAAAATAGTAACAATATTCGGTCAAGACTAATAATATTCAATCAACTCTGAAAGGATCAGTAATATAATGCAGAGTCAATACAACAGTTTTGTCTGTAAAAACCTTAATGAATGAATCTTAACAGAGCATATGATGTCAACTTATAAAGCATATCAGATTACAAAATAACGACGATAAGCAAACCACGCAGAAATCAAACCGTAGTGATACAGAAGCAAGTGTCCTCCGGGGCCATGCCCTTAGCCTCCAAGGGTACACCGCTTTAAGTTAATCCAGACGCAGAAATAAGATAATCACCAAGTTTATATTAATGCATAAAACAAAAGTACAATGAACCAGTTCTCAACGAGACTCGATGATCAAAATTTGATCTTTAACAGAAAATTACATAAAAGCATAATCCCCCAAAGCTAACAGTGTTGTCCCTTTATATAAGGGTGACGGCGGAGATGTCTAAGTAGCAAGATAAATAAAGCAGCGATCCCTCAGGATCAAAGATCCTGAGGGATTCGCCAAACTGTTAATCCTTAATCACTTCTTTTCTTCTCTGCCGAGCTGGTGTCTTCTCCTCCTTTTCCAGGCCGATTTGCTTTGATCTGCTAAGCCTTGTTTGCACTCGGTCCCCCGTCAAAGGGACAGCAGTTACCCCGTTCTTGTCTTTTTCTTTGGAACAGCAGCTCCTCGTTTTCACCCTTTCCTGCACAGGAGAATGACAACTTTCAGCGGTTAAGTCTTGCATACTAATCCCACATGTTTTGTTATAATTCTTTATTGTTTTCTACGTTCATGATGCAAAAAGGTTCACAAGTTCCACTGAAAATCCATTGAAATTATCATCAAAAACATACCTTTTTAGTACTCCACACACCCCCCTGCTTACCCTATTTCATGCCCTCATGAAAACGTTGTAGTTGACATGCAAGGCAGTGAGAGAATAGGCTAGAGAAGGAATCTCATGCAGAGGCCTACAGCCGTGGTGAGTGACTAGGTAGTCAAAGAACTGGCCTGTTTGACCCTCAGGCATCTCATACAGGGCTTGATATCCGGGTGTAGGGTGCCAGATAATTGGACTGCGGAATCTATATCCTAACCAGGATGGCCCTGCTCTCAAAATGCTTTTGCCATAGAGGTTCAAACGGTTGGCAGCTAATTGAAAATTCTCATACTTAAACGGTTCTCTGAGCTGGATGTTTGGATTAGAGATTCGGTACCGAAATTTGGCTGCATCAATGGCGAGGTCTTTGATAGAAAGAAATTATTCTCAACTTTGTCGAATGAGTGCCTCGTGCATGGGTCCTAATGTTTCAATGACACCCAGAGTCCTCGTGAGGTTTCTATGTGCTTTCCACAACTGCACTGGGTCCTTAGGCTCAGCCCTTACCCATAAGTCTAGGCCATTTTCCTGCCTCTGGAAAGTATTATAGGCTTTGAGCCATTTAATCTGATTAACCCCGAAAGAGATGAATGCTTGCAATTGGATGTCTCCAACAAAAGGGCCAGGGTTCAACTCAGTCTCCTGATCTAGCACGAGGTTATGCAAATAGAATTCACACAGCAATCTCTGGACCTTCACCCCATAATGTTTATAGCAGTCTATAAAGTCATTGACAGTGTTAATTTGTATAGGGGCGCCTGCTTTAACAACTTTTATTTTTAATTGTAAATACCGTTCCAGTAAAAACAGAGCATAGTTTTTGGCAGGGGCCCTACATGCTAAAACGTCATTGTATAAAGAACACAAGGTATCCATCTGCTTGATAACAGTATCTAGCCTACGAGTTACCTTTGCAACCTTCTCTTGTTCCTTTCGCCATCCTTCAAAGGCCTGGCTTTCGGATTGATTGACGTTCCTTAGTTGCTGTTGGAGTTCTTCATACTTCTCGCGAGGGACCGTTTGCTCTCTAAGCCTTTCTGCTTCTTGCTGAGCCTGTTTCAATCCCTTGCGCAAGGTCACTGTCTTTGGATCTCTTCTCCATGCAGCAGTGGAGGCCGGGAGTTTTACCTGAACTTTCTTATTGCGTTGTTTCGAGTTCAGAACCCTTATCACCCCTGAGGGTGGTGCCTCCGTCTGAATTTTCTTGTTATCCGTTTCTTTTTTAACATGAATATTAGTTTGTTGCTGTTCCTTTTCAAATGGAACAGCAGTCTGTTCTTCAGAATCACTTGGAACAATAGCTAGATTTTCAGCAGGGTTTTGAACAGCAGGGCGATTTTTAGTCCTCCGCCTTTTTGCCTTGCGAAGTTTTACTGGAATGGTCACCTTTTTCTTCCCTGCGGTCTTCCTTACCCTCTGCCTTGCTTTCAGGATCCTGATCTGCTGGTGGAGCTGGGCTATTATGCTCAATAATCTCTGTTGTTCCTTTTACAATTCCTTAATTTCCAGCGTTTCATTAGAAGGAACAGCAGGTTGTCTGCTGCGATTTGGGCCGTGACTAGTCCCTGGATCTTTCTCCTGGGGTGTTTCTTCGTTGTTCTACTCTGGCTGTTCTGGGGTAGGAACCTTAGCTGGTTCCGTCACTTCCTGGGAAACTTCTTTTTCTGCTCCTACTTCCTCCGGAATTTCCTCTGGTGCCTTGGGAACGGATTGTTCCCATTCAGTATCTCTTATCTCCTCTTCATCATGAACAGGCAGATTTCCTTCTTCTGCCTCTTCTGCATGTGGTTTTTCAGATGCAGTTTCCTCTTGGGGTTTGTCGTGGAGGTCTGTTGGACTGGAAGGTTGGCCATACTCACCCATATTGGCCAAAACTGCGGCCAATTCATCTTCTCCCACTGGGTCCTGTGGTGGGCTACCTTCCTGCTGTCCCATTTCCTCCTCCTGCTTGGATTGTTCAGCTTCTGCCTCAGAATGCTCAGCTTCTGTTTCAGAATGCTCAGCTTCTGTTTCAGAATGCTCAGCTTCTTCCTCATTTTCCTCTTCAGATTGCTCGGCCTCCTCTTCAGATTGCTCGGCCTCTTCTTTCTCTCCTCCTTCAGCTTGCTCTACTTCTACTTCTGGCCGTGAGGATTGCTCGTCCTCAATTTCCACTGGCTGGCTGGTGCTTTCCTGGAGCTTTTCCAGCCTTCCTCGTATCCGAGCTAACCGGACTGATTTTCTGTGTTTCTCTGGTTGTTCGGGTGTACCGGTGGCATGCTTACGCTTTGCTGATTCCTGGCGTGTTTCTGGACGTTCAGATGTACTAGCAACATGTTTTTGTTTTACGAATTCTCTGCGTTTTTCCGGACGTTCTGGTGTGCTGGTAGTATGTTTACATTTTGGGGATGGTGTTGTCGCCCTTCCCTCAATTATTGCAATTAGCTCTTCCCAGCTGCTTTGCTGCTGGGTGAGGCTATGACTAACAATTAATCGAATTAACCCGTGGTGACTGACAACTGACTCTACATGCTGTGCCTTTTTTAAGCTTTGTGCAACGTCATGAAGTAATGAATTCAAAAGTGCAGGCAGATTTACAGAGCATTTCTGCTTTAGAACAGCTAAGAGTTTAAGATGTCGTGGTCTTACCACGTCTTTTCTCCCCTTGCAGGTGATGTAGCTTTGCACGGTTCTTGCTAATTCTGCCCAGGGTTCTCCTAGCGTTGCTGGCAGAACTCCCTTCCCTTTAATCGTCAAGCTCTGGCCTTCGTCCTGGAAGATTTCTATAATCTTCTGTAGTCTTTCCTTTTTAGTGTCCATACAGGTCCGGTGGCTGGTAGTCCCGAGACTTCTGCGATTATATCGTCGGTGACTGCTATCTGTCTCCCCCTTACTATGGAGTAATCCTCCTGCAGATTCTGCAGGAATTCAATTGCCATTGTTTCGTTAGACTCCTGCAAGCGGTTGAGATAAGTCAGCCACCCTGCTCTTTCCAGGATCTCCCAGGCAGCAACGGAGACTGTCAACACCTGAGGTTCCCTTCGAATTGCCCTTCCTCCCATGGTTTCACTGTGGATTCTCAATGGAACAGCAACTGCTTGTGTTGTTTGAAACACAGAGAGGGTAATAGTCGCAAGATTTCGAAAAAACACAGAGTATGCAACAGAAATGGCTTATGAATAGCAACTTGTGTAAAAAAAATAAAATATCATGTCGTTAAGCCATGCCATACCCTAGTACACTATCTTTCCCGAATAGTGAGCTGACACATAATCCAGGGAATAATGAGGTTAACCTCCCCCCCCACAATGTGATAGGCTATCCTAGCCGTCAAAGAAAGGAGCAGCACCCGATCTGCAACAGAGTCATAAAGGAACAGCGTATGAAAATATGCCATGTTTAGAAAAACAACGAATTACCAAAATCGAGGCATAAAGTTGGATCGCGTATTACGTAAGAGGCTGTTGTGATATGATGCGAGGCTGGGGATAGGACGTCTATCATACTTGCCAAATCTCAAGTGGTCATTGTCACCTCCTTTGCCATGATTGGTGGTAATAAATGTTCATGTGATATATAAGTCGGGAGATAATGTATGATTAGTTCCTAGGATACAAGAAACAAAAGAGTATTAGTATCTTACCTATTGGTGTAACCAATGTGACCTCAATACCATTAACAGTGCTCTGCTGCCGACAGGTGTCCATAACCTTGGCAGAGTTGTTTATTTCACCCCTGGAACCATGATCCTTTATGTGCATATTAAGGAATGTAATGTCAAAGTGTAGGCCATTATGCTGGCTTGGTAACCAGTTAGCCATAATGCCATTCACGAGGAAGGAGCGAAAAGTGGGCAGGCCGGCTCGTGATGAGACCTCCTGTTCCAAGGTTTGTTTATTTGATATACCTTTTGGACCATATCCCTGGTGTGGTGGCCATAGTGGGAATGCCACTTCACTTCCATCCTCATGATCATGGTAGGCTGGCTCTTGATGAGACCCCCTATCCTGCATTTGACAATTTATAATTCATCTTTTTACTTTTTTCTTTTTCATAAAGCACTTTTCCTTATTTATACACAAAGGGTGGTTCAACACTCCTTAAGAGTGGGAATGGTGGAAGAAGTCTTATCATCTCAATAGGAAGATATAAACCCTTTGCTCTTATTCCTAAATAATAATCAAAGAGAATTAAAGGGAATGTCATGATAAAGATAACCAATCAAAGCAAAATTAGTAAGACAATGACAACAAAAGATGATGAATAAGTGTGTCCTTCCTTTTGTCCTCTTACCAATACAGAGCCTTATAAAGATAGCGATTTATAATTTGCGGATTTCAGTATGTTATGATTTTGTGTTCATTGCATAAGTGCATAGCTGTATCTTAAAGACTTTGAAAGAACAGGAGCAAGGAGCATCCTCAATTTAGGTCAGCAAAAGGAATGAGCTATTTCACAAGGAGAGAAAAAGTATGCTAATGGTGTTCCAACAAAGGAGCATAGATAGAAGTGCAAATGCTGTTCCTTTTGAGAAAGGAACAGCAGAACACACCAATGTCGTTCCTTTGAAAAAGGAACAGCAAAAATTAAAAAAATGTTATTTTCTTGGAAAAGGACAGCAAAACACTCGAAATGACGTTCCTTTTGAAAAAGGAACAGCAGTCATTAAAAATGATGTTCCTTTGAAAAAGGAACAGCAAAAGACGCAAAAATGATGTTCCTTTGAAGAAGGAACAGCAGAAATCAAAAATATGGTGCGCCTTTGGAAAAGGGACAGCCGTTCCTTTTGAAAAAGGAACAGCAAAACAAGCAAATGCCGTTCCTTTGAAAAAGGAATAGCAAAAAATCAAGAATGTTGTTCCTTTTGAAAAGGAACAACAGAAAATCAAGAATGTTGTTCCTTTTGAAAAGGAACAGCAGAAACACACAAATGCCATTCTTTTAGAAACGGAACGGCAAAAATCGAAATGTTGTTCTTTTGAGAAAGAAAAGGAACAACAAAAATGAGAGGAAAACATTAGTTCAAACATATGTACAAGAAGAACTCAAAGAAAAACTTATGTACATATTGTAAAAAGAAATGAATTCCTTAATGAATTACAGGTGAGGAAGACTTCTCTTCCTCCCCTAAAATCTCCATATCAGTGTCTCGGCGTAGCTGCTGACAGAAGGATTCCCGAGTGAGTGGTTTATGATAGAGACAAACTCGGTGGCCATTTACTTTGAAGGCATATCCAGAACCATCAATGGTGATTAGAGTAAGGGTCCCATTGTCATGTACCTTCTGGATTTCGTATGGTCCCAACCAATGAGTCTGGAGTTTCCCAGGGAAGTCCTGAAACCGAGAGTCGTATAACAGAGCCCAGTCTCCCTCATGGAAGACTTTGTTTTTAATGAGCGCATCATGCCATTTAGCTCGTTTTTGTTGAATCAGTGTTGTATTTTGAAGTGCAAAGAGCCTAATTTCGTCCAACTCATTGATCTGTTGTAGTCGATTAATTTGTGCCTCGCTTAGATCTAAGCCAACTTCCTGTGTTGTTCGTAATGTTTGGATTTCAAATTCTATGGGAAAAATGGGTTGTTTTCAAAACACTAATTGATAACGTGAGTAACCAGTGGTGCTTCTCCATGTTGTTCTATAGGCCCAGAGTGCTTCAGGTAGTCTGGCAGCCCAATCACGCCTATGTGACGCAATGGTTTTCGTTAGGATTGATTCTATTACCTTATTGCTGCTTTCTACTTGTCCATTCGCCTGTGGGTGGTATGGAGTAGTGATTTTATGCTGGACATGATAATTGTTGAGTGTTGCAGCTAATCTATTCCCAGCAAATTGTGGTCCTCCGTCTGTAATTATTTCCCTTGGAAGACCATAACGTACAAATAGATGGAAAAGGAACTGTATGAAAGAGTCCTATGTGGCTCTTGGCAATGCTTCTGCTTCAACCCATTTGGTGACATATTCTGTTGCCACCAAGATATATGTTTTCTGATTTGATGATGGGTTGATGGGTCCAACGAAATCAAGAGCCCATCGCTCGAATGGTTCAATGACTAACTGTGGTTTCAGAGGCATCTCGTCAGCTTGACCAGGACGTCCTGCTCGCTGGCAACTGTCACAGGCTTGGACAAATTTCTTTGCATCTCTGAAAATCGTGGGCCAATAATATCCTGTTTGTAATACTTTATGTCCAATTCTACGCTCAGCGAAGTGTCCACCACATGGTCCATCATGACAGGCTTTTAGGATGTCAAAAATTTCATCTTCTCGAACACATCTCCTGATATGCATGTCTGCCCCTGTGTGAAACAAGTAGCCCCCAATCCAGGAGAATCGAGTACTCTTCTGAACAATCTGTTTGCGCTCATTAGGGGTTAGGTGTTTTGGTAGTTTACCTACTGCGAGGTAATTGGCAACATCTGCATACCAGGGTGTTTGAACGGCAACAGCAAACAGATGTTCGTCCGAAAACTGATCTTCAACTGCTGCTGCATCGATTGGCTTTGGCATTCTTGAGAGGAAATCAGCTACAGGGTTTTCTTTGCCAGGCCGATCCTTGATTGTGATATCGAATTCCTGCAATAAAATCAACCATCTAGTTATTCTGGCATTTGTGACAGGCTTATTTGCTAAATATTTTATGGCAGAGTGATCTGTATACAAGATAACAGGATAGCCTGTAATATAATGTCTAAACTTATTGACAACATGTATTACAGCTAGGAATTCTTTTTCAGTAACAGTGTAATTTAATTCAGTAGGGGATAAATTTTTGCTGATGTAATAGATAGCATATGGTTTTTTATCTTCTTCCTGCCCAAGGACTGCGCCAATGGCTGTATCTGAGGCATCAGATGATATCTGAAATGGCAAATCCCAGTTTGGTCCTCGAAGGACTGGAGCTGTGGATACCAGCTTCTTTAAATCCTTGAAAGCACGCTCACATTTTTCTGTCCAAAGAAAATCAACGTTACCAGTTAGTGCATATAAAGGTGCAGCAATGTGCGAATAATGTTCTATAAACCGTCTATAATAACCAGAAAATCCAAGAAAGTTGCGTACCTCTGTTTGAGTAGTAGGAGTGGGAATAAGCAAAAGTATTTGGATTTTGGCTGGGTCTACCTGAATGTCGGCTGCTGAAACATAGTGTCCTAGGATAAGTCCTTCAGTCATCATCATGTAACATTTTTCGTGACTTAAGCAAAGCCTGGTAGCTATGCAGCGTTGTAGGACTTTTTCTAGGGTGTCTAGTGCTGGATCAAAATCATCTCCATATGGTGTAAAGTCATCCATGTGTACTTCAAGTCCATCATTTATTAGATCTGCAAAAATGCTAAGGATAGCCCTTTGGAATGTGGCAGGAGCATTACATAAGCCAAAAGGTAGAATTCGATAGGCAAATGTTCCCCAAGGACAAGTAAAAGTAGTTTTGTCCTGGTCTTCAGGGGCAATCTGAATCTAATTGTATCCACTAAAGCCATCCAGGAAAGAAAAGAATTTCTTTCCTGCTAAAGTATCTAATACTTGGTCTATGAATGGGAGAGGAAAGTGGCCTTTTTGTGTTGATTTATTTAGTTCCCTGTAATCCACACAAATTCTCCATTTCCCATTCTTTTTTGGTACCACCACAAGCGGAGAGACCCATTTACTATCAGAAATAGGATAGATAAAATTGACATCTAAAAGTTTCTGAAGTTCTGCTTTTACCACATCCTTTAGATGAGGATTAAGTCTCCTTTGCGGTTGACGAACAGGTCTGGCATCTTTTTCTATATAAATGTGGTGTGTACACAATTGGGGATCGATTCCTTTCATATCAGGGTAATCCCATGTGAATGCTTCTTGATATTTTCTTAACAAATGGATGAGCTTCGTTTCTTGTTCAGGTGTGAGGTTGGCATTGATATTTAAAGTTTTTCCCGGTTCAATTTCCACAATTTTACTATTTGCAACAGAAGTAACGAGTATTGTTTGGTCATGAGTATCTTTCAGAGGATCTTCCTCTAATTCATTGTCAAATGCTGCTTATATCATGTGACACTATGTGCAGGATCCGGATTCAGTTTGACTAATGAAGTTGTTAATGGCATCATCTTCTGTTTGATCTTTAAACTCAAGTGCCTCTTGTATAGTTAATGGAGATCTAATGTTATCAGTAAGGTATGATACAGGGTGTTTGTTAGTTTTAATTATTGTGACACTTGGCTGCACTGGAGGGTATAGAACTAAATTCTTGATATTTGGTCATTTGGTTATGGTCATATTTCCTTGTCGGCAACCAATGTAAGCATCGGCAGTGGCAAGCCAAGGTCTACCTAGGATTAGTGGGTGTCCGTCAAGTCAGGTTTTTGGATTAATTATCAGGAAATCAGTTGGATATTCCCAGGAATCTACAGAGACCATGACATCATGTAGAGTACCCTCTGGTCTAACCACAGATCGGTCAGCCAATTATAACAAAGTAGAGGTGGGTTCTACAGATGTAATGCCGAGCTTTTGGCAAGTAGTGGTTGTTAAAATATTGATTGCAGCTCCTAGATCAACTAAGGCATTAGACAGGGTCTGACCATAAATTTGAACAGTTATAATTGGATTTCCTGGGTCTTCATATTTAATGGGTGTTTCTTTCCCGGATAGTAAATCAGATAAAGTACCGACTACTTGGACACTTGGATTAGTTGTTATATTCCTCCTTGGTTTCATTATGCACAATTCTTTGATAGTTTTTGCGTATATAGGAATGTCTTGAATGGCTTGGAGGAATGGAATTTTTATGTACAGATTTTGTAATTCTCCCAGAATGTTGAAGTCAGGATACTGTAAAGGTCGAGGTATGACTCATCGTTCTAGGAATGGAGGAGAGGATGTGGTTGCTTGATTATGAGTCTGTTGGTTATTTACATCCTCTTGTTGCAACTGATGTTCTCTTGGTAACTGATCTTCAATATGAACTGTTTTATCTCCCTCGGTTTCAATAATACGTCCAGATCGTAACTGAAGATCATTACACTCCCTCAAGTCGGGTCCTATTTCTGGTGATTCTACAATTTGAAGAGATTGGATCGGTCTGTTATTTGGATTGGGGTTGGGTTGGGCTGGGAGTTGCGGTCTCATATTAGACTGGGGATTTTGTTGTAAGGTTGGCAGAGTAGGTTGAGGGAGCGGAATAGTTCCTACTGGCTGGTGCATCGGTCTTTGCCAGTTTGTCTGCCAGGGTGAACTTTGTGAAGTAGGGGGACTCCATTGTGGAGGATATGGGCCATTTTGCCAATATGATGGAGTGTAAGGAAAATTCGTCCAACCAGATTGGCTTGCCTGATTCAGCCACGGGTTTGAAGAAGGAAACGACTGTGGTGACCAGTTTGAAAATGGGGGTTGGGACTGACTTTGCCACATACTATATTGTTGAGCATTATACTGTGGAGGCTGAAAAGAAGAAGTTGGGTCTGGAAACATACCAGATTGTCTCGGCTGCCACTGGCGGCGCTGGTTGATCAAGTACACCGATTCTGGTTCTTCTTCTGCTTCCTTATATACTGCTTTTAATCCAGGAAGTGAGGGGCAGCTTTCCATAAGGTGATCTTTTGTACAGATGGCGCATGTTTGGACTGTATCCAGTGGACATTCCTTGTGACTATGCTTTTTCCTGCATCGGGGATAGAAGATCGCCAAATTCTGTTCTGCCTCCATCTACTTTTGTTTAGCCTGCATAATATCAAGTTGTGTAGTTAGTGTCCCCAGAATATCAGTTTTAAAATTTTCCAATAAATTCTCAATCTCTACACGTGTTACTCCTTCTGTTGGTATTTTATTATCTCTTACAAACCGATCATATTCTGTCCGTTTTACTCTTGTGCTGCCTCTCGAACTCCTGATACATAAATCAATGATGTCAGCAAAATTCTCTTGATAAATATCCCCTTTTCCCATGATGTTCAATGTTTCAATCCATTGTTCCTTCATGCCCCTTAGCAATGTAGTTTTTAACACATTATCAGGTAAAGGTAGTGATGCATAAGGAGATCTTTGTAGATTGTACTGAAAACGTTCCACATACTCCTCTAATGTTTCATTCGGTTTGGCTGTCATTTGGAATATTTCGTCCTTTAATTCTCTAGACCTACAATAGTCCTGATATTTTTTTAAGAAAGATTCTTTCATTTGATCCCAATTGTTGATGACCCCACCACCTAGTCCCATAAACCATCTTAAATCAGCCCCTTTTAATGTAGAGGGGAATAATTTCAATTTCTGCGGATCGGTGGTGTAATCATATCCCCTGCACAACACATCGAATTCGAATAAAAATGCATCCGGATCTTCTGATGTGAGACCATGAAATGTAGGGATATGTTGAAGAGGGATGGCTTTCATGGGCGCATTTGCTGCAGAATCTACTATAGGGTATTGTAATGTAGAGGTTTGAGAGTTTGGCTGGTTCTGAGCCATGGGATCGAATATATGTCAATAACCTTCTGGGATATCTAGGAGGGTATTCCTAGGTTGAGAGGGAATGGCTTTGATAGGGATAGTTTTAATAGCACTTCCTTTATCTGGGATAATGAGAATACCTGATGTTTGAGGAGATTGGATTCCTTCAACAATGATTTTTGCAGCGCTCCCCTTATCTGGGCTATTTAATGGCTGATTTGTTCCAATAGGAGATTTTGGTTCCTCGGTTTCCCCTGTTTCTCCTTCTCCTTCACAAAAGTTGCTGAAATTCCCTTCCTGCAATAGTTCTGGAGTAGAATTTTCAATTTCTTGAAAGTCCTGCTCTTCAATTTGACTATGCACCTCAGCAAAGGCTACAGATGGTGATCCTGTGGCCTGAAGGGAACTAGTAGGTTGTTTAGAAATGATTTTCCTGGGGCCTACTGATGGCTGAGATTCTGTTTTCTTATAGATTTCGTCTATGAAGGTCATTCGGCGAAGAGTCACCGGCCCCTTAGCTTTTTCAGGTTTGGATGGAGGTTTGATATTCTTTTCTGGTTTTTTCTGCTTAGTCATGCACTCAAATGAACTACTAAATTCTATTCAAACAAAGCAACAGCAAATCTGTTAGGAAAGCGGACAGTGGAGCAGGGCTTTTACATGCTCCGCACGCAGGTTCTTACCTTCCATTTTTAAGATCCAACTCTTCCCTAGCAGGTTCGTACACTACTCTGAAAAAGACAAATGGCTACACTCTTTCCCCGGCAATGGCGCCAAAATGTAGAGCTATAAAAAGGGTCTCTTTCACCTCTAATTACCTCACATTAATATGTCAATCCGGGAGTGTTTTGTTATTTCAAAGAGTGTCTCAGTCTGAGGCTATCATTTGTCAGAGTAATGCTAGTAGTACAGCGTTCAAAAATACAAGAGTAAACGGATGCTTGTCTATAACTAAGTTACTTCAAAGGAATAAATCACACACTCAGAAACTGGGAAACTTATCAGTCAAGGGTTCGGCAGCGATAGCCCGTCCCTTTGGAAACTGATGGAAAGGAAATTAGAGCATGGACCACGGGTCTGGGAGCTAGACAGTAAATGCCGAGGCTCACTACAGCCACAGATCGTCTCTCACACCAAAACAACAAATGTGAGTAAATGAAACGGCAGATAGAAAAATGGAACAGCAAATAAGAAATAGAATAGCAAATCTGGAATGGAACAGCAATGATAAAATGGAACAGCAATTCTGAAATGGAACAGCAATCAAACAACTAAGTCCCACAAGCAGTAATCAAACTTAATCTATTAACTCAAATGCACTCATTGTAATCAAACAGCAATCTTTCATTCTTAAAGCAAATCAAGCAGCACACACTAATGGAACAACACTAATTTCTGATAAGTTATGGAACAGCGCTTGGAAATCATATACATGCACAACACGCTTGAAGAGTAATCTGATCTAGCATCAATCTTAATTAACAGGAATACGACTGTGTTTCAAAATGGAACAGCATTACTCCTGAATCGTAAAGAACACAACTTTCGGATAAATCCTATAACATGAATGTACAACATAAAAGCTCTGTAACAAAATAGTAACAATATTCGGTCAAGACTAATAATATTCAATCAACTCTGAAAGGATCAGTAATATAATGCAGAGTCAATACAACAGTTTTGTCTGTAAAAACCTTAATGAATGAATCTTAACAGAGCATATGATGTCAACTTATAAAGCATATCAGATTACCAAATAACGATGATAAGCAAACCACGCAGAAATCAAATCGTAGTGATACAGAAGCAAGTGTCCTCCGGGGTTGGGCCCTTAGCCTCCAAGGGTACACCGCTTTAAGTTAATCCAGATGCAGAAATAAGATAATCACCAAGTTTTTATTAATGCATAAAACAAAAGTACAATGAACCAGTTCTCAACGAGACTCGATGATCAAAATTTGATCTTTAACAGAAAATTACATAAAAGCATAATCCCCCAAAGCTAACAGTGTTGTCCCTTTATATAAGGGTGACGGCAGAGATGTCTAAGTAACAAGATAAATAAAGCAGCGATCCCTCAGATTCGCCAAACTGTTAATCCTTAATCACTTCTTTTCTTCTCCGCCGAGCTGGTGTCTTCTCCTCCTTTTCCGGGCCAGTTTGCTTTGATCTGCTAAGCCTTGTTTGCACTCGGTCCCCCGTCAAAGGGACAGCAGTTACCCTGTTCTTGTCTTTTTCTTTGGAACAGCAGCTCCTCGTTTTCACCCTTTCCTGCACAGGAGAATGACAACTATCAGTGGTTAAGTCTTGCATACTAATCCCACATGTTTTGTTATAATTCTTTATTGTTTTCTACGTTCATGATGCAAAAAGGTTCACAAGTTCCACTGAAAAGCCACTAAAATGATCATCAAAAACATACCTTTTTAGTACTCCACAACACCTTCAATTTTTTACCTGAGAACCTTTATCTCTTAATATTTATCCTTCCCTGTTGCTTTAACAATCCCTTTGTATTCTTGATATGTTCATAGAGTCACAACTTTGTCCTTCAGATCTTGAACTTTGACCAATATAGCTCTATTAAATGATATTTTCTTGCTTGATTTGTCTCATGAGATTGGTGACCCTTTCCTACAGCTTTCCTATAGCAATTTTGGCTTGAATTCATTCTATAAACACCATGTCACCATTTTGTTTGTGTCATTACATTTTATTAAGTACATCATTTTCATCAAATTAAAATTAATCCTAGTGGCATCATACTCATGAGGCTTAATTTCATATTCATTCTTCGTAGTATTTTATTGGAGGACAACCATATCAAACACTCCCTTTTTGTAATCAACTAAAGTTAGCAATCCAAGCAATATTGTCCCTTTTTAGAAACTTGAGGATATAAAAATCTTCTTGACTTGCTGGCTTGATTTTTTGTCAAAGCCATCTCAAAAAATATATATATATTTTTTTTTAATGCCTACTAGGCTTTCTTTAGTTTCTACTTAAGATGATTCTTCTTCATTGACAACTTCTTTCATAACAACTTTTGATGTATAGGCTATTGAAACATAAGTGACAATCATCATAAGGCCTTCAAATATTTGATTTCTGAAAATTTTCTCTAAGAGTAATTCAAATTCATTCAATTATTCCTAATAAAGAATTATTGTATTGAAATAATGAGTTGTCTTTAAGAAATTTTGGACTCCCATTTTTTTTTACAATATGAGGGATTAAATCTTTCAATCTAGCTCTCTTTTGAACCAACTTGCTTAATTCTCCTTCTTCAATCATTTCATTTATTGGTCATGCTTTTGAGGTGTGTTAACCAAGAACTCCATATCTTCCCTTTATGTACTTTATTTGCATTCATATCCATTGTAGCAATTGAATTTGCCACTATTTCGACTTCACTTGAAGGCTAATTAGAAATTATCATTACCCATTCAGGAAATCTTTGTTTTTCTTTGTTGGAATTTGGATTGAATCATCTTCCATATCTTGTTTCTTTTTTAGCTACATGTGCTTGGCCATCAAAATTTCTTGAACTTCTCTCCAACTTTCCTTATTGGCCAATCTCTCTATCTCTAAATTTGTATGATGAACATAATGAAAGGATTTAATTGCAACCTTTAGACTACATGATGGGGATCATTCTTCCATCACTTGGATTCTTTGAATTTAGAGATTCTAGTTTCTTTTGAACAATGGTTAACGTTAACTTATGTTTTACCACAAAAGCTATAACACCTAAATAGGAAAAATAATGATGCTATTTTTGTTTCTTGAGGAAAAATATATTTGATTTGAATTTAATCTTTGCCTAATATGATTTAAAGCAAAAATCCTAGGAGCTAAGAAAATTGGTAGAAGAAATGGCTTGATCTTTGATACATAAATTTTAATAAAAGGATAATCTTCAAAGATGAACCAATTCACAAGGACTAAATTAAATCATTTTTTATGCTCTAAAAATAATTTAGTCTGGTGATCACCATGAATATTATATGCATTGTAAACATAAACATATCAACTAAACAAAAGTTTTGAAACCTTTGTTTTGGGCATGATTTCTCACAATGGGTGTCCATTCAACCATTAGACATGCATTTGGTTGTTGACTAAGTTTATTCGGATTCAAATGTTTAGAGTTAGGTGGTTGAAAATATAACATCAAGTATACCAAATAACACTAATCAATGAAACATTTGGTTGAGTGAAACTTAATGAACTAAATGTGAATATTATTAGAAAGGTATTTGGCATAGCTGTACTTCTTCTTAGTTGCTTTTAATAGAAGAAAAAAATATCTCCATCATTCCTAAGATTGCCTTATAACCAATATTATCATCATCATACCTTAATATGATAAAAATAATTGAAAATACTTCGCTTGAGGGATTATGGAAAATGGAAGCTTATAAAGGAAGAACAATCTTGGGAGGAGAAACTTCTTTTGGTAGGTAATGGATTAACAAGTGTTTTACTTGAACTAAGGTTAACCTTTTGATTATAGCTAGGGTTTCATCCTTCAATGGTGTATCATTTTTAGGAAGAATTAACATTTCCAAAATGGCTATAAGGACTATAGGAAGAATAACCCAAGAGACATACTTGGACATAACCACTCCTTCATAACGATTGAAAATTTTGGCATGCAACGAGACAAATTTTGGAAAATGATATATTATAGGAACAATATTTTTGGCAAGGTCGCAACTCTATGTGGGTGTCAGATCATAGGCATCTCAAAAATATGGAGTTTCTCAAGTAATGTGGGGTTCAAAGTATCATGGTCTAATCAACAAGGTTCTTGGCTTTATATGCTTGAGTAATGGGCTTCTTTGAGTGTACAAGATATTGTACACACAAAATATCTAGAATCTAATAAAAAAGTAATACAATAACAATTAAAAAGAAGAAAATAAGAATAATAGAGCAATCTAAGTCTTATTGATCAAAAAATATGAATATATAATAGCACAAAGGCACAAAAAAAATTATACAACCCAAGTGAGACTTAATTTAAAGCTCATTTACCTTAATCACCAAGTATAAGTACATGAGGGAGTTAACTAAATGAGTAATTACCCACAATAGCCACTAGAGCACTTCATTCCTTGTAAATTAGGATCTAACCCATAAAAATAGAATAGATACCAAAAAAAGGAAGGAGAAGCGCACTTTCCCAGGAAGCTAGGAGTAGGGTTCCACAAATAAGACAAAGATCTCAAAAGCACGACGTAGGTTCCTAAAATCAAGGGATAATGTAGGGAGTGTGCTTCTAAAACCCTAAAAATATGTAATCATCTCCAAATTCTAGTAATGGAGTGCTATCATGCCTCATAGAATCAATTTTCCCTGAGTAGGAGCCCTAAAATCAGGGAGATGAGACCTAGTGCACAATAGGAGAGAAAAAATGTTTAGGAGATAAAAAATATGCTCTAACACCCTCCCCCAACCCCTAACCCTAAATTAGGTGAAAATATGCAAAAATTGGGTCCCAACCAAAAATAATGCCATGTAAGGTACCCAAGTACACTAAAAAATTATCATAAAGTAAGAAAAAAGGGGAAAATGCTTGGGAAACATCCCCTCCCCCACAAAAACAAAGAAAGAGAATGATGTGGAATATATTAAGCTTCCTACTCTGAAGTAAATGTCTCCTTCACTCCCGAGTGAGATCGTAACTTTATGAACTTCTACTTAGTGAAGGGTTTGATAAATATGTACATGTTTACAAGGAATTGGTGAAGCAAATGTAAGAACTCAATATGTGTCTCTACACATAGATGTTGGACATATTTGTCCAGATAGCCCCCCACATTATTTGTACATATGATCTTGATTGTAACCACCCCATCCCACATTTACCTGCTTTCACAAGCTATCTAGGGTAAACATGAGCTGAGAGTTACTATGACATGACCCAACGTCCAAGTTCTAGTGATGGAAGTGGGATCTACTAACTAGAAACATATTAACACCTCCCAAGAGCAACAGATCACAAATATACCAGACAATATTTGTTGATGAGCTTGCCCCGGGCTAGAACTTTCTTTTTCACAGAACTTACACCCCAGTTGCAAGCATACCAAGTTGTGCATGTAGTTGGAAGGCTCTAATTGCATGCACAGGCCTTCTTACGTGTAGTTGCAGCCTAAATCTCTCAGTTCAAAGGGTGCAACTATGAAATTAGTGCCACTTTTTCAGGGCTAGCCTATAGGCCTCTGCCCAAAATTTCAAGAATCGAGTCTAAAACAAACACAAGTATGCATGACTAATACTTAGGCTCAGATCTCGCCCAAACATGTCAAATACATGATAAACATTTCCACAAACATACGGTAAACATAGTAGCTATAGGTCATGAATGCATATTTGATTTCACCAGAGAATCATCAAGAAGTCTTAATGCCCTCTCAAACTAGCTGCAACAACACTTGTTATTCCATGCATTCACATAACCATTAAATAACTTATCAAATCATGAATAGGATCCATAACAAGATCACATCATCTAACCAGGCCTACAACTAGTATATAACCAAAATGAATCCATGAAAAACCAGTCATAAAATCAACACAATGACCAATACATGTGCTTATTGATCACAATAAGAAAATAACTCACATTAACATATGCAAATGCTAACCAAGTTAGGTGTTGAAATTTCTAAATCTGACACATCAGAAATCCCTACTGCATTATGTAGTTTATTTTCTCCTACTTGTTCTTTTCATTAACAAGTTATTTATAAATATAAATATTGAAATAAACACAAATGCGGCCTTAACACATATACAGATCAGCAACTAAAATAACCGAGACAAACACATAAGGGACACTGTTATTTTTGGACAATTGTCCTTGGAAAAACCCAATGCAGAAAAATTGATGCAACAAATATGATAGTTTTCTTATTATGATGTTTCTGAATACAACTAGGGTGCTAGAAATGGCTCTCCCAATAGAGAATGCCCTTGGCAAAAGTACCTCTCCTCGGAGACAGATATTCTCGTTGATCAATCACTGAATGATCGATCCCATAGCAACTATGGCAACTCCTTAGCTGGACATCAAAAGCTGCTCCAAGCTTCTCCACTACTCTGAGTCACCCTGCTAGGGACTGCGTCACGCTCTCAGCTCACCAGCACTCAGTCTACCCCATGAAAATCACCCAATGCTGCCTCCTGGCCCTGCGTCAGCTCTCCTAGCCTCTGCGCAGCTACTGATGCCTCTGCATCAGCCCCTTGCCTCTCTGCGTCAGCCCTCTGCATCACTCACACTGGCCTCCTCGGCCTCTGCATAAGTCCCAGTTGCCTCTGCGTCAGCGTCTCCAAGCTTTGCGCTATCTCTTTGGCACTATCTCTGCCTCTCTACTATGTATTCTTGACCTCGTTTCGAACTACCCCTCGCTGCAATAGATCACTAGCTCGATTCTCTCAGCAAAACCTCACTCCAAAAAATCGAACTGATTGATCAATATGGTGTGTCTCCAACTGACCCTCAAGCCTCCTCTTATAATTTTCCTGTTGAGTCTTCAACAACCGAGATTAAGTCCCTAATCAACAACTCATACTAGATTTGGCTTGATCCATGTCATTTAGAACATTCTCACCTAGTTTTATATTCATACCCATTAATATTTTAATTTTCCTAAGTTTAGACTTAGGAACCCCATTAAAAATATTAATTATTTAAATATCTCTCCAATCGGGTGGAATCTCCCCAAACGATTTCTTGGTCTTGGAGATCTTATGTGCCTTAGCCTCTCCACCAATTTTCATGGCTAGGGCACATCTGATGCTACCACAAATTAACACTCCCTCGTAGCGAGGAATGTGCTCTAGTAATGCTACATCATGGAACATCACATTGATCCTCTGAACCGGTACCTATGATGATGCTTGGCCTACTGCCTCACATCATCTGCATTGTTGCTTCATGTACTGTTGCCCATAACACTACCACAACTACTGCTACATCTGTCCTATAGCTCCCTCTTAATATGTTGCCCATGCTGCCCCTATCACTGCCACTGCTAATTGCTACACTGCAACTCAGTTACCGAGAAGTAGGTAACTAACTTCGCCTGAATACTGACATCCCAGTTAGTCTGGAAACCTCGTGAAACTAAAGCTGCCTCTGCTACTATTTTGTGCTCCCTCCACTACCACTGCGCTACTGCATACACCTTTGTGCCTCTCGCACTGCTGCAACATCCACTGTGCCGCCTCAGATTTCTACTACTGTCGTTAAGGGCTCTCATAGCCGAATATGATCCAAGAGTTTGGGCACCTCAAGGATCCTACCCCTAGTTTGTAGTCCTCCTGACTACAACTCAATGTCTCCCCACCTCTTCTCTAGATGTGCATGAGCATTCATGGCACAGTTGTCATCAATCTCGACCACTTTCTCCGCCTTAGCTGGAGCTGCCTTAGAATTAGAAGCCTCTCCTTTGTTTTTCTTCCTAGGACACTGGGATGCATAATTTCCCAACTCCCCACAATGGAAGCACTTTACCTTGGAGATGTCCTTCTTCTTCCTCTTCACTTATTTTCTCGCAGATGCTAGAGCCGCATCCTCCTCCTCCTCTTTCTTAATTCGACTTCCCTTTCTACTACTCCCCGCCTTGGTCAACCTCCTGATCTCTTCTTGGCGAAGAGTTGCCCACATCTCCTCCCATCCTGCAAGAGTGGCCCTGCCCAAAATACTTTGGACAAATGTCTCCCGCTGCTTGGAGACTGCATTGAGGGCATCCCTAACCATAAATTCTAGATCTAGTGTAAACCCCACAGAAGTAAGCTGGTCACAAATCTCTTGCAACCTGAGAATGAATGGATCTATCTACTCTCCCTTCTTCATCTGATATGACCAGAATTGATTTTCCAATAGCATCTTCCACTGCACGGAAGTGCCTTGATATAAGGTTGTCAAAGTATCCCACATCTCCTTTGTTGTGTTCTTTTCAGCAATATGTGGTATGACATGATCTTTGACCCCATCTAGGATCATGGACTTCACCCTTGCCATTGAATCCTCGTACTTATCATTCTCAGCTAGGTCAACTGGGATAGCCATGGCTCTCAAGGCAAATTCCTTGATTCGATATCGATCCAGGACTGTCAGGATCCTAGCCTTCCAGATGACAAAGTTAGAAGCCTCGTCCAACATGTCCTGATCCCTCAATCCGTTAACTGCCATTTCAGCTCCTCTTCTGGATTCCCTCTAAGATTCGACTTCCCTCATCGAAATCTCCCTCTAAGTCCTGATTTCCCTCCTAGAAATCCTCTGGCCAGCTGTCGAACCACTCCTCTCTAATCCTCCTTGCAATTGCAACTCGGATCTGGATTTATTAGCTAGAAATTTGTCGATGTAGCAACTCCCTCTACCTTGGTTCCATCTCCTTAAGTAATGTTACGTTCTGACAGAACAAGCACCCCACCAGCTTCTCAATCACAATCTGCCGACATCTCCCCAAGCCCCGACAATTGAAGAAACTGAGCCTTTCAGGCTCTGCACAATCTTGGCAATGGCAAAATTTGCTCCTCCTGGCCACAGTGTCGATCCTTCCTCGCTGAGAAAGATGACCGGGGACTACGTGGGTCTAATTTTACCCTCTCTGCTTTTGCATTGGCCCTCTTCCTGACTCGAAATGATGACGTAGGCCCTCTACGTCACTTCTTCTCTACGGCTTCAGCTCTGGAATACCGTTGTCTCTCGGGATAGCTGCTACCGCTACAAATTCTTCATATTATTGTCGGTGCCTTCAGTCCTCCTATGATCTGCAATGCTCTGATACCATGTTGAAATTTCTAAGTCTGACATGTCAGAAATCCCTACTGCCTTATCTAGTTTATTTTCTCCTACTTGTTCTTTTCATTAACAAGTTATTTATAAATATAAATACTGAAATAAACAAAAATGCATCCTTAACACATATACAGATCAACAACTGAAATAACCAAGACAAACACGCAAGGGACACCATTAGTTTTGGACAATCGTCCCCAGAAAACCTAATGTGGGAAAATTGGTGCAACAGATATGAGGGTTTTATTATTATGCAATTTATGAATACAACGAGGGTGCCAGAAATGGCTCTCCCAACAGAAAATGCCCTTAGTAGAAGTACCTCTCCTCGGAGACGGATATTTCAGCTGATCAGTCACTAGATGACCGATCCCACAGCAAATATGGCAACTCCTTAGCTGGACAGTGAAAGTTGCTCCAAGCTTCTCCATTGCTTTGCATCCCTCTACTAGGGACTGCATCACACTCTCATCTCACCAACACTCAATCTGCCCCACAAAAGTCACTCAGTGCTGCCTCTTGGTCATGCATCAGATCTACTAGCCTCTACGCAACTACAAATGCCTTTGCATCAACCCCTTGGCTCTCTACATCAGCCCCTTAGCTCTCTACATCAACCCTCTGGCTCTCTGCGTCACTCACACTAGCCTCCTCAGCGTTTGCGTAAGTCCCAGTTGCCTCGGCGTCAACCTCTCCAGACTCTGCATTGTCTCTTTAGCACTATCTCTGCCTCTTTTCTATGTATTCTCAGCCTAATGTCGAACTAATCCTCGCTGCAACAGATCACTAGCTCGATTCTCTCAACAAAACCTCGCTCCAGAAAATCGAATTGACTGATCCATATGGTGTGTCTCCAACTGGCCCTCAAGCCTCCTATTATACTTTTCCTGTTGAGTCTTCAACGACCGAGATTAAGTCCCTAATCAACGGCTAAGATTAGATTTGGCTTGATCCATGTCATTTAGAACATTCTCACCCAGTTTTATATCAATATCCATTAATATTTTAATTTTCCTAAGTTTAGACTTAGGAACCCCATTAAAAATATTAATTATTTTAATATCTCTCCAACCAGGTGGAATTTCCCCAAACGATTTCTGGGTCTTGGAGATCTTATGTGCCTTAGCCTCTCCACCAATTTTCATGGATATAGCACATCCGATGCTACCACAAACCAACATTAGGGACTTCCATGTACCACCCAACCATAGATTGGGCTGAAGCAAACCTCTCTTTCAGCCAATCACCCATGTGTCATATTACAAGCGTGAAATTGGGATCTCATGGGATAAATCAAAACATAACTAATTAGGGCTTCCAGAGGCCAAACCACCTCAACCCTCAACCATGGTGATTTCACCTAAACCAGTCCAAAAATCACTATCAACAAAAAAGATTGGATGCCTCCAACTTTCTTCACCATACCCAGAGGGATTTTCTTGTCTCAACCCCTCCGTCAAGAGTTATAGGAGAAACCCCATCTACACCCTTGACCCTTAGTAATTTTTCGAGACCACCTCACCAGGACCCAAAGTCTACCATCCACCCAAAGCTTAAACCAAAACAAGGAACCCACAACACCATGGTTATCTAGAAAAGGGAAAAGCAAGGCAAGACTAAAAAGCATTGTCAAACTAAGAAAATCCCTTTCCAATGACAACATAGCAACCAAATAACCAAATGCATGTAACATGCATCCAAATCTCAGCAATGAAATCACACATGCAACCTATTACCTGTAATGTCCTCCTATTGTAGCTACTCTTCCAACTTTTCCTTACGCTCCATTGATTTCCTTTGTTTGCTTGCTTCCTTATCCAAGTGCTTCCTCTCTCTTCTCTTAGAGATCTATTTTTGAAAGTGATCAAAAGCTAGAATTGACAAAAGTTGTGAACTGTTTCTCTGATTCCTTTTTATCATTGATGTCTAGTATCTTCCTTTCCTTTTTCCTTTTTCCTTTTTCTTTCATTTTCCTTCATTTTCTCTCTAATTTCCTTTGCATGCATATTTGTGTCTCTTCATCTCCCATTTCTCCTATTTTCCTTTATTTCTCATATCAAATTTCCATTGCCTCTTTTCCTTTGCCAATTTCCATAGCCATTAATTAACCACAAGTGATGCCCACTATAGTGTTTATCCCTCCAATCAGCTTGGAATATGTGTCCCATGACCTTGGTTTAATTTATTTACATAGAAAATCAACCCGACATCATTTCATTGAACCCCTTCCTTTACTACTTCTCTATACGTGCTTAAAATTCTTTGAGATACTCAGACACTTCATACTTTTGCTTGAGATAATACACCTAAGTGCACATTGGACATTCATCAATAATAGTCAACACATACTTGGCCCCACTTATGGATGGGTGAGGGAATGGGCCCATGATGCCACTGCGAACAAGCCCAAGGGGTATAGGGGCCCCCCATTTCTTCAAATTCTCAAATTTCTCTTATGGATGCTTGCCAAATATGCAACCTTGACGAATTCCATCAGAAAATTCTATGCTTAGCAAACTTGTCACCATACCCTACTTTCTAAGCTGTCGTAAGAAGTAGTAATTGAGGTTACCAAATATCTCATGCCATAACCTACTAAATTCATAAGCATGTGTAAGTAATACAACAAAAGGATAATTAGGAATGAATAAGGAAAAATGATACAACGTAGACTGATGAACTATTACCCCAACTACAACCTTTGATCCATAAAAAATCTTTAAAATCATTATTGAATATAGAATGAACTCTCCTCAATTTCTAGTACCTAAATGTGTGATCTGATACATGGATGATGGATTGATGGATAGTGAGCTACACGTAACACATTATAAAAATGTCCAAGTTCTAAATCAATTGTACTTTTCCCATATACTTGAATAAGTGTATCATCTCCAATTAAAATGGAGCAACAAGTGCATGGCTCCAAAGAAATGAAGCACGCTTATGATGAGGCCATATGATTATAGGCTCCTAAATCAAACGTCCATATGGTTGACAATGAGAAAATAGAAACTAATGCATGACCAACTCATCCTTCTCCTTTATAAATAAGAGGTTTTCAACATCCTTCTTCCTAGAACTTTTTGGTATATGCCCACCAAAATTGTTTCGTTGGAGAGTATGTGCCATCTAATCATTTTTTTATTCATGCATGCATGCTCTATATGAAAGTGTAGAAATTCTCACTGTAGATCACCTGATAATGCAATATACTAAAGCAAAATACTTGATCTACTTCTACAAACAAACTTGCGGAAGCTTAATCGATTTTGAGCAAGATCAATTAGAACACATATAACAGAGAATGAGAAATCAATCACACATGAACATAGAAGAATACTCTGGGGAAAGCCTCAGCCAAAAACCCCGATCTCTGTATTATCATACAAGTGGAAATATGTCCGGATTACACAAAGCTTTAGCTCACAAGCTATCCAGCTCTCATTACAATCCCTCAATGTTGCTCATAGACTGAATAGCCACAACATATGCCTTCCATCACTCCTCCAAGCCTCCTATTTCCTTGCGGAGTTTCTCCTAGGTCCTATGGCTGCCACTTGTGTGAATTTACCTCTCACACAACTCACCAAACTCAGAAGTAACTGTGCAATCTCCAAGGAATGAATTCCTTATGCATGCAAGAGATATCCTCAATGGAATATTCCTACAACTGATAGTACACTGTCCCATCATCTGATCTCAACTGGGTCTCTAACTGAACTGACATGCATGAGTTATTTATGAGAGAATATTCAGTTATCCGAAGTGCATTAGTTACATGCATGCATGCATTAACTAACTGAACTCATAATCATTTCCACAAACTGTTGGAACTAATCTAGCTGGACTTAACTCAGTTAACTGAGCTAACTAATTACAACTCAAAGTACAACTCATTATGATCTCCTTAATCAAGGGATAACTTCCTCAATCAAAGGGGAAATTGTTGCATGTCTTCACATGGACTTCATGTTTGATTTTCTCCAACTAATTAACTCAAGATGAATTAATTAATTATTTTTCAAACAGTTGCTAAGATCAAATTCAAATTTTAATTCTCAATTTTAGTTCAGGGACTAACTAAAATTGGAATGTATCCCAAAATGTTATTTATAGCAATGTTATTTTTAGCACTTCTATATTTAGCATTTCTTGTTGCTATTTTCAACACTCCCTCTCAATAAGAAAAGGGATTATCAGTCACCCCAATCCTGTCTCTGTGGAACTCAAATTTGCATTTTGACAGTGCCTTAGTCAAAATATCTGCATCTTGCTCCTTGGTCGAAACATACAACAACAACATGATCCTCTTCACCACACAGTCTCAAAGATGATGATACCGGATATCGATGTGCTTGGACATGTCATGAAATACTAGATTCTTAGAGAGTTTGATACAACTCTAATTATTGCAATAGATCACAGTTGGATCCATCCTCTGACCAAACAATCCAACTAGAATTTTCCACATCCAAATGGCCTCACATGCTGCCTGACTGGCAGCCATGTATTCAGCGTCTGCTGAGCTAAGTGCAAATGACCTTTGTTTCCTGTTGTACCAAGAAACTGCAACTGAACCAAGGTTAAAAATTCCTCCTGAAGTGCTCTCCTGGTCTGAGGGACTCCCTGCCCAATCTGCATCTGTGAAGCCCTAAAGCTTCACTCCATCTATCCGTCTGTACCACAATCCATATTGAGATGTGCCTCTAAGGTATCTCAACACATGCTTCGTTGCCTTCCAAAACAACTTGGTAGGCTGAACCATAGCTTGACTCAGCTGGTTCACTGCAAAGCACAAATCTGGTCATATGTTCACTAGATACATCAATGAACCCACAAGTTGTCGATAAACAGTAGTAGCTACTACCTCACCTGAAGTAGCATCCTCCTTCCTCCAGTTACCAACTAGAGGAGTCTGCATGGGATTGCACTTCTCCATGTGGAATCGCCTGAGTATCTCATTGGCATACTTGCCTTGAGACACAAACACTTCTGTTACATAGTAATTTGTCACCATTGGTCACCATCCCTATTACCCCTGTTTCCGTACTTTGGAGGACTCATTCCGGGACCTGTGAGTAGTGACATAACCTAAAAACACTTGCATTATGTTCCCCTAAGTATGTACTTCATGTTCCCTGAAGACACCTCTTGCAAAATATCCCTTAAAAGTGCCCTTTTTCCATTAGCGCGGGTCCACTATGTACTACCCGCGCCAATCAATGAGATCCTCAAAAGAGGGTGCGACCATTGGCGCTCTGTCTTAGAACAACACCCGCGCCAACCAAGTTTGGTAAATATTTTTGACAAACGCGCGCCTAGATGTTTTTTCCCTTCAAGTCATGAAGTCTTTTGAGGATAAAGCTCACCTTTTAGATGTCAAGAGTCATCATCTATCCTTGACATCTATCCATAGCGGCTTTTTGGAGATAATGCCAATCCATAATGGGTGTCCTGATGCATTGTATCTTCTTCCCCTTCTCCATCTATAAAAGTCTGTCCTCATGCATTTGACAAGCTAGTTTTGGAGTAATGCTAGTTGTGATAACGCTTGTCTTGAGTGATAGTAAGAGTCTTGAAGCATAGGGAGGTTATGCTGCCGGAAGTCTGAGAGAGAGAAAGTTTATTGCAAGACATACATAGCTGCTCGCCCAGCCAGAGGAGAGGTTCAACGTTAGAACCTTGGTTGTATCTTTCTCTGTTGATTATTCATTAATAAACGACTATCATTATGGTTCCGATCTTACTGTTCATTACGATAATGTTTGATCTATTTCCTTTCTGACTGATATATAGTGGTATTTTAGTGGATTTTATGCTTGTATTCGCTTCGTTCTTTGCATGTGCAGGTATCCATTCACGGGGATCGTGAGGATCGTGACCTGCCGAAGCAAGGGAACGGGAGTATCAACTCTTCTTCGACATTAGCGTTGGACTCCAGGTTGGTTCTCATAATCCACTTTCGATTTGCAACTAGGAACTTGCATGGTAGCGTGAATTGATTGTTGCTAGACCCATTTTGGGCTAGTGGGATCTGCCACTATACCTCCCTGAATCCAGAATATCGGCAGTCGCTCCAAGAAGAAGGATACCACAATCGATCCATACCCGAACTGTTTGTTGCCTCCACGCTTACACTTCGTAAGTTGTCTCTTGATGTTAAGGGTCACAGCTGTGGCCCAGTCAAACAGAGTAGGATGGAGACACTCGATTGCCAGCAGTAAATGATTCTTGCTGGCTTTGTGGGGCGCCTGTACCCCTGTCGTCCGTGTGATAGTGAATAGTATCACCCGTAGCACTAGGTCTGGAACTGTGCCGATATCTACCTTGGCACTGTTCGATCCAAACTGTGCCCCTGGACAAACCAGTTCCATCACCTCCCCCATCTTTTCTCCGGAAGGCCTACTTCCGGTCAAGACGGGTCGTGCACCTCTCCGCGATAACCCAGTGATAAAATAAACATCGGAAACATCCAGCTCCAATGTCTGATCCTTCAAGCGGAATACCTGATCCTCTATGTCCCAAGCATCCACAATAAATCGTAGAAGCTCCAGTTGTGCACGCAAATAGGAGGTGAGGAAAAAATTCTTTAAGCCATAGTCCCTCAAAGCTTCCATGCAGGCTTCATCCTCTAGTGCCATGGCACCTATGGCATCATGCTCTCTTTCTCTCCATTCTACAACCATCTTGGCGAACCCCTGCAACCATAAAGTCGAAAATATCATCATTAGATCACTGGTGAAACCAAAATTAAAGGAAAATTTCAAAATCAACGGTTAAATCCATGGGAAAATTAGGTCGCGAAGTTGGCGCGACTGTTTTCAAAACAGTCGCGCCAATGTCACGCCGCCCCTTGGGAAAATAATCCCATTGGCGCGATCCCAAGCGGGAAACCCGCACCAATGGCGCAACCCTAAATTTTGCAAATCCTCTTGCAGAGGATCCATCTGTGGATGAAAAACTGAAAAAATGGAATGAAAATGAAGCTAAGGACAAGGCCTCTTACCTGCTTCAGACGGCGACTCGATTGCTCTCCTGGATTGATCACGATCAACGGTTGAAGTTTGCACCCAAAACCCTCCAATGGTAAACTCACAAGGTGAAAAGTAAAAAGTAAATTTGTTTTTTACCATTTCACTATTTTATAGCATTTTTTGACCTAAATTGCATTAAAAATATTATTTTTTGGGTTAAAATAATGTCTTTTAAGTGTATTTTTGAATATATTTATGTCAAAATGGGTTTTACGTTGTTTTTGGTATGATGACAGGGGATTGGTGCAACTCAAGCGACGAAACGAGCTCCTTTTTCTACTTTTTCAAGCTCGGTAAAACATGTGAAAAGGTTACTTTCAGGTCCGCTTTCAGCTCTTTTCTGACCGTTTAAAGATGAAAAGATTGCCGAGTTACTCCTCTTGACTCGTTAAACGTTAATAAGGGGCGGTCGTTTTAAGTTCTTTTTGTCAACCGTTAAAACATAAAAAGATTACCGGGTTTTTGTCGTTTTAGACTCGTTAATGGTTACGAAACGACGTGGTTTTGATTGCTTTTTTACTTTTTCAGGTCGAAATCACTATTTATGAAAAGTACTCCTCGATCGTAATGGTCGGGCGGTTCTTTCGAGCATTGTTTTATACTTTTTCGGGCTCGAGAGACACAACTTTACGAAAAAGGACACCCTTGGAGTTTCCTTTTCTGCTGTCTTTTCAAACTCTCTAAACATGAAAAGACGTCGAGTTCTTCCTTTGTCAGACTCGTTAAAACCTGATGACATCGGATTTTGTCGAAATGATGCACCACAAGCATATGCTATCCCCATCAAGCTTGTTAAAAATAATTGGGGTACTCGCCAGAAATGGCGGGGGAAAAAAGGAACCATAATTATTGTCGTGTCGGCAGTATGTCGCTCTTGAACATGGCACTTGTCTGCTTTCGTGTCTGGGTGGGGATATCTCATCTCATTTTTCACTTGCCTCCGTGGATTTGGGTAATCCTGTTTGACCTCTCATCTGCTCATTGCCTCGTCACCATGACCTCTGATCCATTGATGTCAAATACTGCCAATTCCACTGTCGTGCCGCCGATATGTTCAAGAGAAGTTGACCTCTACAAAGAAACAACCTCCCTCTGATAGCTCACATAATCTTGATTCACAACATTATCTCTCTGTCTCGTGTCGATGATGTGGGAAACATTATGGCCCACCTTCGATCAAGGTCACTTCCTGTCGACTTTAGCTCATTATCCAGGAAGCTGATCTAGAGACTCCCTTCCGGTGCCTTGGAGCCTGCATGCCTCAATGGCAGGTTCTTCATGTTCGACGTGAGGTTTTCATCATTGGCCTCCGATCGAATGATTCTACGGGTGTTCGACGTCAGATCACTAATTCGCACGCCGTAGATTGTACCTGTAGTACCTTGAGGGCCATTGTCATTATTGGTGGTACCTCTCGCGTCTGTTAACAGTTTTCAATATTGACTGGTAATCAGACGATGTTCATGCATGTTCGACTTCAGCTCATATATTCGCATGCTTGAACTTGTACTTTTATTTGGGTCGAGATGGAGCACAAGACCCTGGATTTTGTCTGTTGTAATCCAGGCGTGATTCTTGATACATGACTCATTCACTAGATGGCTGCGACCATACCTGAGTTGATTCATTGATCCTAACCAGATGGTTGCGTCCATACTATGGATCTAGATTATTATGTACTCTCTTATGGATGGCTGCGACAATACCACATATATCATGTACTTGAGCTATCAGTTGTATCTCTCAATGCAGATTCTCGGCGGCAGCTACGTGTGTTCTTGTAAAGCATTTCACCCCTCTCTCTCTCTCGGGCCTCATGCTTTAGGGGGCATCTGTTACACAGTAATTTGTCACCATTGGTCACCGTCCCTATTACCCCTGTTTCCGTACTTTGGAGGACTCATTCCGGGACCTGTGAGCAGTGACATAACCTAAAAACACTTGCATTATGTTCCCCTAAGTATGTACTTCATGTTCCCTGAAGACACCTCCTGCAAAATATCCCTGAAAAGTGCCCTTTTCCATTAGCGCGGGTCCACTATGTACTACCCGCGCCAATCAATGAGATCCTCAAAAGAGGGTGCGACCATTGGCGCTCTGTCTTAGAACAACACCCGCGCCAACCAAGTTTGGTAAAGATTTTTGACAAACGCGCGCCTAGATGTTTTTTCCCTTCAAGTCATGAAGTCTTTTGAGGATAAAGCTCACCTTTTAGATGTCGAGAGTCGTCATCTATCCTTGACATCTATCCATAGCGGCCTTTTGGAGATAATGCCAATCCATAATGGGTGTCCTGATGCATTGTATCTTCTTCCCCTTCTCCATCTATAAAAGTCTGTCCTCATGCATTTGACAAGCTAGTTTTGGAGTAATGCTAGTTGTGATAATGCTTGTCTTGAGTGATAGTAAGAGTCTTGAAGCATAGGGAGGTTATGCTGCTGGAAGTCTGAGAGAGAGAAGGTCTATTACAAGACATACATAGCTGCTCGCCCAGCCAGAGGAGAGGTTCAACGTCAGAACCTTGGTTGTATCTTTCTCTGTTGATTATTCATTAATAAACGACTATCATTATGGTTCCGATCTTACTGTTCATTATGATAATGTTTGATCTATTTCCTTTCTGACTGATATATAGTTGTATTTTAGTGGATTTTATGCTTGTATTCGCTTCGTTCTTTACATGTGCAGGTATCCATTCGCGGGGATCGTGAGGATCGTGACCTGCCGAAGCAAGGGAACGGGAGTATCAACTCTTCTTCGACATTAGCGTTGGACTCCAGGTTGGTTCTCATAATCCACTTTCGATTTGCAACTAGGAACTTGCATGGTAGCGTGAATTGATTGTTGCTAGACCCATTTTGGGCTAGTGGGATCGCCTCTGTCCACAGAGGGGATTTACCTCTCCAACAAGCTGGCGACTCCACTGGGGAGGAGCTATTTGTTGTTTGATTCATAAACCTTGGACAGAGCCTGAAGTACGGCCAGGCAGCCTTTGAAACGCTATTGCTTTGCATTAGCGAAGTAGATCAATGCCTACTTCAGTCAATCTCCGGTTTGGTTTACGAACCGAACAGCTTGGAGTTTGTCTTGCATGTTAGTTTTCTCTTGCTTGCTTGCGTAAATGAGCTTTCTGGGTCAGTTTTAAAGTTCTTTCTTGCTATTGGATCTGTCTAAATACTGTCGACTAGACCCTGGACTACTTTATTTATTTTTTGGGCCAGCAAACTGTGTTGGCGCGTTTTTCTGCCTGATAGTCGCGCCAGTTGGCGCATGTTGCACAAAACCAACTCGCGCTAATTCCTTAATAGTGCCAGTTACAGGCTGACAATCGCGCCAGTCCTGTGAACTTTGCCAGTTTGTTTGTTGAAAGGTTTTCAAACTCAGATTTCTGTCTTTTTACATCCTTTTCAGCTGCTGGAGTGTATCAGAACTCTGTTTGACTGGTTTTTTTTTTTACCGTTATCCTTCGGGTGTTTGCCTATTTCCATCGATTTTATATCCCAGCCCTAGTGCATCTAGTGGCTTTGTATATCGAGCCTTCCGTGGGAGCTTTCGGTTCTTTGATTGTCCAGTCAACTTTTTGGTTGTTTTCTGCACTTGTTTTGGTGTTTCAGACTTATTATTCTGTGCTTCGAGCAATTCACCTCTAGCTCATTTGGATTTTGCTTGTCTTCATTTGAGCTTAGATCACATGGTTCATTGAGGTCTTTGTAATTTTCCTTGTTTTGACAGTTTATCTTGGTGTTTCAGACTTGGTTCTATTTGCATTGAGTGAACTTTGCTTGTTTATGCTTGTTAATACCTCTCGAGATTTGTTTAAGTGCATTATGCCATTTTAAAAGGAAAAAAACAAATGATCTTTTTGCATTATATTAGTTAGCATTTATTGTTATTGGCAATTAGTCACTTTTAAAAGAGAAAAGAAAAAAAGTTTCATTTATTTCTATTAGCTGCATTAGGATCTTTGTTGATTGTTTGGTGTTCATTTTGTTTGTTTGAAAATCTCAACTCTTCTGTAGTTAGCATTCATTGAACGAAATGATATAATTTTGGCATATAGTTTGCATTTAGGAAGTTTTGAGAGATCACATACGGTAGGACCTAAAAACTGAAACCTAATTGAAGATCAACTGTAAAATAAACCGAATGAATCTAACAACGCATTGGAACCTAACGCATACATTCTAGAGGTCTAGGCTAGAGACGTGTTCCGGCGTCGTTAAACCTAGTCACTGTTGTTTCACATTATGGTTGGGTGATTCCTCCTCTTGTGACTCGATAGTGGTCTAGCACGGACTGAGCTCCCACGTACTGTCGCGTATATAAGGGAGACCCCACTAGGTTATCATCCTTTATCCACAGGAAGCCGTGTCTGCCGCCTTACAAGCCGTAATGCACCGAACATAGCATTCGGGAAGATTGACTGCCGTACGGGAAGTCCTTGGTTTTCATCTGATTGCCAAGGTGTATAAGCAGTTTTACAGATTGTTTGGTAAACCCTTTGCCTAGAGTCTCTAGAGTAGTCACTTTTGATCCTTTTCGGACTCCTTAAAAGAAAAGGTGCCAGTGAGCGTCTTGTCACTTCGTGCTCATTAAACATTCGAAGGAGACTAGAGTCACCTTTTTGTCCTTTTCTCGACTCTTAAAACATGAAAAGGTCAAGTTGTGTCTTTGCGTCTTAAAATTTATTCGGCCACGATACACATTTACCCAGTTAGATTTTGTTTGCGTTAGTTTGAGTAGGGTTTTGTCTCGTTAGATTCCCTAGGATTTTGTGAAGTTTCATCCTGGCGGAATTACCAATTTCGTCTTCTTCCGAGATACCGGTTGTTAGTGAAACTCTTTCTGTTGTTCCGAGTATACAACCGATTAGTTCTCGTGCTCCAGGCGACGAGACTTACGAGTTTCATTGGAACCCTGTTTGGGAACCTTCTGAGGACGGTATCCCTTTTTGGGAATACACTTCTCCTCGTGTTCCAGCCCCACCAGTTTCTTCCGACATGGAGGACGTATCCCCTACTTCGACTGACGAATCCGTTGCGACGAGCGGTGAAATTCCCACCGCAACGGAACCTACGCTTGTTAGTAGCATTCCTACTACTGGGAACTTACCTCCAGGCTATAAATCATTAAGGGATACTATGCCCTCTGGAACTCCTTTCACGGGTTCTATTTGGTCACAACTCGCTTTTCCCACCACGGAGCCTTTCACTCCGCAAAGTCGCAGTACGTCTGTCACCTCAATCACAACCGCTCCAATGGTATGTGTGGCTTCTTCGACTCCTGTTTTTAGTCGTCCTTCGGCTTCTTTATTCGGAGTCTTCGATCCTACATCAAACGTCCCACCAGAGGGGCCATACGATCGATATTTGCCGTCTCAACCGATTGTTGAGATTTCAATTCCGTTGTCAATTGATTGGGGCTCCACCTCTTTTCATGGTGGCCAAGTATCGTCTGCGCAATCCCCAAGACCACCTCATCAAGACCAACAAGGCCAATCCTTCCAGGGAAACCCTTTTGCCTCTGGTGGTCCATTTTTCCCCTCTTATGTTCAACCTTCTGGTAACTCAAGCCAATCTTCTGTTCAACAAGCCCAACCTGGTATCCAGCAAGGTTATCCTACTGGACAAATTGGTCAATCATATGTTAACCCAAACCAATCCAATGTCCAGTATGGTCCAATATTTGGACAAGCTACTCAACCACATGGTCAGCCTACCGTCCAGTATAGTCAACCTTCAGGGCAAGTCGGTCAGCCTCAAATCCAATCAGGCCAACCAACTGCCCAGCCCACTCAGCCATCTGGTCCGTTAGGACAACCTTCAGTTGTGCAACAACAACTCCATTCCCAGCAGGTACAACCTTCTGGGCAGGGAGGCCAACCTCAATATCAACAAGGTTATCCTTCCGGCCAGATAGCCCAACCTATAGGACATCCTTATGGCACTGCTCAACCTGGTTTTTTGCCCCAGGCTGGACCCCAGACCCCATCCGATCTTCAAATGCAAGCTGGGGTTCAATCCCAACCAGTCTATCAACCTCAGCCTGTTTCTCAAACTCAGTTTGGAGTCCAGCCACCATATGGTTACCAGCAACCTCAAGGGCAACCTTTGTTTGCCCCATATCAAAATTATCAACAACCGCAGGCGAATCCTTATCAGAATTATCCGCAACCATATGGTGCTCCTGCAGGACCGTTTGGTAATCCATGGAACGTTGGGGGGCAGAACCCAAATCCCTACGGACAAAACCCTATGGGGCCAAATCCGTCTGGACCAAGCCCTTGGGGGCAACCACCAGTTGGTTGGAACCCTGGTGCTCCATCCCACCAGCAGCCCCAGATGTCCTTTAATCCTCAATTACCTTTCTTAGCGACTTTAGAATTACCGGATGTGTCCAAACTGACCAATGATCCTATTCTCCATAATCCATATTGGCCTCCGGTTCCAACGAAGATTCCCGGTGACTGTCCAAAATTCGATGGTAAAGCTAATGAAGATCCACAAGCTCATGTCATGACTTATCACCTGTGGTGTTCATCCAATTCATGGCTTGATGATTCAATTCGGCTTCGCCTTTTTCAAAGGACTCTCACTGGCTCTGCAGCTAAGTGGTATATTGAGCTCAATCGCGGATCCTTTCAGGATTTCAACTCATTGGCTATGGCATTTCTCACGCATTTTCAGTTGCCCATTCGATATGAAACGGGTACACACCTCCTCACATCCTTAAGACAGACAACGACTACACATATCTCCGATAATATCCACGAATGGAGACGGCGTAGACGTATGATCACATTTTGGATTCCCGACCAACTTCTTACCGATTGGCTTACGACTTCGTTCGTTCCTCCAATAGCTCGGGACATTGCCATGGGGGCGTGTGTCACTGAAGAGCAAGCTATCGCGCGCGCTCAGTACCTCGACTTGGTGTATTCTCAGTCAGGTACATTGTATGATTATTTTCCTGATGCCCCGAGACCAGGGACATCCAAAGCCCCGCCAACACCAACTGTTGACGGTATTATTGGTTCTGTTAATTCGTCCTCGAAGAAAAATCCCGCGAACCCTGGGAAGCAAAAATCAAATGTTTCAAATGAACATACTTCTCAGGTAACACCCACTTCGAATATTACTTCCGAGGTCAATGTCGTCCAGTCCACCACGGCAGACAAAGCCTCGAAAGGAAAAAAGAAAGGGAAAGCGAAGAATAAGCCAGATCAACCTAAACAGGACTCCCCTAAACCTCCGCCCGAGGAAGGTGCCAAGCGCAAACCCAAGTATCCTTGTCTTATCTGTGATGAGGATCACTATACCAAAGACTGCCCTAGGCGGTCCAAAGTTAGTCGTTTGTTGAAAGGCGCTCCCGGGACTCCTGCGGTGCTCAAAGAACCCTTTCCCTTACAACAAACTCGAAAAACTCAAATGGTGGCTGACCCCTCTCAGCCTCCCTCTTCCTTCGGTTCTCAAGTGTTTATGGATGGAACGATACCTGTCAATATCAATACTCGAACAAAAGATTATCCATCATTTGCCAGGAAAGAGCCTGAGGTCCCCTCTAGTGCTCCTCCGTTCAGTTCAGGCCCACTCCACATCAAGAGACCTAGTACTGAGACGCCTCTTCGACCCCCTCCAAAAGGAGTACTCCGGAAATCTTCTTACAACCCAAATGCCCGTGCTGCATAGCACTACAATATCGTTGAGGACTTAGCTCAGACTCCATCGGCTATGTCCACTTTAGAAGTTCTCCAGAGCTGCCCTTCTCAGAGGAAGTCCTTGCTATCCGCTATCGGTGGCATAGACCCGGCCGACTCGGATCTAATTACTTTTGACTTAGAATGCCATACGCAGAGACTGCCTCCCCAAATCGCATTCCTTATACAGGTTATTATTGATTCTAAAGCGATTCATCGTACAGTCATTGACGAAGGTGCTTCAACTTGCATCATGTCTGTCGCCTGTTGGAAAGCTATTGGATCTCCTACGCTGAGCTAGTCTCCCACAACCTTGGAAGCTTTTGATGGAAGAGCATCTCGTCCTTATGGTATACTCCAACGTTTGCCCATCTCTTTGGAAGGGAAGACGGTCGAAATGGAAGTTGAAGTCGTTGATGCTACTCTTACCTACAACCTCCTTCTCGGACGTAGCTGGATCTACGCGATGAAAGCTGTAGCTTCATCTTTATTTCGTATCATCTGTTTCCCTCATCAAGGGAAGATTGTTACCATAGACCAGCTATCATTCTTCGCTTCCTCTTCTGAAGGCAACATCCCTTTTGTGGAGCATACCTCGAAATTATCTGAGAGTCTTGGAGCCGAACTTTTCAAAGATCCCGCCCTTATGGGTGTTTTTCCGCTCCCACCTCCTAACGTCGCTTATGTTAATATGATTACTACTTGCTCTGATCCATGGGTCATCCCTCCCACCGACCAAGTAGATTCTTGGGGCGACCAGATGCCGTTGAGTCCTGCCGAGCTCAACTATGTCGAAATCATTGCTGCATTGGCTCCCTCTTCTGAACTTGCTCCTTCGAGCAAGGTTCTCTACTCGTTCGCTCCATCCTCAGGGCTGGTAGATGAGACTTCTTCGGATCCTTTAAAAGAAACATTCCCTTCCGACGAAGCCATTATCGAGACTATGTCTCTCGAGGAACCTCCTTTGCATGATTCTCACCATCGTTCCTCGTTTCTCCCTGCCCCTCAGGATATGCTGACTTGCCTTGAGCGGTTTGCTCCTTGTCTCCCATTACGAACACCTATTCAGATTTATCATATGTCTTCTGAAGGGAATATGGCAAACATTACGCAAACCCAGCCCATCGACATCTCTTTGAAACTAGGGATTGTCGAGCATCTTCACATTGGAGTCACTTGTACTCCGGAGGAGATTCGACTTTATTCTAATCTTTTTCGCGAATTTCGTGACGTCTTTGCATGGTCCTATGAAGAAATGCCCGGCATTGATCCTAGCATAGTGGTGCATGAGATAATCACGTACCCAGGTGCTAAGCCTGTTCGTCAACGTTTACGCCCTGTACACCCCCGAAAGGCTGCAGCTATTAAGGCCGAAGTAGAGAAGCTTCTTAAAGCCGGTTTTATTTATCCTATCCCGCTCACAGATTGGGTTTCTAATATCGTACTTGTGACTAAAAAACAGGGTACAATCCGTGTTTGTGTCGATTATCGTGATATAAATCGGGCATGTCCTAAAGATAATTTTCCCACACCATTCATTGATCAAATTATTGACGAGTGTGCCGGAAGTGAAATGTACTCTTTTATTGATGGTTTTTCTGGATATAACCAGATCAATATTGCTCCCGTTGATCAACACAAAACCGCCTTTATCTGTCCATGGGGCACTTTTGCCTATAAGAAGCTCCCTTTCGGTCTTAAAAATGCCGGTGCTACCTTCCAGAGTGCAATGTCCTATGATTTCCATGACATTCGACACATTGTACAGCCTTACCTGGATGATCTCCCTGCCCATTCAGCCAAACGTCAGGACCACCCTAAGCACCTTCGCGAAATCTTTCTTCGCTGTCGATATTACCGAATCAGGCTTAATCCTCACAAATGTGTCTTCTGCGTTGAATCTGGCCGACTTCTCGGGTTTGTCGTTTCCCGCGAGGGCATCCGTTTGGATCCCCTTAAAGTCGAGGCTATAGTGAATCTTCCTCCCCCTGCTTCTTTACAGCAATTGCAGAGCTTGCAGGGTAAAGCAAATTTTCTACGTCGTTTCGTTCCAAACTATGCCGAGGTGGCCAAAGGTTTTACACGATTACTAAAGCGCGATGTCCCTTTTCATTGGGATACCATTGCTCAAGAATCTTTTGAGTGTCTCAAGGGTCTCCTTATTTCTGCTCCATTGCTCCGTCCTCCGAATTATTATCGTGACTACACTCTGTATTTGGCCGCCGTCGACACCACTATCGGCATGGTTCTTGTTCAAACTGACGATGATGACATTGAGCATGTTATCTATTATCTTAGCCACAACCTTTTAGACACGGAAACTCGATATGCTTATGTTGAGAAGTTGGCTTTGGCCGTCGTTTGTGCTGTCCAACGTTTCCGTCATTATATTTTGCTGCGTACTACTACCGTGATTTCTGATTGCAACCCCATGACGTATATTTTGTCACGCCAGTTGCTGGGGGGCAAGTACTCAAAGTGGATTGTTATCCTCCAAGAGTTTGACTTGGAATTTACCACTGCCAAGTCCAAGAAATCCCTTGTATTTGCTGAGTTAATTTGCTCTTTGCCATCTTCTTCCCCGACCTCTCACGTAGAGGATCAAATTCCGGATGAGACTTTATTTCTCATTAGCACCCTCGATCCCTGGTACGGCGATATCATTATATATCTGCAAACGTCCTCCTTTCGCCCTGGCATGTCCAAAGACGCTCGGCGAAGGATTCGTCATCAGTCTCAACCATACCGTATCATTGGGGATACACTATATCGCCTCGGCGCCGACTCTGTTCTCCGCCGATGTTTAACTCTCGAGGAAGCTGAGCGTGTCTTGAATGACTGCCACTCAGGTGCCTGTGGTGGTCACATGTCCGGATATGCTACTGCCCAAAAAATCCTCCGCGCTGGCTACTTTTGGCCCTCTATCTTCAAGGATTGCATTCTTGCCGTCCGCTCTTGTCATGAGTGCCAGATATACCAGCGGAAGATGCGAGCGCCCCCTGCTCCATTGCACCCTGTTGTCACCGTTGGCCCTTTTGCAAAATGGGGCATTGATTATATGACCTGTAACCCTCGCTCGGCCGGGGGGCATGGGTTTATTATCGTTGTCGTCGATTACTTTACTAAATGGGCCGAGGCGATGCCTACATTAACTGAAGACGGTCACACAGCGGCGCAATTTTTATTCAACCATGTTATCTCGCGATTCGGCGTCCCTCAAGCAATCGCCACTGATCACGGGAAGCATTTCCGTAATCATATGATGTCGGAATTAACAACCCAGTTAGGCTTGCAACACGATAGTTCAACTCCATACTACCCTCAGTCCAATGGCCAAGTTGAAGCTATCAATAAGATTTTGGTTACAATGCTTCAACGTACCATTGGCATGCATAAGTCTAACTGGCATTTGATGTTGTTCCCTGCCTTGTGGGCCTACCGAACCTCTGTGAAGGATGCCACTGGTTTCACTCCATTTCAACTAGTTTATGGACTAGAGGCTACCCTTCCAATCGAATGTGAAATCCCTTCATTAAAATTGGCTGTCGAGCTACTTCCCAACACCACTCCGTTAGAAGAGCGCCTTCTTTACTTGGAACGGCTAGATGAGACTCGTCGCCTGGCCTCTTTGGCCATCGAAACACAAAAGAAGCGAGTCAAGACTCACTTCGATCAGACCGTACGTCCACGTTCTTTTGTTGAGGGAGATTTAGTCCTGCTCTACGATCAGGCAAAAGATAAGCTAGGAGCAGGAAAGCTCGAGTCTATGTGGCTAGGCCCTTACATTGTCAAGAAAGTTTTGCAGAAAGGGGCCTACGAGCTAATTGATTATGAAGGGAACCCTCTTGGGAAGCCCCGAAACGGGCTGTATTTGAAAAAGTACTATGCGTGATGCTGGTACATTTTATTTTGTACATACATGTACTCTAGCAAGTGTGTTGTGTGTATATGTGTCAGTTTTAAAGGCGTAACTGCCACTTATTGTGTCTTTCGCTTCTTGTGCAGATGTCTGATGCACCTTATGTTGGTTTCGCTGATGGTGCCTGCCACAGTACTCGCAACTTGTCCTCTGCGGCGTGGGTGATCTATGATCCTCATGGCGAGCCGATAGATTTTCAAGGTGTGTGTTTGGGTCGTACTACTAACAATGTCGCCGAATATTGTGCTGTAATCGAGCTACTTGCTGAAGCAATTAATCTCGGCATTCGTGCATTGGTAGTGAACCTAGACTCTCAACTTGTCGTCCACCAACTCAACGGGCAATATTCCGTCAGAGACCATCACATTCTAAGGTTGTATTTACGTGTGAGATTGTTAGAAAGGAACTTTGATTTTATCACATATCAGCATATTCCACGACAATTAAACACATTATCTGATGCATTGGCTAATCATATATTAGATAGACATTTACGTAATTTGTAATCAAAACATTATACAAGCAAGCACATGAAAGCACAATAATAAACCATAGGCATATGTATATATATACGTGTGTATCATAATGTTTGCGTCGCGCGCATTACATAATCCAAAAAATAATACATGTCCGAATCTCATATGGCCGCAGACAACATGTCTCACAAAAATATGCAAAAATGAAACCTAGGCGTCTAATCACGGTGATGCTCATGATAGCATGTCACCGCTCGCACCAAACGTCTCAGCAGACGATGGACGCAAGTTGGTACTCCCACTGTGTGCCTCTGGTACGCGAAGGGCACATCCGCCAACTTGGCATAGTCTGGAATACCTCGAGTGAGTGCCTCAAGGTTCTGTACTAGCTCATCACCCACACCACCCTCTACCTGAGGGTCGGCTGCGGGTTGTACCCTCCGTGCTATGTGAGACAGATCAGCTGGTCGCTCTGCACCAACATCTGCATACATATATATAGCTGTTGTCAGAGACAGGCATGTATTAAAAAAAAAACTTAAATACATAAAAAACATCAAAAACACAAAGAGTTCTTACCAAGCTCCTCATCCCAGTCTTCTCCCACAGGCAATGGGAGATCTAGGTCTCCAGTAAAATCGGTGCCCGCATAGGGCCAGTCCTCTATAACGATCATCTGGTGACGGAGCCATATGAAGAACTCGGGCCTCCAGGCCATCTGCTAGCCCCCTCCTCCTCTGGGCATGAGTGCTGCCCATCGAGTCAACCTCGGGTCCCGTGGCACCGGATCTGCCACTATACCTCCCTGAATCCGGAATATCGGCAATCGCTCCAAGAAGAAGGATACCACAATCGATCCATACCCGAACTGTTTGTTGCCTCCACGCTTACACTTCGTAAGTTGTCTCTTGATGTTAAGGGTCACAGCTGTGGCCCAGTCAAATAGAGTAGGATGGAGACACTCGGTTGCCAGCAGTAAATGATTCTTGCTAGCTTCGTGGGGCGCCTGTACCCCTGCCGTCCGTGTGATAGTGAATAGTATCACCCGTAGCACTAGGTCTGGAACTGTGACGATATCTACCTTGGCACTGTTTGATCCAAACTGTGCCCCTGGACAAACCCGTTCCATCACCTCCCCCATCTTTTCTCCGGAAGGCCTACTTCCAGTCAAAACGGGTCGTGCACCTCTCCGCGATAACCCAGTGATAAAATAGACATCGGAAACATCCAGCTCCAATGTCTGATCCTTCAAGCGGAATACCTGATCCTCTATGTCCCAAGCATCCACAATAAATCGTAGAAGCTCCGGTTGTGCACGCAAATAGGAGGTGAGGAAAAACTTCTTTAAGCCACAGTCCCTCAAAGCCTCCATGCAGGCTTCATCCTCTAGTGCCATGGCATCTATGGCATCATGCTCTCTTTCTCTCCATTCTACAACCATTTTGACGAATCCCTGCAACCATAAAGTCGAAAATATCATCATTAGATCACTGGTGAAACCAAAATTAAAGGAAAATTGCAAAATCAACGGTCAAATCCATGGGAAAATTAGGTCGCGCGGTTGGCGCGACTGTTTTCAAAACAGTCGCGCCAATGTCGCGCCCCCTTTGGGAAAATAATCCCATTGGCGCGATCCCAAGCGGGAAACCCGCACCAATGGCGCAACCCTAAATTTTGCAAATCCTCTTGCAGAGGATCCATCTGTGGATGAAAAACTGAAAAAATGGAATGAAAATGAAGCTAAGGACAAGGCCTCTTACCTGCTTCAGACGGCGGCTCGATTGCTCTCCTGGATTGATCACGAACAACGGTTGAAGTTTGCACCCAAAACCCTCCAATGGTAAACTCACAGGGTGAAAAGTAAAAAGTAAATTTGTTTTTTACCATTTCACTATTTTATAGCATTTTTTGACCTAAATTGCATTAAAAATATTATTTTTTGGGTTAAAATAATGTCTTTTAAGTGTATTTTTGAATATATTTATGTCAAAATGGGTTTTACGCTGTTTTTGGTATGATGACAGGGGATTGGTGCAACTCAAGCGACGAAACGAGCTCCTTTTTCTACTTTTTCAAGCTCGGCAAAACATGTGAAAAGGTTACTTTAAGGTCCGCTTTCAGCTCTTTTCTGACCGTTTAAAGATGAAAAGATTGCCGAGTTACTCCTCTTGACTCGTTAAACGTTAATAAGGGGCGGTCGTTTTAAGTTCTTTTTGTCAACCGTTAAAACATAAAAAGATTACCGGGTTTTTGTCGTTTCAGACTCGTTAATGGTTACGAAACGACGTGGTTTTGATTGCTTTTTTACTTTTTCAGGTCGAAATCACTATTTATGAAAAGTACTCCTCGATCGTAATGGTCGGGCGATTCTTTCGAGCATTGTTTTATACTTTTTCGGGCTCGAGAGACACAACTTTACGAAAAAGGACACCCTTGGAGTTTCCTTTTCTACTGTCTTTTCAAACTCTCTAAACATGAAAAGACGCTGAGTTCTTCCTTTGTCAGACTCGTTAAAACCTGATGACATCGGATTTTGTCGAAATGACGCACCACAAGCATATGCTATCCCCATCAAGCTTGTTAAAAATAATTGGGGTACTCGCCAGAAATGGCGGGGGAAAAAAGGAACCATAATTATTGTCGTGTCGGCAGTATGTCGCTCTTGAATATGGCACTTGTCTGCTTTCGTGTCTGGGTGGGGATATCTCATCTCATTTTTCACTTGCCTCCGTGGATTTGGGTAATCCTATTTGACCTCTCATCTGCTCATTGCCTCGTCACCATGACCTCTGATCCATTGATGTCAAATACTGCCAATTCCACTGTCGTGCCGCCGATATGTTCAAGAGAAGTTGACCTCTGCAAAGAAACAACCTCCCTCTGATAGCTCACATAATCTTGATTCACAACATTATCTCTCTGTCTCGTGTCGATGATGTGGGAAACATTATGGCCCACCTTCGATCAAGGTCACTTCCTGTCGACTTTAGCTCATTATCTAGGAAGCTGATCTAGAGACTCCCTTCCGGTGCCTTGGAGCCTGCATGCCTCAATGGCAGGTTCTTCATGTTCGACGTGAGGTTTTCATCATTGGCCTCCGCTCGAATGATTCTACGGGTGTTCGACGTCAGATCACTAATTCGCACGCCGTAGATTGTACCTGTAGTACCTTGAGGGCCATTGTCATTATTGGTGGTACCTCTCGCGTCTGTTAACAGTTTTCAATATTGACTGGTAATCAGACGATGTTCATGCATGTTCGACTTCAGCTCATATATTCGCATGCTTGAACTTGTACTTTTATTTGGGTCGAGATGGAGCGCAAGACCCTGGATTTTGTCTGTTGTAATCCAGGCGTGATTCTTGATACATGACTCATTCACTGGATGGCTGCGACCATACCTGAGTCGATTCATTGATCCTAACCAGATGGCTGCGTCCATACTATGGATCTAGATTATTATGTACTCTCTTATGGATGGCTGCGACCATACCACATATATCATGTACTTGAGCTATCAGTTGTATCTCTCAATGCAGATTCTCGGCGGCAGCTACGTGTGTTCTTGTAAAGCATTTCACCCCTCTCTCTCTCTCGGGCCTCATGCTTTAGGGGGCATCTGTTACACAGTAATTTGTCACCATTGGTCACCGTCCCTATTACCCCTGTTTCCGTACTTTGGAGGACTCATTCCGGGACCTGTGAGCAGTGACATAACCTAAAAACACTTGCATTATGTTCCCCTAAGTATGTACTTCATGTTCCCTGAAGACACCTCCTGCAAAATATCCCTGAAAAGTGCCCTTTTCCATTAGCGCGGGTCCACTATGTACTACCCGCGCCAATCAATGAGATCCTCAAAAGAGGGTGCGACCATTGGCGCTCTGTCTTAGAACAACACCCGCGCCAACCAAGTTTGGTAAAGATTTTTGACAAACGCGCGCCTAGATGTTTTTTCCCTTCAAGTCATGAAGTCTTTTGAGGATAAAGCTCACCTTTTAGATGTCGAGAGTCATCATCTATCCTTGACATCTATCCATAGCGGCTTTTTGGAGATAATGCCAATCCATAATGGGTGTCCTGATGCATTGTATCTTCTTCCCCTTCTCCATCTATAAAAGTCTGTCCTCATGCATTTGACAAGCTAGTTTTGGAGTAATGCTAGTTGTGATAACGCTTGTCTTGAGTGATAGTAAGAGTCTTGAAGCATAGGGAGGTTATGCTGCCGGAAGTCTGAGAGAGAGAAGGTCTATTGCAAGACATACATAGCTGCTCGCCCAGCCAGAGGAGAGGTTCAACGTCAGAACCTTGGTTGTATCTTTCTCTGTTGATTATTCATTAATAAACGACTATCATTATGGTTCCGATCTTACTGTTCATTATGATAATGTTTGATCTATTTCCTTTCTGACTGATATATAGTTGTATTTTAGTGGATTTTATGCTTGTATTCGCTTCGTTCTTTGCATGTGCAGGTATCCATTCGCGGGGATCGTGAGGATCGTGACCTGCCGAAGCAAGGGAACGGGAGTATCAACTCTTCTTCGACATTAGCGTTGGACTCCAGGTTGGTTCTCATAATCCACTTTCGATTTGCAACTAGGAACTTGCATGGTAGCGTGAATTGATTGTTGCTAGACCCATTTTGGGCTAGTGGGATCGCCTCTGTCCGCAGAGGGGATTTACCTCTCCAACAACTTCCCCATCCTTCTACCACACTTCCATGCCTAGAAAGTAGTGCATAAGACCCATGTCTTTCATCTCTAACTCTCTTGCAAGGTCCTCCTTGCAAGGCTGGATCAACTGATCATCACCTGTCAATATCAGATCATCAACATAAAGAACAATGATCAATGGCTTACCTTCTACCATGATGTGGTAAAGGTTCGCATCTGCTTCACTCTTTGTGAAGCCCAACCCGGTGAAATAGCTGACAATCCTGGTGTACCAAGCACGAGATGCTTGCTTCATCCTGTACAAAGCTCTCTTGAGTTAGCACACATGCTACTCACGATCGAAGATCTCAAATCCTTCTGGCTGCTCAATGTATACCTCTTCCTCAATCTTGCCATTGAGGAACGCAGTCTTCACATCCATCTGATGGATCTTCCAACCCATCTGAGCTAATAATGCCAACATCAATCTGATAGATGAGTACCTTGCTACAGGAGAAAAAAGTCTCATCATAGTCGATCCCCTCGACCTGTGAGAAACCACGGGCAACAAACCTTGCCTTATGTTTCTCCACACTGCCATCAGCGGCTTGCTTTACCTTGTAAAGCCATCGGGAACTCACCACTGATTTGTCCTCCATCTTGGGACAACATCCCAAACACTATTCCGAATGATGGAGTCGTACTCCTCCACCATAGCATCAACCCAGACTGGTTGTTGCACTGCTTCCTCGAAGGAAGATGGTTTGGTCTCTACACACTCCCCAACCAGGGCCATGTAACTAGTGTACTGCGCGGGTGATCTCCTCTGTCTGCGCTGAGAAGATGGTTGTCCCACATTCTCTCTCTCATCCATCACCAATCTGTCAACTTCCCTTGAGCGTTCGCGTCCATCTCTGGAAGACTCTGCATGAGTGGATGTCTCCACTCCCAGATCCTCTGCATGTGGCTGCTCTGCATCGGTCTGAGGCTCCTCCTACTTAGGAACTAAAAGTTCCTCCTCTGCATGCAACTTGAGCTCCCTCTCAAGGGACACTCGCATGGCTTTTTGCTCGTCGAACTTCAGATCTCTACATACCATTATCCTTTGACTGGTAGGCAAGAACACCCAATAGTTGTGGGGTGTATTAGTGTACCCCACAAGTATCCCCAACTCAGCTATTGGATCTAGCTTCTTCCGGGAATCTTTGGTCACATGGAAATAAACTAATGATCCAAAGATCTTGAAGTGACTCACATCTGGTCACTTCCCGGATAAGGCCTCCATTGGTGTCTTCATCCCTAGTATATGATGCGGGCTTCTATTCTACAAGTATACTGTTGTATTGCATGCCTTAGCCCACAAATGAAGTGGTAGGGTTTGGTCATGCAGCATCACCCGAGCTGCTCCCATAATCGATCTGTTCTTCCTTTCGGCCACCCCATTCTGCTGTGGGTTATGGGGTTCCGTCAACTCCCATTTAATTCTTTATGTTGCACAAAAGTCCTTAAACTGTTGGGAGACATACTCTCCACCATTGTCGCTTCGCAAGGCCTTTATTTTCTTTCCAGATTCTTTCTCTTCCAAGGCTTTGAACTCACAAAGCCTTGAGAAGGTTTGATCCTTCTTCTACATAAAGTAGATCCAACATCTACGAGAAAAATCATCAATAAAAATAACATAGTACCTTTTTTTAGCGGTGGAGGCTGTCGAGAATGGTCCACACACATCTGTATGAACTCGCTCCAAGATTGCTCCAGCTCCACTGTCTCGATCCTGAAAGGAATATTTTGCATACTTACCCAAGGTACAACCTTTGCAAGTATCCATTTTCTTCAGTTTTCCCTTGGGAAGTTTGGTAGAAATCTGTTGCATGATCTTCAAGGCCCCATGGTGCAAGTGGCCCAATCTTCTATGCCATATCTCGCCAACATCTTGGCTCTGCACCAACTCTGCTTTGGAGCTCAATGTAGCACAGTCGTCTACCTCCATCTTGTAAAGATTCTTTACTTGAATCCCAATCCTCTTGGTCTGTCCAGTGCCGATATGCCTCAGGAATGCCTTTCCTTTACTAAATACTACACCATAGCCTTTGTCTTCCAGCATAGCGACAGACACAAGATTCTTTTTCAGACCAGGCACATACTTTACATTAGTCAAGGTGAGAGGACCTCCATGTTCCCTCTGAAACACAACCGTACCTTCACCTGAAACACGGTACTTCCCATCATCGCCCATCTCGATGCGCATATGGAGGTCCTTCTCCTCCAAGTTAATGAAAAGATTCTTGTCGTCGGTCATGTGGAATGAAGCTCCACTATCCAGGTACCAAACACACCCCACCATCGATGAAACCATACATGCGATGAGGGTGAAATCAAATTCGAACTGTGAGGCTAGTGCCTCGCCATCTGATCCCTTCTTGGATTTCTTCTGTGGACAATTCTTAGCATAATGGCCCACCTCATGACAATGTGTTATGAAACCAGCTCACAAAAAGATAGAAAAGAGAGATCCACGCCTTAGAATTCAACCTCTTCGAGGGGGCAACCTCCTTTACATTACATAAATGAACAATTCTTGGATGATACAAATGAAAATACCTCCTTTCTATATATAGGAGTATATAGAAAGTTGCTACAAGAAAGGGTCACTAATGGTGAAAAGGTAGTAAAGGAAACTCATGATGAGAACAAAAGAAATGTTAATCATGATTCCATAGACTCTAATGCTGGATCGAAGACTCACCATGTTCCAAAAATCGATATGAGGAAGTTTGATGGCAAGGATCCCGCCACATGGATATTACAGATGGAGCAATTCTTCGATCTCAATAATGTGCAAAACACACAAAAGGTACGTATGGAAACTTTATATTTGGAACCAAATCAGTTTGTATGGTATCAATGGCTTTGTTCTCGTAAACAATTTATCACTTGGGCAATTTTTACGGAAGAATTGATAGCACATTATGAGGATACAAAAAGCAACACTTTTTTTAACCAATTGATGAATCTCAAACAAAAGGGTTCAATAATGGAGCACATTGAGGAGTTCCAAAAATTGAACATAAGGATAAAAGATATTCCAGAGGAGCATAGGATTGATGTGTTCATAGGGTCTTTAAAGGATAATATCCAACATGATGTGCGCCTTTGGGAACCTGATTCATTAGAGAAGGCATTCAGGTTAGCAAGAAAAATGGAAAGCAAAATTATGGCAACTAGGAAGCATACCATTCACAACTATAAAGATGGAAGTGTTGTTGCCCATAGTCTTCCACAACCTACAAGGTTGACACCGCAACAATTGGAAGAAAAAAGAGCAAAAGGGCTTTGTTACAATTGTGATAGTAAATACACAAAAGGTCATAAGTGTGCTGAGAAGAAATTATTCTACATAGATTGTGAAGAGGAAGAAGAAAGGGAGCAAGAAAGGTCAAAAGAAGAGGATATATTCCAGGAACAAAGCCTATATGAAGAACAAATAAATCCGACCATATCTTGTAATGCATTGGCGGGAATTACCACTCCTCAAACCATCAAGATAGAAGGACAAATCAAGAAGAAAAAGGTGATAGTGTTGATTGATTCAGGAAGCACCCACAATTTTATTCATTGTAGGGTAGCAAAAGAATTGAATTGCTTCCTATATCCAGCACCAGAGTGTCAAGTGATGATTGCAAATGGAGGAACAATAAATTGCTCTGATACCAAATGTTATGAAACCAGCTCACAAAAAGATAGAAAAGAGAGATCCACGCCTTAGAATTCAGCCTCTTCGAGGGGGCAACCTCCTTTACATTACATAAATGAACAATTCTTGGATGATACAAATGAAAATACCTCCTTTCTATATATAGGAGTCTAAGTGGTCCCAATACAATCAAAGCCTACATAACAATAATATTGTAGGGCACAACAGTAACAATGGTGGGCTTCTATGTGGCATAATAGTAACAATATGGGCACTACATGGGTACATCAATATAATAAGTGGGTTATACTAATAACAATAAGGGGTTATACTAGTAGTATAGGGGCCTAATCTTCGATTTGTCAATCTTCTTCCCACCATGGGAAGAACTCAATTTGGAATGGGACGCCTTCCCTTTCCCTTTCCTCGCCTTACTCGCTAAGGCTATATTTTCTTCATCATCTTGCATTGATGAAGATCCATCTTTGGTGCTTCTCCTTATATCCTCTTGCATCAAATCCGACCAAAGTCATTCCCAATCTGGCAGTTTCTCTCTTCCATTCACTGAGCCTTGGTAGCTATGCCAGCTCTTAGGAAGACCGAGGAGAGGAAGACTCACCATGTCATCATCGGCTGTCGTGATCCCTACACTTCCAAGCTCATCCCTGCAGGTGGTGAGCTTTTTCAGATATGTAGAGATCGTGTCGCCCTTTTCACACTTATTTTCGGAAACTTGTCTTTCAACGCCAACTTCCTCTGATCACTGTTGTTCTGATATAGATCCTTCAATGTTTTCCACATTGAAAATGGTGTCTCCTTCCCATGGAGACTCGAGACAATGTAGTCTCAAACTCCCTCCAGAAGGATCCTCCTCGCTTTAGCCACACATTTATTCCATTCCGCCAATTCTTGGGCATTAGCGGCTGCTGGCTTGGGGACTTCTTGATCAATGAAGTCCTTCAAATTGTTGTCCTCTAATACCGCTTCCATGTGATCCTTCTAGGCTATATAATTCGAGTTGCCATCAAGGGCATACTCGAGTCTTAAACCGTTGAACACCATTGGTGAAATTTGATATGTGATAAGAATTCGAATTCTATAATCAGGAACTTCAAACTTCAAACTTCTACCTTCTTTGTATACCATTCTTTGCTTTGATCACATTTGCTCCAATACCATGCATAAATTCTCACTGTAGATCACCTGATAATGCAATATACTAAAGCAAAATACTTGATCTACTTCTACAAACAAACTTGCAGAAGCTTAATCGATTTTGAGCAAGCTCAATTAGAACACATATAACAGAGAATGAGAAATCAATCACATATGAACACATAAGAATACTCTGGGGAAAGCCTCAGCTAAAAACCCCGATCTTTGTATTATCATACAAGTGGAAATATGTCTTGATTACACAAAGCTTTAGCTCACAAGCTATCCAGCTCTCACTACAATCCCTCAATGCTACTCCTAGACTGAATAGACACAACATATGCCTTCCCTCAGTCCTCCAAGCCTCCTATTTCCTTGCGGAGTTTCTCCTAGGTCCTCTGGCTGCCACCTGTGTGAATTGACCTCTCACACAACTCACCAAACTCAAAAGTCACTACGCAATCTCCAAGGAATGAATTCCTTCTGCATGCAAGAGATGTCCTCAATGGAATATTCCTGCAACTGATAGTACACTGTCCAATCATCTGATCTCAACTAGGTCTCTGACTGAACCGACATGCATGAGTTATTTATGAGAGAATATTCAGTTATCTGAAGTGCAGTAGTTACATGCATGCATGCATTAACTAACTGAACTCACAATCAATTCCACAAACTGTTGGAACTAATCTAACTGGACTTAACTCAGTTAACTGAGCTAACTAATGACAACTCAAAGTACAACTCATCCTAATCTCCTTAATCAAGGGATAACTTCCTCAATCAAAGGGGAAACTATTGCATGTCTTCACATGGACTTCATGTTTGATTTTCTCCAACTAATTAACTCAAGATGAATTAATTAATTATTTTTCAAATAGCTGCTAAGATCAAATTCGAATTTTAATTCTCAATTTTAGTTCAGGGACTAACTAAAATTGGAATGTATCCCGAAATGTTATTTATAGCAATGCTATTTTTAGCACTTCTATATTTAGCATTTCTTGTTGCTATTTTCAACATAAAGTTGTTTGGTATGTGTTATATTATTTGCATGAATAGTCCCACGCACAATTCATATGTCCCTGGTGCAGCGGGTGGGGAAGGCAACTTCCCTTGTTTGGCCATCCCAAGGAAAAACAATTTGGGTGGGTTTTTGTGTATGTGTATCCATTTCTTACCATAAAGGTTTAAAACTTACAAAATCGTCTATTTCAATAACCACACTTCACCTTATCCTTATTTGACTCCTCCCTTGCCCCAGGTTGGAACTCTTCGTTGTACTTTGTCCTTCTTGCCTTTGAATTTTTGTTTGAATTAATGTTAGACTTCTCGTTTGTTGCAAGTGTATGTGCCTTTTAAGGACTTGAGGGCACTCATTTGAACAAGTTTATCTTACTCATGGATGAGTGACTCAACAAAAGTATCTATGGGAGGCATGGTTCGAGTAGCTCCTATTACTAACGTTGTAGCATGAAAAGTAGAGATAAACATTGAGTATTTAGGACCTAATTTTGATTGAATGCAAATAATCAGTTGCTATTATTTCTTTTACATTCCGCATAGCTTGATTTGCAATAATAATAATTTTAATTTTGTGAATAAGTCTTGAATAGTGTCAAATTTACTCAAGCTCAAAGCAATGAGCTCATTCTCGAATTAATAACCTCGAAGCACATTCTACTTCATGAAAAGTTCTACCAATTTGGTCCAAACTTATTGAGTAATAGTAGCATATTCGATATGGAATAAAATTTGAGGGACAACAATCCAATGGTTTCATCCATTGTGTTGAACCAGTTTTCTTTCTACACTGCAAAATTATGTTCAGTCTATGTTCCCATTGTCATCCTATACAAGCCCTTACTTTATAAGAGAATAACTAATTATGTCTTCCATTCATAGTAGTTAAGAGGAGTGAGGATTACTTGTTGGTGCTAATCTATTTTATCTATTTGTCTCCTTGTTGTGTCTTCAACCTAGAAAAATCCTATATAGTCCTTCTTAGATTCAAGTTCGCTTTGTTACTATGTAGAAATTGCTATGCACTTGCAAGATCTAGAATCTAATAGAAAAGTAATACAATGACAATTGAAAAGAAGAAAGAAAGAATAATAGAGCAATCCAACTCTTATTGATATGAAAGTTTGAATTTATAATAGTACAAATTCATAAAGCACAAAACCTTCTATGACCCAAGTGAGGTTTAATCTAGAGCTTATTTCCTCTTAATAGCCAAGCAAAAACTCATGAGTGAGTAAACTAAGTTAGTAATTACCCATAATAACCACTAGAGTTCTCTATGCCATATAAATTAGTATTTAACACATAAAAATAAGAAATGCCTAAAAATATGAAGGAGGAGTGCACTTTTCCCAAGAAACTGAGAGAAAGGTTCCACAAAAAAAAAAAAGACAAAGACTTGTAGGCTCCTAAAATTAATGGATAATGTGGGAAGTGCATTTCTACTCCCTAAAAACATATAATTATCTATGATTTCTAGGAATGAATTACTCTCATGCCTCATACAGTCAAATTTTCCCTAAATATGATCCCTAAAATTAAGGAGATGAGACCTAGTGCGCTATAGGATAGAGAAAATGCTTAGGAGATGAAAAATATGCTCTGACATTGAGGTATCATGGATAAAAAATGACCACATAAAAAATTCAAAGGAAAAGTTGTAATATAAGAGCAAGCATACCCACATAATTTGTGATTTTTTTGGCAATAAATAGTGCTTGAGACTTGAGCCAAAGTTTTGAATCTCTACAAGTTTCGTGACTACACATTTTAATGAAATGGTGGCCTATGGAATATCATCCTTATCCCTTGAACCTTTATTTTCACCAAGAATAACTACCTATACTAAATAATGCCCCTTCATTTGGATATATGTCCACTATTCATTTACTTTTGTTGATGATGGACATAACATATGAACAATCCAACCACTTATTAATTACTCCATTTTAAAACTATCTTAGGAATTGTAGGTGGTTTGTGGAGGCATGGCTAGTTTTTTTCAAAGCCACTTTTATTGCATCCACAATCCATGGATTTGCACCATGTGTCTTGATTGATTCTTTAATTGCGAAGGGTTATCCCTATTTTAGACATATATTACTTCATCCTCTACATTAGATGAGAGTTGTTGATTGTATTGTTGTCTCTATTGTTTTATGGACTAAACACTTGACTTTAGATTTGACCTTTGATATGAGTATTACTTTTGGAGACCACCAATTCTTTTCTTTGGTTTAGGAGTATTTTCTACTACTTATTATGAATATTGGGTAAAATATTAGCACAAACTTACATTTTGTCCACAAAATCCCCCACATTAGCATTATACTCTCTCTCTCTCTCTCTCTCTCTCTCTCTCTCTATATATATATATATATATATATATATATATATATATATATATATATGGGTAGTTATTTCCTCTATATTTCCTTATGAGAAAGAAAAATATGGGTTACCAAGGTAAGTGGATTGAAGGGCGCAATTGCAATAGGAAGGGAATCGATGGGTCAAATTAACTCCACAATGGAGCAGAGAGATCCTTGTAGTAATAGACATGATATAGAACATAGCTTAGACAAACAATTGTTCCATTTGTTGGTCATAAAGTGGTGTGCTCGATAACGAGGGGAACGTTCAACATGTCCAAAGGTCAATCTTAGAGGGGAATAAGGGTTCTTTTGGATGGCATACCAAATTAATGATTAAATGGTGTATGTTTAGGTAAACCATAGATAATGGTTTCATGATGGAGATCCCTTGTAAATGTTAGGAAAGGATAAGTCCTTGAAAATGTTGAGGGAAAGATCCACTAGTATTGGATATGAGGAAGTATCAATGATCATGGACAAGTTATTATCCATGTTGGCAATGGGATTTGTTTTACAACTTACCAATGGTGACAAATTTCCCTTCATGAGGGAAATTCGTGGTGCAAATATTGAGGACACTACTACTTTCATGGAATATATCTAATTGCAACTTAAAAATATATGATCATAATTGAGTAGGAAGTCCACAACTTTGATGTCAATCAAGACACACTCACTCTTGAGCTTGATGGGGATGTTTTGGTAAGTCCTTTGGGATTGGGAATAGTAATCATTGTAAACAATGATGGTAATGGTATATGGATTAACTTTGAGAATCCTTGTTTCTTTCAAGTATATGAGGACATAACATAAGTGGACACACCTTCATCTATGATATATGGATGAATGGGAATGTTTTGAATGGTGATAGGGATTTTGAAAGGTAGTAATGAGGGAAGTCAAGGTTCTAAATTATCCATATCAAAATCCATCAACCAAAAATTCAAAGGATCAACATTCCCTAAGGTAAACAACAAATCCTTTCTATATGAAGAGGAAGTTTAAAGGACTTTTATTATTGGCATGGTAGTTAGAGATATGGCCAAATCATCAACAAACTAAAATTGTGGGTGGCCCTTGCATGTGGGTTGTGTGTGGTTCACCTAAAAAATGATTTAGGCACAAGAGCATGAGGAATAAAGGTGGGTTGATATATATGCAAAGGGTCGCTTGATGATGGATTTGTTTCCTCTGTTTTGTAGGATTTAATGTTGGGTATTCAACATGCAAGTGAGGACATTTAGAGGTGAAAATAATTCGATACAAAGATGTATATTACTTCTTTGGTAGGATTACCGTTGGGAAATATGTTAGAGGAGAAGTTGATTAGTCTTCTAATCATTACCCACTGATTTTTTTGGGGTGAAAGATGTAGCAGAACTTTGAGTTGTTGGGGAGTGGCTCTTAATGGCAAACTAGGGTTTATGAGGTATCACATAGCTCTCATCCACTATAACTCAAGTATTTTGGTATAATGATGTGTATAATGTCCATAGAACCCACAATGGGTGCATGTGAAGTTCATCTTGAGCTCAATGTTATTTCTTTCTTAGCTTGATTTGTGTTGCTTCTAAAATTGTTTAGTTGACTAGGTTGATTTCCCCCTTAACCATAAATCTAGTTAGGCTTAGTAGGAGAATTATGACCATTGTTTTTACCATTCTTCTTCTTTCGCTTAATTTTTTGTTGTTGATGGGACTAGTAATAACTTAATTTTTGTTGAGAGGGAGAAGGTTGGACCATATTAATTTCAATAGGGGGAGCACACTTATTAGGGGTTTTAGGTCCTTAATAAAATTGAGGCACTTATAACACACCTTGAGGGAAGGGAATGACATACTAGTTAGGAGGAGGATGAACTTCATAAATAGTAGGGGGTGTTATGTATGAGGTACTTGTTCCTTGTTGTCTGCTACAGGTAAAATTGCAATAACCTTAGGGGACATGAGTCCTCCAATATAAGAATTTCTAACTCCTCCAAAATAATTAACATAAACTAGAATCATTGTTAATGGGAATATGCCCAAACTAATTGGTGGCATGAAACATTTAAAAATGATGTCATCAACAACATGGAACTCCCCAATAGTAGATGCTTCATGGGAAGGGTCTCTAGGAGCATATAGATGTCATCACTAATCATATCTAAGGTTAATTGTTGAGATTCCAGGATAACGATTTTTTTAGCTAGGGATTAGTACTAGCTAAATATTTTACATTGCATGGAGAAGAGACCTTGAGATTTAATCCATTAGGTGTGGATCCTTGAGGTCAATTTTGCAAAGGTTGCATCATCAACACCGCTCATGGACGTGATCCATGATATGTGTTGTAGTGGTTTAGCAACATGTGAGAATTTTGGTTCCATTATCATGATAAAGAGGTAGTTGCAAGGATATCAAAAAGACGGTCATAATGCACATACAATTAGTGTGAGCACTTAAGGGAAATTCAACATACCATACGATAGTAAGACATGTAAAGGTTCATTGTAATAAACAAAGTCAAATAGATCTTCTATGATGAAGCTAGAGGAACACCAAAAATGAATTGTCATTACATGGTTGGATCCTCGACAATTTTTCCTTCAAACTTGGGATCATTGGAATATAACTTCATAAACATGAATCACTAAGTTGTGTCATGAAGGATGGAGTCATCAATAAGTTTTGAAAGGTCTTGAAGGTTCAAACTTGCTAGAAATGACAAGATCTTGGGGGAAAGGTTTCCTCAAGTGGGAGGATTGGTAAAAGGTAGAGGTATTTGACCTCTAGCTCCTTTTAGTCCTCGTGTTCCTACCATGATAGTATATACCTTATCTCTAGTACCAATACATCTAAACAAAGAGATGGTGGAGTACCATGGATCTTAAGGGATTTCCTCAGGTGGGCGGTGCATACAATGGTATTTATATAAGTTTTGCTGTGAGAAGTGTCATAATATTGCAAATACCACCAAATTAAAATGATATACAAAAAATGATATAGGCACATGTCTAATGACTCTAACATGGTTCAAGCAAATTTGGTCAGGAGAACTTTGGCCTTCCAACTAAGTTTATGTCGGGGGTGGTGAGATCCACCGAGACAACACCCAAATGAAGTCATAATGAAACAATTATAGTGACTTGACCGAAGGCAATGAAATCCAAAAGATGATGAAATGTCTTTCTCATGCACCACTCACAACCCCATGATCAAGTCACTTAAGTATAAGTCCTAAAAAATGGCCATTATGTTTTCTCTTCATGATGAAAGGAACAACCATTATTCAAGTGTTGGTGTTAGGAAATGACCTATGGGATGAATCATATGATCAAAACATTAGAAAGGAGGTGTCACTCTAAATAATGTGTCAATTAACTAAAGTCCCATAATGTGTATTCACCCACCAATTAAGTGTGAGGAGGGATGTTAACACTTATTCGTCTTGATCTAAAGCTAAATGCAAGTGTGAGATGCATTTTTCCAACAAATATTTTTCATTACTAAAGGGATTTTTCTTAATGTAGTAAAATTATAGTTTGAAATGTTGGGATGAATTTGGAACCTTCACATCATAATCCTATTTCCAAACTCTTGTGCTAAACAAGTTGTGGAAGTTTTTCAACCAACTAGAGAAGTCACTTTTATGTTAAAGTATGGGGTATAATGTCTCAATTAGTATCATGAATTGATTTTGTAATTATTAGGTGTGTTTTTTGTGCATATGTAGCGTGCATTTGTTAAACATGAAAATATATGGAAGTAAGAACTCAAATGTAAATTGCAAGAAATGAGGATAAAAATTAACCTCGATATCAACTTTCAATTCATTTAGATTGCAAAAGAGCACAAGGATAAGAGCATACACAAAAATATGAGATGTGCCTCCAAACCAATAATACTTGTAAACAAAATAACAATTTACTCTTAGTTAACTAATAATGATGAACATATACAAAGTAGTAACAATTAGTCGAAATTTAAATAAAATGTGAATTAATTAGCCTAAAATAGTTAATTGTGCATAATATGTTCCATAAGGATAGTGAAAATTCATATAAAATCAAGCAATGAACTTCAAGTAATAAGCTAATTAAAAATTATATTTGTGAAAAATGAATTTTTAGCTCTATTGTATAGGCTTAACCATCAAACAAAGTGTGGGTTGTGTGGGTTCTAACTCCTATAAGTTAAGTAGGTGGTGAACGATGTAACTTCTTAAAACTAAGGTTTTTCCTACTTTCATATAACAAGACACAATCCAACTCTCTAAAAGTGACCCTATTTGACAACCCATGACTTGGAAGGGTAACGCGACTTTTTATGGCATTTCGTTGTCCCTCCATCACTTTATGAATTATTGCAACCATTAAAGAGACACCACCAAAAAGTGAAACATCGTCCACAAATAAAAGGTGTTACATAAATATTATTCTCCATCTTGAAGCATTTGAGACATCCATTACTTCTTCCATGAATTATATATATATATATATATATATATATATATATAAAGAAAGAAAGAGTCAATGCGAGAAAGGACCCCCTTTCCTGAATTCCCTGTAATACTATAAAAAACATCCTTCCCCCCAATTAACCAACACACATGAGAACCTACCATGAAGCATAATCAACCCCAAACATGAGTAGCTATATATGCTTTGGATATTCACCACATTACACAATCATACATGTATAAAATCATTGAAATATTCAGTGACATCTTTCTTTGGAATCAAGATAAAAAATGTCGAATTTATTTTGATAAGAACCTTTACAATGGTGTTTTATTCTTAAATTATCCACATGAAATACTTTCCTTCCAAATCAAAGAAACCTTCATACAATCCAATAGATTACCCATCTAAACATGGACTTTTGTCCTTGTGGAAGGACTGAGTAACACCCTCCAACATTGTCATTATGATCTCTTTCATAAGAGCTAATTTGCATCGTGGTTTACAAAAATGGGAAAAAAAACCACCACTTGAATTATCTCAACTATATTTCCCCTAGGAGGTTCCTTGATCAATGAAATTATTTGTACCGACATGAGCCATCTTGCCATACTTGTGAATTTAGTCTCCCACATCAATCTCCATACTCCAAACCATATTGATATTTTACCTACTCTTTAAATCATTGCAAAAGGAATGAGTGATTTTGTCCCCCCATAGCTAACCAAGTCACTCTATTTTTTTGTCACTAAATTTCTTCTCGATCAAGCTACTCTTTCTTTCATGCTTCAAATTGCTTTTAAGTTCCTCAACTCTTCTACCTTGAAAACTCCACTCATATTATATTTGAAAATGTTAAAAATATTCGTTAAAAATCCTCACCCGAAATCCACATCGACTCTTATGAATCCTTATATTTACCTTTTATCCATTCGATTTATTCTTTTTAATCCTCTCTAGATCATCATTTAATTGAAACACTTTAGAGTTCTCTAGATCACCATTGATATGTTTCCACCAGTTTGAACAAATCCTTGAATTTTCAATACTTCAATCAATGTGAGTTTATTTTAAATGGACTAGGGCGCTTATGTTATGCCTCGCCTCCTGTAGAAAAATGGGGACGCAATCAAATAAACCAACCTCACCTATCCAATATCTTTCTTTCCATTTCATCAACAATACATTATGTTATGAGGAACCTATGTAATCTTTTTAAAATACCCCCACTTCTATCTCTATTGTTCCTCAATGTGACTTGAGAATTAAAGGATTTGTGTCACAAAAGCTAGGCTATTCAAAATTTTGGAGAAGAAAATCCACCAATGGATCCATCCTTCTTGATTCACCCCACACTTCACCATGCCTCAAAATGAAGTCCATGTCACCTCCAACCATAACATTTTCCTTTCTTAAGGTAAAGTAGTCAAATAAAGACTCCCATTAAACCTCCCTTGAAGTAAAATAACCATATATATTAATGCCATTAAAAACTACCTACCGTTAGTGAAAAAGTCTACACATAAATAAGAGATTATAGATAAGAGATGCTTATGAAAAGAAAAGACTTAAACTAACCAACCACTAAACCTCAAATCTCCCCTTGCCATTGTTAGCTTCAAAACTTCACCCTAAAACAGTAGTCAACAATACGCCCTTTACCTTATATGCCTCAACAATATTCTCTTGAATTAACATAACCTATAGAATATCTAACTTCACTAGCCATTTCAAGGAGTCTATCTTATGGGGATTTTGCAAGTCCCTAAAGTTAGAAGAGAGCATAATCATTTTAAGCCTCTTGGTTGGGTTTTTCCTAGTATAATGACCCCTTAAATGTTCATTTTCTTCCCTAGTAAAGCTTTTTGATTGGCTTGCTTCATTGCATGGGTGAGAAAATATCTTGTACCAGGCTTCACCAAACTTCCACATTAATCGAAACCCTCCCCCCTTTAAACTTTCTTCCTCCATCTTTAAATCGTTCTTAATGACTATATAGTATTTATTATATGTACTTTCCACCTATTTCTTCATTATAAAGGTTTGTTCATTTACATCTAATCACCACCCCACGCCCCATCTATGAAGGAAAAACCCCATGTTTTTGGATCCTTAATCACCTTCCCACCCTCAAACCTTTTTATGGGGATGTTTTCTCCATCAAAATATTTATTTGTATCAATTCCCTCATTCCGGTTATTTTCCAAGTCTAGGTCCACCATGGGTGAAGCCTCTTGAATGGGTTTATTCTTGTTCATATAGGAACACCCTTTTTATTCAAATCCATAAAAGTAATAGGTTTACTACTTATAGTAAAAGGTCCCCCTTGATGTAAACCACCATACCTTACTATGTCCTCTTCATCTACCTCTCTTTGAATCTCTTTTTTTAGACTAGGAATGGTCTCTTTGCTCTAGCTAGATCCCATCAAAAAAATTCAACAATATTGGAAGAAGTCTCTTTAGAGATTGACTTACCTGTAGAACTTGAATGTCGAATTGGCTCATCCTTAAGACCTTTGAGAGAAAGGTGTGCGTGAACTTCAACTTTCGTCCCCTATTCAAAGATATTGATCTCATCTTCATTGATTATTTTGATAGGTGTGTCTATTTTGGAATAGGGCTTCCACAATTTTAATTTAATTATCAATAATTATTAGGTGGATGGTAGGAATTCAACCTTCACAAAATATTCTAGAATATTCTTAGTAATAGTCACAGACCAAAGGTTGAGATTTATCTCAAAAATAGTTATGCCCCTTTTGTTCTTTTAATTATGTTGATTAATTAAAAAAAACATGTCATATGAACATGGCTTACGTTTTTCTTAAGAAATGTGGTATTAACCATGGTATTCTCACAAAGCCTATTTACAAGTTAAGAATCATCATGGTAAAGTGTGGGTGAATCTCATGTTGAATTTGTAACTATAGTTAGGCTTCCTAAGGTACATTTGATCACTTGATGCAATTGTATGTATCATTGTAAAGCATACTTATAAATGCTTGAATCAAAAGAAAATTTATTTTGAGTCAAAATCCGATTGTGACTTTTTAAAGATGAAAATTTGAATTTTTGAAATGTAAATTTTGGCTCCAAAAGTGACAAGTCGGTTTCCCTCCAAGTTAACCTAGCCAAGAGACACATCCATTCACCCAAGACATACAACTATATAAAGGCAACTCGACCTCCTCCATTTGGGAATTCACATTCTCTCACATAAGACAGTTTCTAGGAAAGCAAGCAAAGGACAAGAAGGAGCGTGAAATCTCTCTCTCTCTCTCTCTTTCTCTATGTGGTTCGCATTTTTTTGGGGCAACTATTGCAAGGGCAAAATTTTTGGGGAAACTAGCCATTGTAGGAGGGCCAAAATTATGGGTCAAATAAGCAGAGCTAAGTGTAGGATTACACTGGGTGACATCACTTGGAGGAGAAGGCCAAGTTTGACCATAGGTATAGGTGTGTCTCCCATTGAACAAGCATAATTTCTCTATTGAAAATGGTTGTTGGGTTTTTCCCTTTTGTGGGTTTTCCCAAGGTAAATCTTGTCTTCTTTTGTGTGTCGTGATCTATACTATTCCACTATTCTTTATGGTTGAATTTTTGAAGTATAATTGTTTAATTTTATATTGGAACAAGTTTAAAAGAAAATTTACATCAAATATAATCATCAAAATTTTAGAATTATTTTGCTAACCCTAATTGCACTAAGAAAATCAACATGGTATCAGAGATTTGGTGAAGGAAGAAGGTGTTATCACCCTGTAATTCCTCCATGCTGAGGAGAGGAACCCAAAGGTAACCACAAAACTCTTTGAAGCTGGAATCTAGCCCTTCCATCTTCAAAGAGGGCTCTCTCTGTCCAAATCTTCAGACACTTAGATCTTGGCTAGGTATGGTGCTCAGAGGGATACGTTTTAAAATTTTGCTGGGAAGGGAGAAGAAATATCCATTGGGCATACGATCATAACAAGTTGATTGATTTTCAGTAAAAATATGAAGAAATAAGGGATCTTTCAACAGAGGAAAGTTAGGCAGTCCTTTTGGTGTTTTCAATTAAATTTGTTGTAGAAGGGTGAGCAGAGGAATGATGGAAAAATGACATATAAATCATCTAACTGAAAGGATGAATTTTAAATGTCATTAAAGAAGAAAAACATTGATTATTTAGCAAACTATAACATAGCACTTTGACAGTGTATAAATCCTTGTTTAACCAAACAGGAAGACATACTTTCAAAACATGATGATAACAAAGAGAAAACTTACAATACAAGGAAGCACACCACCATTTGAAACTAACACAGGAATCCCTATAAAATCAAACCTCAATCTTCTTCATTCAATGAAAAAATATCAGAAAATACAATGCACAATGTTTCTTCTCCTAAACCTGACCAACCCTTTGCTTCATCAAAATTACATCATAAATAGATAAAATATAATTAGCTCCCACCTCTAGGAACATAATTCCATAAAAGGATTTTTTGTTTCTGCCTACTGTAGCGAATATAGAATTGCTTCTCTAAAAACTATGAATTATTTTGACCAAGGTTTTCTTAAATAAATTACATTAAATACTAAGCCTAATTCGAGTTTCAAATTTCTTAGACATATCAAAACATTAACCATGACCATAAAAATTAATTACATAAAGTTTAGACGTGAATTCCACAGTCAAAGGGTTGCTTGTGTGGAAGCGTAGCGCTGGCGTTGCGCTACTTCCTAGTCCAATAGAAACGCAACACAAAAGCGCAATGAATTGATGGTTTATATAGCTCTAATCACTTTTTGAAATGCTCAATGACTAATGCATGTGGTAAATAACTTGGACATCATCAACTTCCCTTTGAAAAACCTCTTTTCATCTTGCAAACCTTCCATCTTTAAAAAACACCACCTACAGTAAAAGCACAACACTTGAGCGCAACAACTGATAGTTTTCAAATATCTCCTAAATGGTGAACCAGATTGAGCTGATTTTTTGTCAAAATGTTAACATCATTATAATTCTTCTCCACACAAAAATTGAGCTAAATTCGACTCATTGATCTCAAGAAAATCCAAAAATGGTTGTAGATGACAGTGGCTCATTTCTCGAAAACCGTGAAGCATTTTGACCTAAAATTAAGTGAGTTTATTCATCTCATCCCCATGCATCTTATGAAAAAAATTCATGGAAAATGGGTACAGGGTTTAAGAGATATGGTGAAAATACATTTGCAGCATTAATGCAGCAAGAAAGCACAACGCATAAGGGGAATAGGTTTCTTGATACTCTAGGGAAGCAAAAACAAGGTTACGAGACTCCATATCACTTATATTGAATTGTCAAGCTCCCGGATATAGGTGGAAAGCGAAATTTTGAATGTTTGACAAAGGAAAAAGACAAAACGGAACGACTATGTGAAAGTGCAACCAATTCTCCAAGAACAACAAAGAAAACGCAGCAAGCTAAGAATTTGAAGTTTGCAAGGTCATAAGAGTGTTCTCTTCGACTAGTAAGGGACAATTAGACAAAATGAAAGACAAATAATCCAATAAAATGAGGAATTGGAACTTGGAACTTGGAAGTAGCGATAGACTCATGAATTGTAGAAGTGCAATCACTGTTTCTGAGTGCAACACCTCCCCTGCAAACTTAGCGCAATGAACTCCAAACAAATTCTAAAAATATTTCAATGAAAGAAAGAATGGATCTCTGGTATTTTAGATGCTAAAACAAATTTTTGAAATCCCAAGGTGACCAAACCCGCCTTTCAAGGGAAATCATTGTGATTTGGAGACTTAATCATGAAAGCGCAACAATTGAAAGATGTGAAACACATCTCATAACCGTTGTACTGGTGGTGATGTCATGGCACAATTTGAATTGACACCCTAATTGACTATCCTGATCCAAAAAATATGTGTGAATGATGAGAAGACAAGACACACTATGACCTCACTCATGATTTTTTATGAGACATGACCCTGAACTCACTTAACTAAACTTGTAGGAAATAATAAACTATCTTTACATCAATCTTTCACACACTCTGACATAATTACATCAATAATGAAAATTTTCATTATTTATTAAGACTAATAACTTGATCTCTAAGAGATCAGAGCGAAACCTTTACACATTTTCCAAAATAAATTTAAAAGACAAAACTTGTTTTTTTTACTACTATAATATAGGACACTAACATTGGCTCCAATTGGGATGGCATTCTCCCTATGAGGTACCAAGAACACCACAGACCATGTGCCTGACCATTGGGCTGCTCCCAACTTGAAAAATGCAACTTGCTATGCCCTAATCTTCAACTTAAGCAAATGCAAACTGAAACTCAAACTAAAATTATTGCCCACAGCTGAAGTTGGGAATGAAAACCAAACTGCAACTGTTGTAAAATTGTTGCTGAAGGAAATGCTCAAAATATTGAGCTTATTCAAACTACTACCTACACTAAGCTAATCTTTGAGCTACTTGATTAGGTAAAATAAAAAATCCAGTGCAACTACATAAGTAATTTGTCAACTATTCCATCTCCTTGCTTACACTCCTTCAGAGGAAAAATGAGAAACCTACTTAATGACAACTCCAGTAAAAACTTGCAAATAAATTCAACTTTGACAAGATTTAAGAACTTAGGCCCACTTTCTGACTCCAAGAATGTTGCAAAAGGATCCTCAAATGAAAACATAAGACAATCATACTGTAGCAACTTTTCAACTACATCTTTGCTCTCACACAAAGCCAATTTAGAGTTGTCATGAAAGGATTGAAAATATGCGTAAAACTGTTGCAATAAAATCATTCTTGGGAGTGTTTTTTATACTAGCTTACCATCATTTTCATTTTCATACTTACAACTAATTAAAAGATGCAAATCTTGACTGTTGAAATATTTCATATAATCAGCTATAGGATCTTTGAAAACCTGAGAAGGTCGCTCCCAATTTTCACCATTGTGAGCTTGTTCTAATAAACTATGGTGATTTTGTATCAAATCACATTTTTCTGTTTCAGTGATGATCTTAAGATTTTTCTTCAGGAACTCAAATGAAGTAAAACATAATGGCAAAGAATAATCCTGAGTTGACTCACCATTTTCTGACTGTGAAATATAACTATCGTAAACTGGTTCATTGTCAAGGTTTCTCATGCATAAATTTTTTGAACTATTACTAGCTTCTCCAAAGATTTCACAAAAAAAATATATGAAGAAAAATTTAAATGATTGTCTATATCTTTCCCTTTATCATCCAAAGGAGAAACTACCTGGTTTCCCACATTAGGACCTTGAAAAGATTGTTGAAGTCACATGTCATCATAATTCAGCTCCAAAAATCCTATGTGATTTTCCACACCCTCTAATTTGTGTGCTTGATTAGTGACCTTAAAACCATTTCTCAGTAATTCAAATGAAGAAAAGCACAAGGGTAAAGAATCACCTCCAGTAGGCTCACTGCTTTCTATATTTGCAATTTTGAAATTATGATATGTGGGCTGAAAACTGTCATTAATTGTCTGAAAAGAATCACTTTCTGATAAAAGGCCTACAATTGGCTGCTTTATAAGATCAATATCATAATCACCCACATACTCATCATAGATAGGTGAATCAAAAACCTCTACAATGTCATAAAACATAGGTTGATCTGACAATTTACTTTCATGATTGTCTTCAAGTGAATACATAAAATAATCATCTTCTAGCTCATGGTGACATGAATCAACAACAAAACGATCTAACGGCTTTTCCATTGTTTTCATTAAAACATCCAACTTAGCATCTGAATATGAAGGAGGCTCCTCCTTAACCACTCCCCTTCTTTCATCTTTCATCTAGGCCCTTTTGGTCAACACATTTGCTTCCACTCCAACAAAATTTCTTTGCATATCCTCCATTGTGGTTGGATTCCTTTTTCTGAGCTAATAAGCAAGCTCAGCATCGAAAACATTAGGGTAATGAAGTAAAGCCAACCCTGGGGGGGTTATCTCAACAGATATTGAGTTGTGCACCTTATTAAATTACGTTGAAAACTCCTGAATCTGTTCTCCTAGACCTCTCTTTAGCTTGTCATATTCAACCAATATTTGCAGAGGGTTCTTCTTTGCTTCCTATCTGGTGAGGAAACTTTGTTCAAGTTGTTGGAAAGTGGTAATACTTGCAATTGACAAACTTCTAAACCATTTCTTGACCTCTCCCAAAAAACTCTGAGCAAAAAGTCTCAATTTAGCATCTCCTAGGTATATGAAGTCACTCAACTTATCAAGATGTTGTTGTGTTGTAATATCTCCTGTACCATCAAACTGAGGCATGCGCTGACCATAATTTTATGGCAAATCATGTAATGAGGCTTGTAAAGTTAAAGGAGCATAACGAGTAGGAAATGCATTTACAACTTTAGAAGAAGGATATATAAGTGCATATTTACAGTCTTCATTTGAATATAGTAAATAGTGGAAAACCCTTTTAATATTCTCAAGCAAGGACAGGAAATAATTGATAACAAAACATATTATATCTAGAAGAAAACTCAATCTTTGGTACCTAGTTTTTCCATATCTCTGTCAACAATTCTCATTTTCCATTGGAGTCTCTAAATATGATTTGAAGCTTGATTGGAGTCGCTAGGTGAATGGTACAACCTTCATGTGTTTGGCTTTTGTTCACGATCAGAAGTCAAATCTGATCTTTAGGATTCTTTCCTAGGGGAGATGGGACCTTTCACTCCCCGACAACGATGCCACTATGTTAGCACTTTGTAACCCAAAGGTGACCACAAACCACTTTGAAGCAGGAATCTAGCCCTTCCAGCTTCAAAGAGGGCTCTCTCTATCCAAATCTTCAGTCACTTAGCTCTTAGGCTAGATATGGTGCTCAGATGGATAATTTTGAAAAGTTTGTTGGCAAGAGAGAAGAAATATCCATTGGGCATACAATCATAACAAGTTGATTGATTTTTCAGTGAAAATATGAAGAGATGAGGGATTTTTCAATAGGGGCAAGGCAGTCCTTCTGGTGTTTTCAATTAAATTCATTGTGGAAGGTGAGAAGAGGAATGATGGAAAAATGACACATAACACATCTAACTGAAAGGATGAATTTTAAATGTCATTAAAGAGGAAAAACAATGATTGTTTAACAAACTATAACAAAACAATTTGATAGTGTATTCTGAGATAAATCCTTGTTTAACCAAACAGGAAGACATACATTCAAAACATGATGATAACAAAGATAAAACTTACAATACAAGGAAGCATGCCACCATTTGAAACTGATACAGGAATCCCTATAAAATTAGACCTCAATCTTCTTCATTCATTGGAAAAGATCAAAAAATACAATGCACAATGTTTCTTCTCCTAAACCTGACCAACCCTTTGCTTCATCAAAATTACAACATAAATAGATAATAAAAAAAATCAGTTCCCACCTCTAGGAACCGAATTCCTTAAAAGGATTTTTGTTTCTGCCTACTGCAGCGAATATAGAACTGCTTCTCTAAAAACTAGGAATTGTTTTGACCAAGGCTTTCTTAAACAAATTACATTAAATACCAAGCCTAAATCGAGTTTCAAAGTTCTTAGACATCTCAAAACATTAACCATGACCATAAAAATTAATTACATAAAATTTAGACATGAATTCCATGGTCAAAAGGTTGACTATGTGGAAGTGCAATGCTGGCGCTGCGCTACTTCCTAGACCAGTAAACACGCAACACATAAGTGCAATGAGTTGATGGTTTATATAGCTCTGATCGCTTTATGATCTACTCAATGACTGATGCATGTGGGAAATAACCTGGACATCATCAACTTCCCTTGGAAAAGCCTCCTTTCATTTTTCTAACCTTCCATCTTTCAAAAACACCATCTATAGTAAAGCACAACGCCTGAGCGCAAAAATTGATATTTTATAATATATCCGAAATGATGAACCAGATTGAGCTGATTTTTTGTCAGCATGTTAATATCATTATAGTTTTTCTCCACACAAAAATTGAGCTAAATCTGACTCAAGTATTTTGAGAAAATCCAAAAATGGTTGTAGATGACGGTGGCTCATTTATCGAAAACCATGAAGAATTTTTACTTAAAATTAAGTAATTTTATTCATCTCATCCCCATGCATCTCCTGTAAAGATTTCATGGCAAATAGGTACAGGGTTTAATATATATGGTGAAAATATGTTTGCAGCATTAGCGCAGCAAGAAAGCGCAACACATAAGGGGAATAGGTTTCTTGAGATTCTAGGGTGGCAACAACAAGTTTTCAAGACTCCAGACCACTTATATTGAATTGTCATGCTCTGGGATATAGGTGACAAGCGAAATTTTGAATGTTTGACATAGGTAAAAGAGAAAACACAACGACTATGTGAAAGCGCATCGAATTCTCCAAGCACAACAAAGAAAATGCAGAAAACTAGGAATTTGAAGTTTGCAAGGTCATATGAGTGTTCTCTTCGACCGGTAAAGGAAAATTGGACAACATACAAGACAAATCATCCAATAAAATGAGGAATTAGAACTTGGAAGTGGTGATAGACTCGTGAATTGTAGAAGCACAACGACTATTTCTAAGCGCAACACCTCCCTTGTAGACTTAGCGCAACGAACTCCAAATGATGTCTGTAAAGATTTCGATGAAAGAAAGAATGAATCTCCAGTATTTTAGATGCTAAAACAAGTTTTTGAAATCCTAAGGTGACCAAAACTGCCTTTCAAGGGCAATCATTGCGATTTGGAGCCCTAGTAAAAAAAGCGCAACAAGTGAAAGATGCGCAGCACATCTCATAACCGTTGTATTGGTGGTGTTGTCATGGCACATTTGATTTAACACCCTAACTGACTATCCTGACCCCACAAAATTGTGCCAATGATGAGAAGACAAGACACACTATGACCTCACTCATAATTTTTTATGAGACATGACCCTAGACTCACTTAACTCAACTTGTAGGAAATCATAAACTATCTTTACATTAATCTTTCACACACTCTAACATAATTGCATCAATAATGATTTTTTTTCATTATTTACTAAGATTAATAGCTCGATCTCTAAGAGATCATAGCAAAACATTTAGCCATTTGCCAAAATAAATTTAAAAGACAAAACTTGTTTTTTTGACTACTATAATATAGGACACTAGTAGAAGGGAACATTGAGGTCACCTTGACAAAACCATAGAAATCATTTTATTCAATTCCTTCTTGTAGATTGATTTCTATGGCTTCTTCCATGAAATCTAAAAATAAGCTAGAGGGAGCACCTAATTTCAAATCTTGGAAAGTTAGAACATATATTCTTCTTACTAAGAACAAGATTTTGGACATTGTGAAAGGAAAGGTTGTTTAACTAGAAGATGATGCAAGGAAAGCAAACTTCAAGGAGGAGGACATCAATGTTATGAGCATCATATTGGACTCCATTAGGAATCATTTGGTTCCCTACATTGAAAAACTTGAGACTTTAAAAAAAATGTACGATGCCCTAATGAATCTCTACACTATCGAGAACGTTGGTCAATCAATGAGCTTGAAGAATGAACTTCAAAATACAAGGTTGACTAATGATGACACTGTGCCTTCTTACTTTGTAAGGATTTCTCAAATAAGAGATCATATCCAAGCAATTGGAAAATCCATTCCTAATCAAGAACTAGTGATTATATCACTCAGTGGTCTTCCTAAATCATGGGATGCTTTTGCAGCAGGAATAAGGATTTGGAAGGAAGCTCCTACATTTGAACAACTATGGACATCGTGTGCTCAAGAAGAAGCAATACTGATGACTATATATCGTCAAGATGAAGAAGTTCAAGACCTTGTAGCTCATTTCAAGAAGAAGGGAAAGAAGAAGTTTGGACCTCAACACAAGAAGTCAGGAAAGAGATATTCTTCCTCTAAGAAGAAGAAATACTTATCAAAGATCTAATGCTATGGATGTTAGGAATATGGACATTTCAAGAGATATTTCCCCAACATGGTTAATAACAAGAAGAGAAAAGGAAAGCAACATGCTTTTGCAGCAAATGTTGAAGAAGTAAACCAAAGAAGACCAAAGGTGATAAGGATTTCTTCTATGATTCTTCTTTGATAGGTTCCCTTGCAGGTGATAATGACATGTGGGTGTATATATTAGAGCTTCAAGGCACATGACCAGTAGCGTGATAATCTTTCAAGCATGACAGAAAAGAAGTTGTCTCAAAGGGTTGAACTATGAGACAATAACAACTATGCAGTCAAATGAATTGGAAAGGCATCCATAGAGCTAGAATCTCGTAACAATGTACATATTAGCAATGTTCTTTATGTGCCAAGTTTGAAAAAGAATATTGTCTTTGTTTCTTGTTTAGAAGATAAAGGAGATTGAGTTTCTTTTGTGGATGACAAAGTACTCGTTTGGTCCAAGGGTTCTAGTATAGATGATGCTAGGATTATTGTGATTCGTGATGGAAGATTGTATAGACTTGTGAGTAAACCAGATCAAGCACTAGTGCATGATGAGATAAATCCAAGTGAGCTATGGCACAGAAGGCATGGACATATTCATTTTAGAGCATTGCCTGAGTTGAATCAAATAGTGTCAAGGGTTAGTGAACTACAAAAAAAGAACAATTGTGTATGTAAAGGCTATGCTCTTGGAAAGAACATCAAGAAACCATTTCCAAACACTGACAATAGATTTAAGGAAGCTTTGGAATTGATTCATTCTTATGTATGTGGTCTAGAACCCCTGAATCGCTTGGCGGTTCATTGTACTGTGTGATATTTATTGATGACTTCTCTCGCAAGACAAGGATATATCTCTTGAAGACCAAGGATGAGGTATTCAACAAGTTCCAAGGATTCAAAGTTGGAGTGGAAAAATTGATAGGGAAAAATATCAAGATACTAAGATTTGATAATGGAGGATAATACACCTCGAAGGAGCTTGTTGTTTTCTACAAGTAGGCTAAGATTAAGAGGGAGGTAATGTCCCCTATAATTCACAATAGAATAGTGTAGTAGAACGAAAGAACGAGTCCATTGAAGAATATGTCAAGGCCATGATGCATTGTTGGGTCCCTATAATACTAGTGATTACCCCATTACTATTGTAGTTATACCCCTTATTAATATTGTTGTGCCCCTATTGCCCCCATATTGTTATTATTGTGCCCCATAGAATCCCTCTATTGTTATTTTTGTGGCTTTATATTATTATTGTTAGGTCGGCTGGATTATATTGTGACTCTTTAGACTCCTATATATAGAAAGGAGGTTTTGTCATTTGAATCATCCAAGAATTGTTCATTTATGTAATGTAAAGGAGGTTGCCCCCTCGAAGAGGCTGAATTCTAAGGCGTTGATCTATCTTTTCTATCTTTTCTTGAGCTGGTTTCATAACATGCATGATTTGGACTTTCCATTGTACTTGCGGGGGGAAGCATCACAGACAACTGTGTACATTCAAAATAGAAGCCCTCGTAAAGTTATGGAAGGTGTAACACTTGAAGAATATTTCTTTAAAAGGAAGCCAAAGGTTGGTCACATGAGGATCTTTGGTTGTCTTGTGTATATTCATGTCCCCATGGATAATAGGAACAAGCTTGAGCCTCGGGGAAAGAAAGGCATATTTTTTGGATACAATGAATCGTCGAAGGCTTAAAGGGTGTACATTCTAGAGAAGCAATAGATTGAGGTTAGCCGAGATGTCACCTTTGATGAAAAAATGGCATGTTGGAACTCTAAGGAAGTCTCCATAGATTCCTTGGATGAATTGAAGGAGTCCTCAAGGGAGGAGCATTTGAGTTCTAGAGAATGTACCAGATGGCCGGAAGGGCCTTAATATCTAACATGAACAATCATAGTTCCAAAGATGAAGAACAGACCAACATGGCTTAGATCCACATTAGAAGAGTCAGAAGGGCTTGTAACTCTTGATGGCACATCTAGTGAGGTTAAGGAACCTAAGAGGTTCTCAAGCTATGCAAGTCTCATGACAAAACTCATTGATGAAGAACCTTTCACATATGAAGAAGCAGCTAGCCAATAGGTATAGAAGGAAGCAATGAATGAAGAGTACCAATCGATCATGAAGAATTATGTTTAGGAAATTGTGCCAAGGCTTGAAGGGAGGTCAATGGTGACTTCCAAGAATATATATGAGATTAAGCATGTTACATATGGTAGCATTGGCAAATACAAGGTGTGGTTTGTGGCTAGAGGGTTCTCCCAGAAAGAGGGAGAGGACTATGATGAGACATTTGCTTTAGTTGTGACATAAACATCTATTAGATCCATCGTTTCTCTTGCTACATCATTGGGATGGAAATTGCACCAAATGGATGTGAAGTTTGCTTTCCTCAATGGTGTGATTGAGGAAGAGGTGTACATAAAGCAACATCAAGGCTTTGTGGTATTTAGAAAGGAATCTCATGTTTGCAAGTTGAAGAAGGCCTTCTATGGACTCAAATAAGCTCTGAGAGCTTGGTATGCTCGTATTGACAACTATATGACGATATTGGGATTTACCAACAACGAAGCCAATCCAAACCTTTCCTTTAAGGTTGTGAAGAAGGCACCTGTGATCTTACTATTATATGTTGATGACTTGTTTTTGACAAGTGTCGATCCTCTTATCATTCAGTGCAAGAAGCATTTTCCTTTTGAGTTCAATATGAAGGATCTTGGGTTAATGCACGATTACTTAGGATTAGAAGTATGTCAGAAGCCTGACGACATATTCCTTGGTCAAGGAAAGTACGTGTTAGAGATCCTTCAATGATTTGGTATGTTGGATTGCAAATCCATGGTGAATCCCATGTTGACTAACTTGAAGAAGTTAAAAGGCTCTGACTACATATTGGTAGATCCATCTATGTACAGACAATTGATTAGTTCATTGATGTATTTGGTTAACAACGGGACAAACATATGCTTTGTTGTGAACACATTGAGCCAGTTCCAGGTTGAATCGATACATAAGCATTAGATTGACACAAAGCACATTTTGAGATATTTGTGTGGTATAATGAATTATGTATTGAGATTTGTTGCAAATAAGGACGTACATTTTCAAGGATATACAAATGTTGATTGGGTAGGAAGTGTCGAAGATAGAAAGTGTTAGGCCCCTATACTACTAGGGTAACCCCTTATTGTTATTAGTACAACCCCCTTATTATATTGATGTACCCATGTAGTGTCCATATTGTTACTATTGTGCCCCATAGAAGCCCACTATTGTTATTATTGTGCCCTTACATTATTATTGTTATGTCGGCTCTGATTATATTATGACCCCTTAGACTCCTATATATAGAAATGAGGTCTTTTCATTTGTATCATCCAAGAATTATTCATTTATGTAATGTAAAGGAGGTTGCGCCCTTGAAGAGGCTGAATTCTAAGGCATTGATCTATCTTTTCTATCTTTTTGTGAGCTGGTTTCATAACATTTGGTATTAGAGCTTTAGATTCTAGGGTTTCACTGCTCCAAACAGGTCATCATGGGATTTTCGCTATCACTCTTTCGCTACAAAGTTTCAGAAGCTAAAAAAAAAACCCATTCGAGACGAAATCACGTAGAACCTCAGGTCCAAATTTCAGAGCTTTTCGCACTATATTTGCGGAGATATGATCTGAGGAAGTTGGTCTTTTTGCAGACTCCTGAATTACATTCCAAATAGGTGACCTGGGGAAAATCGTCATAACTTTCTCTCTGAGCATCAGATTGAAATTTCATAAGAAGGTATAGAAAGAGGATGAACTGTAGTTTCTTGTATATATTTTTTAGAGCCAAAGGTTGAAACAGTGACACGTGGCATGTTGTACAAGTTCGCTCTACTGAACTAGTCTATAATCAGGTCACTGCGGGAGATTTGGCATAACTCTTCCTTGGAGAATCCAATTTAGATCATACTGGTGGCATTGGAAATAGGACGTAGAGGGCTACTACAGGTCGCGATTTCAGAACTAGGAGACCTGAAATTACAGAGTTATAATCATTTCAAGATCGAGCTCCTAATATCAAGAAAAAGCTAGATGAAGAATTTTGATGGCAAGGATCCGGTAAATTGGATACTACAGATGGAGAAATATTTTGATCTACATGGTGTACCACTGTTACAAAAGGTATGTACTACATCTTCATATTTAGAACCGGATCAATTTTTATGGTATAAAGGGCTTTGTTCTCGTAAACAACTTGTTGCGTGGTCAATTTTCACGGAGGAAATGATAGAACATTATGAGGATACAAAGAGCAACACCTTCTTTAGAGCAACACCACAACAATTGGAAAGAGTAAAAGAGCTTTGTTACATAGTGGAAAATAAAATTATGGCAACATGGAAGTCTACCCCTCACAACTATAATAATGGAAGTGTTGTTTCTCCTAGCCTTCCACAACCTACAAGGGTTACACCACAACAATTGGAAGAGAAAAGAGAAAAAGGGCTTTGTTACAATTGTGATAGCAAATGCACTAAAGGTCATAAGTGTGCTGAGAAGAAGTTATTTTACATAGAGTATGAAGAGGAGGAAGAAAAGGATCAAGAAACATCAAAAGAAGAGGACATACGCTAGGACCCAACCCCAGAGAAAGAAGAAATGAATCAGACTATATCTTGTAAATCATTGCCAAGAATTACCACTCCTCAAACTCTCAAGATAGAAGGACATATCAAGAAGAAAAAGGTGCAAGAAGTGAAAGATCACATTGAGAAAGAAGAAATGAATCCAACCATATCTTGTAATTCATTGGTCGGAATGTTGGAAATAATACTGGGGGGGGGGTGAATCAGTATTATTAAGTCAATTATTCCCTTTTTCAAATCCAGATCATATACGCTACTTTAGTTAGTAAAAACCGCATATATACGCAACTACGTATAAGGAAACCCGCGTATACCATGCAAACTTATAATTTACTTTATCTTACAGATGTTGATTATTAATCTGTGTATCTGAATCAAATAAACTGTAACCATAAATAGTGAAACAGAGGAGAAGACAATCACACACAAGAACACAAGATATAAGGTGGAAACCTAATGTGGGTGAAAACCACCTACTGCAATTCGTCTCTATCTTCCTTTTAATTAGAAACTTCTTTTTACAATGATTCTGTACTGGTGCAGTCCTTTACCAGTACGCAGGCTTCTACCTGTAGAGGGCTACAACCCTCTCTCATTCTCCAGCTTCTCCTGGAAGGGAGCTACAACCCCCTTAGCTCTTGCACTAGCCAAGAAACTAGTACGTAGGTGCTAGCCTACAGAAGGCTACAACCTTCACTTTCTTCCAGGGACCACATTTCATAAATTTTCAAACTGGATCCATGAACATCAATCAATCATCAAGAATTTCTGCATCAAACAATCTCCTTTTCACCAATTAGAACTGAGTCAAGTAGACACTTCTCTGACAGCTATACCCAAAACACAGTAACAGTAACTACACACCAAATTATGAACCCAGAACACTGCAGCAATAAACAAAAGCAGCTAGAACACAACTCAAGAGATGTACGCTACTTCAGTAACCAGAAACCTGCGTGCATACGCTTCTGTGTTTGGACCAACCTGCGTATACACTGTTTTTACTCACAGAACCAGCGTGTATACGCGCCTTCGCTTCACTGAACCTGCGTACAGATCTATAAAGGATAATTTCAAATATTCAGACCTTAATTAACCCAGATTACCAGATTTATAGATCAAGCATGCGCCACATATAACGGATCAAAATCATACAAAGATACTATTATTCAAGCCTTAAGATTATGACCCATCAATAGAACTTATCCTTCTCTTTGCGCTAAGGTTCCTCCTCCATTCAGATCCAGATCTGCACCATAACCCAATCAATATTTCAGATCTAGCACTTTATCAGATATTCAATAATTCAGATCATACTTTGCCAAATGATCTCCTTCCTCTTTTATAGTCTTAGGCCTTCCACAATACCACGGTCCAAAACCATAACAAAACAATACCATGGACCCAATACTTGGGATCAACACTCTTGACGAGATACCATGGCCCAAAACCATAGGTTCAATTACCAAGGACTAAATACCACGGACCAAAAGTAAGTTCTCCAACATGTACGCGCTTTTCCTTGCATGAAAGTGCGTGTATACGCATACGCGCCTTTGTAACGTCTAACCTGCGTGTATACGCGCCTTCGTCTAGGTGAACCTGCGTATATATCTTTTCCTTCATTCTAAGAGCCTGAACTGAGATCTGTCACCAAAGTGAGTTGCCATCAAGGACAACACCTGTGCCATAGCTCCAAACCTGTGCCATAATGCCAACAATCTCCCCCTTTGGACTTGATGGCAACCCCAAGATCCTCAAAGTCATTCTCCCCCTTTGTCATCAAGGGCAAAGGGTGGTGCTCCCCCTGAGTACATGCTGAAATCTTTGCTCTGTTGTGCTAACCATGCTCCCCCTGACTATAGGGAAAATCTGCAAAAATATGTTCTTCAAGAAGAATCATGACTTATACATCATAAAAGACCTTCCTATCACCAAAAGACTCTATACATACATACATCACCCAACCAAGTGGGGATACATCAGAAATTTACATATGACAACCAAGTACATTACATTATTCATCTCAAGCATAGTGGGGAAACCAAAATAAGCTGTTACATGACCTTGACACCATAAAAGAGATACATGACATAGAGACGAAATATCTAGAGCAAGACTTATGAAAGTCACCAATAACTAATATCAGCAGCATCTGTCAATCACTATTTAGATCAGCAACCATGTTTTCCTTATGTTCTCCTTCTGCATTTGTTCCACCTGAGATCAACGGCTGTGAACCTGAACCAAAAGCTTTTGAGATAATGCCAACAATGCATTATTAGAAGATTATCTGCTCCCCCTGAACCTGTGCCAGATGGTATTTGTCATACCCATATCAGACTCTCTTCAACCAGAGTCTGTCCCCACTGATTCCTTTCAAAATACCATATACGCGACTGTCTCTGCATAAACCGACGTATGTACGCAGATCCTTCTCAGGGAACACGCGTACACCCACATTTCTCTGAAACAGACAAATTTCAACAGCTAGATGATGCATCAACTACTCCCAGCTTCTGTCTGAGGTATTCAAAAGTTTCTCTGGGCAGTGGTTTGGTGAGAATATTAACAACTTGTTCCTTAGAGGGAACATACTCCAATTTGACCTTTTGTTCCAACACTTGTTCCCGGAGAAAATGATACTTGATCGGTATGTGTTTCGTCTTTGAGTGCATGATAGGATTCTTTGAGATACTGATAGCACTTTTATTATCACAAAAGATGGAGATAGGTGGAGTACAAGTGATTTGAAAATCCTGTAAAGTCTGCATCATCCAAAGGAGTTGTGTGCAACAAGATGCAGCAGCCACATATTTTGCTTCAGCTGTAGATAAAGCAATCGAACTTTGTTTCTTGTTGAACCAAGATACTAATCTGGAACCCATAAAGAATGCACCACCACTAGTGCTTTTCTTGTCATCCACGCTTCCGGCCCAATCTGCATCTGTATAAGCATGAAGAGTGAGATTTGTATCTCTAGGATACCATAGGCCATAGTTTTGAGTTCCTTGAAGATACTTGAAAATTCTCTTTACTGCCTGAAGATGAGTTTCCTTAGGATTTGCCTGAAATCTTCCAACCATTCCCACTGCATGCATGATGTCTGGTCGGGTACCTGTTAAATAGAGCAGACTTCCAATCATGGATCTATAAGTTGGTTGATGCACTGCTGCTGATTCATCATTTGCACCGAGGCTGCATCCTGTAACCATAGGGGTACATACTGGTTTTGAATCTTCCATGCCATACTTCTTCAAAATCTGCTTGAGGTACTTGGTTTGAGATAAAAAGATACCGCCTTCATTTTGTTGGATTTGTAATCCAAGAAAATATGTCAGTTCTCCAAGCAAGGACATTTCGAATTCTTTCTGCGTCACCAAGGCAAAGTTTTGACTCATAGCTTCTTCATTGTTGCCAAAGATGATATCATCAACACACACAACAAGTATTAGCAATTTGTTATTTTCAATTGTTATATAAAGATTGCTATCTGCTGATCCTTTTGAGAAACCTTGTTGGTGAAGATATTTTTCCAGACGATAATACCAAGCCCTTGGAGCTTGTTTAAGACCATAGAGAGCCTTCTTAAGTCTGCATACAAGTTTTGGATCATTTCCAAGGATGAATCCATCTGGTTGTTAAATATACACTTCTTCTTCTAATTCTCCATTCAGAAAAGTTGATTTTACGTCCATTTGAAATACTTTGAACTTCTAAAAGCTTGAGAGAGCAAGGAACATTCGGATGGCCTCAAGTCTAGCAACGGGAGCAAAAGTTTCTTCAAAGTCTATTCCTTCTTGTTGAGCATACCCTTTACAAACAAGTCTGGCCTTGTTTCTAATAACTTCCCCATTTTCATTCAACTTGTTTTTGAATATCCATTTTGTCCCTATGACATTCTTATCTTTTGGTCTAGGAACCAACTCCCAAGTGTTATTCTTCTCAATCTGCTCAAGTTCTTCATCCATTGCCTTAACCCAGCATTCATCTCTGCATGTCTCTTTTACATTTTGTGGTTCAGTGGAGGAGAGCAATGCCAAATAGCTTGAAGCTTCTGCAATTGTTCTTTTTGTTTGTATACCTACCTCTTTCTGCCCCAAAATTTGAGATTCTGGATGATTCTTCTGAACATACCTGGATGGAGTCTTATCTTCTATCCTTATATGTTCTTCTAGTGCCTCTTGAGCTTCTTCTTCATCATAAGTCTGATTGGATGTTGAAGGATAGTCTTCATCATCTCCGAAATCTTCGGAATTCACTTGCCTAGGAATGTTTCCTTCTTCATCAACCACTACATCAATGCTTTCAACAATTTTTCCAAGCCTTTTATTGTAACACTTGTAAGCTTTGTTGTGGGGAGAGTAACCAAGGAGAATGCCTTCATTTGCTCTAGGTTCAAACTTGCCAAGATTTTCATCAGTATTTTTGATATAGCATTTGCTTCCAAAAATTTTGAAATATTTTACTGAAGGAGTCTCACCATACCAGAGCTCATGAGGAGTTTGAGTGTTGTTCACCCGGACATTTGTCTTGTTGTGAATAACAACTGCAGCAAATGCGGCTTCACCCCAGAAGGTTGTGGGAGTTCCATACTCATCAAGCATAGCACGAGCCATTTATTGAACCGTTTTGTTCATCCTTTCCACTACTCCATTTTGTTGAGGAGTCCTAGCTGTAGAGAATTCCCTTCTTATTCCATGTTCTTCACAAAAATTGAAAAATTCATTCGAGGTAAGTTCTCCTCCTCGATCAGACCTGAGGCATTTGATTCTGTGATCTGATTCGTTCTCCACCAAGGCTTTGAATGATTTGAATTTTTCAAAGGCTTCGTCTTTGTGCTTCATAAGTCCTATCAAACACATCCTGGAAAAATCATCAATGAATAATATAAAGTATTCTTCTCCTCAGGGTGACCTTTTCCTAGATGGACCACATAGATCAATATGGACAAGTTCAAGTGGCCTGCTAGTTGATCCTTCCTTCTCAGGGAAGTTAGTTCTGGTTTGCTTACCAAACTGACACGATTTGCATATTGTATTGTCTGGAATTCTGATGTTTGGAAGACCATGAACTGCCTGGTATTTGCATGCTTTCCTTATCTGTGAGAAACTAAGATGCCCCAATCTTCTGTGCCATAGCCAGTGTTCATCATTCTTTCTTAGATAACATTGATTTTGTCCTTCTTTGAATATGTATAAATTATTTGGAGTTCTTACGCCTTTGATCACTGTTTTTCCTATATCAAGATCACGAACACTACATCCATTTGATCGAAATATAACCTCAGTTCCTTGATCACACATCTGACTGACACTCAGTAGATTATGCTTTAAGCCATCAACATACATAACATTTCCAGCTTTTACCCTTTCTTTCAACTGAACAGAACCTTTACCTTTTATGAACGCAGGGGTGTCATTTCCAAATGATACCTTCTTCTTCTTCTCTAAGGCAGAATATAACTGAAATTTTTCTTTATCACCCGTCATATGTTTTGAACATCCATTGTCGATGTACCATTGATTTTCCTGCCCTTCCGCATATAAAGCTATACCACATCTCTCTGGTTGTGGTTCCTTCATTCTCCATGTTTTGGCACTTGAGGCTTGCTCCTTCTGAGTTGTCTGCCGAAACCTGCTCCTGCATTCAGAATCTTCATGACCGAAATTGTTACAAATAGAACATTCTATCTCATTTTCAAGAGTAGAAAAGTTATTGTAGGTTCTTTTCATGATCCCAGTCATACTCCTCTGTTTTTGAGCTTCTCTAGTCATGATTGTCTTATAGGCAACACATTGAGCTGCTTTGTGACCAAAGTTATGACAAGAGAAACATTGGCCATTGAAGAAACTCCTGTGATTATCAAATCTACCAGCCAAATGATTGTAGTTTCTATTGACATCCATTCTTGAGGCAAATTGAGAAGGTTTTACCTGTGGCTGGTTGTAGCTTCTGTTTGTCCTTAAATTAGATTGGCCCCGATTTACCTGGTAGTCTTTGTTCATTCTTGAGGTAGATTGTCCCTGATTTACCTGGTGATTTCCATTGGGTCTTTGTTCACTTCTCCTTGCTGCATCAAGATAACTTTTGGAGGTAGATGGTTTCTGTGCTTGAGTTGTTTCTTCATTATATCCCAGACCTGTCTTGATTAGTGGAGAACGCTGCACTTTGATAATCTCATCTAAAGTGTCAGATCCTTTAACAAATCTAAGATTAAGAGCTTTTGTTTTCTCCATCTCTTTTCTAAGTCCCACTATTTCACATTCTAACTTTTCATGATGTTTTTCCTTTTCAGCAAGTTGGAATTGAAGAGTATCTATGATCACATTTTTCTCTTCTAAACAAATTTTGAGTCTAGAAATCTCTTCATAAAGACCTTCTTCATCTATAGCATCCACAAAATCATCATCTTCAAAAGCCATTAAAAGTTTATAATTACAACCTTGTTCATCTTCATCACTATTTGAAAGTCCATCACTATCTTCATGAGTGTAATAGCTTTTCTTATTTACATTCTGTTTCTTGTTCCATCTAACAGGTTCCTTACCCTTGTCAAGCTTATCTTTATGAGGACATTTGGCAGCATAGTGACCACAAGCAAAGCATTTGAAAGGTAACTTACCTCTGAATCTTCCAGCACCTCGTTGAAGGTTCTTGACAAAATTTGATTCTTCCTCTTCTTCTGACTCATAGTAATCTCCTTTGCCTGAAGCCTTGAAAGCAGCTTCTCTCCTGTCTGATGGTCCTCCCTTCCTCATTTCGTAAGCAGTCAGAATTCCGTGCAGCTGTGACATGGTAAGGTTCCGTAGATTCTCCTTTTCTTCTATTGCAGAAACTTTAGATTCAAACTTAGAGGACAAAGATCTTAGAACCTTTTCAACTATAACAGCCTCTTTTATTTCTTCACCCAAGTTTTTCATACAATTAACAATCTCATCTACACGAAGGAAATAGTTAGCCACACTTTCATCATTGTGCATTATGAGATTTTCATACGGATTCTGAGGGTTTGAAGTTTTGCTCGTTTTACCTATTCATCTCCTTCATAGCTCAGAACAATCTTGTCCCATATTTCTTTTACGGATTTATACTGCATAACCTTGACGAATTCTGATTGAGATAGACATCCTAATAGAGTATTAACAACCTTTGCATTTGTTTCATATTGCTTCTTACCAGCCGAATCTGTAGGAGTTGTGGATGGAAAAGTGTACCCTGTATCTATGATATCCCATACTTCTGTACCAAGAGATTGAAGATAGGCTATAACTCTTACCTTCCAATAGACGAAGTTGGTCCCATCAAAAATTGGTGGCCTGATAGATGCTTCTCTCTCGTAGTTGCTCATGATGATGGATCTTCCTTCAAGCGATCAAGCTTCTTCAGAAGGACCTGCTCTGATACCAATTGTTGGAAATAATACTGAGAGGGGGGGTGAATCAGTATTATTAAGTCAATTATTCCCTTTTTCAAATCCAGATCATATACGCTACTTCAGTTAGTTAAAACCACGTATATACGCAACTACGTATAAGGAAACCCGCATATACCATGCAAACTTATAATTTACTTTATCTTACAGATGTTGATTATTAATCTGTGTATCTTAATCAAATAAACAGTAACCAGAAACAGTGAAACAGAGCAGAAGACAATCACGAACACAAGATATAAGGTGGAAACCCAATGTGGGTGAAAACCACTTGCTGCAATTCATCTCTATCTTCCTTTTAATTAGAAACTTCTTTTTACAATGATTCTGTACTGGTGCAGTCCTTTACCAGTACGCAGGCTTCTACCTGCAGAGGGCTACAACCCTCTCTCGTTCTCCAGCTTCTCCTGGAAGGGAGCTACAACCCCCTTAGCTCTTGCACTAGCCAAGATACTAGTACGTAGGTGTTGGCCTACAGAAGGCTACAACCTTCACTTTCTTCCAGGGACCACGTTTCATAAATTTTCAGACTGGATCCATGAACATCAATCAATCATCAAGAATTTCTGCATCAAACAATCTCCTTTTCACCAATTAGAACTGAATCAAGTAGACATTTCTCTGACAGCTATACCCAAAACACAGTAACAGTAACCACACACCAAATTCTGAACCCAGAACACTGCAACAATAAACAGAAGCAGTTAGAACACAACTCAAGAGATGTACGCTACTTCAGTAACCAGAAACCTGCGTGCATACGCTTCTGTGTTTGGACCAACCTGTGTATACGATGTTTTTACTCACAGAACCAACATGTATACGCGCCTTCGCTTCACTGAACCTGCGTACAGATCTATAAAGGATAATTTCAAATATTCAGACCTTAATTAACCCAGATTACCAGATTTATAGATCAAGCATGCGCCACATATAATGGATCAAAATCATACAAAGATACTATTATTCAATCCTTAAGATTATGACCCATCAATAGAACTTATCCTTCTCTTTGCGCTAAGGTTCCTCCTCCAATCAAATCCAAATCTGCACCATAACCCAATCAATATTTCAGATCTAGCACTTTATCAGATATTCAATAGTTCAGATCATACTTTGCCAAATGATCTCCTTCCTCTTTTATAGTCTTAGGCCTTCCACAATACCACGGTCCAAAACCATAACAAAGCAATACCATGGACCCAATACTTGGGATCAACACTCTTGACGAGATACCATGGCCCAAAACCATAGGTTCAATTACCAAGGACTAAATACCACGGACCAAAAGTAAGTTCTCCAACATGTAGGCGCTTTTCCTTGCATGAAAGTGCGTGTATACGCATACGCGTCTTTTGTAACGTCTAACCCGTGTGTATACGCGCCTTCATCTAGGTGAACCTGCGTATATATCTTTTCCTTCATTCTGAGAGCCTGAACTGATATCTGTCACCAAAGTGAGTTGCCATCAAGGACAACACCTGTGCCATAATGCCAACACGGAATTACCACTCCTCAAACTATCAAGATAGAAGGACATATCAAGAAAAATGTTCAAGAAGTGAAAGATCACATCAAGCATCAAGAAATGAATTTGACCATATCTTGTAAAGGATTGGAAGAAATTACCACTCCTCAAACTCTAAAGATAGAAGGACATATCAAGAAGAAAAAGGTTCAGGCAGTGAAAGATCACATCGAGCATCAACAACAAGTTCTCCAACTTTTAAAGGATAACACCACTTTGGTGCAAAATCGAATGAAACAACAGGTAGATCAACATCCTAGTGAGAAATGTTTTGATGTAGGTGATTGGGTATTTTTACTACTACATCTCAAGCAAGCTATTTATGAGAAGGTAATGTTGGCAATACTACATGCACTTAAGAAATGGCGGCCTTACCGAATGGGAAGACACTTCAAGATAAAAATGGATCATGATAGTCTTAAATACTTTTTAGAACAACTATTATCTTTAGAAGAACATAAAAAATGTGTCACAAATATGATGGGTTATGACTTTGACATCATCTATAGAAAATGGAAGCAAAATTTTGTTGTAGATGCACTCTCAAGAAAGGATGAGGATGTGGAAGCATTGTTTTGTGCTATTTCTATTATCCAACCAGATTGGATAAACGAAGCAAGGGATGAATGGAAGAAGGATGAAGAAGTATGGCCACTTATTCAAAAGTTGCAAAAGATCCCAATTCAAACAATATTGCCAGAAATTGAAGAGGAAGGAAAAATCATATTGGAACCTAGAGCAGTCACAGAAACAAGAACCCGACAGCTACGAAATCGATCAATTTCAGAGTATCTCATCAAGTGGAAGAACTTTCCCACTGAAGATTCCACATGGGAGGACAAGAATTTTATACAGAAGCATCAATAAGTACTCAAGCCTTGAGGACAACACTTTTTGAAGGAGAGGGGCATGTTAGGCCCCTATACTACTAGGGTAACCCCTTATTGTTATTAGTACAACCCCCTTATATTGATGTACCCATGTAGTGTCCATATTGTTACTATTGTGCCCCATAGAAACTCACTAATGTTATTATTGTGCCCTTACATTATTATTGTTATGATGGCTCTGATTATATTATGACCCCTTAGACTCCTATATATAGAAAGGAGGTCTTTTCATTTGTATCATCCAAGAATTGTTCATTTATGTAATGTAAAGGAGGTTGCCCCCTCGAAGAGGCTGAATTCTAAGGCGTTGATCTATCTTTTCTATCTTTTTGTGAATCCTCTTATCATTCAGTGCAAGAAGCAGTTGCCTTTTGAGTTCAATATGAAGGATCTTGGGTTAATGCACTATTACTTAGGATTAGAAGTATGGTAGAAGCCTAACAACATGTTCCTTGGTCAAGGAAAATATGTGTTAGAGATCCTTCAACGATTTGGTATGTTGGATTGCAAATCCAAGGCAAATCCCATGTTGACTAACTTGAAGAAGTTAAAAGGCTCTGACTACATATTGGTAGGTCCATCTATGTACTGACAATTGATTAGTTCGTTGATGTATTTGGTTAACACCGGGACAAACATATGCTTTGTTGTGAACACATTGAGCTAGTTCCAGGTTGAATCGATACATGAGCATTAGATTGACGCAAAGCACATTTTGAGATATTTGTGTGGTATAATGAATCATGTATTGAGATTTGTTGCAAATAAGGATGTACATTTTCAAGGATATACAAATGCTGATTGGGTAGGAAGTGCCGAAGATAGAAAGAGTACCTTGGGAATATGCTTCTGCTTGGGATCCTCTATGATATTTATATGAGCTGGAAGAAAAGGTCAATTGCACTCAACATTGCTAAAGCAGAGTACATCACAGCGAAGGAGGACTATACCAAAGTAGTATGGCTTCAAAAGTTGTTTACATGATTGTTTGACCAAGAGTTGGAACTAACAGTGATACACTACGATAATCAAAGTTGTGTGAAGCTTTTAGAGAATGTTGTGTTCCATGATAGGTCAACGCATATTGAGATCAAGTATCAATACATTCATGACATGGTGCAAAGGAGAGAAATAATGCTCGAATACATCTCCACCAATGAGCAGATAACTGATGTTCTGATGAAGTCATTGCCAAGAGACAAGTTCATGTACTTCAAAGACAAGTTAGGACTTGTGGAGATTACCCCTCTCATTGATAGGGATCGTTGATATGTATGCAACATGGATGGACGTTGTCCCTAAAGGGAGAATGGGTCCAAGAGACCTAGAGGGCTCGACAAGCAGTGTTGAGTGACTATCTCATGGAGGAGACCTTTGTCACACACCAGGAATGGTGGAGTGAGGTCTTGGACCTTGATCACACACCAGACATAGTGGAGTGAGGTCCTTCAACTTCTAGACCTTGATCACACATTGGGTAGGGTGGAGTGAGGTCCTTTCAACATCTAGACCTGATCACTAGTGAGGAAGGGGTTGAGTGAGGTCTTGGCCCAAGGTGCTCACTAGGAAGCGTGAGTGAGTGCTTGCTAATTGAGGGTCTCAACATTTTGGCCTAGGTAGAGGCCATGGGATTTGAGGACTAATCACACTGGAAGAGTGAGTGCTTGCTAATTGAGGGTCTCAACATTTTGGCCTAGGTAGAGGCCATGGGATTTGAGGACTAATCACACTGGAAGAGTGAGTCATAATATGTTGATGACATTTCCATGGGTTTGTTACCACCCCGAAAATGGCCACTAGTGGATGTTGATGATAGATGAGTATGTTGATAATGACAGATAACCTTTTCTTTAGAGAAATTTGTTCAATTTGAAAATACCTATGGTAGTGATTACGAATGCCTCCTTAGTTAAGAGGGAGTGTTGAATTTATAACTATGGTCACTCTTCATAATGTACATTTTGTCACTTGATGTAATTGTATTTATCATTGTAAAGCATATTTATAGTTGCTTGATTAAAAAAAAAATTGAGTCAAAGTCACATTGTGACTTTTTAAAGATGAAAATTTGAATTTTTGAAATGTAAACTTTGGCTCCAAAAGTGACAAGTTGGCTTCCCTCCAAGTCAAGTCAGCCTTGGCCAAGAGACACATCCATTCACCCAAGACAAACTACTATATAAAGGTAACTCGACCTCCTCCATTTAGGTATTCGCATTCTCTCACACAAAACAATGTTTAGACAAGCAAGCAAAGGACAAGAAGGATGAAGAAGGAGGCCAAAATCTCTCTCTCTCTCTCTCTCTCTCTCTCTCTCTTGCAAATCACACATGTGGATTAGTCTCTCTCTTTGTGGTTCACATTTTTTTGGGGCAACTATTGCAGGGGGCGAAAACTATGGGTTACTGGGGCAACTGTTGTAGGGCCGAAATTTTGGGTTAGATAGGCAAAACGAAGTGCAAGATCAGATTGGGTGACTTGACTGGGAGGAGAAGGCCATGTTTGACCATAGGTCTAGGTGTGTCTCTCATTGAACAAGCAAAATTCCTATATTGAAAAAGGTTGCTAGGTTTTTTCCCTTTGTGGGTTTTTCGAGGGTAAATCTCGTCTTCTTTTGCGTGTTGTGATCTCTACTATTCCACTATTCTTTATGGTTGAATTTTCGAAGTATAATTACTGAATGATATATTGGAATAAGTTTAAAAGAAGATTTACACCAAAAGGTAATTATCAAAATTACAAAAATATTGTGCTAACCCTAATTGCACTAATAAAATAAACATCTCAATGGTTAAGAATCTTGTTACACATATTTTTAAATTTATATATGTTTAGTTGATATATTAATTTTGTTTATAATTAATAGTAATAATAATTTGAAATAAAGTTATACTTTAGCTAATTTTTATGAGTTATTTTTTTTAATCTTGGAAATGTGATATGTATCATGAGGTAAGTGGTTTAATGCATATTGACATTTAACGACCATTTAATCTATATGGTTGCTCTATTAATATCTTTCTCTATGAAAATACACAATAAATTTTCGCAAGAATGACATAAAGGGAACCCAAACATAATCTCCACTTGGTCTATCTCTTGTCTATGAGACCTGTATACCACTTAAATGTCTAAACCATCTCGTAGACCATCACTGAGATTCATCTCCACAAAAATCTTTGCCATGGCTTTTCTCTCTAGTTATCTAGTTTTTTCATCAATATCTAACTTCACTCTCAACTTGTTGCTAATCAATTTCAGGGTTCTCCCTGACCTAAATTTCAAAGGAAGTGAATGGAGCTTCACCCACAAAAGTTGAATATCATCCATTATTTCATAGGATCAAGCAAAGGTATTCATTCCTTTAGGGACAATATCAAGCTATCTTGGTATCATTTATCTCTCAAAATGTTTTCCTTGTCTCTTCTAGAGTGGACTACAAATGAAATTCATCCTCTATCTAGCAAATGGAAAATAGGAGCATAACCCAACTATTGCTTCCATACCTTTTTAGTCCAAAAGTTCATAGACTTCTCATACATCCATTTGCCGAGGGATTTTCCAACTAGGACCATGGCTTGGTATATTTTCACTTGCTCCATCACCATATATTATTCCATTATCAACTTTGTCCCTATTACCCTAAACTCAAAACACTTAGGTTTATTCTTCTTCCTATTAACTAACTCCTTTGAACTAGCATTAAGATTTGTGTTTCCCCCACCCTTATATATGATAACCATTGCTTCTCTTGTTACCTTATTAATAACCTCCACTTGTTTACTTCCCTTCTTTGCATTCTCTCCAAAGGCCAAGTCCACCACTTTCAATGAAACCCTCAAACCATCACTTACATTCATGGGCAGAGAAAATGTTGGTGCCCCCTACAAATCTTGACATTTTCCTTGTACTCTACCTTGGTTGGATCATTCTTATGAGCATAACTACCTCCTACCTCCTCATTGATGCATGACATAGATGAATTTATTACTGCAACATCATGGTCACGACTCATGAATGAAAACCCCAATACCACCTTCTACCATGATTTGGTACCTTCTAAATTTTTTTATCACTTTCGATAAAATGTTCTTCCATCGATTTGACAAATGCCTTTGGCATTGCCCATATTTTTTGTTTCCTTTGTGATTATACCTCAAGTGCACAAACCAAGAACTAATGAGAGACCAAGTCTATCAACCCATCCCAAACTCTATTATACCATTATAAGACCTACAATCCCTCCAAACCCTAGCCTCCATCACTTCCCTAGATTATAACCCTAAACCTTTGCAACATCTAGAATCACGAGACAATACTCAAACCATATCGCTTGTCATGCTTTACCTAGCATTAACTGTATTCCAAAATCACCATGAAAAAAACCCAAAACGCCTCCACCCTAATTGTCATCTTTGTCACACTTTGTCTAGCATGAGAGAGAGTAAGTTGTTTAACTCTTATTTAAACTGAAATGGGTAATGACATCAATACTTCTACTTTTTGCAATTTGGATTTTAGCCCCCTTAAATTCCTTGATTACTAAAGTTTTGCATTTGTAAATTTTTGCAAGTGAATGGACAATTGTAGCACTATGTTCATACCTTTGAGATCAATTACATTTTATTAGCTTCCATTGTTGCACCGAGGCGCTCTACAACCCAATATGAGGGAGTTGTTGTCACGTAACGTGACATTAAAAAACAATAAAATAATACTTACCTTCACAAATTAAAAACAGTGATAACAAAAATAATCAATGTCGACTATAAATAAAATCTTCGATTTCCACCTTAATTTTACATCAACTTAATAACATAAAATAATGAATGTCAAACATAAATAAAAACTTCAATTTCGACCTTAATTTTACACCAACTTTATATAGAGAGACAAAGTAATGAAAAGTAAAAAAAATGATTTACCTTTTAGTACGTGGGAATTATGTAACTCCTTTGCTACTTAATATGGAGTTTACAAATAGCATGTAAAAACAATATTATTGCACCGAGAGGTGCTCTCCAACTCAGTATGGAAGAGATGTTGTCCTATCCTTTTATGTTATGTAAACATTTTGACTTGGTCAAATTACACAAAAATAAAATTAAAAATAGAATAAAATTATACTTATTAATTAAAAAAAATTGTCTATGTCAATTTACATAAAAATAAAATAAAATAAATAATTATAATTAATCATTAGACCAACGTATATCCATCTTAACTTTGGATCTAGTGAGCGTCGAGAGGGATTGAATCTCTTGAGGTGCAAACCTAGAAGAGATTTGATCTCTCTTGACGCTTGGTAGATCCATAGTTAAGATGCGTCTATGCTAGTTGAAATCACATGATGTGTAATTTATTCTATGTTCATTTGACATGTAATATTTAAAGCAAAATTATATTAATATACATTTTTTTTTAGTGTGAACCATAAATAAAATATTTCAATTTCCATATTAAATAACATAATTTTATATCAACCATATACGGAGAAAAATAAAATAATTTAAATTAAAAAGATTATTATGTTTTGAAGATGTGTAATTTATTCCATTCTTGATATGGAGTTGATATAAATAGTATTTTTTTTCACCATGGCGAATTTGTAACTCATTGGAGTAACCTGACCAAGGCACAAAATCAAACCTTTCGATTGCCACTATAACACAAAGAGTATATACAGCTGCCTGCAAGTCGAATATACTAGGAATATATGACTTAGCAAGAACCGAGACGTCCCGTATTAACGACAATCAAAGTAGACTCTCTGGGGCCGACTATTCCTCTAGCCTCATCACAACAGGCTGAACATGTCGTTTCGGGGAATCAAACACGGGTGGTGAGGGAGTTAACAACTCACCTCAACCACTCAGTCTACCCTTACTTGACATGTTGAATAAAATATGTTAACATCAAATGTGTGTGTGAGAGAGAGTACTTATTCCATTAAGAAGTGCTTTGGAATTCAAGGTAAGAGAGAGATTTGTAATTTTCATTGTTTACTATGGAATTGTCATGTAACATTTTTAAAAACACAACAAATATTAATAACAAATATAATATTAATGAGAGAGAGAGAGCATGTACTAACATCTTAAATATTAATAACAAATATCATATGTATATATTTGTAAAAATATTAATAACAAATATATATATATATAGAGAGAGAGAGAGTATATGTTTTCCACTTCAGAATATGAGGTGACATGTACTAACATCTTAATGTGGAGAATCTAAATCATAAATAAAATGTTACGATTTGTGTAAAATAAGTGAAAATAAAAAAATTCTTGTAGTTAAAACATTTTATTAGTGTGTTTCTTAAAACCAACATGGATCCATCTTAACTCCATATCTATTAAAAGACAAGATAAATAAAATCTCTCAAGGTGCAAACATTCCTCAAATTTTGCACTATAAGAGATTTCGATTTTGAAATATTTGATCCCTCTCGACACTTGGTAGATCCAAAATTAAAATGAACCTATATTGATGTTACTCCTATTGACTTTTATTATACAAAACTTGTAAGTTTCTCTTGGAATGTGCACAAACTTGAGTCACAAAGTCTCAAAAAGGACATAATTATGTTATAATGTAAATTCCATATAACATTGGAAATATTTAGAATGTGGTTTCCTTTTCTTTTTGGAAGAAAAGCCTCTTAGGGAAACCCAAGGGATGTTTCCCAACATTCATGATGTCATTCTTAGTAAACACATTAGTGTAGACTAGTGTGCCTCACCTAGGAGGATTCCAATTAGGAACCTATCGACATATGAGTCAAATTCCCAGTGACATTAGTGATGATCAATTGAGCTAACCCCTTGAGCTATTTAAATGCACTATTTCCAACACATTACGTGATAATTGTATGATAAATATTTCATGGATATGCCTTCTTTTTTTTTTAAATCACAACAAACTTAAAAAATGTTAGAACCAAGTTTGGAAGGTTGGGATCCTTAATTTTTTGAAGGAGTTAGAGGGATCTTGGCTATAATGTGTAAAATTCATAAAAAAACTTACACAAGGTTTCCATTTGACTTACAATGGGGCAAATAAAACTTATAAAAGACATCATTAGCATCGACCCAAAATCTTAATATGACTTCCCTAATAAAAATTCTTTTAATGTCCCAAAGTCCTTTGGGTTTTGAGAGTTATCACTTTTGTTGCCTCTTAATGAATTTACTTTTAACAAAGAGGTAAGAGGCGTCATATCAAAGGCAAACGATGGACTCCATGTGATTAAATATTTAACATTGAGAAGCGATTCTCTTTGGTAGTGTTGCCATTTGTTTCCTTTCTTTCTCCACTTCAATCCATTTCCATCTCCATGATGACTCACCATTGAGACTTTTATTATTCTCTAAGTGAGATGAATTATCTTTAGGAAACATATGATGGATCTCCTTAACCAACGTTGAAGTATCCTTCCATGGGTGAGCTTCATACACTACTACATTCTCTCTCTCAAAGACATTTGTGTTAACTACATGATGATGCATTCCCCTTTCCAACAAGAAGGTTTGTGATTCCCTGGATTGATGCCTTCGTAGGGCTAGCATAGAAAACCCACTTTCAATAAGAAATGCTATTTTGACCAATCTAAAAATAGTGCATGTCCTTGAAATGAACTTATTTGTAGTCCAACTTTTGATTCTATATTTACTCCATCATCTAGAAGGATTTCTTCTAAAAACCTAAGACCCAAATTCATCTCCACATAGATATAATGAAAGTGGAACAATAGACAAAAATAGACTTCATGGACAATAAAATTTTAAGATGTGCTAATTCCCTAAAGGGATCCTCATTCCAAAAACATAAAGGGAGTTTCAAAAGCCTTATCCACATTAGAATAGAGGAAAAAACCTCAAAGAATGGATAAAAAGGTTGGTGGCAAGGTTGTATAAATAGACCAAATATACTCCCAAAATAAGGATAATTGCAAATATGTTATTTTATATAAATGACAACAAAAAAATTTCGGATGCAAAAATCGTTTACATAAACATTAACACCTTTCGTAAAAAGGCTTTTATGAATTGGGAATCCTAGAGTGGAGATCAACAAGTTTTAACTAAACACTAGAATTTACAAATTAGTGCAAATAAGCTATATCAAGCTTAACGAGTGTAAACCCTTAGAGGGTTGAGCTTGAAACGAGGAGTGTTGTGAGGCCTTTTCACCCAAAAAAAATAAAAAACCACCACACATAGAGAGGCATTATAAGTGACCGATAACAATGTCCTTAAAAGAGGGAGGGCAACCTATTTATGATAAGGATTGTGTTGACTTCACCCATGATAAAAATATTCACATAGCCCATCTTCAATGTCAAGTAAGGGTAGACCAAGTGGTTGAGGTGTCCTATCAGCTCCCTCACCACCTGGGTTCCATTCTCCGAAAATGACATGTTAATCCTGTTGTGATGAGGCTAGAGGAATATGTGACTCGAGAGAGTTTACTTTGTTTGTGGTTAATATGAGACGTCTCAGTTTTTGCTAAGTCATATATTCCCATTGTGATGAGGCTAGAGGAATATGTGACCCCAAAGAGAGTTGTAGTCAATAAGTCATACTCTCTTTGTAGTGAATAAGTTAGTTTACTTTGTTTGTGGTTAATATGAGAGGCTAGAGTAATATGTGACCCGAGAGAGTTTGTGACCCCAAAGAGAGTTGTAGTCAATAAGTCATACTCTCTTTGTAGTTAAGTCAGTTTACTTTGTTTGTGGTTAATACGAGAGGCTAGAGGAATATGTGACTCGAGAGAGTTTACTTTGTTTGTGGTTAATATGAGACGTCTTAGTTTTTGCTAAGTCATATATTCCTATTGTGATGAGGCTAGAGGAATATGTGACCCCAAAGAGAGTTGTAGTCAATAAGTCATACTCTCTTTGTAGTGAATAAGTCAGTTTACTTTGTTTGTGGTTAATATGAGACGTCTCAGTTTTTGCTAAGTCATATATTCCTATTGTGACAAGGGTGGAGGAATATGTGACCCCAAAGAGTTTACTCTCTTTGTAGTCAATAAGTCATACTCTCTTTGTAGTGAATAAGTCATATATTCCTATTGTGATGAGGCTAGAAGAGTAATTGACCCCAAAGAGTTTACTCTCTTTATAGTCAATATGAAGCAGTGCTCTTTTTGTAATTAATATGAGACGTTTCAATTCTTGTTAAGTCATATATCCCTAATATATTCAGCTAGCAGGGAGGTGAGTATATTTTTTTCTAGAACTAGTGATCCCAAAAACTAGTCTCATAAACGTTAAAAATATCATTTCAATATGAACTAATAGGTTGCCCACATTTTCATCCAAATATCTTAAACCAGGACTCGTATCCAACCCCGAGCGATATGATGTGGCAGAGCAGCCCTAGAACAATTTGACGGGGAACACGGACACGTCAAGATTCTGGGCTCAAGCTTTCGTAGCACGCCCGGGTTGCTTGAAGTCCTTTCGGTTCCCTCCATTTTCCAAGGCAGTGGCCAAACGTGGACGAAGCGAAATTCCATTAAAAGCAGCCATGGCGTCAATTGGCACAGAATTCTGACAGCCGTAGATGCTACTTGTTTGCCTTTAACATCTTTCATTTATTTTCCTTTGGTTCCGTTGCAAACTTCAAGCATTTTCACGCAGATTAAGACCAACATCAACTGATCTCAATACAATCAGCAAAGCTCTTCAAAACCCCCGGTAAAACACTACAACTGTAATTCAAATCACGCGTCACGTTTCTAGAATTTCTTCGGCTTATATTATATTTTCTTTTTATGTTATATTTTGAAAATGTTAGAAGGTATAAAGGGTTTTAAAGTTTTCAGCTAGTTCTCATGGCTCTGGGTTGTAAGAAACACTCATATTAACTTGAATTGTGCAGGGGACGCCATCATTCAGCCATGGAAGGTGCTCGCGTGCTTCGGCAAAAACGTGCCGCTGCTGAAAGGTCTGCTCAACCCCAGGTCAGTTTTATAACCCTAGTTTATTCTTAATCGCTTTCAGGCTAGATTATAAAATCATTGTAAAGCTTCGAGGGGTATGCCTGTTGGGACTGAGAGTGCACTCTTAAGACATTCATGAATTGGAGCTGAATGTTGTTGGTATTATGTTTTAGCTCGTATTTTGTCAGCTTCTTGTGCAACAAATTACGATGGACATGGCTTTTGTAATACTATTGAAGATGCTTCCAAATTTTAATCAAGGGACGATCAACCCCAACCTTGAAAGAGGTGGGATGCTGTTATTGCGCGGTGCGCCGGCCACTCTGGGCAAATAGCTACGTGGGAATTGAACCCTGGCGAGGGTTGCGACAGCACCCCGTTCACTTGCTCGGCTTGCCTCTTTTGTTCCCAGAAAAAAGCGTAATTCCATTAATATTTCATAAACGAAATTACATTTTACATATACACTTTTCATTGTGTATTTCTGCTATCTGTTCCAGAAATCAGGAGGAGCTTATGAGTCTCATTCTTGCTACAACATAGCTATAAATATGTCCCCAACCATAGCTGAGGTACCATATGTTACCATACAACAAAATGGGCAAAAAGCAAAAACAGCTTGACCTGTTTCACATACTGTTCCTGTAGTAAGACGAAATGCTACAGGAATCCATAATAGTGCTCACAAAAAACTGCCATTGTCATACAATAAGACAGATTTGTACCAGAGCCAGTAATAAAGAAACATATAACCTGTCATAAAAAAGAGAACTGTCTACAACCTGCGCTCATATAACTGCCATTGACATATACAGATGCTGATTTATAACAAAACCAAACCCATAGAAACTGTTAACGTCTCCGAGAGAGGAAGCTGTCCAAACACTGCTAGAAATATATATAAGATCATAATATAAGTATCCATAACTTGTAAACACAAATGCTATATTGGACCATGGCGAAACTGAGGATTGTCATCAAAAGGCCCATGGTAATAAGCATATTGATCGGTTCCCTGAATCTCTGTCACATGCCATAGACCCCTGTCCAAAGAAAGCCTTCCTTAGAAAGCCTGTCTGCTGCCCTGTTCCTTTCCCGAAAAATGTGCCTGCAAGAGAATCGAGTGAAGATTAGATATAATCTATATAGCTCATCCATAATATTTCCCCGATATATATTTTGCACCGTTGAGCCCCACTAACCCAATTGATCACCAGCAATGAATCCCTAAAGATCTGGATTTTTTCACACCCTTTTTCAATGGCAAAACCCAATAATGCTTGACAAGCTAAGGACTCTGCCCAGTTGTTTGAGCCACTGCCTAAACCAATTTTTACCTGAAACAGGTGGTGCTCAGATAAGTGAAGAATAAAACCCCCTCCAGACATATTCCATTTTCTTGGGCTGCCCCATTGAAATAGCCCCACAGGATCGATTTGTCCAGCTGTTCTTCTCGTATAATTCTAGGTGGAGGGGCATCTTTGGATTGAGGGAAATGGTTGAGTATAGCTACACTCTCTGCTGCTATCTTGCTTGGATCAGATGCCACTCTAAAGATTTCCTTGTTCTGGGCAATCCAGATCCCCAATTTATAATCAGAGGCAGAGCCTGAATGTTTCTGTATTTCCTGTTTTGAACCCAAGCATGCCAGGAATCAACAAAATCTGATTCCCCCCACCCACACTGGAAGCGCAATGATTCTTGATATTCCTTCCAAGTCTGCTGGGTAAAAGGGCACGAAGAAAAGAGATGATCTATTGTTTTACTTTCTCCCTTACATAAGGCACACCAGTCTGGACCTACTGCATACCTCCTTTGCATAATATCCCATGTCGGAACTTTCTTAACCATAATGCAGCATGTTATCAGTTTTGCCTTTGAAGGACACTATCCCTTCCAGACAGCCCTCCACCACCATTTACCCTCCTCCATTTGGGCCTGAGTCATCACATGACAATAACCCCCCTTAGGCGTATAAAAACCATGAGGGTTGAATGCCCAAACCAATTCGTCGGCCTGGTCAATTAACCTGATATGAGCCATTGACAGTGCTTCAATATATTTCCTCCAGCAGTCCCAATATTCATGGGGAAGATTCAGGTCCACAGCTGTTTGCCATCCCTGCGACCAGATAGTTGTTGTGAGTGGGTTTGCTATTTTACTCAAGCTGGTGATACCCACATTCCTTAGGAAGTTTATCAGATTTTCCGGAAGGATATGCTCAATTCCGCTCCCTGGCCATGGGTCACAGCCCAACCTCAACTTCAGCCCATTTCCAATCCTCCATGTCAAACCAACAGAAATCAGGTCAAAAGAGTTTAGTACTGATCTCCAAACCGCAGAAATACTACCTCTTGGCTTGACAGGCAATCGAATCCAGTTCTCCAAAGAAAGGGGCCTGATGTACTTCTGATAAACTACTTCAGTCCATAAACTGGTTGTGGATAGCAATTTCCTGATTCTCTTTCCAGAGGAACTTCAAACAGATTCTCCTTGCTTTTTCCAGAATACCTCTAGGAATCCATGCTAGCACAATCCAATAGACCAGGTTAGCTTCAATCACTGATTTAACCAGAACCAAATGCCCAGCTCGAGACAACCACCTATGAGTCTAGCTGGCAAATCTTTTCCTTAATTTTGCCAGAAGCCAGGACCAGTCTTCAATTCTGTAGCTATTTGGTTTTAATTGGAAACCCAAGTATTTAAGGCCTGCATCAAAAGTCCTCACCTCATATGGAAAAAGTCTTCTCAGATTGGTGATCTTCTGTACTGACAGATTATGAACCCTGAGAGTAGACTTCCAGTCATTTACCACCGTTCCCGTAGCAGTACTGAACAGTATCAACATTTCGTGGAGGCATTGGATGTCTCTATAATCGCCATTACAGAAAATTAAAATGTCATCTATGAACAATAGGTGGGTGATTAATATTGAATGAGCAACATTTAACCTTTTAAAATCTCCTCTTCTTTTGGCCGCTGACAACATTCTGATTAAACCTTCAGCAACAAAAAGAAATAGAAGGGGTGAGAGGGGGCAGCCCTGTCGAAGGCCCCTCTCAGCTCTGAAAAAGTTGATGCTGCTCCATTTATTAGAACTGCAAAAGAATACAACTCATAATCCAATTTAAGAAAGGAACCTCAAAACCTATATGAGTAAGGATGAGGTGGATAAAAAGCCAGTTAACTTGATCATACGCTTTTGACAGATCAAGCTTGGTAATGACCCCTTTAAGATTTTTTCGTTTTTATGCTATGAAGCCTTTCCTGCGCTACCCTGATGGCTTCTTCATCCAAAAATCCAAACTGCTCACTGGAAATAGATTTTGACGGGATGGGCTTGATTCTCAGCGCTATCACCTTAGCTATGATTTTATAAATGCAATTACATAAGGAGATTGGTCTAAATTCTTCAAAAGAGGAGGGGTTGTCAACTTTTGGGATCAAAGCTATGAAGGTAGAACTGAAAATTGGAAGGATACGCCCCTCTTCTCTGGATTCATTAACCACTTTCCTCAAATCCTCCCCCATGAGTTCATAGAAACCCAAAAAGAGTTCTATTGTCCAGCCATCCGGCCCTGGAATCTTTTCTTTTTGAAAACTGGAAAGGGTTGTCTTTAATTCTTCCTCTGACACCTCCTCCATTAGCTCCCTGCTTTCTTCCTCCTCCACAAAGCGAGGGAAAAATTTTGCGGTCTGCAAGACCTTCAAAATCAGAGATTTCTCTCCCCTGTTGATTGCTCATTTTCCAAATGGTGTTGATGGACTTATGCCCCTTTGCATACGCTTGGAATACTTTTGTGTTTTTGTCTCCTTTTTCTAACCATATTGCATGATATTTTAGCCTCCATTCAACTTCCCTGATTGCTAGAATATCCTTCCTTCTGGAGGTCAGCCTCTTCAACACTTCCTTAATTCCTGATCTTTAAACCCTTCATCCTGAGTCTCAGAGAATAAATTCAATTGATCTTCGATATCAGAAAGCTCCTCATCCTCTCTAATTCGTTTTTGAGCAGCCCATGCCTTTGTCAAAATATTGATGTGCCTCAAGTTGTCTCCAAACTGTTGTGCCGCAGACTTATCTAGATCCCCATCATAATGCTTCCAGTTTATACTAACCAGACTCCTAAACTCCTCATCTTTTAACCATTCAACCTTCATTTTAAAGGGGCTGGCCGGTTTTGAGGATCCTCCCTTGATCTCAAGAATTATAGGAGAGTGATCGGATTCTCCCCCCACTCCAATCCATTGGCCTAGGAGACCATGTCTATTCACTAGTGCTTCAACTAGGAGGAATCTGTCTAGTCGTTTAGCCACCCTGTCTTCTCCCAAACTGTTAATTCTAGTTAACAATGATATGTTTTATGCTTAGCACAATTACTTCAATGTTCCTTAAGTAGCTCAATAGCAATTTCCAATTTAGATTTCCAGTAGCAATCACATTAACCATTAATCACATTGATAGTAAAAGTAGATAGAACATAAAACAATAAGCAAAAGACAAGCCAAGGCCCAAGACAAGGGGACACAAAATTTGGTGGATGCCAGGGAAAAGCCCCAAGATGGGGAAACCCTTTGACCAATTCTTCTTATTATTATATCAAAATGTTCAACAGAGAGAGAGAGTACAAAAAATAAATTGACCTGCCCAATTAAAGTCAAAACAACCCTGTCAATTTCTGCAGTCAACTGCAGTCAAACTTCAGCCCTAACCAGAAAGTTGACACTGGTCAAATCAGCAATAAATCATCCTCAAAACAGCTCGGTCTTCCCCAGTCAAACTCGGCTTGATCAGGAGGTCAAAGTCAGCCCAAAACAACTTGGTCAAAGGAGAGAGAAAAACTGCTGTAATTTTCTGCGGTCATGCTACAGTCAACTCTGAAGTCAGCATTGGTCAAACTGCCCAGATTCCCTCGAATTCTGTGCCCAGAAATGCGGCCTAAAGAGACAAAAGATCCTCCAAAAATTGCAGTCAAAGCTGGTGAACAAACCCTTGGTCAACGCTGGTCAAACTTGGTCTGCTGCTTGTAATTTTCGGTCCTGCAACTCGTCCTTCTTGCCACACGTGTGAGAGAGAGAAGTTGCCCAATTGCTGTACGAATCAATGAGAGGAGAGAGAAGAATGTGTGAGTGATGATGATGCCAAATGAGGTGTGAGGTCACTTGAATTTATACAATTCGCTGTGGGTGAAGAGACATGTCCATTGGGCTTCTTGAGCCTACATGAAGATGTGACCGATCTAAACAATTTGCACATGTGTGGGCATAAATTCAAAATCATACTTCCACTTGTCCAAATGAGATGATATTTATATCAATTTTGGTCCTCTCGAAAAGAGGAATTTAATGCAATTATCATCTCCATCAAACGAACTGTTCCAAAGTGGAATTTGGCCCTAGTTGCCAATTTTAACACTCCCTCTCAACTAGGGAGAATTCGACTTGTCAATCCATCCATCATCATCGTTGACCATCATGCCATCTTGTCGTCATGTATCATCTCTGTCATTTCATTTTTGCTCTGCTGAACCATGATGTAATAATGAAGAAGAATAGATCGAGAGTGAGTCATAAGACCTTACCAATATCCACTAACAAAAGTCAATCCAGATGTAGAACCTCAATTGATCCCAGATCAAGTTGTTGAACACCATGCATCCTAGACATAGGAGTACGACAGTACATGATGCGTCCATCGGTAGTGCTATGGACCTTGTTGTCGCACAGAATATCTAGGCACCACGACAACGACTTAGATCAGGGGCTGTCACCTTGATCTCCAATCTCTCCATTTATGTTGTCTCCCTATAGCAGGCTAAGAGGGGTAGACCCTATGGAAAAGTGGAATGAAGAAGAACTAGTTGGGAACCAACTAGTTCGGGAGACACAGTGAAGTGATCAAGTACTTGATTAAGATTTAGCAAGACTTATAGGATTTGATTAGATTTTAAACGATTGATACCAGTGCCTTATGGAGTCAACGATCTTGTTAGGGAAATTAAGACCAAGTAATCGATTAGCAACTGCTGCTTAGATGAATGACTATTTTATATGAAATGTAGATCCTAAAACTAACGTGAGATGCAAGAATCTTGGTTAATTTTAGTTAAATGCCTATTTAAATGTGAATCCTTCAATTCTTTTTGTGTTGAGTTTGATTTCGTAGTAATTGGCAGAGAGAAGATCAGGAGAAGCACATTAAGGTGTGATTAACGATACCTCTCCTGAAATTCTAACATACCCGGTGCCTCTGGCGCTGCAGAGAACTGTGGCTCTGACGACTGCAAGGTCACTGTTTTAAGTACTATTAAAACATGCTTCTCAAAAAAAGACAGATGGAGATCTATCTGTCTATCGATCAAGCTTATGCTTGGAAGTAAATTTTATTTATGCAAAGCTAACTTATATGCAAATGCACCGGAAGATGAGATGAAGTTAGACTCGAGAATGGGAAAACACTTATGCCGCAGAAGCCCTCAATTACCCAAATGAAATGCTCGCCTTTTTTTAGATTAAGACTTAGAAAATAAACTCTTGAAGATGCTGTAGTTAAAACACCAGCTTATTTCAAATCTTCTTGATACAATTTAGCTCAAAGAGAACAAAAACAACTTTGCAATTCGATATCAATGTCAACAGATGCTCAAAACAATACTCATTCTATGAAACAAAGGATATGCATTTTATCACAATTCCATGACAGAGTACTTAAGATTCAAAAATTAATTTTAAGACAGCAGTAAGAAAAACTTTATGACAACAACAATATGACAATGAAAACAGTAAGCTATCAATGATATCTTTATGCCAAAAATTTACTGAAAATTTTCCAAACTTGCCCACATGAATTATAAAATTTTTTCAGCCTGTTGTGATGTGATTTTTGGAATTATATTAGATTTGATATACTTATTACAGCCAACAATTAAAACATGAAATAAGCCTAATGATGAATGCCCAACTCAAGAAATTAATTCCTTAATGTATTAGTCAACTTAGGAACTGATTTTAGGCTAATCCACATGAAATTTTTCCATTGTTATATTTCAGACTTCAGAAACAGAATTATTCAGAGATAACAATGACTCAAAATGTAGATCTAGGCCAAATTCTTGATACATAAATGACTTATTAATGTATTTAGCAATTTTTTTTTAGTTAATTTCAGACCACTTAGATGTGTTTTCTCACTACTATTAGAAATGTATATGACTGTTGTAGCAAACAATGAGGAAAAAGATGGTTTAGGGATCAAACCCTTAGGCCCTAGGCCTTGAAGATCACTCGCTTAAGTTGCCCAAAATTTTTGAATACTTGAAACACAAATTTTTACCAAAATTTCTGCAAAAACCCACCAATGATTAGCTTCAGAAAATCAAATATTCAAATCAGAAATGGAGTAAGGGGAATCTAGGCCCAATAGAACTAGCATTGGGCTAGGAGAAGGCAGATCTGGGCCTACGAGCCCCAAAACTTGAAACCCTTGTTCTGGAAAAAATTATTTTGCTTTAGATCTTCAGATTTATTGCAAAATCTTTAATGGTTGGCCTTGCAAAAATATTTAGGACAAGATATTGCCCTCCGGAGCTTAGATCTGTCTCAAAACCTCCAGATCTGCTTGAAAAAATCTCAGATCTGAAGATTTACTCGGTAGATTTCTCAGATCTATCACTGTAAACAATCTTTGAGCCCAGATATTGCCCTTCAGGGTCTAGATCTAGCTCAGATCTGAAGATTTTCTTGGTTGATTTCTCAGATCTATTCTTGCAAACAATCTTTGAGCCCAGATCTTGTCCTGCAGGGTCTAGATCTAGCTCAGATTTGAAGATTTACTTGCCTGATTTCTCAAATCTATTCATGCACAAGTGAAAAGAGAAAAACCCAATACCCAATATGTACGAAAATAGAGAAAATCCCAAAAACCCAAGTGTTAAAATTCAAAGTTATGTTACGAAATTTTAGATCTACACAAATAAATAACAGATCTATACAAATAATTTACAGATCTGAGGAATATGAGTCCAACTCCGCTCCCAAATATGATAATCTAAGACTCTTAATAGCCAGATCTATCAAAATTTCGACAAAATATTTAAAAGATTTTGAAATTTTAGAGAGGCACTAACCCAAAATCACCCTGCAGAAAAAAGATTATTGTTAGATGAATCCTGAGGCTTATATGAAGTAGGCTCTTCAGAAAATATGTGTTGAGAGTTGGCTGATCCAACCGAGAACTATCCCCAAACGCTCAGTGAGAACCTGAGAGATCTTCTGCAAACACTAGATCAACCATCAAATCAAGTAGAGAAATAGAACAACAATAAAATTTTGAAGAAATAGATATACTTGCTACTTCAATCAAAATTAAAAATGTTACCCTAGATCCAACAAACTGAATAAGATACCTGTTTTCAGATTATTCTAAGAGAGTTATTGATTGATAGTTTTCACATAATATTAAGCAAAAATTAAAACAATGTTACCATAAATTCATGAAGAGAAACACTACAGCACGTTGAAACCCCAAAGACTTTTGCATTAATTCAAAAAAAGTATACAAGAGAGCTTGAGAGTTTAGTACACGATCTAGAGATTGGATCAACTGACTGACAAATGACTTCCTATTTAAAGATAAATCCTCCAATGGCTAGTTCGGGTGATCCTTGTCAAAGCAATCTCGATCGTTGATGAGAATTAAAATTTCTTTTAATCTCATCTGTCGAAATTTTAAATTTTTGAGGAAATTCAAAATTTTCAATTAAATGCATTTTAATTTATTTTTGAGTTAATTTCCTAAAAAATTTGACTTTGACTTAAACCCCATGGACCAAAGGCTTAAAATTTAGCAAAATAATTAATTTACCTTAGTCCTGAGACTTTTTAAAATTTGAATTTTAAGGATCCATGAATTTTGCCTTTGGAAAATTTAAATTTACCTAAGACCTATAATTAATCAAATTTCTGGTTTAGAATTTTAATTAATTTTTGGTTAGAAAATTTAATTAATTAACTTATGAGGGGGATAAATTATTTTTCCAACCCTCAAGACACTTTACATCATCATTTTCATATCTCTTATATCACAAGGGGGAAAACCATCTGAGATAGACCCTCACAGACTACACATTTCTGCGACACAAATATAATCTAGCAAACTAAGCAATTTGTAATAAAATAACCTAATCAAATAGTTGGGATTATTCTCAAATCATTTTTACATAGACTCAATCTAGAACACTAGAACTTTCCTAAGATCCCAGTGACAAAATCCACTCCGGCTTTGGGGTAAGGCTGAAGGAAAACTCTGCCGACCATCCAAGAATGGTTCGGGTGAAACAAAAAACCTCCCGGAATGTAGATCGTCACCAGAAAAATAGGTTTACTAAGGCAATTACATACACGACACGGATTTGCTGAGATTATTTACAATTTACACATGCAGAAAGGGTTTACAATATAACATGATGATCAGGTTGATGATGATAGTTGAACAACACGGACATGTCGATCATTTGCTATCCCTTTTGCGAAAAGGGGGGTGTACTGCTATGGGTTGTCGACACATAGTGGTCAACAAACTTGTTACCCACCATTTTTTGGGTGATATGCCTGGGAGAAATTTTTTCTCCAGGATGGTCCTTAGCCGACAGCCAACAACCCCTTGCAGCGACCAACTAGCTCGTTGTGCCACTTCTCCGCCACCTAAGCCAACCATGTGGTTCCTCATCCATCAATCATGATTGTATGTTTGAAGGTGGGCCTCTCGAATCTAAAGGTATGCCTTGTCATTTGGTATTTGAGTATTGTAGTTTGCTTGTCGTGGACACTTTTGGGCATGGATTAATGGGGGGATTTGGCGAAAAGAATGGGCTAGGTCTGTGCTCTTGTTCCCGAGACCCCATTTGGATATTAACCTTGGATTCTAGTCCCATGGGATCTCTTTTACTGACCGTTTGGCTTTAGGGATGGTATTTCATGGGAAACTTTGATTTTGGTTGCGTGGTCCCACTCCCTCATCTGCATATATTACTCCCTTTCCACTCGTATTATTCCATTAATCATCTCTCCCACTTGGGTCCACATTCCTCCACTGGGTTCACATAGGGCTAGATCCCCCCTTCCCCTTTCCCACACCTTGGGTCAGGCCTAGAATGATGCCCTAGAGGTTGATACAGCTAAGAAGAAAAGTAAAAGCACAATTCGCCACATTCAACAGGAAAACATACCACAAAATGTAAATGATGGTCGGGACAAACACATTTAGCGCGTGGGTAAAAGCCAATACATGAGCTCTACCTCATCATCATGGCCATCACCCTGGTTCTTACAGGCTCTATGAGCCCCCTTCATCATATAGGAACCCATGATTGTCCCAACCCCTGGTGGGCAATGAACCTCCCTACCTTAAAAGGGGGTATCCGTTGCTATATCTCACACATCATGCTCTTACCCCTTGAGCCCCAAGTAGTTAATCAAAGAAAAATCATAAAAAAGCAAAAGACATATAAAGAAGGCTGGAAAAATCAAGGCCTAGGCACTTCTTGTACCACGATTGCTCCCTCTTATACATTATATACCTAAGTACGGGCTTCCCTTTTGTTAGCTACCCTTGTACCCTAGCATGTGGCCTAGGGCTGCCCCTTCTCATTCCCTACTCCATTCACCCATTTATCACATGCCACCACCTTTTAAAGGATGTACCTTGGACATATTATCTCCTTTAAAAGTAGAAACTACCTAATGGGATACTTGGTTAACTCCATTTGGAGTTTGGAGACATTAGCACATGCCAAAGCCCATTATGGAAGGGCAAGCTGTTATGAAGTCCCCACATGTGGTCCATGGTTTGTAAGCTCTTTTACTCGATTTATTTGATGACTTTTTGTACTGGAAGGCTAGGGGACGCATTGGATCTTATGCAAGATTGTAGGTGGTCTCCATCTTGGGTTTGGTCTCCTTATATGGGGTCTTAACCCTCAAGAGGGCTACATTGGCACATGTAGGGTGTGTGTTGAGAGCCACGAGCCTCCACAACAGTAGACAACACTCCATGGATCCCCATAGATATTCAGAGATTGGCTCGAGATCCATCTATTGGACAAAGAAGATGCACTTGGTTCACCTTTGCCCAGTCAGCCCCATAAATGTACCATGCAATTGGCAATTGATACAATACTTGTAGGATGATGTGGCATCACCTACACTATCATCCTAAACCCTTAAAGATGGTCTACAGGCATCTTTGACTCATTTGGAGACCCATGAGGTTATTATTGTGACCCCCACAAGTTTATTGTTTGGAGAACAAGGGGCCACTCTCTTGTCCATCTCTTTTGAGTGTCCTATTCTTCATTATGGTACCTATGGACCTCATCAGGGCTCTTGGAGGGCCCTACGACATGTATTGTTTATCATTTGACCTCTTGAGAGACTTATTATGTATTTATGAGCTAGTTTGGTGGGCTTGTAAAAAAAGTTAGGTTATTAACACATTATTTTATTTTTGGGGCTTATGTAGGCCTACGAGACTAATTTGAACTCCTAATTAGTGTATAAATACAAGTGACATTAGTTCATTTTCTCATCATCACTTGGATTGAATCATATGTTCTTGTGAGATTTTCACTATCTTTTGAGGATGAGATTTGGATGAATGGATGAATTTCGATGTTTGGTTATTCTTTTTTGTCTTGGAGTTTCTATGGTTGGCATATCTTGGTGATTGGATATATTCTTCTTACATGTAAGTACTATGTTAATGCTATTTTGATTCTTTATTTTGCTGCATTCATGATATTGAGATTTTCGCTATTCTAGGGTTAATTTGCTGTTTTTCTTGGAACGAAATTGTGGAAATTAAATCTCTAAATAGTGTTGTATCATGATTGGGCCATGTTTGAATGAATGATGCTCCTAGAGACATCCTTGTCTTGATAATTCACCAAATATTCTTGAACAAAGTATAAATGACCTTGAAGCTCTTCCATTAAGCCCTAATGCCCAACGAAGTTGTCTTTTATGGCTCCTTGACAAGTGGAAATCAATCCAAACTCTAAATTGTCCATGACTCCATCTCTCCCAAAGGACAAAGCCCTGGTCCTCTTCTGGTAATCACTTTAAAGCTTATTTCTTTCACCTTCCCCTCCTTTTCTAGGCCTAGCCTACATAGGTCACATAGGGATCAATTATCTCACAATCTCGCCATCCAAATACTTCGATTTTTGGTCCACAACTGTGCTGGTGTGTCCTCAAGAAGCCCTTGAAATTTCATGAGATTTTGACGGTGGAATCTTGAGATATCGTAAGCTCTAGCTCGAAGACCAATTCTTGCCCTTGGTTTCCCTTGGGCTAGAAACCTCACTGTGATCCTTGCATTGCCTTTCATTGAAAATTCATTCCTTGATCCCTTTCCCCTCCCGAATTAGGTCAAGCATATCATTGGATGCTAAATCCTATCCTCTTGACCTAACCTCGGGTCCACTTGGTCCCGTGTGGTTCCACGCCTTTAAAAAATCAAATCTTCGAGAACCAGTCGGGAAGTCAAGTCCAATAAGGATTTTAAGATGGGGAAACTCCTTTACAAGGCATATTTTTCTAACCTAATCCTCAAATCCTCACCTCCTTATCCTAGAAATCTTTGTACCTCGCTTAACAAGCAAGTGAGCTCTATTCTTAAACCCCTTCTAGGAAAAGGATCATTAAGGTCACTTCACATCCATTAATTGATTCATCCTTCACAAGTGACTTTCTATATACTGGGTCTCCTCCCATCAATGAAAGTCGGTAAAGAGTATGGAGTCTTAGCTGAGGTGACAATGGGCTAAGCCTCCATTGTTGCTTTTTGATCTAGCGGTTGTCCCTTTAAGAGTTCCTTTTATGCCCCCTGCTAGTTTGAGCGATAACATTTTGGTGTCGTTGCTGGGGACATGAAACGTGTTTTGTTCCCCATACGACATATTGACATCTCCTTATTGGCGACTCCATTAGAAGAACGAAGCCCTAATTATTCATTGAACTGTAAGGTCGATGCTTGTAGGGTGAAGCAAGCATTTTTTAAGGCATCTTTAATTTCACCCTAGCGACTCCTACATATTTTTCATGTATACCTCAAATAGGTTGTCTTTCTTTGACAAATTTTCCACTTTGGACATTGCTAGTATCCCTGGGCATCCTAATCATGTCGCGGGAAGGATGCTACGTGGGGTGCCCGTGTTTGATGGTGATCCACTCTCCGCAATTGACCACATAGAAAGATTTAATGCACATGCTTCAAGAGAGAAGGTTCTTCACCAAGATGTCCTTATGTTATTGTTCATGGGATCTCTCGGTGGTCATAACTCATGGTTGCATGATCACGAACTTAGGATCATCTCATTTATTGAAGAGTTCGTTGATGGATTTCTTAGACATTTTCAAGTACACCCTGCATTAAGCATCCAAGAGAAATCCTTCATCGAGCATCATCAAGACATTAAGAATCTAGGTAATGAGTGTTTGATGGTGATCCACTCTCCGCAATTGACCACATAGAAAGATTTAATGCACATGCTTCAAGGGAGAAGGTTCTTCACCAAGATGTCCTTATGTTATTGTTCATGGGATCTCTCGGTGGTCATAACTCATGGTTGCATGATCACGAACTTAGGATCATCTCATTTATTGAAGAGTTCGTTGATGGATTTCTTAGACATTTTCAAGTACACCCTGCATTAAGCATCCAAGAGAAATCCTTCATCGAGCATCATCAAGACATTAAGAATCTAGGTAATGAGCAGGAAGACGAGTCCTCCTTGGGTCCACATGATAAAAATGATGATTTTGAGGACACGTGTTGGGAAGGATGAGTTTATGGGAAGTGAAATTGAGACCAACCTTACCTTTCTCAAGGATATTACTCCTGATGAATCCTCTTTTGAAAACCTTGAGAAAGATGATCCCATTAGCCTCTCAGAAGATGACATTGGAGATTATTTCCACATTGAAAAGGAGAAGTGGGAAATCATTGGTACTCAATTTGACTGTTCTCCCATTTATGACACCGACAAGGAGGATGAGGTTGAGAGTGGCCTTCCCTTTCTCCCAGGCATTATTTATGAGAACACATCCATCGATACCCTTGGGAAGGAGAATTATCATTTGCCCTTGCATGAAAAGGAGCAGTTGGAGATGACTCTACTTTTTGGGAAGGCCTTATCTTTGGTAACAACAATGATAGGATTGATAAGGCCTTTGCTCATACCTACCTTCCTTATGATTCCGGGAGTATATTTGAGCCTCTAGAGTTGAATTTTCAGGAAAAGGATCTAGTTGAGACTTCACCTTCCCCTTTGCCCTTTTCTATTGTTCATCATCTAGAATCTTCATCATGTGATTCCCTCACCCCTTGTCATACGATCTCAAGTGGCCATTAGCCCTTTCCCCCTTCCGAGTATAGTGTCAAGGAAGTGCCCTCATTGATTATACTTTACCTCCTTGGACACACCCTCAGGGTTTTGATCACCCCATGACCTCCCCTCTCCAATGTAACCATCACCTTGAGCAACCTATATGTTGCACCCCTTCTTTCCCTCACCCTTTGTTCCCCTCTCATCACAACCTTGTGGCATCTACAAAGCATAATATTATAAACAATGATTGTGATAAGGAGTTCTTAAGAGTGATCATTCATTCCACCATTGTGTTCTTAGAAGGAAAGCCCGGGACTGCTAGATCGACCTATTTTCTTTCTCCTAGGACTTCCCTTTACCTCGAGTGGAGATCATGTTTTCCTGCCTCCCACCTGCTTCATCTGCCATGTGGCTATGTCCACATTTGATTTGGGAGTTGCTACATGAGTAATCATACTGGCAGGCACATGTACATTGATGTGATGATATGTTGGTTGCACTGGCTTTATGGTTACACTTAGTATTAACTTTACTATATGTATGTTAGGATAGGATGCATTGCATGCTCATTTTCTCATTAGAACTAACATCATATGATATTTCTCATGGTAGAATAGATGCATTTAGATTAAATTTGCATTATATTTACTTTCTTGTTGATTTTATGGCCTAACATTAAGCATGTGCGATCATGAGACGCCGCGAAAGCATGCTGCCCTTGTGTTTTCATCTATTATATGTGCAGGTAATAGGTCTACGGTAACCAAGAGATTGCTGGAGTTCTCGTGACCTCTTGTTCAAGTAGCTTCGCCCACTTCTTCAAGAGATCACGTCTTTAGTTGTAGCCAGATGTTGCCCACCATTTTGTGGTGATATCCCTAGGAATATTTTTTTTTTTCTCCATGATGGTCCTTAGCTCACAACCAACAACGCCTTGTAGCCACCAACTAGCTTGTTGTGCCACTTCTCCGCAACTTGAGCTAGCCATGTGGTCCCTCACCCATCTGTCATGATCGTATGTTTGAAGGTGGGCCTTTTGAACCTAAAGGTATGCCTTGTCATTTGGTAATTTTGTATTCTAGTTTGCTTATCATGGACACTTCTGGGCATGGATTAGTGGGGGGATTCGACGGAAAGAATGTGCTAGGTTTGTGCTCTTGTCCCCTAGACCCCTTTTGGATATTAACCTTGGATTCTAGCCTGGTGGGATCTCTTTTACTGACCATTTAGCTTTAGGGATGGTATTTCATGGGAAACCCTGATTTTGGTTGCGTGGTCCCACTCCCTCATCCGCATATATTACCCCTTTTCCACTCGTTATTACCCCATTCATCATCTCTCCCACTTGGGTCCACATTCCTCCACTGGGTCCACATAAGGCTAGATCTCCCTTTCCTTTTTCCCACATCTTCGGTTAGGGCTAGAATGATGCCCCAAAGGTTGATGTAGCGAAAAAAAGAAGTAAAGCACAATTGGCCACATTCAACAGGAAAACGTACCACAAAATGCAAAAGATGGTCGGGAAAAACACATTTATTGCGTGGGCAAAAGCCAATACATGAGCTCTACCTCATCATCATGTCCATCACCCTGGTTCCTATAGGCTCTATGAACCCCCTTCATCATATTTGAACCCATGATTGTCCCAACCCCTAGTGGGCAATGAACTGCTCTATCTTAAAAGGGGGTATCCACTCCTATATTTCACACATCATGCTCTTACCTCTCGAGCCCCGAGCAACTAATCAAAGAAAAGTCATAAAAAGGCAAAATACATATAAAGAAGGGTGGAAAAATCAACGTCAGGGCACCTCATGTACCACAATTGCTCCCTTTTATACATTATATACTCAAGTATGGGCTTCCCTTTTGTTAGCTACCCACAAAATGCAAATGATGGTCGGGAGAAACACATTTAGCGCGTGGGTAAAAGCCAATACATGAGCTCTACCTCATCATCATGGTCATCATCCTGGTTCTTACAGGTTCTATGAGCCCCCTTTATCATATAGGAACCCATGATTGTCCCAACCCCTGGTGGGCAATGAACCTCCCTACCTTAAAATGGGGTATCCATTGCTATATCTCACACATCATGTTCTTACCCCTTGAGCCCCGAGCAGTTAATCAAAGAAAAATCATAAAAAGGCAAAAGACATATAAAAAAGGCTGGAAAAATCAAGGCCTAGGCACCTCTTGTACCACGATTGTTCCCTCTTATACATTATATACCCAAGTATGGGCTTCCCTTTTGTTAGCTACCCTTGTACCCTGGCATGTGGCCTAGGGCTTCCCTTTTGTTAGCTACCCTTGTACCCTGGCATGTGGCCTAGGGCTGCCCCTTCTCATTACCTACTCCATTCACCCATTTATTACATGCCACCACCTTCTAAAGGATGTACCTTGGACATATTATCCCCTTTAAAAGTAGAAACCACCTAATGGGATACTTGGTTAACCCCATTTGGAGTTTGGAGACATTAGCACATGCCAAAGCCCATTATGGAAGGGTAGGCTGTTATGAAGTCCCCACATGTGGTCCATGGTTTGTAAGCTCTTTTACTCGATTTATTTGATGACTTGTTGTACTGGAAAGCTAGGGGACGCATTGGATCTTATGCAAGATTGCAGATGGTCTCCATCTTGGGTTTGGTCTCCCTATACGGGGTCTTAACCCTCTAGAGGGCTACATTGGCACATGTAGGGTGTGTGTTGAGAGCCACGAGCCTCCACAACAGTAGACAACACTCCATGGATCCCCATAGATATTCAGAGATTGGCTCAAGATCCATGTATTGGACAAAGAAGATGCACTTGGTTCACCTTTGCCCAGTCAGCCCCATAAATGTACCTTGCAATTGGCCACTGACCCAAGACTTGTAGGATGATGTGGCATCACCTACACCATCATCCGAGCCCTTACAGATGGTCTACAAGCATCTTTGGAGACCCACGAGGTTATTATTGTGCCACCACAGGTTTATTGTTTGGAGAACAAGGGGCCACCCCCTTGTCCATCTCTTTTGAGGGTCCTATTATTCAATATGGCACCTATGGACCTCATCAGGCATCTTGGAGGGCCCTACGACATGTATTGTTTATCATTTGACCACTGGAGAGGTTTATTATTTCATTTATGAGCTAGTTTAGTGGGCTTGTCACCAAAAGTTAGGTTATTATTTTATTTTTGGGGCTTATGTAGGCCTAAGAGACTAATTCGAACTCTTAATTAGTGTATAAATACAAATGAGATGAGTTCATTTTCTCATCATCACTTGGATGGGATCATATCTTCTTGTGAGATTTTTCGCTATCTTTTGAGGATGAAACTTTTTGGATGAATGGATGAATTTCAATGTTTGGTTATTCTTCTTTGTCTTGGAGCTTCTATGATTGGCATATCTTTGGTGATCGGATATATTCTTCTTACATGTAAGTACTATGTTAATGCTATTTTGATTCTTTATTTTGCTGCATTCATGATATTGGGATTTTCGTTATTCTAGGGTTAATTTGCTGCTTTTCTTGGAATGATATTGTGGAAATTAAATCTCTAAATAGTGTTGTATCATGATTGGGCCATGTTTAAATGAATGAATGTTCCTAGAGACATCCTTGTCTTGACAAGTCACCAAATATTGTTGAACGAAATATAAATGACTTTGAAGCTACTTCCATTAAGTCTTGATGCCCAACGAAGTTGTCTTTTAGGCCTCCTTGACAAGTGGAAATCAATCCAAATTCCAAATCTTCCATGACTCCATCTCTCCCAAAGGACAAAGCACTGGTCCTCCTCTGGTGATTACTTTAAAGCTTATTTCTTTCACCTTCCCCTCTTTTTCTAGGCCTAATCGACATAGGTCACCTAGGGAATCAATTATCTCACAATCTCGCCATCCAAATACTTAGATTTTTGGTCCACAACTACGCTGGTGTGTCCTCAAGAAGCCCTTCGAATTTCATGAGATTTCGATGGTAGGATCTTGAGATATCGCAAGCCCTAGCTCGAATATCAATTTCTTGCCCTTGGTTTCCCTTAGGCTAGAAACCTCACTTGGATCCTTGCATTGCCTTTCATTGAAAATTCATTCCTTGATCCCTTTCCCCTCCCTAATTAGGTCTAGCATATCATTGGTTGCTAAATCCTATCCTCTTGACCTAACCTCGGGTCCACTTGGTCTTGTGTGGTCCCACACCTTTAAAAAGTCAAATCTTCGAGAACCAGTCGGGAAGTCAAGTCCAATAAGGATTTTAGGATTGGGAAACTCCTTAACAAGGCATATTCCTCTAACCTAATCGTCAAATCCTCACATCCTTATGCTAGAAATCTTTGTGCCTTGCTTAACAAGCAAGTAAGCTCTATTCTTACCACCCTTCTAGGAAAAGGATCATTAAGGTCACTTCACATCCATTGGTTGATTCATCCTTCACAAGTGACTGATTCATCCTTCACAAGTGACTTTCTATATACCGGGTCTTCTCCCATCGGTGAAAGTTCGTAAAGAGTTTTCATGTGGCTCTCCCACCAAGTCAGTGCACGCCCCTCTAGTTTCAGCTGCGCGAATCTTTTTTCCTTCCTAGATCTGATGGACGATAAAATAAAGTTTTAGTTGTTGCAACCAGTGGTTCAACTTCAGAGCATTGATCTCGCCGTGGTACGATTTGATATCGACTTTTACTTCCATTTTGAACATGTATTGATTCACGACTCTCAAACTAGGTTGATCTTTATCGGGTTCTTTCTTCGGCTGGTTCTCCGTGTTGTCCCGATTTCCTGATCCCCCTTCTGATTTGTCCTCTGCATTTGAACCCTAATCTTATCCAAATATCCCCAGCTTATTGCTTAGGGCCGCTATCAGGAGGTTTGCATTGCAGTTTATATCCGTGACTTCTTGTTCAATCTGCGAAAACCTCACCTCTGCAAGATCACGAGGTTCGTTTACAGATTCGTCGACCATGATTAGGGTTTTACGATTTTCGACCTCGCCGACCTAGATCCCCTGCAAATATCCACAAATACCCAAAGAAACCTGCTATGATACCAAATGATCCGTAAACTGTCGTGGATATTCCACTGGACAGTTCATCACAACAAATCTGATAATACTATATTAAAAATTTGAGATTCTACACTTTTGCTGTTTTATTTAATTTATAGATCTATAGATTTTATTGTAATTAGTGCATGCATGCGAATGGAAATTATGTAGAAAAGTAGAGAATGACAAAATAAGCACACACACACACACGACACAAGATATGATCTCTAGGAAACTCTTTCGGGAGAAAACCCAGCTGGAAGGTGAGGTCACTTCGCTTTCTTTCTCTGTCTAGAAATATGGCTGTAGGTACAAAGAAATAATACTTGTGGCCTGTGGGTTGCCACAGTGCACAGATCCTCTCTGTGTGCTCTACCTCTTATCTCTCCTGGCTATTTTTGCTCAACTATGGAACAAAATGCTTTCGAAATAATGGAATGCCTCTTCCTCCTAGTAGTTCGGTTATAACACAACTCGATAGCCTACTAGTGGTTAAGTTTTATTACATCAATTCTTAACTAGAGTTACAAAATAAACTCTTCTATAGTCTTTTACATCACAAACACGTGGCTAACCCCTTTTCCATGATAATGGGCGCTGACACGACATCCTCTTAAACTATAGGTGTGTAAACAGGAAGGTCAACTTCTAAGTGGCATAACTTTTGCATACAGACTTTGATTGACGCGCTTCTTGCTTCGTTGGAAAGGTCTCTATGTGTAGAATGTCATGAAAGGTGTGGCGCTAAAGCAACAAGGTTTTACCCCACAAAAACGTCGTTTGATGCCTCAAAACACTCCTGGAAGGTTTCAGACCCGGTTTCACCAAATTGGGTCCTGTCGTTAAAAATGGTCCCGTGAGCTTATTCTTCCACTTTTTCCATTCCAAATGTGTCGAGATGGGTGACAAACAATATATTGATCCAATTCGGATCACACCTCCCCATTTTGGGAGGCTTTTGGTCCCAAAAGCTTTTTACTGAATGAGGTGAGGAAATTTTTCCTCTACCTTCTCTTTGGTGTAACATTTAGCTTTGCCTAGAAGTTGTCCCTTCAACCCAATCTGCCAAAGGTCATGCTGCCCCTGTCTTGTAGTTTTGTACCTCTTTTGCAAGATTGTATCTTCTATCAACTCTGCCTGCGCATTTGGTGCCAAATCCTCCATAGAAGGTAGGACCTATTCCTCTTCCTGATCTAGCATGGAAGGCTCATAGAGTTTCAAATTCTCTACATTCAGAACTGAGTAAATGCGCATATATGGTGGTAAACTAAGTCGATAGGCATTATCACCCATCTTTTCCAGTATCTCAAAGGGACCATACCTTAGAGCCTTGATTTTCTTACCAAGCCCTTGTAGCCCCTCTGTAAATTGCAACCATACTCTGTTTCTCACCTTGAATGATTTCTCCGTTTTGTGCTAATCATGCTTGGCCTTATACTTCTCCTTCGACTTCTGTAGTGTTCCCTATACTTGTAGATGGATTTGCCTGATCTTCTCTATAAATTTTTCAGCACTCAAGGCATCTGTTGTAAGATCGTCCCCCACTCCTCTTTGCTGCCTATATGCAATATCCAAAGGTGAAGGTGCAAATATCTAAAACAAGTCTCAAATGGAGACTTCCCTGTAGAAGTGTGGATTGCTCTGTTATAAGAATGCTGTATATACACTAGATTTTCATCCCTGGTCTTCATATGCTTCTGGTTGTATCCCCTCAGAAGCTGCGCCAAAGTCCTGTTGACTACTTTTGTTTGCCCATCTGTTTGTGGATGGAATGCTGTAGATCTCTTCAACTTTGTGTTCATTTTCTCCCACGATGTAGTCCAGAATGCACTGAGAAATCTTGTGTCCCTGTTTGAGATGATGCTGCTTGGTATCCCAAAGTGCACCCAAACATTTCCAAAGAACAAGTTTGCTGCTTCTTATTCGTTGATGGTCTTTTTAGAGGGCATCAAAACACACATCTTGCTGAACTTGTCAACTGTTGATTTGGGGTAGCATCGGATGTGCTCTAGCCATGAAAATTGGTGGAGAGGCTAAAGCACATGAGATCTCCATGACCCAGAAATGGTTTGGGGAAATTCTATCCGGTGAAGGAGATATTAAAATAATTAATATTTAGGAATTTAGACTTCTGTGATCCATAACATTGTTTAGATAATCTTCGGCAAAATCACATAACCAATCTTTTGTCGACGCGTTTCGAACCAACCAGTGTGGTTCATCGTCAGGACAAGTTGAAGAACCAATCCGGCTTAGCGAGATTAAATAGAGTGTGCAGAGACTCCAACAGCTATAATGCTAACGGCTAATTTTGACCTAATGATCCTGGTCAAACCACTAAATTAGTTAATTAATATTTCTCGAAAAAGCTAAATTAGGTAAATAAAGGAATTCATTTGTCAATTTAAAAATAAATAGGTATATTATTATTATTATCCCAAATATTAAGAGAAATCATAGTATAATATTAATATTTTAATTATAATGGTCATTAATAAATTATATCTCATAATATATATTAATTAATCTATATTTAATTATTATACCAATATAAAATACAAGTAAAGGTAATCCATTACTATTATTTTTAGAATTTAGTTATATTAGGTAATTGTGTCATAATTATTTAATGGTCCTTGGTAAGTTAGATCTTGTTCTTTAGAATATATCATATTTATTATTTAAATGTAATGGTCCATTAAAATGATAAGTTATATAAAATAATATATGTTTATTAAATAATCTATATCTACTAATAATTAATAATACCAAACAAATTATTAAACCATTATTATTCCTAGAATTTAGTTACATTAGGTAAATCCATAATCTAGGGTTGTTAAAACTAGGTCTATTAATAATAGTATAACTAATATCATAACTAATCCTTTAAACCTAATGGTCAAATAATCAATATTAGATCTATATTTATTTATTCCAATAAAATATTAAAGGTAACTAAGACTTTAGGTAAATATATTATTACTTACAAGATGAATATCATAATTTAGGGTTGATATATCATAATTTATCCTTTAAACTTAATGGTCAAAATTCTAATAATAATCAATATTTATTTATTCCAAAAATATTAAAGTTAACTATGTCATTATTATTTGTAAGGTTTAAAGCGGGTCTTTTTTAATAATTAATATTTTTAATGGGTTTTTAAGTCTAAACTTAGGAAAATAAAAATATTAATGGGTATTAATATAAAATTGGGTTAGAAGGTTCTAAATGTCATGGATTAAGCCAAATCTAATCTTCGCCGTTGATTAGAGATGTAATCTCGACTGTTGAAGACTCAATAGAAAAAGTATAAGTGGAGGCTTGAGGGTTAGTTGGAGACACACCAAAGTAATCAGTCAGTTCGATTTTCTAGAGCGGGGTTTGCTAAGAGAAATCGAACCAGTGATCAGTTGCAGCGAGGGGCAGTGAGTGCATAACAGAGAGATAAAGATAGTGCCGAAAGACCAGTGCAGAGGCAGAGAGGCAGAAGTAGAGTCAAAGGAAGCCACGAAGAGGCCAACAATGATTGCATAGAGGGCCAGAGGGCCTACGTGAGTGATGCAGAGGGCCAGAGAGGCTGCACAGAGCCTTAGAGTGCTGACACAAAGGGTTTCAGGTTGACGCAGAGGCCAGGAGGTCTAACACAGTGCCTCAGATAAATACTAGAGAGGGTTTCGTGGAGCAGACTTTCAGAATATCTGCTTCTGAAGAGAGGTATTACTGCCAGATTAATTTCTCTGTAGGGTGAGCTAGTTTGGCACCCAATTGTACTCAGAAAAGCTGCATAATAATAAAACCCTCAGAACTGCTGCACCAGTTTTCCCAAGTTGGGTTTTTCCGGGGACGATTGTCCAAAAATAACGGTGTCCCTTGTGTGTTTGTTTATTTCTTTCAGTGGTTGATCTGTAGATGGTTGAGACTGCATTGTGTTTATTTCAGTGTTTATATGGTTAAATAACTTGTTCAGTAATTAACAAGTAGGAGAAATAAACCAGATAGTCTAGAAAAATTCCTAACGAGTTAGACTTAGAAATTTCAACATGGTATTAGAGGGTTGCAGATCACAAGAGGAATGGGAGACATTTGTCCAAAGCATTTTGGGCAGAGCAAATCTTCCAGATTGAGAAAAACTGTGGGCAACTCTTCGCCAAGAAGAGATAAGACGACTGACCAAGGCAGGAAGTAGTGGCAAAGGAGCCTGGGTCAAGAAAGAGGAGGAAGAGGATGCGGCTTTGGCATCTGCGGGGCAGTAAGGGAAGAGAAAGAAAAATGACCTCTCCAAGATTAAGTGCTTCAACTGTGGGGAGCTGGGCCATTATGCAACTAGTGTCCTAGGAAGACGAATAAGGGAGAGGCTTCTGACTCTAAGGCAGCACCGACTAAGGTGGAGGAGGGTAGAGGATGATGATGATTGTGCCATGAGTGCTCATGTATCTCTAGAGAAGAGGTGGGGAGACATAGAGCTGTAGTCAGGAGGACTACAGGAGATGAGGGGCAAGATCCTTGAGGTACCCAAACTCTTGGATCATATCCGGCCACAGGAGCCTCAAAGAGACAATAACAGGATGACGGATGTCGGTAGAAGCGGATGCGGATGGAGAGGCAGAGAGTGCTAGGGTGCAGTAGTTCCTGGCAACGCAGAGAGGATTGCAGCAATGCGAGAGGCACAAAGGAGGTTGCAGCAGTGCAGGAAGGCACATAGGTGTCTGCAGCAGTGCGAGAGGCACAGAGTTGTTGCAGCAGCGTAGAGGGAGCACAAGATAGCTGCAGAGAGAGCTTCAACATCAGGAGGGTTTCTAGCCTGACAAGGATGTCAGTAGTGGGGTAGATCAGTTACCATCGTCTTAGTAATTGAGTTGTAGTGTAGCAGTAGCAGTGGTAGTGCTATGGGCAGCACGATGCAGCATGATGAGAGAGGGCTGCAGTACAGATGCAGTGTTGGGAGGAAGGACCAATAACAACACGGATGCAGAGGAGTTGCTGTTGGAATTTCTAAGTCTAACTGTTAGAAACACTTCATGTACTTTTCTGATTTATTTCTGCCTATTTGTTTTGATTAATTAACAAGTTATTTACCATGTAAATATTGAAAATAAATACAAGTACATGCTCAACGCATTACAGATCATCAACTGAAGGAAACAAAACAAGCACACAAGTGACACCGTTGTTTTTGGACCAATGTCCCCGGAAAAACCCAATGCGGGAAAATCGATGTAGCTATCTGAGGGTTTTAATTATTAAGCAATTTCAGAATACAATCTTGGTCCCAAAACCGACTCACCCAATGGAGAATAATCTCGACAGTAGTACCTCTCAGTCGGAGATAGATGTTCCGGTTGAAACCCTGGATAAACACTTCGACAGCTCCCAACTCCAATCTGCCCCACGAAAACCCCAGTGTCAGCCTCTAGGGACTGCGACTGCCTTTTCTGGCCCAGCGTCACCCTAGCTCTCCCTGCGTCAACCTCTGGAGGCACTGCGTCAGCCCTTAGAGCCTCTGCGTCACCCACGCTGGCTCTCTGAGGCACTGCGCAACTCCTGGCCGCCTCTGCGTGGCCTCTGGCTGCTTCTGCGTGGCTTGTAGCTGGCTTTGCGTCAACCCTCTCTTGGCTTTTGCACTGATGCTCTCGGTACTATCTCTGCCCCTCTGTTACTGCATTCACTGCCCCTCAACTGCAACTCTGATCACTCCTTCGATTTCCTTAGCAAGCCCTGCACCAGAAAATCGAATTCTTGATCAACTCGGTGTGTTCTCCAAGTGACCCTCAAGCCTCTTCTTATACTTTTCTCGTTGACAATTCAACGACCAAGATTAAGTCCCTAATCAACGGCTAAGATTAGATCTGACTTGATCTATGACTTTTGGACCATTCTAACACAGTTTTATATTAATTCACATTAATATTTTATTTTCCCTAAGTTTAGACTTAGGGACTCCATTAAAAATATTAATTATTTTAATATCTTCTAAACTGTTTAGAATTTGCCCAAACCCTTTTTGGGTATTGGAGATTTCATGTGCCTCAGCCTCTCCACCAATTTTCGTGGCTAGAGCACATCCGATCTACCCCAAATCAACACTCCCTCTTAGTGAGGACTGTGCTCTAGCAATACTCCTCATTGAGTATCACTCTAATCATCCAGCATTGGTCCCTATGCTGATGCTAGGCCTGCTGCCCATCATCTGCACTGCTGCATCCTGTACTGCTACCCATGGCCCTGCCACTGCCACTGCTGCATCCATATTGCAACTCCCTCTGCATTCGTGCTGCTGCCCATGGCCCTGTCACTACCACTGCTGTGTCTGCACTGCAACCCCTTTCATCATGCTGCATCGTGCTGTGATAGCACTACCATTGCTCACTGCTGCATTGCAACTTAGTTATTGAGAAGTAAGTAACTGATCTCCAACTCTGACATCTCCGTCAGGCTAGAAACACTCTTGATGCTGAAGCTCCCTCTGTCATTGACAAGTTCTCCCTCTCTGACCTCTGCACTACTGCAACAACTTTGTGCATCTCGCACTGTTGCACACCTTTCTGTGCCATCTTGCACTGGTGCAACACTCTCGTGCTTCTCGCATAGCTGCCTCACGCTGTCCTGGGAATCTTGCATTGTAGCTCCCTCTATCGCTCCATCCGCATCCGTCTCTACTGACATCTGCCAGTATTGCTACTCCTCTTCGGGGCTCCCGTAGCAAGGTCTAATCCAAGAGGCTAGGTACCTCGAGGATCCTGCCCCTCATCGCCTGTAGTCCATCTGACTACAGCTCGATGTCTCCCCACTTCCGCTCAAGTGGTGTGTGTGCACTCATGGCACAGTCATTGTTTGTCTCCACTTCTTTCTCTGCCCTTGCTGGCGCAGCCTTGGTTTCAAAGGCCTCTCCCTTGCTCTTCTTCCTTGGACACTGGGTCGCATAATGACCCAGCTCCCCACAGTGGAAGCATTTGACCTTGGAGAGGTCCTTCTTCTTCCGTTTCTCCTGCTTTCCCTCAGATGCTAGGGCAACATCTTCCTCCTCCTTCTCGATTCTGATCCCCTTGCCGCTGCTTTCCACCTTGCTCAGCCTTCTAATCTCTTCTTGGCGAAGAGCCGCCCACATTTCCTCCCAATCTGGAAGAGTCGCCTTGCCTAGTATGCTCTAGACAAACACCTCCCAATCTTCAGAGACTGCGTTCAGGGCTGTTCTCACCATCAATTCTTAATCCGGCGTGGCCCCCATGGAAGTCAGCCGATCCCAGATCTCCTACAATCGACCGAGGAAGGTGTCGATCTGTTCTCCCTTCTGCATTTGGTATGACTGCAGTTGATTTTCTAGTAGCATCTTCCTTTGCACGAAAGTACGCTGATACAACTTTGTTAGGGCCTCCCACATCTCATTTGCCGTATTCTTCTCGGCAATATGTGGTACTACATGGTCCTTGACCCTGTCAAGGATGATGCTCTTGGTCCTCGCCATTGCATCCTCGTACCTATCGTTATCAGTCGGGTCAACTGGGACCACTATTGTCCTCTAGGCAAATTGCTTGAGACGGTTCCTGTCTAGAGCGGATAAGATTCTGGCCTTCCAGACTACGAAGTTTGAGGCTCCGTATAGTCTGTGCTGGTCTCTTACCTCATTCACTGCCATCTCGCTGCTCCATTACTTCCCTCGTGGAAGTTCTTGGTGTGACTTCCTCTGAGTCTTGATTTCCCTCCTAGAAACCCTTCTGCCAATATCGAGATGCCCCCACTCCAATCGTTAGTGCAGTTGCACCATTGATCCAGATTTCTTGGCTAGGAATCCTCGGTAGCAACTCGCTCCTCCTTGGTCTTGCCCTGTTAGGTAATGTTCTGACTACAGTACCCCACCAGCTTTACTTTGCAACTTACCCACAACTTTCTTAGCTCTAGCAAACTGAAGGTTAGAGCTTCTAGGCTCTGCGCAATCCCGACACCAGCGAAATCCGCACCTCCTGGCCATGGGCGTCAATCCTTCCTGACTGAGAAAGATGACCGGGCACTGCGTAGGTCGAGTCTGCTCCCCTCTGCCATTGCGTTGATCCTTTTCCTAGCTCAAACTTGATGACGCAGGCACTGCGTCACCACTTCCTTGCTGCTTCTCTGCTAGGAACAACTTCTGTCACTCAGGACAACTGTTTTCTGCTGTTGTTGCTCTGCTCGGCTGATGTCTTCAGTTCTCTTGTGATCTGCAACCATGCTCTGATACCATGTTGGAATTTATAAGTCTAACTGTTAGAAACCCTTCATGTACTCTTCTGATTTATTTATGCCTACTTGCTCTGATTAATTAACAAGTTATTTACCATGTAAATACTGAAAATAAATACAAGTACATGCTCAACACATTACAGATCATCCACTGAAGGAAACAAAACAAGCACACAAGTGACATCGTTGTTTTTGAACCAATGTCCCCGGAAAAACCCAAGCGGGAAAACCGATGCAACTATCTGAGGGTTTTAATCATTAAGCAGTTTCAGAATACAATTTGGGTGCCAAAATCGGCTCACCCAACAGAGAATAATCTCGACAGTACCTCTCAGTGGGAGACAGATGTTCCGGCTAAAATCCCAGATAAACACTCTGACAACTCCCTGCTCCAATCTGCCCCATGAAAACCCCAACGTCAGCCTCTAGGGACTACGTCAGCACTTTCTGGCCCAACGTCTGCCCAATGTCACCCTAGCTCTCCCTGTGTCAGCCTCTGGAGGCACTGCGTAAGCCCTTAGAGCTTTTGCGTTACGCACGCTGGCTCTTTGAGGCACTGGGTAACTCCTGGCTGCTTTGCTTGGCCTCTAGATGGCTCTGCGTCAACCCTCTCCCGGCTTATGCGCTGATACTCCCGGTAATGTCTTTGCCTCTCTGTTACTGCATCCACTGCCCCTCAGCTGCAACTCTGATCACTTCTTCGATTTCCTCAGCAAGCCCTGCCCCAGAAAATCGAATTCTTGATCAACTCGGTTTGTTCTCCAAGTGACCCTCAAGCCTCCTTTTATACTTTTCTCGTTGACAATTTAACGACTGAGATTAAGTCCCTAATCAATGACTAAGATTAGATCTGGCTTGATCCATGGCTTTTGGACATTCTAACACAGTTTTATATTAATTCACATTTAATATTTTATTTTCCCTAAGTTTAGACTTAGGGCTCCATTAAAAATATTAATTATTTTAATATCTCCCAAACTGTTTAGAATCTGCCCAAACCCTTTCTGGGTATTGGAGATCTCATGTGCCTTAGCCTTTCCACCAATTTTCGTGGCTAGAGCACATTCGATGCTACCCATTAAAAATATTAATTATTTTAATATCTCCTTCACCGGGTAGAATTTCCCCAAACCATTTCTGGGTCTTGGAGATCTCATGTGCTTTAGCCTCTCCACCAATTTTCACGGCTAGAGCACATCCGACACCCCAAATCAACACTCCCTCTTAGCCCAATAAAAATATTAATGGGTATTAATATAAAACTGGGTTAGAAGGTTCTAAATGACATTGATCAAGCCAAATTTGATCTTAGTCGTTGATTAGAGATGTAATCTCGGTCGTTGAAGACTCAACAAAAAAAGTATAAGAGGGGGATTGAGGGTCAATTGGAGACACACCAAAGTGATTAGTTAGTTCGATTTTCTAGAGCGGGGTTTGCTAAGAGAAATCGAACCAGTGATTAGTTGCAACGAGGGTCTGTGAGTGCATAGTAGAGAGGTAGAGATAGTGCTAGAAGACTAGTGCAGAGGCAGAGAGGCAGAAGCAGAGCGAGAGGAAGCCACGCAGAGGCCAACAATGATTGCGCAAAGGGCCTGCGTGAGTGATGCAGAGGGTGTAGAAGCGACGCAGAGGGCCAGAGAGGCTGCGCAGAGCCTCAGAGTGCTGACGCAAAGGGTTTCAGGGTGACGCAGAGGCCAGGAGGGTTGATGCAGTGCCTCAGAGAAGCACTGGAGAGGGTTTCGTGGAGCAGACTTTCAGAGTATCTGCTTCCGAGGAGAGGTATTACTGCCAGATTAATTTCTATGTAGGGTGAGCTAGTTTGGCAACCAGTTGTACTCAGAAAAGCTGCATAATAATAAAACCCTCAAAACTACTGCACCGGTTTTCCCAAGTTGGGTATTTTCGGGGATGATTGTCCAAAAATAACGGTGTCCCCTGTGTGTTTGTCTATTTCTTTCAATTGTTGATCTGTAGATGGTTGAGTCTGCATTGTGTTTATTTCAATATTTATATGGTTAAATGACTTGTTCAATAATTAACAAGTAGGAGAAATATACCAGATAGTGCAGAAAAATTTCTAATTAGTTAGACTTAGAAATTTCAACATCAACTACCACGAATAGGTAGTCATGTCCCTTCCTGGTTGTCTGTAAACCTCCCACAAAGTCCAAGGAAATGCTTTCCCAAGGATGAATATGTACAGCTAAGGGATGATACAAACCCTGTTCCTTGTTACTAGGCTTGTTGGTACAACAAAGCATGCATCCTCTTATAAACCTAGCTGCCTGCTCTTGCATCTTGGGCCAATACACATACCTCTGCAAGTTAGCCACGATATTTCCTACACCAAAGTGCCCTGCAACCTTGGAGGTGTGAGCCTCTCTAATTAGCTACAAACACTCACCTTCAGGAACACATAGCTTATCCAACTTGTAGAGTAACCCATCTTGGAGATGGTAGTCAACAGTGCTGTCTCCATCGTGCACGTGACTTTGACTCTGCAACTGCTGATACACCTCCTTGAAGTCCTCATCTTCTGAATATGCCTCTCTGTATGCATCATGGGTGAATGGCTCCATGTGCATAAAAGTTCCCAACGCTATAATCTTTGATGTGGGGGGCCTTGAAAGCATATCGGCCAACTGGTTTGTGTTGCCCTTTTTATACTTGATCACCAAATGAAATTGCTGTAAAAACCTATCCACTTGTAATTCCTAGTTTGCTGTAGCTTACTCTAGGCCTGCAAGTACTGTAACCACTGGTGATTTGTGTGGATTACTGTCTCCTTTCCCGTCATATAGTGCTTCCATTTCTTCACATCTTGCACCATGGCATAGAGCTCCTTATCATAGGTAGGGTAGTTAAGAACTGCCCCATGAAATACTTCAGAATGGTAGCAAATGGGCCTTCCTCCTTGCATCAAGACAACTCCCATAGCATACCCACTCGCATCTGTCTCCACTTTGAAAGGTCACTGCAAGTTTGGTAAAGCCAGAACTTGTGCTTAACTAATATTATTTTTTAACTCCTCGAAAGCCCTTTGTTGACCTTTTCCCTACTGGAAACTCTTGCCACTTGTTGTTATGGCATGGAGCGGCGCTGTTACCTCTGAGAACGAGGCTATGCATTTTCTCAGGCACTGTGCTGCCCCAATGAAACTCCCGACCTTAAAAACATTAGTAGGCACTGACCAATTCATGATGGCCTCCATCTTGGAAGGATCTATCTTTAGCTCTCCTCCACCGATCACATACCCCAAATATACCAAGGACTACTGTGCAAACTCACATTTCTTGAGATTTGCTAGCAGCGGGTGCTTCAATGTTTCTAGCAGTTGGTGCTTCAATGTTTCTAGCACCTGCATCAAATGTGAAATATGCTTCTCATAGGTAGCACTATATACTATTATATCATCTAGATAGACAATAACAAATGAATCTAAAAAAGGCGCAATTTATCATTCATTAATTTCATAAACGTAGCTGGTGCATTACGTAGGCCAAATGGCATAACTAACCACTCATACAAACCTTGTCTGGTTTTGAAGGCGGTTTGACTCGAACCTGGTGATATCCAAACTTCAAGTCCAGCTTGGTGAAATACTTTGCTTGCTGCAACTGGTCTAGCAGATCGTCTATCCTGGGCAGGGGGTATTTGTTTTTGAGCGTCATTTTATTCAACGCCCTATAATCTATACACATCTGCAGGTCCCATCCTTCTTTGGCACAACGATGATGGTTGAACCACATGGTGATGTACTCGGTCGAATGACACCCTGTTCCAACAGCTGCTGCAATTGTTTCTTCACCTCAATTGCTTCTATAACTAACTGCCTGTATAGCGCAATATTCGGCAATGGGGAGTTTGGCAATAGCTGGATCTCATGCTCCACTTCTCTCTTAGGTGGTAACCCTTTAGGCTCTCGGAGCACATCCTTGTATGCTAGTAAAATTTTCGACTTCCTATGTGTGCATTGATGATGAATGATTTTCCATCCTTGATGAGCCGGTATGGGTTAGCTCTCCTCATGAATATTGCATCACGCATGTACATGTATGGACTCCCAAACACGACTCCACATAGATGAAGGGGAACCACATCCAAATCTACTTCATCAATAAAATCAACACTGATAGCAAATTTAATTTTGCACTGTTTTGTTACCTTCAGCTCTACATCCTTATTTACCCATCCCAGTGGATATGGGTTTGGATGGTCACGAACTTCTAGCCCCAATTTCCTGACCAACTCTGATGTAATGAGATTCGCCTGCGATTTTGAGTTAGACAGAGCATCAATCTTTGTCTTTTTGACTTGTATTTTTAAATGGAAGAGTTTGGTCATTTCTTTCTCTTCCTGTTGCTGAAGGCTACTCAAATTCACCTCCTTTTGCACTGATATACAAACGATCTTCTCATCCACGTCTGAGCTGTGTTCAACTTGGTTGCTCGAATCAGTAGCCATGGGATTGTTCTTGTTATCTTTCTTCTTGTTCGTCAGGTTTAGCTCTGGATGCAACTTCCAACACTTCTCCTTTGTATGGCCATCAATGTTGTAGTGGTTGCTAGGATCTTTGCACTGGTGTCCTGTGGTTGTCGTCTTTTTATCTTTCCCCCTTTTTGCTTCTTCTTCCCCTCCTTAGAAACTTCTTGTTGCTCCTTCTGTTTCGATCCACTTGATTGCGCTCTTTTCAGGTCTATGTTCTCCAGGTATTGTACTTGTACAAAAGCCTCGTCCACCGATTTGGGCTTGAACAGCATCACTTGTTCACGCTGATGGCGGTGCAAACCCCCCAAATACTTGAGGAGTACATCTGGGTTCTTTGGAGAGATACCCAACATTATAGCCATCTTTCTGAATTCTGTGATGTACTCCTACTTGCTTTGGCTCGAAGTAATGCCACTGGATCCACTGGTCGTCCATGTACCCAATGGCATAAAAATGTGACTTAATGAGGGTTTTAGAATCCTCCCACTTAGTCACTGGAGGTTCTCCCTCCAACCTCACGGTTTTCGTGTGGCTCTCTGACCAAGTCAGTGCATGGCCCTCTAGTTTCAGCAGCGCGATTGGAATCATTTGCCCTTCCTCGATCTGATGGACGTTGAAATAAACTTTTAGTTGTTGCAACCAATGGTTCAGCTTCAGAGTGTTGATTTCGCCGTGGTACGACTTGATATAAACTTTTTCTTCCATTTTGAACAGGGATTGATTCATGACTCTCGAACTAAGTTGATCTTTTCCGGGTTCTTTCTTCGTCTGGTTCCGTGTGTTGTCCCGATCAGTGTTGCAGGAAACTCCCCCCCGGGAACTAAACCCTGATTCGCGATCCGTACGGATGCGTGGGGGAAGTGCTGTCCGAAACGTGCTTCGGAAAAATCGAAACGCGTTTCAGATTGGTAAACACGCTTCTTGGCAATTCCAGAAGCGTGTGCCCGAAACGTGTGTCGGTTTTTCCGAAGTGCGTTTCGTACGACGCTTCAATCGTATGAAGCACCGCGCTTCGGAGGACGAAGCGTACGAATCACGTACGATTCCGTACACACTTCCACCTTTTCTGTCACGCGGCAAAAAAATGCTGTTTTTCTTATTTTTATTTTTTATATTTTGGTATTTTGACTTGTTGGGGGTGGGTCCACTTTGGGTTAGGGTGAGGAATGAAGGGATTTAAACCCCCATTCATCTCTCATTTTATCACTTTGAGTTTATGAGTTGGAGAGGAGAAGAGAGGAGAAGAGAAGAGAGAAGAGAGGAGAGCTTGGAGGAGGAGCTAGGAGAAGGAGGAGGAGCTTGGAGGACTTCATCTACAAGAGCTAAAGAGGTAAGTGAAAACCCCCAACTCCCTTATTTTTTTGACATTTCTTTTTGTATTTTTCTCCTCCCTCTCCTACTCTTTCCCATTGTTTCTACTTGCTCATTTAATTGCAGGTTGTCCACCACCTATATCCATATTCCAAGATGGTGTTCTTTTGGCTTCTATGTATCATTCCACTTTTGGTTTTAGTGATGGCAAGGGGGAGTAGGAATAGAAGGGAAGAGGCACAAGAGGATAGTAGTCCCAATATGAGTGACCCAATGTATGATGAGGAGAAAGGGTTTGAAGAGGAAGGGGATGAATTTGAACCTGAAGGGGAAATTGAAGCACTAGAGGGGAACGCTCCATTAACACCCTTGTGGAACTATGTGACCAAACTTGAAAGGGGAAAGGGTGGTGGAAGCTACAAATTTTTGTGCCCTCATGGTTGTCATGGAGGAAAACCATTTAGTGGTTCATATACCCGTGTGAGGAGGCATCTTTGTGGGGTGATGGATAGTGATGATAAAAATGGTGCTGTGGGGATACAAATTTGCCCAAACATTTCATCTGAACAAAGAAGAAAATACATCCAAATAGAGGAGTCTGTGTAACAAAAAAACAAGAAACAAGAAACTCATTCTGAATCAAGTGCAACCTCTAGATTTGGTAGCTCATCTCCTCATGGTACTTCTGGAAGCTTTGGAGGTAAAAGAACAATTGGGGATTTCATTAATGTTGCTGGGAGGGATGATGTGGATGGAAAGACAGTCCGATTTCTTTGTGCTTGCGATGTACCATTCAATGTGCTTCGCTCTCCTTATTGGCATGAAATGGTAAAGGCCATCAATGAAGCCCCAAAAGGATACAAGTCCCCCAACTATGAGAAAGCTAGAACAATGTTATTAGAAAGAGAAAAAGCAAAGGTTCAAAGAGCTTTGACACATTTTACAAATGAGTGGGTAGATTGTGGGGTATCCATTGTATCAGATGGGTGGACAAATATTAGAAACCAACATTTGATAAATGTTCTTGGTGTTTCTGCTAGTGGTGCAGTATTTATTACATGTCATGACTCCTCCTCCATCAGTGCATCTTCCCAAAACATTGCAGATCTCCTATTGCAATCAATCAAAGATGTTGGTCCGAATAATGTGGTTCAAGTGATCACAGATAATGCAACAAATTGTAAGGCAGCAGGAAAAGTTATTGAGTGTACTCATCCACACATCTTTTGGTCTGGGTGCCTGGTTCACACATTGAACCTTTTGATGCATGATATTGTGAAGCATAAAGAATGTGGGTGGATTAATGAGCTTTACAGGAGAGGGAAGCAACTCATTAAATTCATCATAGGGCATACAAGGGTAAACTACTTCTATGGCACTTACTCCAAGTCGCAGTTGCTTAAACTCGCAAAGACAAGATTTGCCAGTTATTACCTCACCTTTAGGCAACTAGTGAAAGTGAGACAAGCTTTAACTAATATGGTGTGTGCTGAAACATGGGATGAAATTAACACTGATAGAGTTGGTGCTAATGCAGCGAAGGACACTATTCTTGACATGTACTTTTGGTCACAGGTTAAATATGTTTTGCAATTCACTAACCAATTTATTACATGATAAAGTTTGGAGATTCAGATCAACCAATAATTGGGGAGGTGTATGAGCAAATGGATAGTATGTTGGGGCAGATTAAAGACATTGTTGAGCCTAGAGATATCACCTTGTACAATTATATTCGTGCACGACAAAATAAGCACACACACACACACACAAGTCACAAGATATGCTCTGTGGGAAACCTTTTCGGAAGAAAACCCAACTGGTAGGTGGGGCCGCTTCACTCTCTTTCTCTGTCTGGAAATATGGATGTAGGTACAAAGAAATAATGCCCGTGGCCTGTGGGCTGCTACAGTGCACAGATCCTCTCTGTGTGCTCTACCTCCTATGTCTCTTGGCTCTATCTTTGCTCAGCTATGGAACAAAATGCTCTCGAAAGAATGGAATGCCCCTTCCTCCTAGTGTTCTGGTTATAACACAATCCGTTAACCTACTAATGGTTAAGTTTGACTACATCAAATCTTAACTAGAGTTACAAAATAGACTCTTCTATAGCCTTTTACATCACAAACACATGACTAACCTCTTCTCCATAATAATGGGGGCTGATGCGGCATCCTCCCAAACTATAGGTGTGAAAACAAGAAGGTCAACTTTTGAGTGGCATAACTTTTGCATACGAACTCCGATTGACACGCTTCTTGTGCCGTTAGAAAGGTCTCTGTGTGTAGAATAGCATGAAAAAGTGTTGCGCCAAAGCAACAAAGTTTTACTCCCAAAAAACTGTCGTTTGATGCCTCAAAACGCTCTCGGAAGGTTTCAGATCCCGTTTCGCCAAACTGGGTCTCGTTGGTAAAAACGGTCCCCTGAGCTGATTTCTCCACTTTTTCCACTCCAAATGGATCAAGATGGATGACAAACAATATAATGATCCAATTGGGATCACTTTAACCATAAGTCACATACCTCTGTTTTGTTTCCAGAATAAAATTCTTCACAGTAAGTCGACTACACTTCCTTTGACATGCACTTCAACAAGTATATATATGTAGATACAGGATCACAGTGGATGAACAAAATAACAACCTAATTGTTGATGCAACTTGACCGCAAATTCTTTGAGGTTCAACAGAGATATAAGACCTTACACCTTTTGGAATATGGAGACAATCCATAACATATTTCGCTGTTCTAAATAATTTTAGAGTGGAGAGACGAGACCTTCATTTTCAAGCCTTACTAAGCTCAAAGATCTGGCCGTAGGTTGCTTCAAGGGATAGAGGTTGTGTTCTTTGTATCACAAAGTTTTTATTAAAGTTTGTTCAATGCTATGTTAATTTTTCATCAAGAATTGTTGTATGGTGCAACTATCACTTCAACAATTTCCAATAACATCCAAGTTACAATTTCCTCTTCTTTAATTAACCAATAACAGTAGAGCAATAGTAGATAAAACAATTATACAATGTCCACAATGAAAGACAACCGAGACAAGAGACACAATATTTGATCAAATGACTAGGGAAAAACAACAAGAGTAGATAGAACAATTATACAATGTCCATAATGAAAGGCAGTCGAGACAAGAGACACAATATTTGGTCAATGAGCAGGGAAAAACCCCTCAAGGGGGAAAACCCTTTGCAATTCTTCTTCTATTAGATTGTTTTCAAATGTTTAGTAGAGAGAGTACATCATGCAAGAGTCAAAGTCAATCTTTGACTAGCCAATATCCAATATCCAACCAAGTCAATATGCCATGCGATATATCCAAAAATAGGGACAAGGGAGAGAGAGAGTCAACAAAAGGCAACTCTTGTGCAAATTTGTCCAAGTCAACAATAGTCAACAACATCAATGTGTGCCCTAACCAGTGAAAAAAATAGTCCTCTAAGAGATCGGTCAAAGGTCAATGAATTCGACCTTCTTTGCTTGTCAACCAAAAGTCAAAACAATGAAAATCTGCGCTGTCAAATTTGGTCAAAACAATGATGTAGCTTGCGGTCAAAGTTTGCAATAGGTCTGCGGTCAAAGTGCCTAGACTTCCTCAGTTTTTGTGCCAAAGAATGCGGCCTGCCCAAACAAAGATACCCTCAAAAGATTGAATCAAAATTCTACCTATAAAGTCAAAGTCAATGCTGGTCAAAGTTGGCCAAAGTTGCAGTCGGCTTCAAATTTCGGCCACCTGTAATTTCGTCCTCTTTCTCCTTCGCACGTGTGAAAGAATCCCTACAATTTTCAGATAGATCGAACCCAAGAAGAGAGAGAAAATTGTGTTGATGTATGTCTAAATGAGCTTGAGGTGACCTTGATTTATAAGTGTTGGAGGAGGGCTAATTAGCCTCTAGGCTGACTTGAACAAATGTGCTAGTGTGGGTTTTTGTTACCCACCACCTGTGGGTGATACCCATAGGAAAATTTTTACTCCTAGATTGTCTTCAGTTGGTAGCCAACAACCCCTTGCAGCCACTAGAAATCTCGATGTGCCACCATCTCCGCTTCCTGAGCTTGCCATTATGTGTCCTCGCTCATCTGTTATGGTTGTATGTTTGAAGGTGGGCCTTCCAACCCCGAAGGTATGGATTTCATTATGTAGTTGGGTATCTTTGCTTGCTTATCATGGACATTTTTGGGGCATGGATTAGTGGGGGGATTCAACGGAAAGAATGGGCTTGGTTTGTACTCTTGTCCCCTTGTCCAACTTGATGGTTAACCTTGTATCTTAGTCCCATGGGATCTCTTATACTGGCTACTAGCTTTAAGATTGGCACTACACGGGAAACCTCGATTTTGGTTGTGTGGTCTCGCTTCCCAACACCACATACATCACTCCCCTCCGTTCATTATAACCCTTTTTCACATATTTCCCATCCGGGTCCACATTTGTCCATTGGGTTCACAAGGAGTTAGCCTCCTACTCCCCTTGTCCACACTTTGGGTCGGGCCTAGAACGATGCCCCAAATGTTGATGCAGCTAAAAAGATAGTAAGTAAAAAGCATAATTTGGCTGCTCTCAACAGGAAATGTACCATAAAATGCAAAAGATGGTCGGGACATACAAGTTTAGCACGTGGGCAAAAGCTAGCATGAGCTCTACCCTTATAATCATGGCCATCACCCTAGTTCCTAGAGCCCCTATATTGCCCCCCTGAATCACTAAAGAACCCATGATTGTCCCAACACTTGGCGGGCGATGAATGGCCCAACCTTAAAGGGGGTATTCACTGCTATATCATTTGCATCATGCTCTCATCCCTTTGAACCCCGAGCAGTTATAAAAGAAAAATCAATAAAAGACAAATGAAGAAGGGTGGAAAAACAAAGGCCAGGGTAACTCATGTACCATGATTGCTCCGTCCTACATCTTTACACCCAAATGTGGGTCCCCTGTATCATAGCAACCCTTGTACCGTGGCATGTGGCTTGGAGCCCTTCCTTGATGCTCCACTCCGTTCCATTATTATATCACATGACACAAGCCTTATGACAGATGTACCATGGACTTGTCACTCCCTTAGAGGGTGAAACCACTTAATATGTTCCTTGATTAACCTCTTTCTTGAACTTGGAGACATCTCTGCATTCTAAAGCTCATTATGGAAGGGCATGCCACTATGAAGTGCCCACTTGGTTCCATGACTTGTAAGCTCATTTGCTCAATTACGCTAATGATTTGTTGTACTGAAAGGTGAGGAGATGCATTGGATCTTATGTAGGATTGCAGGTGGGTCTTCATCTTGGTGTTTGGTCTCCCTATATGGGGTCCAAGCCCTCCAGAGGGTCATATTGGTATTTATAGGGTGTGCGTTGAGAGCCACATGCCTCCATTATAGCAGAGAGCAGATAACCATGCCATGAGATGCTTTAGCACCATTCATTGCTTGCTCGTGTCCCAATTATTTGATGATGATGATGCACCTAGACCACCTTGTCCAATCGACTACACCCTTGCACCACACACTAGGCAGTTGATCTAGGGTCCAGATGGGGTTGTGTCTCACCATGGGAGACAAAGGGAGGGCTTGCATCATTGTTCCAACCCTTGCAGATGGGATACATGCTTGTTCGATTTAGTTGGAGACCCATGAGGATGTTTTTGTGCCCCCAACAACCACTTAGGGGCACCGCAGGTCATTTGCTTGGAGATCAAGGGACCATCCCCTTTGTCACTTTTTTTGGAGCCCTTCTATTATTTTGGCACATGTTGAACTTTATTTGGCCTTCCAACGACCCTTTTAGCTACTTATCTATCATTTCGACCCTCTTGATAGGCTAATTATTCTTATTGTGGAGCTATTTGGTGGGCTTGTCACCAAAAGGATGTTATGTTGCACATTACTTTATTAGGCATAATTAGACCATTTGAATCCCTTGGAGGATTATAAAAATATGAGAGAGGTTCATTTGATCTTTCATCATTACTTGGGTTGGGATCTCTTTGTTAAAAAAGAACTTGGACCTGCTATTGATGGACTAATTGGAGATCAATTGATGCATTTTGATGTTTGGGTATTTGTTACTTGTCTTGGAGCTTCATTTTTGCAAGTCTAATGGATGGATATAATTTTCTTGTCATGTAAGTGGCTTTCTTATGCGAAAATTTTCATGTAATTTGTCTAATGTATGGAATGCTATTCTTGGATTATTTTTGTGCGCTAATTATTGATGCGAAATTCATAATCACATGTAATCTTGGCTTGTTGTATATGCTATTCAATTTGGCAAGAAGATCGAATGTTCCTAAGAGTGGGTTATTGAACTTTGGCCTTGAAATTGCATTAAATTTGCACAACAAAGTATAAATCCTTGTTATAACTTTGTAGCTGTTTCTCTAGGGCATGCAAAGTTGTAATAAGGTTCCTTGATAAGACAAAAATCTCAAAATTGAATTCACGTTGAATCCATTCTCCACAATTGGCTAGGCACTGGTCTCAATCCTTGATGGTCACCTTGAAAATTTCTCTTTTCCTCATTTTTCTGCCCTAACCCTTGATGGCCAAGCTAGGGCATCCAACGAATTCCATTAGAGCCATCACTTTGCTTAGCGAGTTGGCTAGGAACTGTGTTGGGGTGTCTTCCACATGCCCTCCAAATTTGAAGTCAATCCCATGGTCGGTTTGTGAGATACACCAAGCCCTAGCTCCAAAACCATATGGTTCTTGGTCCTTCTAGGTTAGTGGCCTTCAAAGGGGTCTATTCACTTGAAAACTCAAAGGAAGTTCACCTATTATTGATCCCTTTTTCTCCTTTGCTTGACCTAGACCTTTTGTTTGAAGATTCACTCGAAACCCTAGGTTTTGCTTGGGTCCACTTGGGCTTCTTTGTGGTCCCATATCTCCATCATTACTTATCTCACAAGGCCACTTAGAAACCTTGCTTCTAAAAGGAGTCTAGGTCAAGGGCATCCCTCATTAAGGAGTACCCCTAGTCCCTAGGTCTGAGCCTCCCTTGAGCCTTTCTTGGAGAGGCTTTCACCTTCCTTCCAAAGCAAGCAAGCCCTATCATTTGAGTTTCTCTTGTGAATGGGCTCTAGAAATCACTACCCACCCTCTCATTGATTCATCATTCCTAGTGAATTCCTTATATCAAGACTCCTCCCATTGGTGAAAGTACGTAAAGAGAAGCACACATCGACTGAGGTGACAGTGGGTCCTTGTCCCATTGTTGCCACTTGGTCTAGTAGTTCCCTGTTTCGAACCCCTCCTAGGATCCCTGTTAGATTGAGTGGTAACAAGTTTCATCATCAAAAATATATTTCTCCTTGTCCAAATTAAGTGCTTCAAAAGTCAAATTTGGTCCTCCCGGAAAGGGGAATTTAGTCCAATGGTTGGAATTTGTCACTAAGCTGCCAAATTAACATGCTATAGGAGTGCGAGTTAGATCTCTGCCTTTATTAAACTCGAATAGATCACAAATAGTGGATCATGGATTGACTTGAACTCCTTCGCTGGCCAACGGATGCCCAAAACTTTAAGCCAAAAACACAGAAAATACAATACAATTTCATACAGTCATGCCAGTGTAATTACACATATTAGAATGCCTCAGAATTGTATCAACTAAGGTTCTTCTTGAATTCAAAGTCAGTAGATCAAGGTCGAGGAAGGAAGAGGTATGTATATATGGTAATAGATAGATAATGTCATGTCATCATATGGTTGCAGATAAAATAGTTAAAATGCTCTATCTCATGAGCATGATGATAGAAGAAGAAAATCTTCCATTGGAATGATGCATAAAGGCATGTAGACAATGTGCCTTGAACTCTTCTACATATTAAGAAGATGAAATCAACATAATATGACCTCATGAAGAATATGGTGTGGTTGGCAACTATGGTTCCGATAATGAAGGAACTGTGTATAAACGATCTTGAGGAATCAATATTAGAAGAAAGGTGAAAGAAGAGTTTGTGAGAAGATGAATCTATTGTCATGTAAGATAATATAAATGATCAACATCTAATGACTAGAAGGATTAGCTATGACATCTCCATGAAGAAGGTGTGAAGACCCTGATATGTATGTTAGAGAAGAAAAACCTTCGTAAATGTCTTGGAGATGGATTTGTACGATATGCAAGATGTTGATGTTGCAAGAAGCTGATGTCATGATGAAAGGCCATCATAAAGAGGTAATTTTGATTTAATGTCCATTTTTGATTTTTGAGAAATCATTTGGTTGGGTTTTAACAGGGCAACTGAAAGAGAGTTTTAGAAGTCTCCTACAACTAGTACTCATCAGATTGGATAGAAGATGTTGAAAGAAACATGACTTCGAAGAGGTAGCTATATGAAGAATAACCAGATGTGGACAAGATGTTCACTTCCTGATGAAGAAAAGGATGACATGACTATTGGTTCAACACGATATTTCGTTGAAAGAAAGTGATAGAGAAAATGGCCAATGCCCTACAAAGAAGAAGATTGTTCCATGATGAAGAAGTCGAAGTTCATGGCATGATACCAAAAGGAGGATCCCTACAAGCAACTGATAATACTATGATCTCCACCGAAGAGAGCTTCTATTGGTAACAAGTCCCTTGTCAAGAGGGAGCTCGGGCAAGTCCCTTTTTAAGAGGGAGCTTGGGTATATTCATTTTATAGGAATGAGCTGATCCTCCTTAGTTGAGAGGGAGAGATAGACACATCATTCTTGTCTTCATGTTGTGAAGAACGAATGGAGGATTGGGTAAGCATTTGAGATTGATTCCGATATTCTTTGAGGATGAGGTAGGGTATCCAATAGGTAATAGTAGTCGAAGAGGAAATTCCATGAGGATGTGTTAATCCAAGATGGGAATGGTCCTAGAAGGACATACCTTGTGAACATCCAGATGGGGTATGTGCCTTGAGAGACAATGATGAAGGTGTCTATTAGTCATTGTCTCTCCAACATTGTGCTCTATTCTTGTTGGGAGATAGAGCTATTAGTCAAGGCCTTGCTATATGACAATGTTGGTTGATATGATGAGATACATTAAGGTAAGATGAATAAATAGCTTATGAAATGGCTTACCAATCTGACTCATCTTATGAGAACTCTTCAGTATGAGAATGTTCAAGTACCTTGTATGGATTATAAATACCTCCCTAGTTAAGAGGGAGTGTTGAAATGTGTAACTACGTTCGATCTTCATAATGTCTAATGTAATCATGATTTTATATTTGATGTAAAGAGAAAAAGAAAATTTATTGTTATTATTTTTTGTAGCATGGGTTTCATACTCAAGGTTATTTGCAGGTCAAGCACCCATTGAGTGCTTCTAGGTTTTGTCATTAAGTCAAGAAGTCAAAGATGGCATGGCCATATGTAAAGACCCTATCAAGGCATATTGTATCATGTCAAGAAAATTATTGTAAGTCAAAAGTGTCATAAGACTCCCTCCAAGACAAGTCGGCCTAAATTGTGACAAGTTGGCCTCATGAAAGGGCCATTCGACCTATATATAAGAGCGCCATTGACCTCATTTGGGAGGACACACACAAGTTTGTTTGAAGTAAGAGACAAGTTTGATCAAGGAAGGAAAAGAATACCCAAAAGGAGTGAAGAATGAGAAGAACAAATAAAGGAGAAGACATAAGTTTTTAGAGCTGGTTTTGGGCTATTATCTCCCAGAAGTGTGAAGAGAATTAGGGCATCATATTGCTGCAAGAAAGACCGAATTGACGCCATCACAAGGAGCCGAAATTTGAAGCAAAAATAATCAAGAAAGGAAGTCGAGTTACCAAGGAAGAAAAGACACTTTGAGCAAGTTAAAAAGGAGACATAATTTACTGTCTTCCACACACTTGTGCGAGCTAGGGTTTCTACAGTAGAAGCCAAAGTTGTAGATCCGAAATTGCAGTCAAAGGAGTAGTTGTAGCTGTTGTAAAGCAAGGTTGAATTGAGTTCACTTTGGGAGAAGCAAGCTCATAAAAGGGGCTGACTTGATCTTGGAGGGGTCTTTATCAAGGGTCATAGGTCTTGGAATTCGTCATCTAAACATTATATAAGAAGAGAAGAATTCTTGTGGGTTTTCCTCTCAAGAGGAGAGGTTTTGGCCCTGGCTAGCAGCCTACATTTTGTGTCCTCTTGTCTCTTTGATCTTCATAGTTTGGTAGCTGTTTGATGATAAGAACATAATAATAATAAAGTGAAAGAAGAAGCTAATAACAAATACATCAAGTTAAGTAAAAGAACATCACAAGCAGTTATCAAAATAAGAGAAATCACCTAATCTAGCTGTCCCTAGATTTCTCAACACATCGACCTCATCGTAAGGGTGTCACATCGTCTCCAATGAGTGCTAGGACGTCTCAACATGGGATCCATGTCATCAGAAGGTCCAATGTCCTCAAGTAGCATGGAGCATCCTCAATAAGTGTGGAAAACAACATCATCAACGTCCTCCATAAGATCACTTCTCAGTTTTGTGCAATCATCATCGTCGAGGAGGGGCTCCAAGCATTTAGGTGTGACCAACCAACATGTGTACAAGAGTGAATGTAACATAAAAAATGAGTCATGTTTAATGTAAAGGCCACTAAGTAGATGATATTAGGTATTTTCTTTAAACTTCACACTAGCTTATGACTTATGCAATTTGCCAAGTTTAGGTATGGGAGGACCATCATAGAATCCTATTAGGTGTGCCAGTACCTAGGAAGTAGAGTATTTATAAGAAACCCATCGAGGCGTAAGTGTTAATGACAATGGTATGACTTGGGGTTATTTCATGGGAATGATGTCTTTGACATGCAAGGCCACATGTGATATTCATCCCCATGAGCCTTTGTAGAGGGAGCACTTATTGCTTTGAGTTACCCTTTTCTTGAAACTGTGTTTTTCCATCTCCGTTTTGCCTTTTTCTTATATTCTTTGTTTTCCTTTTCATGCCCCCTTTTGATGTGTATGCATTTTGCATATGGGTTAGGATATTTCAGTTAAATCCTTTTTTTAATTATGCATCTTATTGCATTAGAACTTGGGGCAATTGCCTTGTAGTGAGGGGGTAAAGCTCCAAGTTATTTAGCTTTTGACTTGTCATCAATATCCCTTTCTTTTCTCTTTTATATTTTGAAATTCATATCATAACTTTCGCTTTTTTTATATAGCTACATCAACCTTGGGCATCCATGCCCCTTCTCATGGTAACATGAAGTGCAAACTTTTTTGGGGTAGATGTAACAACCAGCCGAAAAGAAAGGAAAATGAAGGGGAAACAGATGGAACGTGTTAAGTATGGAAGGGACATGGGCATGTTACCTTTATCAAACCCCCCATTGGAACCCTTACCCCTAATAGGGGAAACACTTTGCTGGAATACATGTGGTGATCACCAAGGTGAAACAAGACAAGAGGCATAACTTCCAAGCGTCATGATTTATGATTTGATTCAATCAATGATCCCTACTTACATTCCTTATACATTAAACGTAAACACTTCATATAAAACGATGGCTAATGTACCTTATCTGTGTTGGGTCACCATCATCCAGTGAGTGAGTTGAGCATGATATATGAGAGGCATCTGTGGGCTACTATTTTTGGAGAGTGTTGTAAATTATCACCATGACTACAGTCTGCAATGTGGATCATTAAAAAAAAAGTCTCCTTTATGGGACTTGGCCTAGTTAGATATCGGAAGGTGATCCTTGTTTGAAGTATTGACATGTCCTTGACATTCAAGTTTAGTCCTCTTAGATGCATTATTGATCTTAGTCTCTGATGGATGGTTGCTTTCATTTGAGTTCATGTTGTTTTTGTCAGGTGGTCCACAACAACCCAAGCATTGATGGTACCCACTCCATGGGTACCTAGGCCTGTCAGAGAAGTATATGGCCTTAATAGATGCAACGTTGAGAGACTAGAGCCTCCTGACAACATGAACGGATGTTACATGTCCCAAAGGACCTTCAGGACCCAAGACGTTAGTCAACTTTGACTTAGCTTTGATGATTCTTCACGATGACACCACTAGACCCAGTTTGCCCCCAGGCTGGCCTTGACACAACCTGATGGGAATGACTTGATTTAGAGCCCAGATGAGGATGGTCTCTCCTCTCCCATTGAGAGACTAGGGAGGGCTTGTTGCACCTGAAGAAGCTTTATCGCTTGAGAGAAGGAGGCCGTATTTGACAGTTGGAGACCCATGGAGACATCATGATGGCACCCTAGCCACACTTGGGACACTAGAGGAAGATTTGAGGACATTCCCTCAAATTTTGGATGATCTAGGCACTCTGACACATTTGGACACCTCATCACACCTTAACATGGCATTTGGAGCCCTAAAAGAGCATGACGTCAACAATTTGAGAGGCTACAACTCACATGCGTGGGAAATTATGGTCTATTTTGTCATTAGCTAGTGGGTTGGTTTGTAACCCAAGTTCTTTTTATGTCAAACTTGTTATTAGTGGCTTCATTAGGCTAAATTACTTGAGGTAGACCTCATATAAATAGAGGTCACTCCATTTCATTTAATTTTTAATCATCACTGGTGGATTAAATTGGATCTCTTAAAGATCTCAACCTAGTTGAAATTTGTCTTCTATTTTGTAGAGATGTGATCTATTGTGGAGTTTTTGCCTTATCGAGCTATTCTCTTGTTTTGGAGATGTCATTTTGGAGCAATAAAGGTTTGGTTCATGTATGTTTCTTGTAAGTATTCTTTGTATTAGAATTTCTTTCATGGCTATTATATGTAATAATCGATATTGTTAGGGTTTCTACGTGCTAGTAATTATTGAAACTTTTTCTATGAAATCTTCGCAATGGTATTGTATGCATTACCCTTGTAGAATTTGTGTGACAATCCCATGAGTGATTCTTCATGTTAGGCTTTCCTCATTGACTTTGCTCCCTCATAAAATGATACCTAGGGTTTCTTATTCCCTTACTCCATCGTAGGGTTTAGTCTTTTCTCCTAAGTAGATATCCCTTAGACTCCATCAACCCAAGATCAAGTCACTGACCTTATTCACATTGTTGATCACACCTTAAATCGCCTTCAAAACACATTTTTCTCCCCTATTTTTGATTTTTGGCCTCTTAAGGAAAGCCGCTAGGCTAGGGTTAGGGTTAGAATTCGACTAGGGTTGATATGTTGCCTTGTGCAGGGATTCAACACTTGGTTGTGAGCTCGTTGCCTCAAAATTAATCTCTTACCGCTGCTAATTTTTCCATTTTTGTTAACTTTGTTTGTCCTAGGTAAACCCTAGTCTTACCCTAGGTTCGAACTTGGGGCTTGTTGAAGGTTTGTTTGCTTGAAATTGATACTACTCATCTATTTCAAGCTTTTTCTCGGCCTTGTGATCCTAAGTAAACCTATTGAACTTGCCTATTTTAAAACCCTAGGTCACTTTGTGCCCTAATTAGGGCTCTTGGAGGATACACATTGCCTTGTTTGAGTGAGCAGAGCCTTGTTCTTACATAGAGTATTTCTTCCAAGCCTATTCCTTGTCACCTCTAACTCTTCAACTTGATATATCCTTTAGATGACCTAATATAGGGAGGCCTCCCTTGTGATGAAAGTCCACTAAATAGTAGGAGGTAGTGGCTGTAGTGACAGTGGGCCACACCTCATAGTGTTAGTCACTTGGTCTTGCTCTTGCCTTGTGAGCTCCCCTCCCAAGACCTGCTAGATTTTGGGGCAACAAAACTATGTCAAGAGCCTCCTAAAGCTTCTACTTTAATTAGCACAATCTAGGAGATCGAGTAATTAGGATTTATGGTGGATTTTGAAAGTAATTTTCAGATTTGAGTTCAAAGGGTCCAATGGCTCTTCTAGATGATTAGGTCAACCAATAAAGGCTCAACGAATTTCCCCAAACACACAGATTCAAGAAATTACATTTTGCTGAAGTAAACTAGCATGTAAAATCAGAAAATGTAGCAAAAGACTAGTTTATAACAGTGATAAAGTTAGCCTCGGAAGCTATGATAGCAAAGTGAAAAGGGAGGGCTAGAAATAAGAGCATACAAGAGATTTAACTACAACATATTTCTGTCGTTAAAAGACATATAACAACAAATAAAATCCTAGACGTCAGCCTTAATTTATGGCTGGAAAATAACTTAAAATGACACGTTTGCTTTTCCAATATATTCCAAAGAATTTATAACCCTATGACAATAACATCTAAGTCAGTAAATGTTGAAAATAAATGATTTTGCTGTAATTAATTATTAAACTCTAATTTACCCTAAAACAAATAAAAAAATGAATTTCAAAGATATAAATTATTGACACAGGAGATAGGACTGATGTTTTTCTCATTCTAGGGCTATTGAAGTCTAGGAGTAACAATTTGGAAGAAAGGAGAGTAACTTGTGTCCCCTAGACTTCTAACCCTAGCGTCCTATTTTCAAAGACAATTATAGGGGGGAACTTAACTTCTGTCACGTCAAAGAAGTTGATAATAAAACATTGTTTAAGGAGAATAAAGAGTAAAAGATACCAACCAAAAATATGGTGAATACTTAATAACCCTTATCCATTAACAATAAACAAGATAGAAGAAGATAATTCACGTCGAATGGCATGTATTATCAAAGTTCACCAATAATCATCCATGAAAAGAGAACATCCACATCACAAAGTCTCCCAAGTGAAGTCACCCAACTAGTGTTCAATAGCGAATTAGAGAAAAAGACAAGTATCCAAGAGAAGTGATCTCTCTCCAATGTGCAATGGTCAAAAGAAGGCAAACACTCCTGTATTTATACTAGGGCAAGATTGAGGATGTAGTCAATCATGTGCAAATTTTGAATGACCTGATAGATTACACCTGCAAAGCAAATTCTGGAGAAGCAGGATGATTCCAACTGTAAAATCATGCAGCTCCATCATGCAGTGATTGGCCCAAGCACCCGGTGGCAGAAGAGAACCTGATCCTAGAAAATGACCTCTATCAGTGGTTTCCTCATATCCCTGGTGATAAGTTGTTGCCTGTGGTTTTGGTCTCTGTAGCAGGATGGTAGTTTAGATAACCTATGAATTTTTGCGTCTTGATGTATCTAATTTTCCTGTAAATACAGCCTGCCAGTTTTGGTGTGTTTTGTATATAATCAGTCATTCAGACAACTGTTCATCTTGCTGATCTTCTCAACAAACAACATTTGATATAATTTCTGAACCTATGCAGATTCCTTTCAGTAATACAAATATATGTTTTCACCAAAAAACAGAAAATACAATCTTCTAAAAAAATAAAATAAAAAAAACGGCATAAATCCATCTTAATCTTGGATCTTGTATGTGTGAGAGGTTTTTTCTTCGTTTCTTTAATCTCAGTGCTTAATAGATCCAGGTGAAGATGGATCTCTGCCAGTGCATAACACATCCATGGCGGCTAGGGCTTGGCATGCTAGAGACCAAGTGAAGAAAGGGCTTTTTTGGGCTGAAGAATGGCTTTCCAATGAGTTGTACTCTTGTAACCCATTTAACACCAGGGGCCCAAAATGTCAATCTTCTGTTTTGTTTATCGCATCGGTCTGCATAATTTGCAAAGCACCTGTAAATGCATAGTACATACTGACATGATTTCCAAGCACACTTCCTCTACTAGTTAACACCATTCTTATTTGTAAGTCTTTGAAGGTTGTCATCAGGTAAAATATCACAGACCCTTTGAAAAATCATCATCGCCAAAAAATTTGACGCTAAACTTTTGCTTAAGGTCTTCCTAGCTCATAAAGTTATGCTTTTGATAGAAGCTTGCCATGGCACAAAGGCTTTTTTTTTTAAATTGAAATTTGATTCGAATGGCGACGTTATTTTCTTTGACTTTTGGGCCTATATAATTTTAATATTTCCAGTCATCAAGATTTTTTCCGTTCTTGCATCTAAGGGCTTTTTCACCTAGGCTTAGACTGTGTGTGACCTATGCTTTCAAAAATTATATTACAATTTTTTTGGGAACAGGTTTCTTAATTTTCCTTGTAATGAATGTAACCTGAAGAAATGTTAGAAAAACAAAAATGTATTTATAGTTACACAAAGTTATTAAACAAAATTGGCAATTAGTGTTTGTCAAAGTTGGAAGTAACATGTTCTTGGTTCTTATTCAAAGCCAAAATTAAGTTTTGTTCTTTTGTGCATATTTTAATTTGTTTCACTGTAGAGGTCATACTGCTTTCATTATAATTTTCTGTATTTTCCTGCTTTCTTATTCTGTATTTTTTTGTTTTTCAATATGCAGAAAAGGTCCAAGCTTGTTTCTTCAGACGTTGAAATAGGCGCTATAGGAGGTCAACTTCAAACTGATTCTGAGCATGAGGGTGGGAGGGATGTTTCATTCAAAGAACCTCACCCTCCTAGCATTGATAAGGGAAAAGAGGCTAGAAATCATAATGTCGAGGCTACAGTCGGAAAGGGCAAAGAGCCTGGAGTTAAAAGGAGGAGGGCCCAGGCCTTCTCAGGAGGACATGATTCCGACAGAGATCCTAGTTTAATTGGTATGTATTGAAGCAAGAATGATAGTTCATAAGAAACATAGCGTGGAACATTTTTTTAACCTGTATCTACACACCCAACCTTCCAGCTGTAGGCAAGGGTGAGATATTCCTTATGGTAATTCCTCATTAACGATTGGCTCAAGAAGAGCAAACATGTCACAAGTGGGATTTGAACTTGGCTGGGACAACCTGCATATATGATCCAACTATTCCATGTTTTTATTCGTTATTTGGAGAAATATTAGAACAAGAAGTTTTGACAACATGCATTTAGAGAATCTCTGTAATGTGGACCTAATTTTGTGGACATTGGTCATGTTATATAATGTTCTTCCATGTGATTACAATGAAGTGGGCCACATATTGTTTGTGTTCTGTGATTGTTGTGAGCAAACTCAGTTAAAACTCATTTCATCCTCTTCTTTCTTTGTTTTTGATAAGAACATGCAAGTTTTTCCTCACTACATTGGTTTTGAATGATATCTATAACTTTTTAATTTTTTCTTTGTTCTGGTTGCATTTCCTTGTTAAAGGTTTACATTTTAAATTGTATGGGTGTTTAGTTGTGTTGATTTTTGTAGTTTGGGCAGGTACTTTGTATGTGCAGAAGGGGAGCCCAAATAAGTTCTGAGTTTTATTAATGATGAACTGATTTGTTGGGCATAAATCTGTTTGCGATTCATGTGATTTGGATCATAATTTGCTTCTGATAAATATTTTTGTTAGGAATCTAGCTGTGTTTATTCAGAAATTTTATTGCTTGGAAATTAAATGTTGGGTGCTTGGTTCGGGGAAAATCTAACAAGTTGGAAGCAAGCTTCAAACTTGTCTTTTTGTTAAAAGTACCACAATTACAGTATCTCCTGTAGTTGTCTCTTTCGAATTTTCCTACTTTATGACAACCAATTTTGTTGAAAATGTTAAATGAAACCAATAAGTTAATAACAAAAAATCATAGGTGGTTACATATCAATGTGCATTAATGTACTTCATGCATCTGATAACCAAATACTTCAAAAAGTGACAATAAAGAAGGCCTACCATACAATAAATGTAGAAGTAAAAAGAGAGAAAATATGTTCATAAATGAAAGTTGTCAAGAGTCACTGTGCTGAAACGTATTGTGGATTAGATGCAACTAAGAAGAGGGCTATGAAGGCAAAAGCTGAAATAAATTGTATGTCTTCTAAATTCTAAGAATCTCCTTTATATAGATTATTCATTGGGATTTTCTAGTTTCGAACTATGTAGTGTTGAATTTTGTAGCTATGGTCGGTCTTCATAATTTGTATTTTTTAGCCCTTGTGTATAAAGAATTTGCAAGACATGTTATTAATGTCATTTTGATTATTTGGTCCTTGAAAGATTTATTATAAGATATGTTCTTCATGTCGGATTTAAAAAGAGAAAATTTCAAAATTTCAAAATTGAATTTTTGGCTCCAAAATAGTTAAGTCGGCTCTTCCTCAAGTCAAGTTGGCTCCAGTGAAGAGACACACCCATTCATGAAGGCAAAACATCAATATAAAGGCATTCAACCTCCTCCACAAGAGCACCATTCGATCATCACACAAGAATACATTTTCTGGGCATCCAAGCGAAGGACAAAGGAGAAGAAGAAGGACAAAAAGAAAGATGTAGATCTATTTCTCTTTAGCTCACATCTCTCTTTCTAAGAACTCACATGTCTGACCTTTCTGGGCAGGCCGAATTTTTGGGCAGTTGCTGGGAAACATATTCTGGGTAGGCCGAATTTCTGTGTAGTTGCTTGGCAACATATTTTGAGCAGGCCGAATTTCTGGGCAGTTGTTGGGCAGCATATTCTGGGCAGGCCGAAATTCTGGGAGGTCGAGTTTTTTTGGGCATTTTCTAGAGGCCAAATTTAGGTCTAGGGCAGATCAGATCAAAGTGAGTTGTTGAAGGCTTGACTTGAGGGTTGTGGACTAGGTTTGACTGTAAGCATAGTTTTGACTAGCCGCATTAGATGTATCTCTTGTTGAACTGAAGAATTTCTCTAAGGAAAAGGTTGCTGGGTTTTCCCAGCGTCAATCTTGTGTTCTTTATTGTGCATTGTGATCTCTACTGTCTTTATGATTTATGGTTGAATTTGTAAAGTGTAATTGCTTAATAATAAAATGGAATTGTTAAAAAAAGATCTATATCATTCGAAGCAATTACCAATAGTTTAGAAATATTGTGCTTGTATCTTTAGCAGTTGAACAATCAACATGTAGAACTATAATGATTCAGCAATGGATGCTCCCCTGCCCCCTAAAAGGAAGGATTTTGCTCATTTGAAGCATCGACATTGGAAAGTATAGTATGTGAAGGAGTGTCAAGCAAGGAACTGCCCTTTTTGGAGTTTGGACATATTCTTCCTCTAGGGATATTTTTATTATTTTTTTCTTTTGTCATAGATTTCTCCTTTTAAGTCTTGTTATTGAGGAAGAAGTCACAGATCACTTGAAGAGTTTTCAAGCTAGAAATTGGAGTTTTATTGTTGAGAATTATCGCTTTAGTATTTTTTCTTTTGTCATAGATTTCTCCTTTTAAGTCTTGTTATTGAGGAAGAAGTCAAAGATCACTTGGAGAGTTTTCAAGCTAGAAATTGGAGTTTTATTGTTGAGAATTATTGCGCGGATAGGAACTTCCACACATGTTTAATGTGAGCATACGAGTAGTAGTTAGAGATATTTTTGAAAAGTAATTATATTTTGTAATTCATTTAGTAAAAGAAAAAAGAAAAAGTCATATATTTGCAGTTGAGTTTAAATTGTATCTCATGCATGACTTAGGGGAGAAATCTTAAGAATATATTCTCCGCAAAAAGGATAAAGATAGGGCAAGGTAGAAGCTTTCTACACACACTTGAGCAAGTTGAGTGACAATGAGAGGGAGAGAGCAGGCAGTGAGGAAAGAGTTGTTTCCAGCAATGCACAGTCTTCTACATTGGTTCTGAATAATTGTACAAACAATATAGTACAAATCTATACAACAACACCGTACTGCAGCCATACAACCCATACAACAGATAACCATTGTTGCTGTTCTTTTCGGCAACTATACCTCTCAAACATGTAAGATTTCAAATTCAGGTTAATTTTTGGTATTTCTGCAGTGCTGTTTTTTGGGCAGTGTGTGGAGCTTTCCTTGTAAGTTTTTGGAAATGAAGGCAAAACTAATTTGGAGTAATTACCTATGTGAGAAAATAATTGTCATGTTTCTGTTGTTTAATTTCTAGATATTTTGTGATTGATGCTGTGGTCTGAAATTTAATTTCAGCATTAATTAAGTTCACCAATATACTTGTTTGGTGGAGATCATAAGGACATTACCCACCTAGGACTTGAAATTCTCACGTGGCATCAGAGCTTGGTCTTTGATTGAGATTCTCATAGATTTGCAGTTGTAAATTTATTACTTGGAAGCATAGTATTAAAAACCGGAACCGGTGACCGGACTTGTCCACCTAATAAACCGGGTTTCAAACCGGAACTGGTCAAACCGAGATTAGTCAGATTTCAATGTACTGATTTTAAAAAAAATCCATGAAATAATTAATTTTTAATATAAAAAAAACTATTTTTAAGATTTAAAACCATGATTCCAAACCAATAGAGACAAAATATGCGAATTTTGCTTATCTATATACCATGTAAAAGTGAATATATCAAAATTGCACTGAGTGCAATACATATCATCGACAAAATACATAAGCAATCAAGCTCTAAGTGGGCCATTGGTCTACTACAAGTCTACTGATACATATCAATGATCAACATGATCATTCCTCGTCATGATCAAACTCATCACCACTACTAGACACAGGATCATCAACAGGAGCTACATAAACATCATCTGGATCAGAGTCTGAGGATGCCTCTGCCTCATCTGCAACCTCAGTAGTAGCATTGCCACCAATAACAATAGAAGTGGACCTAATGGAAGCACGAGTTGGTCGAGCTGCCCGACTAGTGCCTTCCATTGGTTGTTTGCCTTTGCTTGATGCGACTATTAATTCTGGTACCAATGGCGCCACCAAATCTGCTTCACCCCCCCTAACGCCATGTCAATATCAAAATCAACATCAAACTCAGGATCTTCAGTCTCCTCTACCCATTCTGATGTTCAATCAATATCGTCCAACACAATAGGATCTAGATTAGGTCTTCTGTTCATCATTTGGTTGCACCTTAGTCGAAGGTTGTATTGCACGAAGACAAGATTATTTAACCGTTTTTGTTCCAAACGATTTATCTTCTTCGTGTGTATGCGCTCAAAAACTGACCAATTGTGCTTACAACCTGAAGCATTGTAAGTTTCGATGAGGACTCTAACTTAAAACTTTTGCAATTGATGACATTGGCCACCAAATGACTCTCTCCAATGTGCTGCAAAGAAAAAGACATTAATTAGTAACTTAGTTCATTTCATTACTTATTTACAATATTTACAGACAATTTGATTTATAAATTTGTAAAGAATTGAACTTTGAAGGAAAAAAAGATTGGAATTGCTTACCTGGTTGGAACACATCTCTTGCCATCTTTGCCAAGTTTTTGCCAAAGGTACTTGCTGCCATATTGAAAAGAGTAAGTTGTCTATGTATTTCCAACTGGTCTGCATGGTTAGGGACCATGCGCTCCAAGCAATCATACAATCCATCTCTGATCTCCCCGACTTGCAGATCTCCTAGCCGAGCTTTATAATGATACTTTGAGTTCAAAAAATACTCCACTGCATGTATAGGACGATAGAGTTGATTGTTCCATCTATTATCAATGATCTCCCATATATGCCCATATTTAGCTAACTTATCTTTTTAAGATGCTTGTATCTGCTCCTTTGCCTGATCCATAGCCTGATAAATGTAGCCCATGGCCAATTTTTCCCCATTCACCATGCGTAGCACCTTAACGAGGGGCTCGGTAATTTTCACAAGCTTTGCAAACCTTTTCCAAAAATAATTGTCAAAAACTTTCTTTTTGGTGTCTTTGCCATCTTGTCTACGAGCTCACTGAGATGAAATTTCAATAATCAGAAGAAAACATTATCTGCAAGCTTTTTTGTTGAGAATTGAGACATTGCAACGTGAAGAAGTGAGTTGCAAATCTAGTAATTGCAGGCCTAACAAGCTCTTTGCCGCCAGTGTTTTTCCTCATTAGGCTCAATACCCATGAGTGATTGTAGATGTATTTTGTAATGCACTTGGCATCCTCTACAATGTTTTTACCCACTCCACTTTGCCTATGTCCTCAAGCATGAGGTCTATGTAGTGTGCAACACATGGAGTCCAAAATATGGTCTTATTTGGACTCAAGCATCTTTCCAGCAAGAACATAGTTTAAGGCATTATTTGTGATTCCCCTATGCCTGACTAACCTCATCCAAAAGCTCAAATAGAAGGGTTGCATCCTTCGCCTTATCAGATGCATCAAGTAATCTCAAAAACATGGTTCCTTGAGGGCAAGAAACAAGGAAATTAATGATAGTGCGGTTCTTTCCATCTGTCCATCCATCTGACATGATGGAACAACCTGTTTTGAGCCATGACTCTTTATACCCAGCGAAATGCTCATCAATGGAAGGAACCCATTTTTGCAAAAGAGATCCCCTCAAGTCATGCACTATAGGGCCTTTGAAGCCCTTTCTTGTAGCTATAACAGAGTCCCACATAGCTTGGTGATAAGGCGAGCGAGCAACGTTAAATGGGATATTTGCATCATACCACCATCTAGCAATGTATTGAAAAGACTATTCTTTTTATTGTTTTTTCCAATGTTCATCCAAAATGGGTTAACGACTTGGCTGAGAGGAAGTGGGATTAGTAGAGGCAATGGTGGCAGAGGATGAGAAATAACTCTGGACGTTCGTTCTCTTTGTTCCTTTAGATTGTTGGCCTTGTTGATAAGACCCAAGAATAGGAGGAACATAGTGAAAGGGGTCATTGGTGAAAGGGGTCATGGCTTGTAAAATTTCCTTCTTCCTTGCAATTTCTTCTTGGATAGCCTTCTCCCTAGCTTTATTCTCCTCAAACTTGGCAAGGTATTTTGCTCTAACAGGACCTATCACTTGCTTTGGTGCATCACATGGCTTTACTTGGCCTCTTATCCTAGCCAAGTGTTATTTGAACCTGAGAATACCCCCACCTTCAATAGATTCTTGCAAAATTTGCATATCTTTTTTCTGTCAATCACATTAAAATGAGCCCATGCACTGTCCTTGGCTTTTGGAGGCATGGTGGCTAGAAATATTTGAAATTTGCGAAGAAATTTGCCATTAAAAAAAAAATTGTAGCCAAGAAAAATGGAAAACCTACGATAAATTTGGGAAAAAAATGGGCATATTTAGCCTACAAAATTTGATAGCATAGAACTAAAGATTTGATAACAATGTTGCATAAAACACAAAAAAAATTTAAATACATGGACAACAATGAAATATGGATTTGTTCAAGTGAAAATCCTTACCTGGAAATGCAAACTAGCTTCCTTCGCCTCTTCTTGAAGATGCCAAGTCTGCTAACAATTCCAAACTATCTCCAAAATAGCTCCAAGCCTCCAAGATGACTACTCCAACAAAAACTCAACACTCTCCAAGCTCCCAATGAAACTCACAAAAACTCCAAATGAGATGTGTGAGGCAAATGAGAGGGGAAACCTCCTTTTATTGGCTTGGAGGGGGTGTTTTTGGAGAGAAAAAACCCTTAGTTTCCCTCCAAACCACCTCAGAAGCCACCAAAAATCTGCCAGGTGGTTCCACGGTCGGTTAGGCTTGTTTTTTGTGAAAAAAAGGCAAAATCAACCCTCTGACCCAATGTTTTGCCTTGTTGTGCTGGTTTATCTAGTGAACTAGCTAGTTTGACTGGTTTTCGGTTCAGAGTGACCGATTTTTAATACTATGCTTGGAAGGACTTCAAAGTTTTATTTTCTGATTCAATAGTTTCTGATTTCGGAAATTGTAGGAGTGGGCCTCTAGTTGAGGAGATATTGAATGGTGCCTTGAACTTTCTAGCATAGAAAGTGAGTGTTACACGCTTAATAAAAGAGAATGATCTTTGGGATATTGTCAAGGACATTATGAATCCACCTATAGGTCTCCAGGACTTGGCATCTCACACCAAAAAGGAAGTAAATCCCTGCCAAATGATCTTAGATGCCATAAACGACCATCTAATTCCTTATGTATTCGAGAAGAATATAGAGGAGATGTTTGATGCTCAAGTTTATACATGAGGATGACATTGTGAAACAAATTTAGATCCATATAGAGGACGGATCAAACACAGTCACCAGTTACATTATGAAGATCACACATATTTGTGATCAACTTGCAGTGGTTGGGTAAAAGTTGCGGAGATAAAACTAATGAACATAACATTGAATGGTTTCCTAGCTTCACGGGAACCATTTGTCAAAGGTATTTGCACTTGTTAAAACCTTCCTGACATTGAGAGACACTGGGATGGCTATATCTAAGAGGGGACTCAGATGGAGTCAAAAGCCAATAAGAAGGGTGGTGATGGCCTAGCTCTATTTGATTAGTCAAATAAGGGAAAAGCTAAAGGACACATTAAGGGTAAGGGAAAGAGTAAGGAGTCAAGCTCATCTAGGAAAGGACATGAGCAAAACCAACTACTTCATTTATCATAAGCTTGGTCATCATGCATCACACTGTCCAGACGGGGAGGGTAAAGGGAAACAACAGTAGAAGCATGCAGCTGGCTTTGCAGAAACTCAATTGAACACGTTTGTAGCCAAGGCTGATTATGATGTCTTGCCTTTCTACTAACACATTTTTAGGGATGCATGGTATGTTGACAATGGGGTATCTCAACATATGAGATCAATTTGACAATTGTTTTCTAATATGAAGAAGCAAGACTCAAGAGTGTAGGTTGATCTTGGTGATGTTGCCGAGTACCTAAAAGTAAGCTTGATGCAAGGAATCGGAAGTGCATTTCCTTGGGGTATTCAAATACAACCAACGAATATCGTCTTTACGATGTGGTAAACAAAAAATTTATTCTTTCTAGAGATGTGATTTTTCTTGAATCTTCCAAGATTGACAACATTGTTGTGCGACAGTTTGATCATTTGGATAGATTCAATCATGCAAAAGCATATCATGAATTTGATAATGAGATTCCACATCTTGAAGGGGCGATCCCTATCTTGGATCAATCTATGGAATATCCTTCTGAAGCATTGTCTTCCCCTCATGAAGTCCCTACCACTTCTTCAGATCAGGAAGAATTTTGAGTGATGTGATTGAGAGGATTGCAAGGCTAAATTTTGATGCACCCGCATCTCAATTAGTGGAGCAATTTGGATCATCTTAGAAAGGGCCCCCAAAATGGCTCACCAAAACACTTGAAAGTGTTCATCTTGATGAGGTCGAAAAGACGAACCAGAGGTTACACTAGATAAGATGGAGGTGATGTAGATAATTATGGTTTAGTTGATGTAGATGATATTGATGTTTCATGTGATTGTGTATTGAATTTATCTACTAAATTTTACCAACTTTCTTTAAAGAAGCTGCCTCTCAAGAGGATGGAAAGAAGTAATGTAGAGGGAGTATGATGCTCTCATAAAGAATGGAACATGGAAGTTAGTGGACCCTCCTTTTGGAACCAAACCATTTAGCTGCGAGTGGGTCTACAAGAACAAGTACAAATCAAATGGCTCACTTGACAAGCACATAACAAGGCTCGTGGAAAAAAGATTTGCACAAGAAGAAGGTGTTGATTATGAAGAGACTTTTGCCCCCACAACAAAATGGGCCACCATCCAGACTCAATTTGCCTTAGCAAGTTAGCAACATAAAATGGATGGAAAGTTCACCAAATGGATGTGAAGACTTCTTTCTTGAATGGAGACTTGGAAGAAAATGTCTTCATGGTTCAACTTGAAGGTTTTGCTGTAAAGGAAAAAGAACATAAACTATGTAAACTTATCCAATCCTTATATGGCCTAAAACAGGCACCGAGATCCTGGTAGGGAAAGTTAACTGGGCATCTTCTGAAATTGAGTCTCAAACACTTTAATCTTGGTTTGTCAAGAAAGCTGGCAAAAATATTGTATCTCTTGTGGTTTATGTAGATGATATATTAATAACATGGAACAATGAAAACTTTATTGTATCCATAAAAAGGGAGTTGAAGAATGCTAATTTTTAGGGCTAGATTCGTCTCTGCTGTAGATAATTGCATTTTTAAAAATTTTCAACGTTTTCATACTACATTCACCCCGTAACATCTTATCATCATTAGCAATTATGTAGAGAGAACAATAAAATAAACAATGCAACCAAACAATAACGAACAATAGAAGAAAAACATGGATAATAGAGACACCAGGATTTAGGTCAAGGACCAGGGAAAACCCAACCAAATTCTTCTTCTATTAGATATACATCAAATGTTCAGCTGAGATACAATGTACAAATGTCACGAGACTTAAGTCTTACATCATATTAGGCCACCTAGTGCCAATCTTGGATCATACTAGATCCTCATAAGATAGCAACATATATTCACTAACCCTCCTATCCTTGTCACAAGAATGACTGTCATAAGCATCACTGTAATATACACTATCACAAAGGCATTGTCACAACTGTCATAAGAGTCACTGTCATAACTGTCACACATCACTGCCATAGAGTCATTGTCACCATTGTCACATCATTGTCATAAGGATATGGTTATTATATCACATCACTGTCATAAGGATATGGTTATTATATCACATCACTGTCATCATCATAGACACTGTTACAACTATCGTAGAGTCACAATCATATGGATCACAAACATTCGTCACTGTCTTATGGATTAAGGTTCTTTGATATACTTAAGTGCTCTTGACCACTCTGTGTCAACTACCCTATATTACATACATTTTTTCAAAGCTTTCCATCATGTTCAAGCAACCAAACATCTAAAGATCATCATCATCTTTCACCAATTTTGTCAAGGTTGTAAATCCAAATTCTGCAGCCCACCTTGTGGGCCATACGTAAAAATGATTTTAGTATATTTATAAAGCCATGTAAAATACCTAGGTAAGCTTAAGATTTTCATCCAAGAGTTTCACTCTAGGGAGTTTTTTAACCTCAACTAATTATTTGTGTTTTTCCAAAACATCAAATAACTAACGGAGTTTTTCTCCCAAGCATACCCTGAAGCTAGGGTGGGGCTCAATTTTGATGTCTTAGGTGAGTCTTAGTGTATAGAGGCAATGTAAATTATCATGCTAGATCATGTCTAAAGTCTTGCAGATTTTGGTAAAGTCTAAGTGTTTACTTTTAATTATTAAAATTTCCCAGTGGTTGAGATTTTAATAATTATTTAAAATGTAAAACATAATGTCTATAGAAGTTGATGGGGGTATGAGTACTCATAATCAGAACCTCTACACCTCAAATCTCTATTTAGACAAATTTTTGAGGGTTGAAAATTATGTCTATCCCCTCAATTTGTTTATTTTTTTTTTTCTTAATCCGGCAAAAATGGCTAAATAATTAGCCAAAAATTAGTCAAAAAATTATAATGAGAGAAAATAAAATTTCTCTCCTAGTGGAAAAACAATTTTTTGGAGAAAGTGGACTTTCCTGAGGAAAAATAAATTTGAAGGACTTATTTCCAAGGCAGAAAAATCCCACAAAAAAATTGTTGGGCAAGGTAAAATAATTTCTCAAGGAAAACCTATTTTTTGGTCCAAGTGGTTAAATTGAATGAGGGGGTTTCGAGAAGGAAAAATTAAAATAAATATTTTCGTTGGACTTAGCCGTTTTTCATTTGGAGAGGGATTTATATCTCTCATTTTACTATATAAGGAAACCTAAGGCTTCTCATTGTAACATCCTTGGATGGTTTAATGAGCTCCGGAGTTCGAAAGCTCAATTTGTAATATTTTTTTCTGGAATAATAAGAAGCCTTTGGGGTTTATTCATGGTGGTGTTCCTCTTCTACTTCTTGTGGTAATGTTTTTTGAATAATGTTCTTAATGCTCTATTGGTTTAAATTTAAACAATTGTTATTTCATTAGCTAGTTGTGGATTAACTATTTGCACAGGTATCTTGCATTAGTTATTGGGTTTAGAGAAGCATTTTAATTTGATTGATCTAGCAGGTATCTCTAGATTTTGAAAATTATTGTGTTATCTAACCTCTATTGATCTAACAATTGGATCTTAAGTGTGTAGAGATCTCTTTAATATTCATATCTTGGACGTGAGGGGAAGTCTTTGGTTGGACTAGCTAACTCGCAAAACACAAAAGATTAAGAGTCTATTTTGTTAAATTCTAAAGACTTATCTGATGATGATTCTTGGCTATTAATCATCTATAAATGCTATCTAACTTATCTATTTTTATTTATTTGTGAATTAAATGAAGAAATTTGCTAATAAGAGCCTGTTGACGGTGTTGGACTCGCCAACATGTCAGGGGATCTCCCTGGTAAGAAGTCCCAACTAGACCTCAGACCGTTTGGTGTAGGAGTCCCAACAGTGGGTCGTGCAATATCTCCTTGACCACGGTTTCGCACAAAGGCAAGTAAGATGTCCTTGTTGGTAGCAAGGGTGTGACAGATGCGACAAGTCAAAGAAGGTGCATGAGAGGTTCTAACACACGAAGGGTGAGATGAGTGCGCCCCTTGGATACCTGTGATAGCACGAAGTTAAGAAGGGAACACACGAGCAAAGATGCACCACAACATGGAAGGCAAGTTAGCTAGCAATCCAAAGTGATGGTTAAACCAACAACACATTTAAGAAAGATTCATATATACATATACAGAAATAGCTACACATGCATGTGTAAGAAAACAGATACATATATCATTTAGAGAACTCAAGATAGCTGAAATACAATACAACATATGCATGAAACGTGCTGGCTTTGTTATATTAAGAAGTGTAAGTTCCAGTCATACAATACATCCATGTCCAACCACTAGTTTTGACAGCGGAACGTTACAGCCACAACCGCTTGCTCCTCCAAAGAGATACACTAGCTCTGCGCTGTGGAGAAACCAAGGCTCGTGACAATACTGTCCAAGCTTTCTCTAAGATACTCCTATTGGAAGCTTCGCTGACCAAAAAGCCTCTACAATGAGTTATGAGGGACTATTTATAGCAAAGGGTGGGGTGACCCTTCACATCCCTCTTTGTGACCATTCATCTACCCTCATGACTCTTCAACTACTCTATGACTGTTATATTCAACTATCGACATTTGAACTTCCACTTGACAAGACGTTACATTACAATGCACATGTGCCCAGGTGAGACAAAATGGCTTGAGCAAGCCATGCAAGACATCACTTACACTCGGACCGTTGTGATGAGACCAACTCTTTGACATCCTTGTGATGGTCAAAGGTGGTGAGTTGATGCTAAGCTTGGTTGTCCGTGATGGTGTTCGTGCGTTCAATGGTGACATCTTGCTGAAAGCGAACTCTTGCCTCCGTTGCATTCGGGTACACTAATGTGGCTTCTCCATCCAAATCGTCTGATAGCATACGCATGGTTGTCTTGAGTGCAGTTGGACCAACAACATACTGATGCATAGTGTTTGTGCTGATCTCCAAGTGTGTGCTGGTGATCATGCGCATCAACTTGTCAAAATGCATGTTCAGCTCCAGTCGGACTTGCTTCTTGTCTTCGCCTCGCTGCTGAATTCCCTTGCATGCGATCAACAACACTGCTCACCTTGTTTGCTTAGTGCCAACTGCTGGGATGGATCTATAACTTGTACCGGCGCAGGTCCATCAGTTTGTGCATGTTGCGCCCCCTGCTATACCTATTTTTGCTGCAACTCATTCTCTCATTTGTGCAACTCCTGTTCTTCCTTGAGTTGCTGCTTCAGCACATGCAACTCCTTCTCTGTTCCTTTCTCTGCCTTTGCGCGATCTTCGTGTCGCATCGTCACCTCATAGCCTCAATCTCCAAAGCTGCTTTCGTCATGAGTGGATTTGCTTTGAACTTGCAGCTTTGCTCCGCCTCTATGCTATCAACAACCTTCCTCTTGCATTTGTCGCATGTAGGTGTGCTGCCTTCTGCTGCTACTGATGGTGCTTCTCACTATGACGTTGTTACCATTTCATCTTGATATCCTTGTCCATGAACAACTTGATGTCTTGATAGATAGGCAAGTTCATAGACACTTGATCGACTGCATCCCCAGGTGTACTCTTAACGGTGTCTTTGACTCTACTATCTTGGAAGCTGTTGTACCTATGTTGCTGGGACGCTGATGAACCCCTATGATGCCTGGAGACATAGCAACACTCATGGCAAGCAACCTGTTAGTCGAAAACCAGAACAAACTTAAGAACTGGCTTGCAACATACCTGTGTGACTGATCATGAAGGTTGTGCAATTTCCGCCGGGAGGTCGGGAGACTCACTGCCAAAATTACGCAAGGCACAGCCCGGGCTATTTGGAGGCTGACTGACTGCTGGAACTGCGCAATGCACAGTCTAGCCTGGCTTGCTGAGGATTGAAATTGCGCAATGCGCAATTTTAGTCAACAGTGACATGCAACTAGCAAATTGCATTGTGCAGTCTCTGGGGCTAGCAGGACGCTGCCTCCAAGAATTGCGCAATGCAAGTCTGGAGGTCAGTGCTGGGATAGAATTGCGCAATTTCTAGAGGGAAGGCAGAGCCTTTGCTTCTGGAAATGTGCAGTGCTAGTTTAGATGCATGGTGATATTGAGTGAAAACAAGAGTGAATGATCATGCATGCAAACAGTGAGTGCGGGATTCAGAAAACGAGAAAGCATGCATGTGTGTGAAACAAGTCGCCGCAACAGCGATCGTCTGTGCAAAAACAGTGTTATGCATGCGACAACAGTGAGATGTGAACGAAAACTGATGCCTCTACAAGCTAACATACATCAAAACGACAACAAGCGCTCACTAAAATCAAGCAGACAACACTCACACAAAGCGAAACACAAAAAGCAACAGAAATGCAACGTGAGACATGAAAAGCGGGCTTACCCCGAAATAACTGAGCTGAATGTGCCAACAACTCCTAGATGCAATGTGGGATGTTAGAGCTGCAAGGTCGATGTAAGGAATGAGCTCTGCAGCATTCGGTTGATGAGTTTTGATAAAATCGAGGTTGTGACGCGCATGCCACAAATCTAGGAAAAGCGACACTTGGCAGGAGGTTTCTGAAATGATCCTTGCATGTAACCTCCAACTACTAAAAATAGATCCTTGAATCAAGGGATGCCTTTGCATGCTGCCTTGGGAGAAGCAATCCATGCATGCAAATTAGTTTTGCTCGGTCCTGGAGGGAATCGGTCAACCTGAAGGCACATGCATTGGTCTGCGAGCCTGGGATGAAAATCTGCACAATTTCTGGGCTGAGCAGAGATCGCTGTCCCAGAGGGATTGTGCAAATGGTGAGAGGAATAGGTCACTCTCTCCCAGGATTGCGCAATTTCTGGGTTGAGCAGTTGTCCTGGGTGGATTTGTGCAATTTCTGCTAGCTGCTGGGCTGGCTGTCCTAGAGGGATTGCACAATTTCTGGGCTGAGCAGTTGATTGTTGCCCAGAATTGTGCAATTTTTGGGCTGAGTAGTCCTGCTGGGTTGGATTGCACAGTTTTTCTAGTGAAGGTTGACAGGCAGGATTGCGCAATTCTGGAGCCCAGTAGGCTTTCAGTTAGGATTGCGCAATTTTTGGAGGGAAGGCTGGTTCCCCTCCAGAATTGCGCAATTTCTTGAGGGAGTTGCTCAACCTGCAGCTGGACCAAGTCCGAAGAAACAACCTGTGAGGGGGATGCAACAAGCTATCATGCACAAGCTGACAATCTGCTAGAAAACCACTGAAGCTTGTGTACTTGACAATGCAAGACATGTTGCTGAAGATGGTCGGTAGGGAGGCTCCAAAACGAAGCTAAGGCAAAATTTTGGAGGGTGGTTGTAGCCGCTACAACAGAGCCATTATTTGCTGATCGGGAACCCTCATTCCTTGATCTAGCCTTTCTAAGTTTGTAAATAGATTTCTTATATATAATTTGTAACCCTTGTATATATTAGTATATTTTGTATATATTGATTTGGGTTTTCTCTTGTAGATCTGAGGAGATGTCTGGGGTTTCTTTTTTATGTTAGTTTGTTTGTAGGTGGATTTATCTCAAAAATTAAGGAGAAATCGATTTGTGAAGGCTCTAATCTTCACCTAGCCTGGACGGCTAGGGTTTCTAGCTCAACGCTTCATCTTTAGGAGGGTCATCTAGCTTGTTAGCCTTCCTCTTCAAGGCCGCAAGCACCTAGGCCTCATATAGGCCTCTCAAGGGGATAAATTTAAATTTTTGTGGCTTGATCTCATCAAATATTTTTTTTTAAGGGAGCCTCAAGGGTTTGAGCTCTATCTTACACATTAAAATTTAAAATTTTGAAAGGGTTTTCATTTATTTATTTTTGTAAATAATCTGACTTGGGTTTCTATATTTTGCAAAATAGACAGATATTTTTGGGCTCAAGTTTTGTTGAAATTATTTGGCTAGCTGCTAACCTCGTTTAATTCATTTTGGCCTAGCCACAAGGCCTTTAGGGTCTGATTTTCGCTTTTGGTATTAAGGACTAACCCTTGGATTTTTTTTTTGTAGAGATATATTCACACATTTAAGGGGTTTATCAATCATTTTTTTTGGGCTAGGAGTGAGCCTCTTGAAGTTGATCCTTTGAGACTATTTCTTGGAGACTAGCCGCAAGGCCTAAGATGCCTCTTTCCTCTTAACTGTGAGCTCAAGAAGGCCACATACCCTTCATATCTGAAACAAATTTATTTGGAAAGTTTAAGGCTTTAAAACATTTGCAATTTATCACATAAATTCTATTTAAATGTTTTCTAGCCTTTTCCCTGATAAGCTGTGGGTTTTTGAGGTCATATTCATCAAGGCCGTGTGCCTCTTAAGGTTTGGGAACAAGTCGTTTGTCTCTGAAGCTTGTTATCTATTGGCTTGTGCCCTCCTCTTTGATATCTTGCAGCTTGAGGAATGATTGTTTGTTGTAGAAGTGTTAATCATTTTTTTTGTGATCTCCTCAAGGTATTGGAATAACCTTTCTCATTGTCCTAAAGGGTTTCTTCCTCATTGTAAAGTTAATAATAAAGCTGATCTTCTTACTTGAAGCGAGCTTGGGATTCAACCCCATGATATTTGCCTCCTTATTTAAAAGGGAGGGGCCTTCATATTCTTAGTTAGTTTCTCTTTGTTCTAGTCTTAGATTTGGATACTAACCTTTTCTATTGCTCTCATTTGATTAGATTAGAATTTCATTGATATCATAAGTCAGATCTAGTCTTTTGAGATGCATCTTCTTGTTTAATTTTGTTAACAATCTCATTTTCCATTAATTATTTAGTGCTTGCATCATTTAATTCTCACTTGTTTTCAATTGTCATATCATATAAGTGGAGAACATCCTAATAAGCACTATAACTAAAAGCATTTGAGTTGTTATCATTGTTTCATTGAGTAAATTTTAAAGTGCTTCATTGGTTTAACTATGGGAATCTTATAATCTTGTGTTTTAAGTGATATTCAATAAGCTTGGTTGTAAGTGATTTAACATTTCTTACATTGAAGCATCTTGCTATAATCACATGCCATTGAAATGATCTTATCTTATTGTTATTATCATTTGCACTATCATCTTAGATTTTGCATTCCTAAAATTTACCTCCAAGAAGAAGCTTGGTTGTATAGAAAGTTAGGACAACCTTCTCCATATTCAATTTAAGAGCTAGACCCTTACTCAATAGTTAAAACAGGTGACCTTGTAGTTCTCTTGTGGGTAATCCCTTGTAGGAATGAAGGGATTTGTGTCATGTCCCTTCCAAAAAACATTTGTAACAAGCTTATCTCTACACAATTTTGCACAATTTTGCCACGAAAAAGGACCCAAGCAGTTTCGACTGAGGGACTTAGGAGAAATTTCGGCTAGATTAATTTGCTAGTGGAAGGTGGGGGCCACCTACGTGGGAATTCAAGCTAGGCAATTCGAATGGCTTGGAGGGAATTCGAATAGCTGTTGGAGGGGCCCACATGAGGCAAAGGAAGGCCCACGAAGTCATAAGGAGAAGGAGCCTCTCACTCGGGGATTCATTCACTCTCGTATATCGAATTTTACTTCACTGTTTGCTCGAGCTGCTTAGCCGAGTCAACTCGCTGTTCAACCACAAATTTCCCAAGTGGGAGATTCAACCTTACCTTTGGGGGACTTCGAGTGCCACCCTAGGAAGGCAGTTCCACAACATTTCGAGGAGTTTCGAGGAGCATCTATAGCCCAACCATTCAGCTATTTTCAGGGAATGTGTATTTCTGGGCCAGTAGTGAGAACACACAGTGAGGGGAAGAGTTACCTTGGGCCAACCATTACCCGGAGAAGCCAAGGAATTTGAAGGACATCATTGGGCCAACATTCAGGGAGAGTTTTGGGGCAATAGAAGGTAGCAGATCAACAGTTTGAATTCCAGGCTTAGAGGACATCGTAAAGGGCCAGTTCAATCAATTCGTGGGACTTGAGGGGAGGAGCTACAACCCATAATCTCAGCTGGGAAGGAAGGAGATTCATAGGAGGGATCATCTCAGTGATTTGGGGCATTTTCCAGGAGGTTTTACAGCCTCATTCTAGTAGGCTGAGTTTTGCAGTTGCAACTGAGGTTGGGCTCCTTGGGGGTCGAATTTCAGAAGTCTGAACTAGACCAAACCCTTCCTAGGTTTTTCTGGGTTTAGACCAAGGAGCAAGGAGTTGAAATCTCATAATTTTTTGAGCTCAGGAAGTAGTGATTCCAACCCTTCGAAGTCAGCAGATAGTGCAGTTTCTGGGCAGCGTAATTCAGTTTTAGTGCAGCAATTGGGGTAGCCTTCAGCTTAGCATTTGCTCACCTGGGTTTTGTCATGCTTGTCCATTGAGACAAGCCCAGGTGCACCACATTTTCCCTTGAAGAATTAATAAAATAGCTCAACAGTTCTCTATTTTTAGTGTTTTCATGGGTGCTTGATGTAAATTCCGTTCTTCTGATTGCTGGATTGTTTGCATGCTGTGTATATCACTTAGTTTCCTGTTAGGAACATTACAATTTGGGTCATTAGAAGTCTCGGATAGGTATCGTCAATGAGGCCTTAGCCTCCTTTTCCAATACTTCTTTCTACAACCTTGTTGGAGACTAGTTTCTGCCAATTGAGGAGAAGACATTCACCTTTAGCATAGGCATATAATTAAAATTAACCAAGATTTTGCATTTCACATAGATAGATCTTGCATTCATCCATCATTTTGTATCATTCTTATTGGAATTGTGGGCCCAACCTATAATTGCAAGTTTTACATTATTGTGCTTGTCATTTCTAGCTTATTGTCTTTGAATATTATCTCTACTTGAAAGCACAAGTCTCTTTTTATTGCAATTTTTCCCTAAAAGTTTATCGCTCATATATTCAATTGTTTTGATTTCTTATACTAACATTTTTCTTGCAACATTGCTTATCTTGTAGCTTGAAATATCATTTATTATTGTGCAAGTACTTTAAATTTGTTTGAGCATTGTTATTAAGGCATTGGTCTCTCATTGACTAATCTCAAGTGTCACATTGATCTAATTAAATCTATCTTTTACCTTGCATTGCTCAGTTATTATAATCTCACTTGCTGTCCAATCTTAATTCAAGTTACTAAGAAAAGTGATTGCCTTGCCCTTAGATCTCCTAGACTTGTTGTTTCAACAAGTTTCTCCTTAGTTTTCTATCTTTAGGGACTACCCCCCTTAGCTTGCCTAGGAGAGAGCTTAAATGAAGTCAGTAGGGAATAGGTGACAACCCCTACTCTGATGGTTGCGCCATAAAAACTATACCTTGTGGGGTTGGAAACTTATCCCACACTTAGGTGTACATCTTAGGCGACAGGTACCTCTGTCATATATCACTATCACAACCATACTATCATGAGGCCATACATCATTTCTATTAAACACAAAAGCGATGCCAACATATATGATAAGTAACACTAATATAGTTTATTGTCATAAGAGTCACTGCACATCATACTATCATTCTCCACTGTCATAGGCACGTATGTTATAGTCACAAAAGTTACTGAACAAAGGTTACTGTCACAACTAAACTAGAATCACAATCATACATTACTATCACAAATATGTTGCCTCATATAGTTTGTTCATATTGTCAAGTCATTGCTATCATTATCCATACCTCATTGTCACAAATACATTAGGCCACAATGACCGAACCTCTTACATATACCATTGCTCCAAAGTATATCATCGTTTGAACAATCCTCGTCATATTAAAGGATGACAACATCTAATACAAGAGATTACCATAGGTATGCTACAACAAATATCACAATTAGATGAGATAGGCAATAGGATATTACCACACAGAGATTGGTGCGTGCCACAAAGAAGCTAGTGCAAGCCACAGAGCTACTAGTGCGAGCCACAAGAACAATGGGCCACGAGATATAGATCAAGCCACAAGGAGATAGATGCGAGTGACAAAACAACGTGCCACAAAGATATAGATTCGGGGCACAGTTGATTTAATACGAGCCGCCATAGAGAATGCGAACCACAAAATATGAGAGCCACTGTTGAGCTATTATAATGCAAGCCACTATAGTTATTGCGTGCCACAGATATATGCGTATCACAAAGTGCGAGCTAATCTGCCTCGGGGAACATCGAATTATTGCCAAAATGTTGGAGGATAGATGCCCTTTTATAGTTGTTGCCACCTATGAAGGGTCACGACCCTTGGGAAAGCTGACATGAACTGTTGAGAGGCCGACTTGAACGTGTGCCACAATAAATTCATTATTTGCCACATAATAACTTGACTTGAATTCTTTGATGGATCGTCTAGACGATTTCTTGCCCAAATAAATTTGTCACCCTAAAGAGGAGTGCCAAGACCACTTTAAAAATATTATTTTCCTTTAACCAATTTGAATTCTTCCTTGGGGAAAGGGAGGCTACTTTTGGGGTAGTTTGGTTCCTTTAGGGAAATTCATCCCATAACTGCCCCAAATTTCAACAAAGAAGACCTTTGAGATGATAAATTTGGGATACCTTCACTACTACTTGGGCATTGAAATGACCCAACATTCAAAATATATGTTGCTCCCTTAAAAGAAGTACATTGGAGAACTATTGAATAGGTTTGGCATGGATGAATGCAATCCTTTATCTATTGCGATGGAACAAAATCTAAAACTCACATCAAAAAAAGGGAATGAATTTGAGGATGTAACCAAGTATAGACAACTTGTGGGAAGTCTTATCTATGTCACCTACACCAGACCAAATATTTTATTTACTATTGGAATTCATTCTAGATCTATTCAAAAGACTTGTGAAGGACATTGGTTTGCTGCAAAAAGAGTTCTAAAGTATTTGAAAGGTACTCAAAACTTTGGACTCAAATATTCACTGGTGGACGACTTCAACTTGATGGGATATTCTGATTTAGACTTCGATGGAGACAAGTAAAATGGAGTATCCACTTCAGGCTATCTTATGAGCCTTGGATTAGGAGCTATCTCTTAGAGGTCATGCAAACAATCAGTTCTAGCAGATTCCACGACAGATGTAGAATATGTGGGAGCTGCAGAATCAACAAAGGAGATTGTATGGCTTAGGAAAGTTCTTGAAGACTTGCAGGGGAAACAAGTGAATTTTTCTCCTCTTTTGATTGATAATATTTTTGCAATCAAGTTGGCCAAGAATCACAAATTCCATGATCAACCCAAACACATCAACATAGTATCATTTGATTCGATATCATGTAGAGGAAATCCAGTGTTTCATGATCACTCCAAGCACATAAACATACCTTATCACCACATCAGGGATATTGTTCAGAAGGGTATCATTACACTCCAGTATGTACCAATAGAGGAGCAAACGAGAAACATTCTGACCGAGGCTTTGCCAGGGACAAGATTTGTATACCTCAAAGAGAAGTTGGGTGTAGTGTAGAACACCTTCCTTTCTAAGAGGGAATGTTGATTTGAGTAGAGAAGAAGGGTTTTGCTTGCCTAGGAGCTAAGGCTAGTAGAGGAACCCGCAAGGCAACGACTTAGCAGATTATTAATTTAATTAACTATTTCCTAAAGTTAAACTTAGGGAAAATAAAAGATTTTCAAGTTAACTTATGATTTAATCTTGGCCCTTGATCACGATTTAATCTCAGCTGTTGAGAGGGAGTTTAGGGTTGAGATCAAAATTATAAGAGGAGATAGAGCAAGTGGCAAGTCAGTTGAGCAAAATCAAGCGTGAGAAATTTGCGAAGGAATAGCCGAGGTTTTCAATAGATCATAGGAGTCAACATCGGAGTAGAAGAAATCGAATGAGGATCGATCTCTTACAACTCAACATAGTATTCCATTCACATGTGCACCTAAAAGAGAAGAAGTGCGCTCACACATGTGGGCTGAATTGCTGATCTGTGCAGGGGTTTCGCAGATCCCTTGTGCAGGAAGGGGAATCAATTTAGTTGGAGGGTGATTGAGTATTTTCTTGTGATAAAAGAGAAGTTTCTCCCTTGTTGTAATTCTTAGAAGAAAATCCTTTGCAAAAGAGAATAATAAAAACACACATTAGTGCAAGTTTTCCCTGAAGTCAAGGTTTCTTGGATATTTCTTGTTTTCTATGGTTGATGTGTTTGTCTTTTGTTGGTCAAAGTTGTCATTGATGTCAATATGATGTCTAGCATTGTTGAAGCAACCTCCATGTAAATGGTGTCATTGGTGATGGCAAGCCCTAGATCTGTCGAAGAATGAGGGCTGAAGTATATATGGATGAAACCCTATGTGTATGTAAGATAACCTAAGCATAAAATATATGTATATGCTGATGGTAATAAAGTCCTAGGTATTTAACATGAAGAATATATGGAGGATGTCCTCAATGCAATCAGTGGCATTGAGGAATCCCTGAATGCTGATACCCTAATATGCCCAAGATGAAGAATGTACATGCTGTAACCCTAGATGCATGAAAGAAACCCTAATAACAAACAGGGCTACCATTGACAAGAAAGTCAATATCTTGGAAAGATTTTTACACCAGCTTGTAGAGGGCTTCAAGCCCTTTCCAATGAGCTCTTACTCACCTTCTAGCTACCTGTCATTGTGGAGATATTGAATTTTGAAGATGAAATATGTTGAAAATAGAAAAATTGGCGAGCCGACTTATGTAGGCTCAACGTGTCCCTTCACACCTTGTGCCCCTTCACAACATGACGAAACTACTATATATTAGCAACCTAGATCATCCAATTATGCATAAACTTGGAGAAGAAAAACAGAAGAACAGAAAGAAAGCTAGTTTGGAGATTTCTGATTAGTTTTTTGTTGTTGATCCATCTCTTGTACACTGTGAAGACCTCGGATCTAATATTGGACCTGTATAAGATCTTTGTAACCTCGGTCCTGTGGTATATGAGAAGTTCAGACCTGCGCTAAACTTGTGGACTCTCTGAACTGTGGAAGATTAATAACTCGGACTTGTTGGTCAGTATAGCCTAAGACCTGTGGTAATTACAAAATTGTTGGACAGTGCAACAGTATAGCTCGGATCTGTGATACAAAGAAGCTTGGATCTGTGGACATAATCTCAAGAGTTTGGACCTGTTTCAAGCACAAACTTCAGACCTGTTATAAGCATAAATTTCAGACCTGTTGCAAGTATAATCTGCAGACCCGTAGGAGACCAGAGCTCAGACCTTGTGACATTTGGACAGAGCACATTACAGACCTTTGGACAGAGTAGACCTTGAACTTTTGGAGCAGCAGACCTGTGGCACCGTGAACCTTGGATCTGTGACACAGACCTGTGGCTGAAGCTTGGAATAACAACACAGATCAGAGTCATTTTTGTCTCTATTTGGAGCACTAATGGAGGCAATTTTGGAGTATTGAAGTCTATACCTTGGAGCATCCCTGAAGATATCTTGCAAGGACATCCTTTGGATTAGTTTTGAAGATAACCATTTGAAGCTTTTATGAAGCAGACTTTGAGCAGACCTTGAGGTGTCCTTGAAGTTATTTTAGAATAGCTTGAAGAATTGTTGAAGAGATTTTGGGCTATATTTGGAAGCTTTTCTTGGAGCACCCCTGAAGGCTATTTGAAGAGACCGTGGAGATACCTGTTAAAGTGCACTTGAAGATCCTTGAAGAGCCGTCTTGTGGGCCCTTGAAGAAGGCTTGCTGAGCAGATGACAAAACAGTCTTGGAGACAATGTCATAAAGCCAGATTGAGGTTAAACTTGTGAATTCTTGAGGACATAATGGAAATCTTTTGGAATTGCTGAAGACCTGCTGAAGACATCTTTGGAGCCTTGTTGAAGAAGACCATTCAAGACTCGTTGAAGATGTTTTTGGATGTCTTGAAGAATTACTGAAATTATCTTGAAGAACTTGTTGAAGAATTTAACTAGGTTCGGTCTTTATAATCGTATTTGAGTCATAAAGAAATGTATTTATCAAAAGAAAGAAAAAGAAAATGTTATTATTATTATATGACTTATTAAAGCATGGTTTTCATGCTTGGGTCATCATTTATAGGTCAAAGTCCCCATTGAGGGCTTCTAGGTTTTATATTGAGTCATTAGAGTCATTGTCCATTTTATGAGATCCTTCTTGGGCTTTTGAATCATGTAAAAAGAATTTTTATTGAGTCAAATAAGTCATTTGTCACCTCCACACCAAGTCGGCCCTCACCTAATCAAGTCGGCCTACATTAGGATAATTGGACCAATGTGGAAAAAGTCGAAGTCGGGATTAAATCGGCAAGGGTCCACAAGTTGAAAAACTCGTTAAAGTCGGGAGTTTTTTGAAAAAGTCGGCAAAATTAAAAAAACACAAAAATATTCATTTATTTTTATTTTTTTTAACATCTAGAGTATCCACAATCCATTAGGGATTGTAGTCTGCAACATCAGATCTGCGATCTAACCAATGAGAAATAGACAAGAACAAACATATAGCTTACTTGCTAAGTAACCGGATTCGTCCTATAGGCCCCACGAATCCAAATCTGTCGTGTCCGACACGATTCTCTCGAAATTCGTGTCCAAAATCCATGACACGTCGTGTCCTTTTTTGCCACGTCAAATCCGACTGCGTGTCACGATTTTGGCAGCGTGTCACGATTTTGGGAATTGTGTCCTGTTTTCCAGGACTCGCTAGGCGGAAAAAGTGACCTGCGCAGGTATGAAAAGGGCGTATTTGCTCATTACAGCCACGCATATTTTCATTTGGCAAGTGTTTTGTGAGCTGTTGGCAAGTGGAGAAGGGTTTGCAGCAAGGAGTTAAGGGAGTAGAGCATTCAACAAGGAGATTCAAGCACCAGGTAAGTGCATTTCACCTCCATTTTTTTGCATTTCTTACAGCAGTTTGTATATGATTTTTTGTTTACAAATTTGTGCATGCTTTGTTCATTTCTTTTACAATATTCATGGCTCAATCAAAGGCAGCAGTTAGGGGGCAAAGGAAGGGCAAGAATGTCACGGGTGGAGATGCCCCTCCTCCCCCAATATCATCAGAGTTTGTTGCATGTAATGTTGAGGGAAGAGGAGGACCTAAAGACAATGATAAATATCCATTGTGGAAATATGTCACAAGAGAGGATGGGCCAAACACCAAGGGAAAGGGAGCAGGCAATGTGCAATGGAAATGCAACTTTTGTCACATTTCTTTCAAAAGCACATGTTACCGTGTGAAATCACATTTGTTGGCTTTACCGGGTTGTGGGATTGGAGCTTGTAAAGCTGTTTCTTTACAAAAGAGAAAAGAATTGGAAAAGGAGTCCAATGTTGGTATGGAACATGTGGCTTCAAAATCAAGAAAACCCAAGAATGAAGACCCCCTTCCATTTTTGAGGAAAGCCACCACCAAATTTCCATTTGGGAGTTCTACTTCTATTGGGGGACAAGCATCAAAAAGAAGAGCACTTGGTCCAATGGACAAGATTTTCCAAAAAGAGAGACGGGAAGAGCTTGATCTCACCATTGCCTTCTATCATCAAAATTTCATATCATTTAATGTTGCACGTTCACCTCTTTTTATTGACATGTGCCGAGCTCTAACTCAAGGGACTCCAGCAGGGTCCCTTGAACCACATTGTTGACGAAGGCAAAAAAAAGGTGCAAAAAATGCTTGAGCCTATTGTAGCATCATGGCCAACATATGGGGTTAGCATTGTTTTTGATGGATGGACAGATCCAGCACAACACCCAATCATCAACTTCATGGTGTCTTCCTTGAGTGGTCCAGTTTTCATGAAAGCAGTGGATACACTTGGCGATTACAAGGATGCACAGTTTATTGGTGAGTTATTTATTAAAGTTATTGAAGATGTAGGTGTTGATTCTTGTGTGCAAATCATTACAGATAATGCACCTGTTTGCAAGGCTGCTGGCATGATTGTGGAAGCTAAATATCCACAAGTGTTTGGACACCTTGCATTGTCCATTCATTGAACTTAGCACTGAAATCCATTGCTTCTGATGTGCTTTGGATTGGAAGCATTATTGAGGATGCAAGACATATCCGTGCAAAATCATACAAATGCCCTCACTATCTACAAGGAGTACACCAATCTATCATTGTTGAAGATTGCTGATACACAGTTTGCATCTTCATTCATGATGTTAAAGAGGTTGAGGGAGGTCAAGACCGCTCTTGGGTCCATGGTTATTTCTGAGTTTTGGTTTTTTGGGAGAATGACAGATCAGGTAGCCTCTAAAAGAGTGAAGGACACAATGCTAGATGATGCTTGATGGGAGAGGGTAGATCTAATTATTCGGATCATGGGCCCTATCATTTCTTTGCTTCGATTTGCAGATACAGACAAACCCATCCTAGGAGAGGTTTATGAGGGATGGGATTCCATGATTGAGTCTGTGAGGAGCATTATTCTACAGAGTGAGTGCCCTGAGTATGAGATATAACCAGAGGCCTTCTATGATACCATACATGATATTCTTGTCAGTAGATGGGACAAGAATTGTACACCTTTACATTGTTTGGCTCACTCATTGAACCCCAAATACTACAGCCATGAGTGGCTGAATGGTGGACCTTCTCGCAGATTCCCTCCTCACATGGATGGTGAAATCTCACAGGGGAGGAAAGAGGTATTCAGGCGGATTTATCAGGATAGTGCATTGCTTGCTGAGGTGGAGGATGCCTTTGCAGAGTTTTCCACTAGCAGTGGTCGATTTGGAGGTTATGATGTGATTAGAGACGGGGGGCTAAGAAGCCCTATTCTTGGTGGGCAAATCATGGGGCAACAAGCCCTCCTCTTCAGCAGTTAGCCATGAGGCTCCTCTCTCAGGTGACTTCATCCTCTTGTTGTGAGAGGAATTGGAGCACATATGGGAATTTGTATAGTGTGAAGAAGAGCAGGCTTGAGTAGTCCAGGGCAGAGACAATGGTGTATGTGCACACCAACCTTCGTCTTATTTATAGGCAGAGGGGAAGAGTGGTTGAGGAGAAAGACAAAGATGTGGGATGTCTTTCTTGATGATATGGGTCTAGACACCAGTGTTGAGTTGGCATTGGCCAACATGGATCTCAATGATCCAGTGCTAGAGCCTGTTAGATTTGATGACTTAGAGGGGTCAACCTCCACACCAGCAAATGCAGAGGCGACTATGGATACAGGGGAGGAGGAGGATGCATAGGAGAGCAGTGGGGACCATGATGATGAGGACATTGATGCTGATTCTAATGCTGATTGATGCCTTGAGGCTTGTATACCTGTAGTTGTTTTATATTTTCTATTTCTATTTTCCATTGGCATTGCACCAGCACTACCTATGTAACACATTTTGATTTGATGACTTAATGAGAAAACTATAGTTGTCAGTGTGTTTATCTTACTATCATGTAGTTGTAAGTTGTCTTTTAGTTATGAATTATGAATCATGATTTAATAGATTTATCATTTATGTGACCAATACCACTGACATGTATTTGAATTTTGTATGTACTATGCATGCTAATAGCTATAGATGAAGATCTATGTTTGAAATCAATAAATTTGTATCAGTGTAAGAAATATCTAATTTTTAATATATATATATATATATATATATATATATATATATATATATGTATTTTTAAATATATATATATATATATATTTTTTTAATAAAATAATATATAACGAATCCTACGTGTCCTGTTCCGGGGAGTCAACGTGTCCGAATCCGACACCACGAATCCTGAATCCCCGTGTCAGGTTACTTAGCTTACTTGTTGAAGTAGCCCATCTAGATCAACCCTTTCTGCATTTTTTGTCCTTGACACTTGGCAGGTCCTTTGTCTCATTTGCCATCAATTTCTCATTGAGTATTTGCTGCTCCAAAATACACAATATACTCAGCCCTAACCAGATCTACTTCTCAAGTGGATTTGACCACCAAATCACTGTACAATCAGCGTTTAAGTATATCATCAACTCACAGTGGTTTGGCCCTTCGAAGACACTAAATACTAGTTGTTCAAAACCCTTATTGTTCAACCTCCTCACAGCAAATTTGCCTCATCAAATTCATTGTATAACAACCCTAACAGTAGTGGCAACTCATAGTAATTTTGCTTATCAAATCACTATATGATAGCCCTTAAACACCACTGTCATATCCCACATTCAAGGATAGACTTCCATAGAAAACTCAACAACTATACCTTCAACAATCAACATCCATCGTAGGCTTCAACCCTCCATAGAACCTAGTCTTTGCCTGCAATTTCTTGAGGCTATACTCAGCCTCACCTACACCTGGCCTGAGGCCCTCTGAGCCCCGTTTTCCTTATTGTTCTCGGCCTTCTGTGACTCTCGAGGCTTGTAGCCTCCCCTTTCAAGATTAGTGTAGGGTCTCGACCCTCATCTAAACTCAAAACGAGGGCTACAGCCCTCCCGGAACTTTGGCCTTCACACAAGTAGACTTGGCCTTCTTTGATAGAACAATAGATGGATAACCCTTTTCAGATCTTTCCAACTTGCCTAGAGGAGACTCGACCCTTATTGTACATCACATATCAAAATAGTGAATCAACTCCTGAATCTTGAGTCTTGTCTGAGTATCAACTCTCAAGATGGTCGACTTTTTCGGTTGATTCCCGATAAAATCAGGATTAATTCAATTAAATCGCGAATTTTTCGGCAGTGAAAAAGTCTGCAAAAAGTCGGCCGATTTAATCCTTTTGCTGAAAAAATCGGGTTTTTGGGATTTAATGCCGACTTTTTGCCAACTTTTTCCACACTGAATTGGACCCACAAAAGAGGCTATAAATAGAGTGTAGTTCAATTCATTTGGAATATATCTCATCACAAGTTCGAAATACAAGCAAAAGAAGTATAAGAATACGAAATTGCAGGAGAAGGAGAAGAATTACAAGATCGAAGTTTCTGGGGAATCTATCTCCACATGTGTGAATTTACATGGAAGGTCGAAGTCTCTGCTGCTGCATCAAGGTCGAAATTCTGTTGCTGCTTCTTGGTCGAAGTGTTGCTGCTTCTAGGTCAAAGATCTGCTGTTGCTACTAGGAAAAAGTTCTGTTGTTGCAAGATGGAAGTTCTAGGTCGAAGTTGTTGCTGGAAGGTTATCATTTGTAGAAGAAGTAAAGGGTTGACTTGTTGATTGGAGGAATTCTGTGTCTAGGTAAAAGAGTCTTGGATTATCTCATGAAACTATTGAAGGAAGAGTTGTTGACTGGATTTTCCCTAGATAGGGGTTTTGCCTTGGTTGTCCGCCTACATCTGGTGTCTTTGATCTTCATGTTATGGTTTTGGTAATTGCTTGATGAACTAAGATAAAAGAAGAACACAAGAAAGTTAATAAGAACATAAGAATATCACATGTAATTATCAACATAAGGAAAATGTTTCTGCCTTTCTGATTTTCCAACTTGGTATCCAAGCTAAGGTGAAGAAGAAGGAAAAAGGCAACCTGAAGATCTATTGAAAGGAGAATAAGGAGTTTTAAGAAGTTTGGATAAGGGTCATAAAGGAAAAGGATCATATAAGGAGTCAAGCCTACTATCTTCAAAAACCATGTCTAACTCATTGAAGGGAGAAAACAAATTAGGAGCATCCAATTACAGGGCATGTTTAAAGAGGATAGATCTCATCCCCGAGAAAATAAAGTCTTGGATCTAGTCAAAGGAAAAGTAGAGAAGCCTACAAATGAATGAAGTGATGCAGAAAAGGCAAAGTTCAGAGAAACAAAGATATTGGCCATGACCCTAATGGTGGATGGAATAAAGGATAACCTCATCCCATATATATCCAACATAGATTCCGCCCAAAAGATATATGAGGCCTTATCCAAATTGTTCACAATCAAGAATCTTGGTCAAATTGCAAGTCTTAAGAATGAACTAAGAACTATGAAGATGGCAAAAGATGACACTGTGGCATCCTTCTTTGTAAGGATGACTAGAATCAGAGATGATCTTCAAGCAATAGATGAGATAATACCTAAAAAAGAGCTAGTAAGTATTGCTCTTCTAGAGTTACCAACTTCTTGGAATGCCTTTGCATTAGGTATCAACAGTTGGAAGGATTCTCCTACATTCGAACAATTATGGAATGCATGTAGTCAAGAAGAAGTCATAATTTCATTAGTAAGCAACAAAGAGAATGAAGAGGAGAAAATTTCAAATGCCTATTCCGCTCATCACAAGGATAAATGAATCTTCAAGAAGTTCAAAGGGCCAAGAAAGAAGATAGACCTATCCAAGATTGAAATTTGAATGCTACAGTGGTCACAAGTTGGGTCACTATAGAAGTGATTGTCCTCATAATCCTAGGAATAAAAGGAGAAATAAGGCTCAAGCAAATATTGTTGATGAAGGATCTCCAAAGAAGAACAAGACTGAAGAATCATAAGTAAAGGACTTACACTACTAAGTCCTCTACTTTGAAAATATTTTCCTTTTATGCTTTGATCTCTAGTACTTGTAGGTTTAACGTGCTTTGGAAAAACATTTTTGAATTGTTTTGATAAAGTTATACGTATCCCTCGAGATTGGATTAAGAGGGAGCCCTCACCATTTTTCAAAGATAAGTATCTTATTCCTTATATTATTCTTTTATATTTGGTTTCCTTCTCTTATCTAGATGTTTTTGTATTAGATGCTAATAACATTTCTTTTCATATTTTCCTTGTTTAGGAAAGACTTGCTGAATGCTCAAGGGTCATGGAGAAGACCTCACAAGACAAAGCATGATAGAAGCTCTATTGGAATTGATGTCCTACAAGGTTTGTCAAGAAAACAACTCAAAGGTATGTCTTAGACCATAAGCTTTGTTATCTTCATGATAAAGGTATATTCATTCCTTTTAATAAATCTGCTTTACTTTACTAACATCGTTATGTCTAGGACCTTTGAATCATAAAGATTCTTATTTGGGTGATTAATCATTAGACTGAATCTACCCTCTTTATACATTTGATCTTTCTTATGGAACCCTAAAAATGTTCTTTGTAAAACCCTTACCTAAGGGTATGTTGATGCTAATGTGAAAACCATAGTCCACCTAGGGTTATTGATGAAAATACTATTCCTTTGCTGTTTGGGATTTTGATGGTAATGTCTATGTATTGAAATCCTAGACCTTTAGAGGTTTTAGTAAATTAGGGTTTATGAGCAAAACCCTTATAATATCTAGAGTACACCCCTAGAAATGAAACCCTAGGTGTATGTTTGTTTGTCTGATCGAAACCCTAGCCTGATTGGAATTGTTATATGGATTTACTTGATATATGTTGTTGTGATATGCTTGTGCATGATTATGTAATCCTAGATATGTATATGTGTTAACCTAATTGTTGATGCTCACTGTTCTAGGGTTTGTAACTAAACCTTAGTAGAAGTCTGATATTCTAGGATATGTTGTTATTGTTTCAAATGTGGTAATAAAGTCTAGTGCTTACAAAGAGTTGGCCATATATATTGTGCTGTGATTGGTTGACATCTAAGGCTTACTATCTCAAAAATGGAATCTAGGGTTTGCATTAAATCCTAGTAGAAGTCTAACATCTGAATTCTAAAGTTGTTAGATGCATTGTAGAACAACACTTGTTTGAATTGCTTCTAGGGTTTGCAATATGTCATAAAAGAGTTTGTCATATCTTTGAAAATAATGTTGAAGCCCTAGAAATAATAAAACTGATATCTTGGTTGAGTTACTTTAAATGATCTAGGGTTTGTAACAAAAACCTGAGTAAGAAGTTGAAGTATAGAAGTTTAGTCTCTTGCTAATTATGAACCTAACTAAGTTTAGGTATTTGATGTCTAAAGTCTAATGTATGATTCTACTATAATTAACTTCATGCTTCTATATATGTATTTGGTTGTACTCGTTGTTTGAATTGTGCAGGTACATAATCTTCAAGATGTTGAAGATATTCGTAAGTAAAATTGATTTTATTGATACGCATGATGATGATCAAGATAACTTTGATAAGAAGGGATGAAGCCATGAAAGATTCTTCGATGCTATGGAAAAGAAGTTGATCTCCCTAAGTTAAGAGGGAGCCTGGATAGAAGAAATCTCCCAAGTTGAGAGGGAGGGCATATTATAGTCATGATGGATATCTTGAAGAAGAAATTGGATAATGTATATTGGGGTGCTGTGGAAAGAAGGAAAGTAGGATCCAATTGTAGAATATGTTGCTGCATGTGAAGTAGGAAAGGAAGCTATATGGTTGAGGAAACTTTTGTTAAGATTTGTTTGGGAAGCCTCTAAGCCCCACCGTGATGCCTCTAAGCCCCACTGTGACAAATTGTGAAGTAGCATCAGGATGATTGAAGACCCCGAAGGTTTGTGTTTACTTATGTATTTGAAGGTTTGTTACTGATTGGGTTGTGTTTGTACATATAAATCTCTCGAAGTTTTGAAAGCATGTTTTGCATGCTTGATGATCGGGAGAGATTTGTTACCGATTTGAATAATCGGGAGTGTTGAGGCATCGTATGTAATGCATAATGCCTTGGATGACATTTGGCCGACCTGTGTGTTGATGTCTAGTTCCTGAAGTAGGGAGGGTGGCATTGGTCATAGAGCTCTGACCTTGCATTACGCACCTAGTTCCCTGGGTTGATGGTTAGCAAGTAAGCTTGATGGTACCTAGAGTGGCTGAAAGATTTAGTCCATCTTAGTCCCACCCAGATAGATTTCCCTGGTCAGGAATCTAGTCTGTGGCATCGTGTGTGCCTAAACTCTTCGTAGTTCATGTGTTTTGAGATCTTCCATGTACTTGTAAATATATGTGTAATTATGAATACCTCCCTAGTTAAGAGGGAGTGTTGAAGAATGTAACTAGGTTTGGTCTTCATAATTGTATTTGAGTCATAATGAAATGTATTTATCAAAAGAAAGAAAAAGAAATTTTTATTATTATTATTATTATGACTTATTAAAGCATGGGTTTCATGCTTGGGTCATCATGTTATAGGTCAAAGTCCCCATTGAGGACTTCTAGGGTTTATATTGAGTCATTAGAGTTATTGTCCATTTTATGAGACCCTTCTTGGGCTTTTGAATCTTGTAAAAAGAATTTTTATTGAGTCAAATAAGTCATTTGTCACCTCCACACCAAGTCAACCCTCACCTAATCAAGTCGACCTACATTAGGGTAATTTGACCCACAAAAGAGGCTATAAATAAAGTGCAATTCGATTCATTTGGAATATATCTCATCACAAGTTCGATATACGAGCAGAAGAAGCAGAAGAATACGAAATTGCAGGAGAAGGAGAAGAGTTGCAATATCGAAGTTTCTGGGGAATCCATCTCTCACAAGTGTGAATTTACTAGGCTACTGCTGGAAGGTAGAAGTCTTTGTTGCTGCATCAAGGTCAAAGTTTCTGCTGCATCTAGGTCGAAATTTTGCTGCTGCTTCTAGGTCGAAGTGCTGTTGCCTCTAGGTCGAAGTGCTGTTGCCTCTAGGTCAAAGATCTGCTATTGCTACTAGGTCAAAGTTATGTTGCTGCAAGATTGAAGTTCTAGGTCGAAGTTGTTGCTAGAAGGTTATTATCTGTAGAAGAAGGGAAGGGCTGACTTGGTGATTGGAGGAAGTCTGTGTCTAGGTAAAAGAGTCTTGGATTATCTCGTGAAACTATTGAAGGAAGAGTTGTTGACTGGGTTTTCCCCTTGATAGGGGTTTTTCCCTGGCTGTCTGCCTACATCTGGTGTTTTTGATCTTCGTGTTATGGTTTTGGTAATTGCTTGATGAACTAAGATAAAAGAAGAACACAAGAAACTTAATACGAACATAAGAATATCACAAGTAATTATCAACATAAATAAAATCTTTCTGCCTTTCTGATTTTTCAATAGAACTGAACTAGATTTAGAGGGTTGTAGCCCTAGAGGATTGGAGTCCTCACACAAGGTTGGAGCCTTGTGAAAACTAGGTTGGAGCTTGAACTGTTGAGAGGATTGGAGTCCTCAAGAAGACCAAGTTGGAGCTTGGTATAGTACAGGTTGGAGCCTGGTCGATTTGAAGATTGGAGTCTTCATCTAGGGTTGGAGCCCTGACGTATCATTGTATTTGATTTGTTATAAAGAGGATTGGAGTCCTTGCCATTATAGTTAATAAATTTTTTCTTTTGTTGTTCATTTTGTGTTCTATTTTAAGTGATCTTAATTGGTAAAATAACAATTGTAAAAGGAAATACTGATTCACCCCCTTCTCAGTATTTCCAACATCATCTGATTTATTTTCTGCTGTGCATGATAAGTTATAAAACTCAGTGTATTTGCAATTTAAGTTTCCAGTGCAACAGTTGTTTGTGTTTCTGGTTTTTACACTTAGAAAATTGTAAATCAGTTACTGGGTTTTAAGGAAATCTAACAAGAGTTTGTGCAGTTGGGGTGTCGTCTGGCCTAACTGCCTTTCTCTTGTGCTTTAGGTAGACTCTTGCTCACTTATATATAATCTTTGTAGCATATTTTTCTTTGTTAATATCAGCATCATTTTTCTAAAAAAAAGAAAACATAAGAACATCAAAGACTAATATATACAAAGAGATGTGAACACAAATTTCAAAACCAATGGAGATGCTACAGTTATCATGAAATCTTTTCCTTTTTGACAAATTGAATTTGCTTTTTAGTGCTTGACTCTGGAGATTTCATTATGTTGCAAGAGGAGATGAAGAAAAACATGCATGGCTTCTTATTGATACATAACCAAGAATCTCAGATTTGATTGTAGATGTGCTTACTTTTGATACCAAGCTACTCTGCCCTTAGAAATTTGAAGCCTGGCTACTTTGATTGTGGTGGCATGGGCGGACAAGGAGAAGCAATCATCACCATGCAATGTTGAAATCAGTTTCTTGGTCACATTTGTAGGGGGAGGAAAGATAAGGGAATACAGGTATTTAGGATTGCATCCCCACCAATGTGGCATCTACATTCTTATGACTGGATGGAGGGATAATAATTTAGTTTTATTAATGTTCAACGAATGGCCAGAAAAGCAGGTTGATGGTACTAAAATGGTAACAGCAGTGTAATACAAAGTGGAAGTGCTGTATCAGCCCTTAAGTCTTAAGCTAATCAGCAATAGGTAAGGATAAAAGATCTAAGAGCAACAGCAAGATACTCAAGAGGTAAGTGGCTGGTTTGAGAAGGAAAGAATACAGAGAAGAAATGAAAGAACATGAGTGAAAACTCCATCTCGATAACAGAGCATGACAAGTGGTGTTGAAGCTGGATGCAACGACTGAAAGAAAAGGGAGGGAAGTATTATCATCCAAGTCTGTAATCACTGTGAATCTAAGCAAAGGCTCTAGAACCAGCATGCCATAAATTTCTGAAGTGCAATTTCTACAAAACTGTGACTGGGAACTTTTGTTCTGTGGGCATCAGTAACTGTCTCTAACAATATTTCCAAAATGGGCAGTTGTTTCCAATGACACTTCACATATACGATTGTCCATAACAGGAAGTTGCACTCTCCAGAAAAAATCAAAGCACTCACGTTTGGAAATAGGTCAATATTTACTATAATGAGTAAACCTGGTTATAGGTTATAGATTCAGTTACAGTAAATGGGAAAGAGAGAGTTCAAGAAACAAGGCAAAATGTGCAATGTAAGAAAGTGTGCCATGGTATTTACAAGTAATATCCAAGGAAAAAGTAAAGTTTCAATTTCAACCAAGAAAAACATATATGGACTCTGGAGTATGCATATTTTGTACAATGTTTATTTGATGTAACGGATAAAATGGTTAATATGCGCCAAGATAAGCATCAAGTTTTGTTCTAAGATGGTCAGTGCCTTACTGCCAGTATTGAACACTGGATTTCTCATGCAACATAAAATAGGTTCAAGCAAAAGCATTGCTAGTTGCCTAAACCATGTCATCATTCAGTTTGAATATGAGGAAATATAGGCATGCACCAAAATGGCAAGAGTATTTTTTTAAATATCAGCAATTGATGTCTGAGTCAAATAAAACTGATATTCTTTGTGTGTCTTTTTCATAGACATGACTTACTGATTTTCAACTTTTGAATTGCTTTAAGAAAATAGAGAAATTAAAGACATCATTAAAATGCAATTGGAATTGAATGTATTTTGATGTCATTTATATTCATTGGTTTCTTTTCTCCCCTGCAATTCTCCCTTTTTCTGTCTCTCTAGCTGGTAGGTGATCTTGGTGGTTGTGATTTGTTTTGGACGAAATTTAAAATCTCTTATTTTGTTTTTCTACAGATGTCATCAAGTATCAAGGAAAGCTTGTACCACAGGCTGCAAAAAACTGGGTAGAGAGATATGAATCGGATACAAAAGCTGCTTTAACAGAGTTACTAACAATGCTATTTGAGGTTTGTTTTCTAGAGTGTAGACTCTAAACATGAAATCCTTGTACTTCCATTTTTCTGTTTAGAATGATTTTATTTATATATACAACTTACATAACCAATTTGCATACAGGCATGTGGAGTTAAATACCAGGCAGATGAAGGTCCGTTGGACGAAATTGATGTGGATGATGTGGTGGTCTCCTTAGTAAACCAAGCCAAGGATGTATCCATTAGAAATTTATTTAGCCTTTTATGTGTCCAATTAAAATTGTTGAGGTTAATTTAAGAATCATATGTTATATCTTCTTGTGGAAATATTATGTTTCCAGGAATATGAATCTTCCTGTGCTTTTGGGTACAATTTCAATAAAAATCTTCTTGACTAAACACCAGGGCAATATAGAAGACTACCTTGGATCCAAGCAAAAGGATTTGAAGAATTTCAAAGATAACCTTCTTGTTTTTCTGGACAGCCTTGTTCTTGAATGCCAGGATGGACCTTTGTTTGATCAAGTATTCATGGAGAAATGCATAGATTATGTGATTGCTCTTTCATGGTTGGTCTTTTTTATAGAACATATTCCAGAGACTATGCGATATATAAAATATAATCTACATTTGTGTTCAATTTATTTTCTTTGAAATTTTTTGGGATTTTATGTTTCACTTCGTCTGTGATCATTGGTCTTGTTCTGTTTTCAGTTCCTTTAGTCGTTTTTTAACTTTTGAGACATTAAAATATTTGATTTTTTAAATCAGTCTTGACTTTTTTGTGCTTCAAGTTCATACATCGCAATCTCTGATCATTGTTTCTTGTGTTTCATTCAGTACACCTCCAAGAGTTTTTCGACAGGTTACAACATTGGTTGGACTCCAGCTTGTGACATCACTTGTTACCGTTGCAAAAACTCTCGGTGGACAGCGTGAGACTACACAACGCCAGTTGAATGCTGAGAAAAAGAAAAGGAAAGATGGCCCTCGTTTGGAGTCATTGAATAAGACTTTGTCTATGACGCATGAAAAGATAACTATGGCAGAGGAAATGATGCGTAAAATATTTACAGGGTTAGTTACATAGTTTATCACAGTTAATTTTCTTAATCTTGAGCATTCAGCCCTTTTAGAGAGAAATGGAGTGGATGCGTTTTGTCTACATGAAAGGCAATTGCTTTATCTTAGACAGAGACTATCTGATGTACTTATTAGCTACATAAAAATTGGCTTCATCAGGCTTTTTATGCATCGTTATCGAGACGTAGATCCAGATATTCGGATTGCATGTATCAGAGCTATTGGTTCATGGATTTTGTCTTATCCATCCCTATTCTTACAAGATCTATACTTGAAATACCTTGGATGGACTTTGAATGATAAGGTAACATTTTGAAAGGTTTATTGCATGTGGTGCCCCCCAATCTTTAATATAAGCTGACTGCATGTCTTTATTCTTGTTTTGGTAATGAAGAATGCTGCTGTCCGGAAAATCTCTATAATGGCACTGCAAAATCTATATGAGGTGGATGATAATGTGCCATCACTTAGCCTCTTCACAGAACGATTTTGTAACCGTATGATTGAGCTAGCAGATGATATTGATATATCCGTGGCTGTTAGTGCCATAGGACTCTTGAAACAGTTATTAAGGTAATTTTTTTTTAAATATTTCTACATCTGTATTTATAAATAGTAGTCTTTGATTAGAAATTGATTTTGTTTTTTGTATATGTTGTTATCTACATTCCAGGCATCAGCTTCTCCCAGATGAGGACCTCGGCCCACTGTATGACCTATTGATTGATGAATCACCACTCATTCGCCGTGCTGTTGGAGAATTAGTGTATGACCACTTAATAGCTCAGAAATTTAGCAGCTCACAGCCCATGATGAAAGGTATTAGTATTCATAATTTCATAGAATATTCTTTAAAATGCTTTACACAGGAAGAAATATAACTAATTACTCATCCCTATTGACTTGGTAGGAATGGAAAATGAGTCTGAAGTTCCTTTAGGCAGGTTGCTGCAAATATTAAAGGAGTTTTCCACAGACCCAATTCTCAGTGACTATGTGATTGATGCTGTCTGGGAAGATATGAAGGCAATGAAAGTAAGCTAAGAAAGCATATTTGGACATTTTAATTTTAAGCGGTAGTAGAAGATTCTAAAAATCAGTTTATGCTGTTTCATTTTATGGTTTAAATCTATCTGTGTAAGATCAAGCATGTCTCTAATGGGGCCACTGTCTAGAGTTTTCATGTTTGGGTTTTTTACTTGACAGGATTGGAAATGTATCATTTCTATGCTTTTAGATGACAATCCAAGGATTGAACTTACAGAGAAAGATGCCACAAATCTTGTTCGTGTTTTATGTGCTTCCATGAAGAAGGCAGTAGGAGAGAAGATTGTTCCTACTGCTGATAACCGTAAGCCTTCACTCAGCAAAGCTCAGAAGGTATATCCTAAGGACTGAAACTCTCAATTTCATTAAGAAAACTGAAATGAGATACTTAATGGTTTCCCAAGTTCAAGGTTACAAATTCCATGAAATACTGCATTATGACATTACTGTACTGTGGCATTCTTAATTAACATATATTAAAGTAGAAACACCCCTTTATTGCAATTTCATAAAAGAGCTTTCAATTGTTGTTATAAGAGATATTACTTCTTGCCTATTGACGACTCCATTAACACCATCTTCCTTGAAAGCTTAGCTAATATGTATTGAATATGTATGTATGTATGAGGGAAAGGAGTATTTGTTAACCTATTTAGTTGATGCTTGAAAATGGTTTTTTTCCTTACAAATATGTTAGAACCTAAGATACTGTTGTAACTGCTAGTGATAGAATACTTGCTGTGTATTTGTTTTGAATAATTGCACATAGACAACAACTCAGAGACAAATGTCTTATGAGGCATCACCTGCACCAAAAAGATTTTCTAATATGGAAGTTGGCTTTGTGGTGCAAGTCCCTAGATTGATTTGATAGTTTGAGACCTTTCATTACCTGTGGTCATGTTTTGTTAACCAAAGGACCAATCCGGGGTATTTGGCAAGGTACCCAGCAATGTTGTGAACATTGGCATTGGGATAAAATCGGCAAGGGCCCGGAAAACCAAAAAATCGGGAAAATATCGGTAAAAATCAGCAAAACATCGGCAAAATCAAGATACCATCAAAATATCGTTAAAAATCGGCAAACACTGGCCAAAAAATCGTGATTCCGAGATAAAATCGGGATGTTATTGAAATGTCCGCAACAACCAATTATGTTTTTCTCGGGATAAGTGCTAGGGAGACTCACTTTTTGATGTGGTAGTTGGGACACATTTCACACATTACCCTTTGATAAGGGGCTGACTTGTTGAGGGGATGGGCACATAGGACATATGGATTAACCCAGTGTTGCACGAAACGTGCCCCCCCCAAGGATCCAAACCAGGATCCGCGACCCGTACGGATCCGTGGGGGATCTGTCGTTGGATCCGCGGTTCGGAATTTCGGAAACGCGGATCAGGGCGGCGAAGACGGTTCCTGGAAATTCGGAACCGTGCCAGCTCCGCGGATCCGATGACGGATCCTCCTCAGATCCACGGCGAATCGGGCACGGATCCCAAGCAGATCCGAAGGGAGATAGGCGGTTCCATAGGGTTCTAAATATTTTTATTATTTTTTCTTTGACTTAAGTTGGGTTGGGGCTTCTCGGACGCTCCCAAGGTGCTCCCTTGATGCTTCCTAGATGCTCCCTCATGGTAATGTTAAATTCTTAAAGTAAAAGTGACATTCTCCTTTATTTTTCATTTTCATCCTTTTACTTAAATTTTTAACATTACCATCAAATGACTTAGGATGGTTGAGAGTGGTTCCAACCTCATTGGACCTCATATGGAGAAAATAGAATTTCATATCCTATTCAAAATTCAGTAGACTTAACAGTTTTCAGGAATTCAGGATCAATGGGATTGTGGCATTTCATTAGATTATATCAAGTATGAAGGTATGCGATTAGCATTTAATCAAGAGCACCAAAAGCTATGTTGTTAGAGGCCTGGTATCAACTTCGTTGAAGCTGGATAATGGATCAAAGCTGCATTCTATATGTTCCAGGTTTGAAAAGGAGTTTGCTTTTTATTGTTTAGAAGATAAAAGGTAAAGAATTGATTTTGTTGATGGAAAAGTATTGGTTTGGGAAAAAGACTCTAGTATTGATAAAAGCTAGGGTTATTGGAGTTTGTGAATCTAGTAAAACTAGGTCTAAAGAGATATTAGACCTCATTAGTTCCGATGTGTGTGGGCCCATGTTTGACAAATCACTTGGAGGTCATATCTACTATGTGACATTCATTGATGACCATATTAGAAAGACATGACTCTACCTTCTCAAGACAAAAGATGAATTATTTGATAAATTCAAGGAGTTTAGCGCTGAAGTGGAAATAAAAACTCTGAGGTTTGACAATGGTGGGAAAATACACTTCTAAGGAATTGATTGCATATTGTAAGGAAGTAGGTATTAGGAGGGAGCTCATTGTTCCCTATTATCTCGAACAAAAATGAATTGGCTGAAAGGAAGAATAGGTCAATTGAAGAAGGCATTCGAACTATGCTCCTTATGGGGAAAAGCAGCGATGACAGCGGTATACATTCAAAATAGAAGTCCTTGTAAGAGTCTTGATAATACTACAGCTGAAGAGGTATTCATAGGAAAAAAAGCGGAGTATGGACCACCTCCAAATCTTTGGAAGTCCAACATAATTTCATGTTCCGAAAGACATCTGCTATATTCTCAAGGAGTATGAAGGAGGACCTCTCAAGACAAGGTTTGTCAAGGAACAAAGGTATGCTTTAAATACATCGATTTCTGTATATTGAAGGATTATTCATTTGACAGTCTATTACTAACATTGTTATGTCTAGCTATTTTGAATCATAATGATTCTTGCTTTGGGTGATTCATCTCTTGATAAATCTACCCACCCCACTCAACTGGTTTTGTAGAACCCTAGATAGGGTCTGGAAAACCCTAACCAAAGGGTATGCTAATGTGAATGTCTAAAACCCTAAATTGCTTAGGGATATTGTGAAATGCTATTTGAAGTTTGATGATGTCATGTTTGGGATTTTGGTATGATGAGGAAAACCTAACTTGTTAGGGTTGAATGATAAGGTCGAAAATCCCGAACCTTTGAAGTTTTGGTAATGTTGGGTTTGCTATGTTTCTACATTGAAACCCTAGCTCATTAGAATTTGGTGGAATGTGTGAGCAAGACCCTTATATTGTCTTAGAAATGATTTCCTTGGTATGTGTGTGTTTATCTGATCAAACCCTAGTGTAATCAAGATTGTTGTGTATCTAACTCTTATTGATCATTGTGAAGTTGGGTTTGACTAACACATGATATGAAATGCCTTTGCATGATGATGAATCCCTAGGTATATATAGATATGTCCTTTTGGTCAAATCCCTAGCTTGGTCTAGGTCAGATGTATTAATGTTGTCGGACATATGATATGCTTATGCATGGTAATGAATTCTTGATACATGGGTTGACCTAGTTATTAATGGTCATAAGTTTTAGGATTTAATGGAAGTCCTTGTCTAAAATTCTAGGATGATATTTGGAAATCTAGGGTTTTGCAGCGAAACCCTAGGAGTAGTTAAATTGACTAGTATGTGTGATGTAACAATCTGAGATCTATTGATTGTTGAGATTGTGAAAATGAAATTCTAGGGGTTTGGAGTTGAACCTTAGTCGAAGTGAAAATCTCTGATGTATGATGACAATATGATAATTTGAGATTTGTGAAATCTGAGTTTTGGTTGGATTTGATGGTTGATCAGAAATCTAGGGTTTGCAACTAACCCTAGTGGAAGCTGTTCATGTTAATGACTAAGATGTGATTGACTTTGATTGATTCTTTTGTATGAAATTTAGGATTTGTATGAAACCCTAGTGGGAAGTCTAACGTATGAATTTTGAAAGGTTATTAGATGTAATTGTTTCTAGGGTTTGCTGTATGTTAAAGTAAGGTATGTCATACCTTTGGAAGAAACATTGAACCCTAAATGGAATGAAAGTTGCTGTGAAGTAGTCTTGGGTTTATGAAAAGTCCCTAGTAAGATGTTGAAGAGTATATGTCTCTTGTTTGTAATTAAGTCTGGGTATTTGATATAGTTAAAATGCCTCCGTGATTTTGATATGACTAACTTCATGCTTCTATAGATTTGGTTGTACTTGCTATCTAAGTTGTGTAGGTACACAATCTTCAACTTGGTGAAGATGCTTGATGTGACAAGCATGACGAGGATGATAATAACTCTGATGAAATGGTTGGAAGCTGTGAGAGATTCTTCGATGACGAAAAGAAGAAGCTCTTCTGTTGGAGGAAGCCTGCGTAGAAGAGATCTCCCTAAGATTAAGAGGGAGCCCGAATGAAGAAGTGCTTCCTGGTTGAGAGGGAGGGCATAGCTTGGTGTTAATTGAAGAATGAATTTTGGAGGATATGTTGCTACATAAGTAGGAAAGGAAAGTATATGATTGAGGAATCTTCTATTCAAGATTCGGTTGATAGTCCTACTGAATTGAGGAGAAACATCTAGAACGACCTCGAAGGTTTGTATATGATTATGTACATGTGAAAATATATTATTGATTGGGCTTGTGTTTGTACAGGTGAATCTCTCAAAGTTTTTGATAGCATGCTGGTTACCAATCAGTTTGATTGGGAGAGATTGGTCATCCTTGATTTGCAAGATCAAGGGACGTTAAGGCTTTGTGAGTGAAGCATTGCCTGGGAAGACATCTGGTCAGCACTTTGTGTTGATGTTTGGCTCCCGAAGTTGGAAAAGTGGTGTTGATTATTGAGCTTTGTTTTGGATACACACCTGGATTTTTGGGTTGGTGGTTAGCAAGTAAGCGTGATGGTACGTAGAGGGGCTGAAAGCTTGAGTCCATCATATTCCCACATGGATAGATTACCCCGATCATGATCTAGTCTATGGCATTGCGGTGCCTAAATTGTTGAGAGACCACTTGGATAGATTGCCTTGGTCAGGAATCTAGTCCATGGCATTGCAGCGCCTAAATTGTTGAGAGACCACTTAGATAGATTGCCCTGGCCAGGAATCTAGTCCATGGCATTGCGGTGCCTAATGTTCTTCATGGTTCATATAGTTTGAGATCTTCCATTGTATTTGCAGATTATGAATACCTGCCTAGTTAAGAGGGAGTGTTGGAAAATGTAACTATGTTCGGTCTTCATTAATGTACTTGAGTCATCATGTAATGTACTTTTCAAAAGAATAAAGAAAATTATTATTATTATTATTATTGTGACTTATTAAAGCATGGGTTTCATGCTTGGGTCACCATGTTTTAGGTCAAAGTCCCCATTGAGGACTTCTAGGATTTATTCTGAGTCAATAGAGTCATTGTACTTTTAAAGAGACCCTTCTTGGGCTTTTGAATCATGTAAAAAGGTTAAGTATTGAGTCAAATATGATTTATGTAACCTCCACACCATGTCAGCCTAGAAGATCAAGTCGGCCTAAGGACCCTATTCGACCTCACATGGAGCCTATAAATACAAGCTCATTGAATTCATTTGGAGCATCATTCTCTCACACAAGTTCAATATGTCTTGTAGCTAGGAAAAAGTCTGAAGTTCTCTTGCAGCTGGGAAAAGGTGCAAAGTCTGTTGTTGGCAAGTCGAAGTGAATGCGAGTTTGGGGAAGTCCAACGAGAAAGGAAAAATAAAAAATTTGCCTCTCTCTCTGTCTCGTGGTCTGGATTGGGAGATTGAAGTCTCCTAAGTTTTGCTATTGCCAGAAGGCGTTTGTTGCCTAGTCGAAGTTGCTGGAAGGGGTCAAAGATCTAGAAGGCTGACTTGGTGTGGAGGGAAGGTCTGGTCTTGGTGTAGGGTGAAGAGTCTCAAAGAATTCTATTGAAGGGAAGAATTATCTTGATTGGGTTTTTCCCTGACATAGTGCCTATATCTTGTGTCTCTTGTTTTGTGATCTTCATACACACATATTATGGTAATTGCTTGATAAAAGATAAGATAATAAAGAAGTAAAAGTAGCCAACACATTCACAAGTAATTATCAAGAAAGGAGAATCAAACCCTAATATAATTACTTTTATTTCCAACAGGTGTGTGATACACTCTTCCTTATATCAAGAAGAATTACTTCTTTGTCCATTCAAGAGTGTCTTCATCTAGCCTATATCTTCATCACCTTGAACCTTATGACCTAGAATATCTTAGGTATCATTGGGAAGACACCCTTGTGGTGAAATTCCACAAAAGAGCAGGAGGAAGATTGTTGAGGCGACAGTGGCATTCTACCTCATTGTTGCAACAAGGTTTAGTCCTTGCCTTGTGAGTCCCCTCACAAGGCTTGCTAGATTTTGAGGCAACAAGCACCATGCCCTCTATGTACCTTGATGTTAGTGGTATTGATTGTTGAACTCATCTCTCATGACCCTAGTAGCAATGTACCCATTGCTCAAACAAAATCTTGACTTGACATGTTAACCTTTTTCTATCTTATTTAAATGCTTAAAGGGTGATATTATCTTAAAAAGGCTTAATTTGGCACGTGCCTTCGATTTCCATAAACACAGCATTTTTACAGTAAATTGTAGTCAGTGTTTATGTCTAAGGAGAACATTGATAACCCATGTTTCAGTCCCTCATTTGTAGCGTTAAGCAATATTTTAGTTTCAGGCCAAGTTTCTGTAAGATCTTGCTCATCATCATCCCCACTGTTGAAAGCGTATTTTCCCTTGGTTTCTGATCAACAATCTCATTAGGTTGTACATATTTGGCCATTGAAGGTTCATGCTCCGAATCTTGAATCAGTGTTCCCATTTTAACCGACTCTGTTCGTTCTGAATCATCGACTGTTTGAGCTTCTTCCACCTGTTCCTTTCCTTCAGAATTTTCAGATGGATGCAAGTCATCTTCTTCCTGCCAACAATCTCCATTTGTAACTTCTGCAGAAATATTTTCTGGAATTGTATTTTTAATAATTTCATCCTCTCTTTCTATAGGTTCAGATTTCTGTTGTTTCACATTATAATATTGCAAGCTGGAGATATCATCTTCTTTGACCTTAAGGTCAGCTTCTAGAGTAGGTGTTGAATCTGGAAATTCAAGAATTCTTATCGATTTTGCCAGTATTTCTCTCATTTCTTGTAATAATTCTCATCTATCCATATCGTCATAATCTTGGGAATATGTTCCCATGATTTCTGGACTTAAACTTTAATGGATGAACAGTACAGTGGCTAGTCGAGGAACAAACTGCTCTGCTACCACTGTAACGAACAAAGTCCGTATACTTCAACAGTATACTTTGATGCCACCGTAACAAACACTATTGCTGTTTGTACTTAAAATGTTATATACACAATTGTATATATATATATATATATATGGATAAAATGAATAGGATGATTGTTACAATAAGGGGCTCCATTATAAATGCTAGGCGGGGTGCTCTTTCATACGAAGAAATGTGTCTTTTTGATAAGACGCACCTTTATACATTTTAATTAATTATTACGCATTATTATGTTTGTTACATTGCCACCCCATTAAGGGATGCTTTTTCCTCAAAGCATAATGAAAGCAATTCTCGTTTTGATGCGTAAATCACTTCGGCATGTGTAATTTTGTCATTAGTAATATGTTGGAATCAGGGTTTATCCATTTCCCTTTCGATTTTCTTTTCTTTTTAAATTTTAATATTTTTTAATATATTATTATGTTATATGTTATTAATTATTTTTTTAGAAAGTAACTTATAAACAGATTGTAAAGTAACTTTATAATTTTATAATGTAACTTTAATAATTTTTATAAAGAAACTTATCATTAAAATTCTTTTATTTATATTTATGTTAGTATATTTATTACTAACAGTCACCATAGTTTCCTACAGTCGTGTCCATTGTAACAGATGCATTCAGCATACCATATGGTTGTGACAGATGCCTTTGACATGGTTCGACTGCTCCATATCGAATCTGCATCTTGAACTTTTAGACAAAAGGACAAGAGTTGAAAGAGGAATTTGTCCTCAGTGTTGTCGCCAGTCCAGTAAATGATCTAAATGGTGTTTTCTGGTTGTAGAAAAAAAACGCTGGATGCTCATCAACAATAATGATGTTTCACAAATTCTGTCCGAGAATTGAGAGGTCCTTCACTGCATTGGGGACTCCTTCAACTTTTCTGCAATGGCGTCTGTCAGGCAGTGGTTTGGGGGAATTATATTTCGGTATGTGATATTGTGTTTCAAAGGAGGCAATGAATCCAGATCTTGTCGACCACATCATTTGCATAGGATTTGAGTCCCGTCGCGAAGATGACAATCTCATACAACCCTGTACTACCTAATTGCTGCAACAATTCATCCACGCCAGGCCTTTTTTCCACACAGGGTTCTGTTGTGGCCCTCAAGACATACGCTAAAATCATAGCTAGCTGGCGGTTGCATAAAACTGACATGAATCAAAGTTCCATCCAAGTGTAACACCAATGTTTTCCTATTTGGATTTTCTCCTGACATGGGAGGTAAAATGCCACCCTCCTGGCAATTTGAAGGCACAGGCACCTGTGGCTCACTAACATGCACATATGATGATTCATCTGCATCTTGGCAGAGTTCTCCATTGCCATTAGGGTTGGCGTTGGAAGACTGCATTTTGAAGAAAACCCTAGCTATGCCACCCGTACTGAACTCCAGAATTGGATATTGAATTAATGAATGAGCTTCCTGAGTGTGGCCCTTCGTCACTAGGACCATGAAACAGTGGATGAAAGCTGGATAAACTACAGAGTAGTTAATACTTGTACAAGTCTAAGGAATTATAAATCCACAAATACAACTTGCTGTATTCATGTCTGTATCGCACTGGCCACCCTCTCTGACCTTTGCATTAAAAAAGAGAGAATTTTCATGCTAAAATGCCTAAAATTATAATTGCGTTTAAATTTGAACACAGTATCGTATAAAAGATTAAGAGCCCAACTATTGTTTGAATTGACAGAGGTCTGGGGTTTGAAACTCGATCTTAAATTGAAAAAATTTCATGCACCGTTGAAGAAAGAATAAAGAATCCCTGCATTAACCATGCCTTAGCAACTTTTCTGTTGCAGACGAAGAGTGCTTGATAGCCTGAGTCCCAATCATTCGTTGGAGGCATTGTTCCAAAATCCTCAGATGCTTGATTCTGGGGCGCAAACCTTGAGGGATGTTAGGATTACTAATGACAGGAGCTCCCTGATGAGAATCCACAGAGAACGGATCCCAATGACTAGCAGTTTCAATTTCAAGATTGCCATCGAAATTGAACATTGGATCAGTGATGCTTTTGTCCCAATCTAGTTCACTGCCCTCAGCTGTTGTCCCTGCATCAGATGGCAATGGATTGAATTCTGTTTGTAATTTTACAAAATCCAATTTAATTTGTTGTAAATCTGTGTTTGCTTTAACAAGATTGTTTTCTTTCTCTATTGCTGCAAGTTCTTGCTACTGGCCTGTATGTCTTGATTCACTTGAGTTTGTTGTCCTTGTACTACTAGTTGGGCATGCATTTGTAGCTGCAAGGGCTCTGTTTAACCTCGCCCATTGTGATACACATGTTGAGCTTAATTTGGCACGTGCCTTCCATTTCCGTAAACACGACATTTTTACAGTAAATCGGTAGTCAGTATTTATGTCTAAGGAGAACATTGATAGCCCATGTTTCAGTCCCTCATTTGTATCGGTATACAAGATTTTAGTTTCAGGCCAAGTTTCTATAATATCTTGCTCATCATCATCCCCACTGTTGGAAGCCGTATTTTCAACTGGTTTCTGATCAGCAATCTCATCAGGTTGTACAGATTTGGCTATTGAAGGTTCATGCTCTGAATCCTGAATCAGTATTTCCATTTTAATCGACTCCGTTCGTTCCTGATCATCGGCTATTTGGACTTTCTTCCACCTGTTCCTTTCCTTCAAACTTTTCAGATGGATGCAAGTCAGCTTCTTCCTCCCAACAAGCTCCATTTGTAATTTCTGCATAAATATTTTCTGGAAATGTATTTTAATAATTTCATCGTCTTTTTCTATAGGTTCAGATTTCTGTTGTTTCACATTATAATATTGCAAGCTGCAGATATCATCCTCTGGCACAAACGCATTCAAATACTCAGCAAATTCGTATTTATTATTATTAAAAGATAGAAGATGATTAGAATTTGTGGGAGGCCCCTGGGTGCCTCTTGGTGAATGGGTATGATCTTTGATCATGCCCTTTGCCTAATAACTACTTAACTAACTAATTTTTATATAACATTGCCTTCGTCCCAGAAATTGCTTTGTCCTCAAAGCATATGTAACGATGGATGTTGTTGACGAAATGCTTCAGTCTTCCAAGAAGCTTCTTCTTCTGGTAAGTCCTTCCACTTGATCAAGTATTCCTTGATTACACGAGATCGAAGCTTCTTTTCTCTGGTGCATATGATACCTTCTGGTTCTAAAATGACCCTTCATCATCTAAGGATGGAAGCATTGTTTGTGCTGATTGATGGTCACCCAATGCTCTTTTAAGGCAGGATACATGGAAGACGTTGTGAACACGACTTTTATCTGGAAGTCTTAAACTATATGCAACTTGGCTGATCTTTTTGTTGATCTGGTATGGTCCATAGAACATCGGTGTCCATTTATTTTTTCCTTTTTGTTTCGAGGACAATTGTTTGTATGGCTGGAGTTTGACAAATACCCATTCTCCAACTTCAAATTATCTCTCGGTTTTGTTTCGGTCAACTTGTTGTTTCATAGAGTTTCTTGCACTATTTAAATTTTTTTTTAGGGTTTGGACAATTTTTTGGGTTTCTTCTAGTTGGTTTTTAACAGCTGGTAGATTTGTCTGGAAATAGCTAGATCTTCCATTTTGGAGGTTCATACCCATACAAAGCTTGGAATGGTCTCATTTTTGCTGACGTATGATAAGTAGAATTATAGCACCATTCAGCAAGATGCAACCACTGAACCCACTTATTTTGTTTTTCTGTAGCATAACAACGTTGGTAGGCTTCCAAACATTTATTGACAACTTTCGTTTGTCCATCTGTTTGAGGGTGGTAACCAGAACTCATATTAGGTAGGTTCCTATATGGTTGAACAATTCCTTCCAAAAATTGCCCTTAAATTTGGCATCTCTATCACTCACAGTGACTTTCGGAAAACCGTGTAATTCATAAATATTTTTGCAAAATATCTCAGCAATTTGTTTAGCTGAGTCTGATTTCTTCATTGCAATAAAATGAGCATATTTGGCGAGTCTGTCTATTACTATGAAAATCTTAGCCTTTCCTTCCGATATAGGTAATCCCTCAATAAAGTCCATCAATATTTCTTCCCATTTTTGATTCGGAATGTTTAAGGGGTGAAGTAATCCAGGTGTCGTAATATTTTCACTTTTATTTCTTTGACATTTGTCACATTCTGCTACATATTTCTGAATATCGCGACTCATCCCCTTCCAAAAGAATGATTGTCGTGCATTGTAGTAAGTTTTAAAGAATCATACATGTTCGATTGGCAATGAATCATGTGACTCCTTGAGTATCTTGGATTTAAACTTGGAGTTTGAATTCAGATAGATTCTTCCTTTGTACCATAGAATATCATTCTTCCATTCAAATTTTGAGTTGTCTGGAAGGTTATTGATTATCGCAGTTATTTCTGGATCCTTGGCATACTCACTTTGAATCTCATTAAGCCATTCAGGAACAACAACTGAGACTGCAAGTAATGCTGGTTCTTTGTCCTTCCTAGACATGGCATCTGCTACTACATTGTCTTTTCCCCTTCTATGTAGTATCTCCATGTCAAAGGCGGCAATCTTTTCAATCCATTTTTGTTGTTCTTTGGAAAGTGTTTTTTGTTGAAGGAGGTGCTGGACACTGTTATGGTCTGTTCAAATGGAGATGATGTTGAATCCGGTAATTCAAGAAGTCTTATTGATTTGGTGATGGAGAACACACTTGTGCAGTTCGATTTCCTTGGCAGATAGATTTTCAGAGTTGCAATAGTTGTTGGAGTGCCATAGATCAAAGCAGAGACAGTGAGGGGCAGAGACAATGATCAAAAGGAAGTTTTCTAGATCCGGGGAGGCAGTAACAAGGAGGCTGAGTTATTCCTAGTGAGGCAGCGCAGTGGATTGCACAATTGCTTCAGAAAAGCAACTCAATTTAGCTGGAGGACAAATCGTTTTCAGTTCCAGAGGCCGAACAAAGGTTCCAGAGTGCCGGAGAAGCAGTTTCCTTAGCAGAGACATGCAATATGACTTCATCAAAGGAAGTTGAGAGGCTTGACGTCATAGGGTCTGCGCAAGCACTGCGCAAAGGGTCGAGGACAACGAGTTTTCTGAAGGAAAGTTGTGTCGGGGTTGCTTGTGGAAGAAGGGTAATTCCCTTACATAATTTTGGCCAGATTTTCTTGTTGTTTGGATTGCCAGTTGGGCATCCATAGATTGTACTCAGATTTCACTGCTGCATAATAATAAAACCCTCATTTGCTGCACCGGTTTTCCCAAGTTGGGCTTTTCCGTGGACCTTTGTCCAAAAATAATTGTCATTTTTATTGTGTGTGTGCTAGAATTTTCTCAGTTTCCAGCACTATTTCTTCCGCAGTTTATTTGTGAAAATAACAATGTGAATTATTTGGTGTTTGCTATAGCAAATGACAAATACATTGTTAAATAAATTAACAATTAGAAAAATAAGTTCCAGTTGCTATGATAGATGAAATTTTTACATGGTATCAGAGCATGAGTGATGGAGAACACACTTGTGCAGATCGATTTCCTTGGCAGATTGATTTTCAGAGAGCTGCAATAGTTGATAGAGAGCCATAGATCGAAGCAGAGACAGTGATCTGGAGGAAGTTTTCCAGATCTAGGGAGGTAGCAACAAGGAGGCCGAGTTATTCCCAGTGAGGCAGCATAGTGGACTGCGCAGTTGCTTTAGAAAAGTGACTCGATTTAGCTGGAGGAAAAATCTTTTTTAGTTCCAGAGGCCGAACAAAGGTTCCAGAGCGTTGGAGAAGCGATTTCCTTAGTAGAGACAGGGATAACGACTTCATCAGAGGCAGTTCAAAGGCTTGACGTCATAGGGCCTGCGCATGCACTGCGCAGAGGGTCGAGGATGAAGAGGAAAGTTGTGCCATGGTTGCTTGTGGAAGAGGGGTAATTCCCTTACATAATTTTGGCTAGATTTTCTTGTTGTTTGGATTTCCAGTTGGGCATCCATAGATTGTACTCAAATTTCACTGCTGCATAATAATAAAACGCTCATTGGCTGCACCGGTTTTCCCAAGTTGGGTTTTTCCGCGGACATTTGTCCAAAAATAATTGTCATTTTTAGTGTGTGTGCTAGAATTTTCTCAGTTTCCAACGCTATTTTTTCCGCAATTTATTTGTGAAAATAACAATGTGAATTATTTGGTGTTTGCTATAGCAAATGACAAATACATTGTTAAATAAATTAACAATTAGAAAAATAAGTTCCAGTTGCTATGATAGATGAAATTTTTACATGGTATCAGAGCATGAGTGATGGAGAACACACTTGTGCAGTTCGATTTCCTTGGCATATCGATTTCCTTGGGAGATTGATTTTCAGAGAGCTGCAATAGTTGCTAGAGAGCCATAGATCGAAGCAGAGACAATGATCTAGAGGATGTTTTCCAAATCTGGGGTGGCAGCAACAAGGAGGCCGAGTTATTCCCAGTGAGGCAGCACAGTGGACTACGCAGTTGCTTTAGAAAAGAAACTCGATGTAGCTGGAGGAAAAATCGTTTTTAGTTCCAGAGGCCGAACAAAAGTTCCAGAGTGTTGGAGAAGCGATTTCCTTAGTAGAGACAGATATAACGACTTCATCAGAGGTAGTTCAGAGGCTTGATGTCATAGGGCCTGCGCAAGCACTGCGCAAAGGGTCGAGGATGAAGAGTTTTCTGAAGGAAAGTTGTGCCGTGGTTGCTTATGGAAGAAGGGTAATTCCCTTACATAATTTTGGCTAGACTTTCTTGTTGTTTGGATTGCCAGTTGGGCATCCATAGATTGTACTCAGATTTCACTGCTGCATAATAATAAAACCCTCATCTGCTGCACTGGTTTTCCCAAATTGGGTTTTTCCCCGGACATTTGTCCAAAAATAATTGTCATATTTAGTGTGTGTTTGCTAGAATTTCTCAGTTTCCAGCGCTATTTTCTTCCACAGTTTATTTCTGAAAACAACAATGTGAACTTTTTGGTGTTTGCTGTAGCAAACGACAAATAAATTGTTAAGCAAATGAACAATTAGAAAAATAATTTCCAATTGCTGTGATAGATGAAATTTTTACATGGTATCAGAGCATGAGTGACCAACCGTGAAGCTTAGAAGCGGAGGAAATAATTTCACTGCTCAGAGGGAGCAGCAGGCCGAAATTCCTAGAGGTTGCGCAATTCATTGACAGGCAGGTCGAATTGCTGGGGCAAGAATTCGTTTTTCAGTTGCAGGGTTGCAAAAAAGTCGAGTTGCTCAAGATAGTGATTCCAGTAGTTAGAGGGAGCAGCAACAACTCCAACTTATTCTTTGAGTAGATTCCTTGGTTGGACGTAGAGGGTTTTGCAGCAATAGAACCAGTGTTGGGTAGAAGAGAAAAATACACACAACAAAGGGAAAATTTCTCTTAGGGAACTTCGAGACTCAAAAGTTTGATTTTTCCAGGCAAATTGGCAGTAGTAGCTAGTAGATTTGCGCATTTCAGCAGGGAGTGCGAGTAGCAGAGCAACAAGCAAGTAGAGGGAAAGAGGGACTTTTCGACAGAGTCAGAGATGGCCATAGTAGGGTTTAGAGATCACAATAGGTTGGATGGTGCTTTTAACTGTCATTTGGAAGGGTAGGATGTCCTCCCTTGTAGATGAATACAGCTTGAAAGCCTACATAGGTAATGTGGTGGTTGTTCCCCATGATGCAGATTAGCTCAAAGAATACAGGAAGGAGATGGCAAGGGCGAAGCGGTTGATCTTGGATGGAGTACAAGACCATATAGTCTCACATCTGGAAAATAAAGGTATAGCCAAAGAGATCTCGGTAGCTCTCTCCACACTATATCAAGGTATTTCCCAGCAATGGAAGATGTTCCTGGATGAGAAGATCAAATGCATAAGGATGCAAAAGGGAGAAGGCATTGATCCCTTCCTCACTAGGATTCAGAAGGTCTGAGATCAACTTGAAATTGTTGGGGCAATGCCTCAACCATCAGAGCTAGTGCGATTGGCACTAAACAATGTCTCGGAGGATTGACAAGTGTTTGTCTAAAGTATATTGGGCAGAGACACTTTGCCAAGATGGGATAGGATGTGGGCCGATTTGCAGCAGGAGGAGTTGAGGTGAGCTCTATTAAAGAGCACCATCAGTGGCAACAGTAGCGGCGGATCGAAGAGTGTGAAACAGGAGGAGAATGTGGCCCTTGCACTGAAGGGTCCCAGTTAGGGGCAGGGGGAGCAAAAGAAGAAGAAGAAGGACCTATCTAAGGTCACGTGCTTCAGAGGTAGCAAGTTTGTTCACTACAGTACCCAGTGTCCTCTCAGGAAGAAGGACAAGTAGGAGAAGCAGAACCAGGCGACAACACATGCTGATATAAATAGGTTGTCCTCCAGGTTGGAGGAAGATTTTGCGATGTTTGCAGATATACCTCCAGGAGTGAGGTGGGGTGATTTGGTGTTGTAGCCCTAGAGATCTACAGAGACGGGCAAGGTCCTTGAGGAGTACACCTCATGGATCATTACTTGGCTACGGGGGGCCCGTAGTATTTAGTAGCAGGATGGATCAATGGCAGTTGATGTAGTCAGTACCAGAGTGACAGTTGCAGACTAGTAGTAGTCATATGCCAAGGAGCGCAGTGCAGTGTTAACAACAGAGCAAGTGGCTCAGTGTAGAGTTGACAACAATGTAGAGTCTTCAATGACAGTTCAAATGCTAGTAACAGTCAGAGACTCTGGAGACAGATGCATCATACTGAACACAAATGATTCAATATTTTGGATACTTCTTAGTTGCAGTAGTTGCAGTTGCAACAACATATGAGAGGTAGTTGCAGTGCAAATGCAAAGTTGGCAGTGTTAGCAACAACACAAATGCAACCTTAGAGTTGCGCAATAGTTGGTGGGCAGTATGGCCAAACATTAGCAGCGTGACAGGAGGTGATACAGAGATAGGGTGTTGTGGTAGGATGTTCAGCACTAGAGAGAACACAGTCCTCGCTAAGAGGGAGTGTTAGTTTATGTAGCATCGTATGTGTTCTAGCTACGAAATTTGGTGGATAGGGTAGAATGCATGAGATCTCCAAACCTAGAAATCGTTTATGGAAATGCCAACTAGAGATGACTTAATTAGATTATTAACCTATTTTTTAATGTTTCCCAAGTCTAAATTTAGGAAAGCTGGTTAATTAATTAGAATTAATTAAGTCAAGGTGAGAATAGTCTAGCACAGATAGATTCAGAAATGATCTAAGCCATCAATTAAGATTTAATCTTGGCCGTTAGAGTCCCAACAGGAAGATATAAGAAGGGATTGATGTGGTGATGGAGAACACACTTGTGTAGTTCAATTTCCTTGGCAGATCAATTTCTAGAGAGCAACAACGGTTGTCAGAGAGCCAGAGATCGAAGCAGAGACAGTGATCCGAAGGAAGTTTTCCAGATTTGGAGAGGCAGCGGCAAGGAGGCCGAGTTATTCCCAGTGAGGTAGCGCAAAGGACTGCGTAGTTGCTTTAGAAAAGCAACTCGATTTAGCTGGAGGAAAAATCGTTTTCAGTTCCAGAAAGGTTCCAGAGTGCCGAAGAAGTGATTTTCTCAGTAGAGACAGGCAAAACGAATTCATCAGAGGCAGTTGAGAGGATAGACACTGTTGATTTGGGGTAGCATCAGATGTGCTCTAGCCATGAAAATTGGTGGAGAGGCTAAAGCAAATGAGATCTCCAAGACCCAAAAATGGTTTATGGAAATTCTACCCGGTGAGAGAGATATTAAAATAATTAATATTTTTAATGGGTTTCTAAGTCTAAACTTAAGAAAATAAAAATATTAATGGGTATTAATATAAAATTGGGTTAGAAGGTTCTAAATGACATGGATCAAGCCAAATCTAATCTTAGCCGTTGATTAGAGATTTAATCTCAGCCATTGAAGACTCAATAGAAAAGTATAAGAGGAGGCTTGAGGGTTAGTTCGAAATACACCAGTGATCAGTCAGTTCGATTTTCTAGAGTGGGGTTTGCTAAGAGAAATCGAACCAGTGATCAGAGTTGCAGCGAGGGGCAGTGACTACGAGGCGAAGGTAGTGCCGGAAGACCAGCGCAGAGGCAGAGTGGCAGAGGCAGAGCCGAAGGGAGCGACACAGAGGCCAGAAGGGCCGTCATCCACGCAGAGGCTGAGGAAGTGACGGAGAGGGCCAGAGAGGTTGCACAGAGCCTCAGAGGGCTGACGCAGAGGGTTTCAGGCTGACACAGAGGCCAGGAGGGTTGACGCAGTGCTTCAGATTGTGCTGCCAGAGAGTTGTACTAAGAAAATAACACAGAGGCTGCAGCAGAGGCTGTTTCAAAGGGCTGACGCAGAGGGTTTCAGGCTGACACAGAGGCCAGGAGGGTTGACGCAGTGCTTCAGATTGTGCTGGAAAGGGTTTCGTGGGGTAGACTTTCAGAATATCTGCTTCCGAAGAAATGAATTACTGCCAGATTTTTTTTATCTCTGTCGGGTGAGCCAGTTTGGGACCCAGTTGTACTAAGAAAATATGCTTAATAATAAAACCCTTAGCACTGCTACACTGGTTTTCTTGCATTGGGTTTTTCTGGGGACGATTGTCCAAAAATAACGATGTCCCTTATGTGTTTGTCTATTTCTTTCAGCTGTTGATTTGTAGATGGTTTAGACTGAATTGTGTTTATTTCAGTATTTATATGGTTAAATAACTTGTTAAGTAATTAAACAAGTAGGCAAAATAAACCAGATAGTGCAGGAAAATTTCTAACGTGGTAGACTTAGAAATTTCAACATGGTATCAGAGGATTGCAGATCACAGGAGAGTTGAAGGCACCAACTAAATCAAGAATTTGCAGTAGAAACAGTTGTCCTGAGAGACAGAGCTGTTCCTAAGTAGAAAGCAACAGGGAAGGAGTGACGCAGAGGGCCTGCATCATCATTCCGTGCCAGAGAAAGGGTTAACGCAAAAGCAGTGAGGGGCTCACAAAGAGCCACATCATCTTTCTCAGCCAAGTAGGAGTGACACAATTGGCCAAAAGAGTGATTCAACTACTGTTGGGATTGCACAGAGCCAAGAGGCTCGGTTTCTTCAGTTGCTGGGGCATAGGAAGTTGTGGGCAGATTGTGGATTGTGATGCTGGTGGGTGCTGTTGCTGTCAAAACATAACAATACCTAACGGGACAAAACCAAGGTGGAGGGAGTCGGTACCTAGGCGGATTATTAGCCAAGAAATCCAGATCAGTATTGCAAGAGCAAAGGGATTGGAGAGGAGCGGTTTGTCAGTTGGCAGAAGAACTTCAGCGAGGGAAGTAGAGACTCAGAGGGAGTCGAAGAGAGAACTTCGAGGAGGGAAGTAGAGGCTCAGAGGGAGTCGAAAAGAAGAGCAGAGATGGCAATGAACGGACTGAGGGATCAGGACATGTTGGACGGAGCATCCAACTTTGTCATTTGGAAGGCCAGGATCCTGTATGTTTTGAATAGACATCGCATCAAGGCCTTCGCCTTGAGAACTGTGGCTATCCTAGTCGACCTAGCTGATAACAAAATCTATGAGGATGCAATGGCCAAGGCAAAATGCATAATCCTTGAGGGGGTCAAGGATCATGTAGTTCAACATATTGCCGCGAAGAATACGGCAAAGGAAATGTGGGATACCTTGATGACATTGTATCAAGGCACTTCTATGCAGAGGAAGATGCTACTGGAAAATCAGCTGCAATTGTATCAGATGCAGAAGGGGGAGCAGATAGATCACTTCCTCAGCAAGTTGCAGGAGATTCGGGATCAATTGACTTCCATTGGGGCCACACCGGATCAGGAGTTAATGTTGAGGACTACCCTGAATGTAGTCTCCGAGGATTGGGAGACATTCCTCCAAAGCATTTTGGGCATAGTGAATCTTCCAGGATGGGAAGAGTTGTGGGCAACTCTTCGTCAAGAAGAGATCAGACGACTGACCAAGGCGGGAAGTAGCAGCAAAGGTGGCCGAATCAAGAAAGAGGAGGAAGAGGATGTGACTCTGGCATATGCGGGGCAACAATGGAAGAGGAAGAAGGAGGACATCTCCAAGATAAAATGCTTCAATTGTGGGGAGCTGGGCCATTATGCAACCCAACGTCCCGGAAAGGAATAAGGGAGAGGCTTCTGACTCCAAGGTAGCGCTAGCTAAGGCAGAGAAGGAGGTAGAGGATGATGACCACTGTGCCATGAGTGCTCATATACTTATAGAGAAGAGGTGGGGAGACATCGAGCTGTAGTCAGGAGGACTATAGGAGATGTGGGGCAAGATCCTTGAGGTACCCAAACTCTTGGATCATTTCCGACTACGGGAGCCTCGAAGTGACAGTAATAGGATGGCGGATGTCGGTAGAAGCAGATGCGGATGTAGTGACAGAGAGTGCTAGAGTGCAGGGATCTGTAGCAGCGCAGCGGGGGTTGCAGCAGTGCAGGAAGGCACAAAGGGGTCTGCAGTGGTGTGAGAGGCACAAAGTTGTTGTAGCAGCGCAGAGGGAGCACAGGATAGCAATAGAGAGAGCATCGCATTAGGAGGGTTTCTAGCCTGACAAGGATGTCAGTAGTAAGGTAGATCAATTACCATCGTCTCAGTAACTGAGTTGCAGTGCAATAGTAGCAGTGGTAGTGCTATAGGCAACACGATGTAGCATGACAAGAGAGGGCTGCAATGCAAATGCAGTGTTGGGAGAAAGGACCAGCAGCAACACAGATGCAGGGGGAGCTGCCGTATAGATATAGCAATGGTAGTGGTAGAGCCATGGGCAGCAGTATAGGATGCAGCAATGCAGAGGATGTTGGCCAGCAGGCCAAGCATCAACACAGGCACTGGTGTTGGATGATCAGAGTAATGTTCAGTGGTGGAGCATTACTAGAGCACATTCCTTGCCAAGAGGGAGTGTTTATTTGGGGTAACATCGGATGTGATCTAGCCATGAAAATTGGTGGAGAGGCTAAAGCACATGAGATCTCCAAGACCCATAAATGGTTTGGGGAAATTCTACCCAGTGAGAGAGATATTAAAATAATTAATATTTTTAATGGGTTCCTAAGTATAAACTTAGGAAAATAAAAATATTAATGGATATTAATATAAAACTGGGTTGGAAGGTTCTAAATGACATGCATCAAGCCAAATCTAATCTTTGCTGTTGATTAGAGATTTAATCTCGACCGCTGAAGACTCAACAGAAAAGTATAAGAGGAGGCTTGAGGGTCAGTTGGAGATACACCAGAGTGATTAGTCAGTTCGATTTTCTAGAGAGGGGTTTGTTAAGAGAAATCGAACCAGTGATCAGAGTTGCAGCGAGGGGCAATGAGTACGAGGCAGAGATAGTGCCGCAAGATCAACACAGAGGCAGAGAGGCAGACGTAGAGCTAGAGGGAGCCATGCAGAGGCCAACAGTGACTACGCAAAGGCCAGAAGGGCCTGCGTTATCCACGCAGAGGCTGCAAAAGTGACAGAGAGGGCTAGAGAGGTTGCGCAGGGCCTTAGAGGGTTGACGCAGAGGGTTTCAGGCTGACGCATAGGCTAGGAGCGCTGACGTAGTGCTGCAGATTGTGCTGGAGAGGGTTTCGTGGGGCTGACTTTCAAGATATCTGCTTCTGAAGAGAGGTGTTACTGCCATATTTTTTTATCTCTATCGCGAGAGCCAGTTTGGCAACTAGTTGTACTCAGAAAATCTGTGTAATAATAAAACCCTCAGAATTGCTACACCGGTTTTCTCGCATTGGGTTTTTCCGGGGACGATTGTCCAAAAATGACGGTGTCCCTTATGTGTTTGTCTATTTCTTTTAGTTGTTGATCTGTAGATGGTTGAGACCGCATTGTATTTATTTCAGTGTTTATATGGTTAAATAACTTGTTCAGTAATTAAACAAGTAGGCGAAATAAACCAGATAGTGTAGGAAAATTTCTAACGGGTTAGACTTAGAAATTTCAATAGACGCCATAGGGCATGCACAAGCATTGCGTAGAGGCCGATGCAAAGGGTCTAGGAGGACCAATTTTCTGAAGGAAAGTTATGTCAGGGTTGCTTGTGGAAGAAGGATAATTCCCTTACATAATTTTGGCCATATTTTTTTGCTGTTTTGGATTGCCAGTTGGGCATACATAGATTGTACTCAAATATCACTATTGCATAATAATAAAATCCTCATCTGTTGCATCGGTTTTCTCAAGTTGGGTTTTTTCTGGGAACATTTGTCCAAAAATAGTTGTCATTTTTATTGTGTGCGTGTGCTAGAATTTTCTCAGGTTCCAGCGGTATTTTCTTCTGCAGTTTATTTGTGAAAATCACAGTGTGATTTATTTGGTGTTTTCTGTAGCAAACTGGAAATAAATTGTTAAAAAAATTAACAATTAGAAAAATAACTTCTAGTTGTTGTGATAGATGAAATTTTCACAAGATTAGGCAAAGCACCTGCCAGATGTGTTCAAGGTACATGAAGTGAAAGGACTGTAGTGCGCACTTTCGACAAGTAAGTCAAGTGTACTTTATTCGGGGAAAGATTGGTTATCATAGTTGTTGATACCAAGCCCTAGTCATTCTTGTATCAAGGCTGATTGTAAGGGCCATGATCCCTGGTACGGGAGACCTAAGATTGTTGTATGAAAGTTTGTAATATAACAAGTTGTGGGTTATAATTTGCCTTATGTACTAGTTGATTGACTGCTATATGTTATCCAACTGTGCAAATTGCTTGTGTTGTGGCATCTGAGTGTGTTTGTGATTGTGATCTTAGAATCAAACCTAATTCTTAAGTGCATGGAAAAATCGACACAAAGGTGGTTTGCACTTGGTGTTAGTTTGGTTATATGCACCCTTAGGTGCTATATAAATGAGAACTTTTGCATATTTGTGTATAAATAGTTTGGATTAATATGGATGCACATGAATACAAATGTTTCTTTAAAATTTGAATATTTTATGTATTTTGTGGTTTTTTTACCAGTTCCCTGTTCGGGGGGTCTACCGGTTTGGTTCTGGTAACATTGGTTAGGACCACTAATCTGCCTCGATGGTTCTCAGTTGGGTCTACTATTGGGCGGACACTCATACAATGGCTGTTCAATTACTGGTCAAAGGAAGTTGAAAACCCTCATTAGTGTTCAATTGGTTTGCATTACAATCTCCTTGAGTTGGATTTACACATTACAACAAGAAGATTGTTTTTTGATTGGAATCATAATGAAGTTTACTGATGGTCAGCTACCAGGATTTGGCAAGATATCTGGAATGGCACTTAAACTTGTGCATAAGGATGTTTCTGCTAAAAAATTGTAATTGTTTGGAACGAGCATCTTGCTGAACTAGGCAGGCATTCTGCAAATATTTTTAAGTCAGTGGCAATTATTACCATGTTTCGATTGAACTCATGATGAAGAATGTTCTAGTTCTAGGGCAGTTTTGGCAAATTCAAAGATTTTCCTTCTTTAGTATAGGTTTCCAGGATCCAGTCCCTGCGAATTTGCAACCTCAGGGCTGATTTGAAATATAATAAAACAGGAGGAGCAATGTACAACATTTTACTGATTCTCAACCCCGATCAACAAGGCAGTTCAAGAGGAAAGGTACCAAATGTGTGCCAACAAGTTTCACCCTCTAGGGAATTCCCATCATGCATAAACTAGATCTAAATTTATAATTTATAGCATCAGTAATTACAGTAGTTAATCTTCCGCCAATAACTTCAATGCTAATGCTAATCCCCTAAACTATTTCAACATTAATTTATGTCAAATCAACAAAACATGCTAGTACTGGAAATTATTAAAGCTTGAAGATAAAGATAGCTGAAAAACAAATTTTCAATGAGACATTTTTGTACAGCTGAAAACTTTGTGTGTGTGTCTATATATATATATATAAGAGATGAAGTTCTGTTACAAATTCTTAACTTAAGATAAGCCGGTACATCCCTCTAAGCTCTTCAAAATCCTAGCTAGGGAACCAACGATATTCCAACAAGCTAGAGTAGCACTAACAAGTTGTGTCCTCTCCTCCTCTTCCTCAACAAGTACAACACTAGGTTTTATCACCAAATCCTAGATCCTTGTCTTCTTAGGGTAGAAACCTTAACCCTATATTTGCCTCAAGACAATATAGGTAAAGTACAAAAAATAATAAATAAGAGAGTGAGAGGCTAACACTCCTACATTTTGACTCAAGTGTAAAGAAGAATAAGCTCAATTGCATGAATAATTATGAGATCATTATCTCCAAAGTGCATGAATAATTATGAGATCATTATCTCCAAAGTGCATGAATAATTATGAGATCAAGAATAAGCACAAGTGCATGAGTAATTATGAGATCATTATCTCCAAAGTTTTGTATCCAAGATCTTACAAGAGAATCTCCCAACAAAGATGTCCTTTTTCCTCTTCATAATTTTTCCTAGGTTTCCTCATGAACCTTATGTTAATTTTTAGGGCTAGATCATTCTTTGCTGTAGATAATTGCATTTTAAACTTTTTCAACATTTTCACAATATATACACCACATTATATCATCATTAGCGATTATGTAGAGTGAACAATAACATCAAAAATGCAGCGGAATAGTAAGGAACAATAAAAGAAAAGCATACACAATAGAGACACCTGGATTTAGGTCAGTGATCAGGGAAAAACTCCACAAGGGGGAAAATCCAACCAAATTCTTCTTAGATATTCATCAAATGTTCAGTTGAGATACAATGTACAAATATCATGAGGCGTAAGTTTTTCATCAACAATCACATTAGGCCACCTAGGGCCAATCCTGGATCATACTAGATCCTCATGAGATAGCAGCAGACATACCTCTCAAAGAGGTATTGACAAGCCATCCTAACTTTGTCACAAGAACTACTGTCAGCATTGTCATAAGCATCATTGTCATATACACTGTCGCATCTGTCATAGAGGCACTATCACAATTGTCATAGAGGCACTGTCAAAACTGTTGTTGTCATATAGGCACTGATACAACGGTCATAAGGATATGATCATACATCACATCATAGGCACAAATGTCACTGAATCAAGGATCACTGTTATTCATCTTAGCAAGGATCAGTGTCATATTTCTGAACAAGGATCACTGTAATACATCAAGGTCACTGCCATATAACAAGATCACTGTCACACATCTGTCACATTAATGCCATATATATATATATATATATATCACTTCCATCTTTGTCACATGGACACTGCCATATATCATTGTAATAAGTACTGTTAAGAATCATTGTTACATATCACTGTCAAGACTCACATCATTGTCAAAATTACTAACATATATAACTGTCATCCAAACCATACATCACTGACAAATTTCAGATGACGATCTTTCTGCAACTTATTGAGTTAGGGTTTGATAACTAGCCCTTTTTGGGTCCTATAAAGAAAAAAAAATCTAGGGCTTTCAAGGCTACCCATTTGGCTGTGGTTTGTCACATAGAAGACAAATCATCTTGGGCACACATGGCAGCCCAATCACACAGTTATCAGGGCTCATGTTTACTGCTGTTCTATACCCATGGAATAGCCCTATCACCATATATTACCAATCAATCATATACGCTGAAGATTGAACATACTACATTCCTTGTGATAGATGTCATGTCTGTCCACAAATACTTTTTGGCCAGTGCACAAGATCCTGAAATTTCAGCCCTGGTTAGAGCTTTCTATGGCTTCTACATCAGCCCTCCTATATGGCCTTCAAACTTCTTCAATTCCTTCGTTTGATGATCTAGGGTACTGCGACCTTGTTTCTGCTCCTTGCTAGGCCTCTTGGCCCTCCTAAAATAGAGATTTGGTCTGCCTTCAAGACACTGAAACATAGCAGCCCTTGTCACAGAAATTTAGTCACCAATCCATGCTTAGAAAACTGCCCAGGAAAGTCTCAAAAGTTGGCCTTGATCACTGCCCAAGCTAGGCCTTTCAAACAGAAAAGATGTGCCAAAAATTCTTCCATGCCTTCTCAAGAAGTATCACTGAGGTAGGCCACACATTTAAGCTACTATAGGCTGCAGACAGGCCACAGAAAAGGCCGCATAAGATAGAATATAAGAGGTTTGTATGCCACAGAAAAGATGCCACATGTGCTCGAAATCCACCATAGTAGAAGTCCGAATTGCATGCCAAATGATGGAGGTAAGGTGCCAATTTCTAGTTGTTGCCATATGTGAAGAGTTGTGTCCTTTGGGGCAGGCCGACTTAAAATTTATGAGGCCGACTTGCAGATTTGTAGGGAAAATTCAAATTCAAATAATATTAAATAAATGCTTCAATGATTACTTGACCAAATAAGTTTGTGCCATTAAATAATAATAAGAGGAGAGCCAAATAATATTTTCCTTTACCCAAATTAAATTCTCTTTAACCAATTTTGAATTTTCTCTTTGGGGCAAGATGGGCTTCTTTTCGGTCTTTGGGAAATTCATCCCATAACTGCTCCAAATTTCAACAACTTAGTGCCTTTCATTGAAAAGACAAGTATAGAGAAAAAAAAGTACAATGATGATGATGATAACAACTCTCTCCTTCATCTATACATATGAGAATTGAAGGGATGTCTACAAGTGTAGTTACAAGCAACCTACAAGATACAAGTAGGGCCACAAATGTGAAGCTCTCCTCTTGCAGGTGACACATGTCAAGCTCCAAGGTAATGATGATCCTCAATGAAGGCCCAATGTAATGGTGCTCCTCAACCAAGGTACAACACCTCCAAAGGCTCTAGTGCTCCATTGCCTCTCCAAGTCTTTGTGCCATTTTTGCATCCACCCACCTACATGTCCGTCTCCTCAACCCTAGCTGGCATATGTCAATGTCAAGCGTCCATATAAGTGATCCAAGTAAATCCATGCTTTGTGGGGCTGAATGCCCTCCTCTAGAATACCAAATGCTCCTTGAACGTAGGGTGTTCTCCAAGCAAGCAACCTCTCTGTGTGGTCAACATGTAGATTGTCACCAATTTGTCTTGAATGCTCTAAGAAAGAATGTCATGCAAGCATCCATATGAGGTCTAGCAACGATGACTAAGCCACCTGCAATGTGCAAGTTTATCATGGATCAATCAAGGTCTAACCATATAGTGTGCACCCAACATCTCATGGAGCACCACTAAACATGGTGTAAACACTTTCAAAATAACCCTTGTTGCTGCCTCGCTTACACACCTAAGTTAATGTGGGAAACATCCTCAACCAACTAGGTGTGGCCTTGGTGGAAAAGCTTAGAGAAGGGGCTGTCACCTAATCCCAACTCTCTTCGTCTAGGCTCTCTCCTAGCTAAAGCCAAGAGTGGTGGACCCTAAGGATGGATTCTAAAAGGAAGGCTTATTAAGATAACAAGTTCTAGAGATAATTAAGACAATTAGAATATTCACCATTCAACAACTTGAAAGATAGTTTGAAAGAAAATAAATGATAAGCAAGTTCAAATAACTATGAGCATATAAGTATTAACAATGTAGATAACACAAATGAATTCAACAAGATAAATCCTGTAAGACAATTATATATGAGTTAGACTGGTGCCAATATACTTGCAAGAAATAATATGCTTAAAGTGAAATTATAATATTCGCATGTAAAATCTGTCTTTCAAGAGACAATAAATTGCAAAAAATGGAAAATTGCTAAACAAATGTTAGTACAAGAAACAACTTGAGAATATGAGCAAAAAGATTAAAGATATAACTTGCAAGAAAGGAAAGGTTGTACTTTGAAAGAAATGCTCAAATAAAATATAACAACATCAAATAGCCATGAGAAAAATCTTAGATAACAAGTACAAAAGAATTGCAAGTAAGATAGAATGCCCACAAATCAAGTTGATGTTAAATGAGATGATGCAAATTTAGACTATGTGAAATGCAAGATATCTTGGTTAATTTTAATTAGATGCCTAATCTATGGTGAGAAACCTCCCTTTCAAATTCCTACAACTAGGTAAAGATTGGGGTGACTTGCAAGGAAGATGGGTTGAAGAGGCACTTGTTCGTTGTTAATGATACCCTTCCCAAGATCATTGCAATCTATTTGCCTTCATTTCTACAAAGGGACAAAGCCACGAAGAGAACTGCGAGGTTAGGTGTTTTAACCTTATTCCATACACAAGTGAAACAAAAATCAGAGAAATTTGTCCTAAGTGTCTATTCAACCAAGCTTATGCTTGGAGGTGGTTTTTAGAGATGCAAGTCTAATTTAGTATGCAAGTGAAACGTAACGACCAAAAGTCGTATACGTAGTGGACATCTTTAAAATACTTAAAAGACGTAAATGTCCTCCATTGTAAGACATGTAATTGTATATTGAATATTGTTTAAGAATTGATATGAGATATGAGATGATTACAAATGAGAATGAGGGCCTGCTTATATACCCTAGGCAGGTGCAATTTAATGAATGGTCATGTTTCTAAGATGTGCCTCTTCATTACTAACTAACAAACCATTAGCTAATCAATTATTATTATATTTATATTTATATTTATTATTTTATATGAATTATATTCACAACATTGCCTCTCTCTTCAAGAAGCTTTGTCCTCAAATCTTACTGAGAATATCTTCTCGTATTTGAACTTTCATCTTCATTGATACAAGATGATATGATGCTCTGAGTTATAGACAAAATTGTCGTACTAAGAACATATCGAACATCCTAGATTAATCTTCGGTGGAATCTTCTGATCTTTGAAAATTTGTGATTAATAGTTATTGTTGGACTAGATTCTGCAAACTTCAGTATTCTTGGAACATAAATTTGTCGTTTATGTTTTGAGTGATACTGGTACGTAGATTGATTGGAAAATCTGCTATTGTGATTCAGATGTCGATAAATAATTCTTCTAATTGGACTTTCCCTTATCATGTTAGTGGTTGTTTCATGATTTCCTTCAGGCGTTGTTGTTGTTGAGTTGGCTACTGATCATTTGGAATGTGCATCGTTTGAACTGTAACTTCTGCATGTGTCTTCACTTCGTTAGGTTTATCCTCTGCTTGAGTTATGATTTTGACTGGATCGATATTTGTTTCTTTATCTTCAACTTGGATTGAAATGACTGGAGACTTCGATACTACTTCTTGAAGTTGTTCTAACTTGTCATTTAGTGATTTCTTGTCACTTTTAAGCTTCTTTATTTGCGTAAGTAAGACTTGGTTATGATTCCTTAGACGTGAAAGTTCGCCATTTTTTGAATCGTTGACTTTGTCCTTAGTATCTTTCTTTATCTTTTAAAGTTTTGATTTTCTCTAATAATTTTTGATTAAGGGTTTTTAGGCACAATTTTTCTTGTTCTTTTTCTGATACGCTCTCCTTTAGTTGCTTATCAAAACTTTCCTTTTCTTGTTTTAGTCTTTGTTTCTTAACCTTGGAATTTTTAATCTGTGAAAGTAATTTCTTATGTTGGTCCCTTAGACGCCAAATTTGTTCGTTGCTTTCTGTTGATTTTTCATGAAACCGATCTTCGAGTGTTGAAAAGTGTAACTAGGTTCGGTCTTCATAAATGACATGTAATTATGATTTTTGTAATGATGAAAATAAGAAAATAAAATTATTTTTGTAATGCTTGCTTCATGGGTTTCATGAGCAAGAGATTTTATTTTAGATGGCTCCCATTGAGAGACTTTAGGACTTGTCATAAAAATCATATAGAGTTATGCCATGTATGAAGAATGTATGAGTCTATAAAAGTGTCTAGAAGCCCTCCAACGACAAGCACAAGCTCTCCTCTTCATGTCGGCTCACCTATTTGGAGACACACCGGTTCGAGATCATAGGTCGGCTTATTTACATGCATCAACAACTATATATACATGGCTAGGCTCTTTGCATTTCCACAGTGCAGAATTTAGATATCTCTCTGAAGTTTCGGTGAACAGTGACAGTGAACAAGTTTGGATCTCCACATGAAAACAAGTTCGGATGTCTCTAAGATTTTGGGTGGATAGTGACAGTGAGAAGTTCGAATCATCTTTGCGATTCGGATGACTGTTTTAGAGTAGAAGTTTCGGTGCCCTAAACAAACAAACACAGTTCGATTGGGTGAGAAGTCAAGGAGTTCTGTTCACGTATGTAATTCGGATCACAGTTGTAATGACAAGCAAAAGAACAGTAGTTCGGATTTCAGGGAGAGTCTTGGTGCCACAGTAGAAGATCACAGATTGGTCAAGGGTATAGAAACCACAGTTCGATGCTATATAGAAGCCACAGTTCGTTGCTCTGAAGGAGCTATTATTCAATGATGTATCATTGTGTTTCGGTGCTGCTATAGTGGTCACATTTTGGAGACATTACATTAACATGTTTCGGTGCCATGTCTAGTATATCTACAGTTCGTTGAGGAGATGATCTCAGTGTTAAGAAGGTCGAAGGGGAAGAGGAGTCAAGAAGAAGAAAAAAGCAGAAAATAGAGAACTAGTGTTTTGGTCTTGGAGTGGCTAATAGGTCAAGGGTCTTGGTCTTGGTATTCGTCAATTGGAATCTCTATAAGAAGTATTTGTGCGGGTTTTCCTCTAAAAGAGTGAGAGGTTTTGGCCGTAGTTGATAGCCTACATTCTATGTCTATTGTCGATTTATGTTCATGCATTGGTTACTATTTGACGAAGAAGAACACTAATATTCTTAGAAGAAGAAGATTCTAATCTAAAGAAGTAAAAGCATTCACAAGCAGTTAATAATGGAAGAGAAATCGCCAAATGCTAATGCCCTAGATTTCTCAACATCGATATCTTTATATTTCTTCTTTGATGCTTCGTTCTTTTGTTGAAGTTTTGCGATTTTTTCCTTTAATCATTTTATTTGCATCTACTCATTCTGTTGATGTTTTTCTGTATTAAATAATCTTCCACAGCTTGGACAACCAAATTGCACTTTTTTTGAATATATGTATATCCAATTTCGTCTAGACAACTTGGACATTTAGTCCAAAATAGTGATTGTTGTGTGGGACTCATCTTGACTACTTCTTTCATTATTTTTGAATTAGGCTTCATTTTCTTGACTTGATAACATTCTTTGGTAATTTAATTTAATTTAACTTAATTTTTTATTTTTATTCTTTTAATTAATTAATTTATAATATATATATATATATATTTTAATTTTTAATTTTTTTCATATATTCTTAACAATTTTTTTTCTTAAACTCTTTTTTATTTTTTTACTTTATTTTGTTTTATAATTTTTTTTTGTTCGTCTTCTCTTCTATATATAGTTATAATCCATTTTTTTTTCTCTTTTTGGAAGTTACAACCCTAGTGAAATGTGTCTACTCACCTCTTTGGGGTATAATATAAAATATATGTCTTCTTATGTGCCTTTGTCTTAGTTAATTTTCTCCACGTAAAAAGTAAAACTTACCGTTCACATAATAGATTTTGTATTCCTTTTGTTCTTCTTTTATCTTGAAAATATCATGGACAATTACCATGGGTTGCTAAAACCACGAGCTTGTAAACCACTTAATGAAGAATCAAGATAATGTTATCTACTCTTCCTTCTCTTACGTATAGTTTTAAAGATATTTGGAAAGATTCCCTTTTGACTTTGTCATGCACTTTTTATCAATAATGTTGAACCTTTTTATATATGAATGTTCTCCTTCAAAATTTACATCGTACTATTTTTTTTACTAGAATCATTGAAATGTCAATGGCCAAAGGCCTTATTATTATTATTATTTTTTAACTCTTTTCTTTTATAAATTTTTTTCCAATTCCTTTTTTTAAGCTCTTTTTTTTTTTAAGTGGCCAAGGGCCTGACCGAAAATGGAGAAACTCCAACTCGTGTAGTGAAATGCTTTAGTTATGGTAACAAGTCGATGGCCAAAGGCCGGGATCTGCCAACTTGGCTCTGATACCAATGTAATGACCAAAAATCATATACACAACGAAAATCTTTAAAATACTTCAAAGATGTAAATGTCCATTGTAAGACATGTAACTGTATATTGAATATTGTATAAGAATTGATATGAGATATGAGATGATTACAAATGAGAATGAGGGCCTACTTATATACCCTAGGCAGATGCGCTTTCATGAATGGTCATGTCTCTAAGACATGCCTCTTCATTACTAACTAACTAACCATTAGTTAATTAATTATTATTTATTATTATTATATTTATATTTATTATTTTTATATGAATTATATTCATAACATGAAATGCCTAAATATGAGTGAAATGCTTCCAATGAGATATGTTGATGACAATGTGTTTCCAATAGAGATACAACAATGATATTTGTGATCAAGATTTACATTTAGTGCAATATAACATGAACTAGAAATGTCCATTGTAAGACATGTAATTGTATATTGAATATTGTATAAGAATTGATATGAGATATGAGATGATTACAAATGAGAATGAGGGCCTACTTATATACCCTAGGTAGATGCACTTTCATGAATGGTCATTACTTTAAGACATGCCTATTCATTACTAACTAATTAACCATTAGTTAATTATTTATTATTTATTATTATTATCTTTATATTTATTATTTTTATATGAATTATATTCGTAACATGAAATGCCTAAATATGAGTGAAATGCTTCCAATGAGATATGTTGATGACAATTGTGTTTCCAATAGAGATACAACAATGATATTTGTGATCAAGATTTACACTTAGCACAATATAACATGAACTAGAAATGATGCTCCATAAAACATGTATCAACAACTCAATGGAAATAATGAAATGGAGATTAGCTCAATGCTTTATAAATACTAACTCACAAGAAATGAAAAATGTGTATTTACATGCAATATCTCATGACAATCATTCAAGTGAAAGTTACATCATGTAAACATTAGAGAACATAGGATAATGAGTTGCTTCAATGTGTAGATAAAATGAGATAATGAACCAAAGAATGCACAATTAGATTGCTCAAAGGTAAGTTGCAAATAAATGGACTTGTAAAGAGTTACTCCAAAGATATGCTCAAAAGTGAGATACATTGTTTGTCAATAAACCAAGTTGAGCACGAATCTTCAAAACATGTATATAAAATTGCAACTAGATGACTTGAGATGAAACCATGAAAATATTAGCTTGCCAAAATGAAGAGAGCGTTAGCACATTTAAACTAACTTCAAAAAGGAGGAAAGAAAAGCTAAAAAAAACTACACAAGAAAAGAGGCCTTCTCCCAAAAGAGAAGGAGATGGATGCCAAGGGGATGGCTCCTCAAGCTCCAAGAAAAAAAGTCATTTTTAATTATTATTATGTTACAAGATAAGAGACCCTTTTATAGTGAGGAAGGGCTTCGAATTTCGAGGAGGTCTTACAAAAGATTATGGCAAATGAAACATGCATGAACTCCTCAATACGAGAATAAAATTTCCAAATGGTTTTATGCTCAAAGGACTAGCCCCTTTTAGATGAAATCTGCCCAAACAAAAGAGATAATAGGTCTGTTTTAGCCACTGTTATGACAACAATAGAAGACAACTTGCATTCACTCTCACAATAGAGATTTGTGGCCACTTTTCATGCAAAGAGAGAAGAGGAATCTCCTCCACAAGTCCACAACCTAGCAGAGGTGAAGGGACAACACTTTGAAGCTCACAACCATCGGAGAAATAAGGTTTCAAGAGGTCACGACCTAGGCAAGGTTGTCTCAAAATCAGCACTAAGGGTTTGCAAGAAAAGGGTTAATAGTTTTAGCCGTAGGTTCCATCAATCCTGCCAACAAAAGGTGAGCAAAAGCTTCAACAAGAATATGGTTTTTCTACTACAAAATAAGCCCTCAAGGTTAGTCAAAAACACCAAGAATGAGAGATCAATATCTACAAATAATCTACAAGTCTAGACCGAGGAATAAGGGGAAGACCTCTCTCCTTGCCTAACCTACAAAATGCTCTTATTAGCAAATATAATCAATGTAAGCACAACATTTAAAAGAAATGATTTAAATGGAAGAGACTTGACCACATGCTCAAGCCAAAGAGGCCTTGCAAACACAAATCAAATGATAAAACTTTGGGATATCACAATGTGGGTTCTTCCATGTTCATGCTCAAGAGTGGGTTGATTCCTCCAAGAATGTCCCCTCACACTTGAGACTTGATCCAAAAATGATCTAATATTCACCCTATGAGTGACATCAGTTGAAGATTTATTAAACAAAGGTATTACAGACTCATGTGCTGGTGTGTGTTCTGTGTTATTGAAGCAATGGATCGATCAGATTGCCAATACACAGACATTTAAAATGGAAAGACAACAGAGAAATATAGTAAGCAAACACAAAGACACAAGAATTTAATAAGGAGTTCACCCTATTCTCCAGGGCTACATCTCCGGTCCAGCTTTCAGTGGTGGCCTTGTTTTTATTCTGCCTTAAGTACAGAAATTACAATACAGGGACTCAATGTGAGTTCTCCTGAAGCAGGGTTTTGCTTGGCAGGGTGGTTCTTGGATTCCCCAAGCCACTTGAGTACACAGACTTCTTCTTCCTGCCAGCTCTGTGACCTTCTGGTCTATAGTGGAGTGCCCAAGGTGGTGCTCAGCCTGGACAGATCCTCTATGGGATGGTTCGGATCTCTCAAGCCTCTGGTGCTCGACTCTGCCTCTGGTAAGCTCGGCCCTCTGTCCTCTTTCTGCTTTGCTTTACTGCCTTCTTTCTCTGTGTTTCGTCCTCCTCTCGGGATTCTGGTTTCTCTGTCTTTGGGGTTCTCTGTCCCTCTCTTCGTCTCTTGGACTGGCTTGACTTTGTATTTTGTCTCTGTTCATGGCTTTTAGCCATCCGTTCCAAGACTATTCGGTTCCTCTTCTGCCTCTGTCGATTCACCTTCTGCAACTGCGCTTGGAGTTCCCTGTTCGGCGTCATCATCAACGCTTAGGGAGTGGCCACATGTCCTCCTCTAAATGGCGCCAACCTACTTCGTCGGTTCGTTTCTTCAGTTACGTCGTGGATGAAGTCTTTCTCCACCATGGCGGTCAAACGGATTCCAAATCCTTCTAAATCGCGGCTTATTCCTTCGTCGATTCTGCTTCCTCCATCGGGTGCGATCTTAGCCGTCCGATCTGGGGCCTCCAGATCCGACGCCATACGCACGTTTCGCGTGGTTGACTTGCTCGACCGATAGCGCGCGATCAACGACGGTTTTCTCTCACCTCCACTTGCCACGCGTCGATCGATGAATGGAATCGCTCCGCTCTCGTCCAAAACCTCTTACCGTTTGAGGGCACCTCGATCAATACCGCCGGTTTCCAAAGCGCGGGTCCCGCCTTTGTCCTTTAGCGCTTTTTCCTTTCCGCCCACGGTTCTCGGACTCACCATGCATCCAAGTGATTGGGCTTCCTCCTTCATGGCCCTGTTCGCCCAGCGATGCGCTAATCGCGCATCAAAAACCTCCTTATTTTCCTGATCCGGGGCTCCCAGGGGCTACTTTGACCTCTTGCGCAGTCTCCATGGGCCTCGGTCAGCGCGCTTTGACCGAGGTCCTCGTCGTTCCACGCTGGGTGCCATTGCCACTGGTTCAGGGTGTTTTTGATCGCTGTTTTGGATTCTTTAGAGATTTGTCCCGACCTGATACAGTCATGGTTCTTTGACAGTTCTTTATGGATCCAATTCAGATAAATTTTTTTTCTACAAAACTTCAAATAGAATCATTAAACCCACATGGGTTATAAAAATATGAGAAGGAAATCTTAGAGATTAATATGAAAATCTACTAAAACATTCCTTATCTAGAACAAATCTCTAAAACCAAATGCTAGTGTAAGATAACACTACACTAATAAATCTTTAGCAATCATATGGAAATAATAAACACAACATTACCAATAGAAAATGAAATTTATGATCAAGAATTATACCATATCCATAGAAGAATAACACCTCATAGTTGAACCCCAAAGGCTTTTATTGCATTAAAGTGTAAGTGCACAAATCATTATAGTCTCCCCAAGCACAAGAGCTCGTTTTGTCATAGGAGAATAGGAACCAATGGCTCATTTAAATAGAAAGATGGGAGCAAATCTATTAAAATTGGCAACTAGGGCCAAACTCCATGTGGGTCATCTTATTTATGGTAGCTGATATTTTTATTGGATCCCTCTCATCGAGAGGTGTAGGATTGATCTAAAGATCATTGGATTCCGATAAGTATTCATGGAGCTATGAATTTATTTCTGTTATAAAACAATTCATCAAGGTCGGCTAGCAACCAAATAACACCCACATGTGCTCAACATTTTAGTATAAAAGGAGATGACTTGAGAGTCATTTCACACACGCTTCTCTCTTGATTTTCTCTCCACTCGCTTTGGGTTTTAGTTGAAGAGAAAACTAGGAGAAGGATGACCTAGCCACAGTCCTGAAGGATGCCCTAGCCACAGTCCTAAAGTTGATGATCTAGCCGCAGTTCAAGGGAGAAGACCCTTGATTCTATACGCTGCCCAACCTGCCCTCTATGTTGCCTAAAGGAGAGACATACCACAGTGAAGAAGACCTATTCACGCTGCCCGAATACACAGATCTATCCTGCCCTAGCCGCAGTAAGGAAGACCGAACAACGTGGGTTTTCAGAGGTTGTTTCAGGGTCATATGTGAAGACCGAGTTGCAGTTAGGAGGGCTGAGACTTCCTAGAGGGTTGAGGCAGAGGAGGGTTGTTTGGGTTTGATGTGTGGGCTGTAAGCTACAACAAAGATAAATGGGACAACGTGGGCTGTTTTGGGGTCATGTTATACTCTTATCTTCAGCGTGGAGGCAGAGGGTTTACACTAGCATAGACCGCATTTCATGAGGGCAATTCTGGGCCAGATTTGAGGACGGTTAGGGATTGTTGTGTGCCCTAACCAGTCCCAGAAATTACAGCCGTAATGAAGTGACAATCAATAACGTTTGTATGTTGGCAGCAAGGAGGATAGGACATCAAGGTCACATGGTGCAACAAGGGAACATGGGACAACAACTATGGCATGGCACAATTGGGACAACAGCTGTGATGGGACAACAACAATACAATTGGGACAACAATACAAATAGGACAACGCTATGACATGGTGCAGTAATAGCCAATTGGGACAACAGTACGGTAAGCAAGGTACAACAAGCACATGGTGGCAAGCATGGTGCTGCAAGCACATTGGGCAAGGTGCAGTAAGCACATGGTGGCAAGCATGATGCTGCAAGTACATGGGACAACAGTATGGTGTTGAAGTTTCTAAGTTTACTTAGCTTAGAAACCCTCCATGCACTTTATCTGATTTATTCCTACCTACTTGTTATTTTTCTTTAACAAGTTATTTACAAAGTAAATATTGAACATAAACATCAGTGCATGCTCAACATATTATAGATCAACAACTAAAAGAAACAAGAACAAACACACCACATGACACCATTATTTTTGTACCAATGTCCCCAGAAAAACCCAATGAGGGAAAACCGGTGCAACTATCTGAGGGTTTTCTTATTAAGCAATATCAGAGTACAATCTGGGTGCTGAAACTGGCCTACCCAACAGAGAATTTCCTTAGCAGCTATATCTCACAGTTTGAGAGAAATCTCCTGGCTGAAACCCCATAAAACCCTTCTGGCGGCTCCTCAGCACAAAATTGCTCTGCAACCCTAGCGTCTTCCCAAACTGGACTGCATCAGGCCCTCTCTGTCTCACGCTAGCCCTGTGTTAGCCTTTGTTTGCCTGCGTCAGCCCCAGGAGGCCTTGTGTCAGCTCTGGGAGCCTCTGTGTTAGCTCTGGGAGCCTCTGCGTCAGCTCTGGGAGCCTCTGCGTCAGCTCTGGGAGCCTCTGCGTCAGCTGCGTTGGCCCCTCTGGTCCTTTGTGCAACACTTGGCTGGCTCTGCGTGGCCCTGCGTGAGCCCTTGCTAGCTCTGCGTCACCCTCCTTGGCTGCTGTGCTTCTCTCCCGGCACAATCTCTGCCTTCTCTGTTTCTTTGTACTCAATGCCCCTCAACTGCTCTCCCGATCACTGATTTTATCTCTTAGAAAACCCCGCTCTAGAGAATAGAATGACTGATCATCTGGTGTATTTTCCAAGTGACCCTCAAGCCTCCTCTTATACTTTTCTTGTTGACATATCAACGACCGAGATTAATTCCCTAATCAACGGCTAAGATTAGATCTGGCTTGATCCATGTCTTTTGGACCACTCTAACACAGATTCATATTAATACACATTAATATTTTATTTTCCCTAAGTTTAGACTTAAGGACTCCATTAAAAATATTATTTATTTTAATATCTCTTGATTTGTTTAGAATCTGCCCAAACCCTTTCTGGGTATTGGAGATCTCATGTGCCCCAACCTCTCCACCAAATTTCATGGCTAGAGCACATCTGATGCTACCCCAAATCAACACTCCCTCTTAGCAAGGACTATGGTCTTGTAATACTCCTCACTGAGTATTACTCTGATCATCCGACATCGGTCCCTATGCTGATGCTAGGCCTTCCTGCCCAACATCCTCTGCACTGCTGCCTCCTGTACTGTTGCCCATGGTTCTGCCACTGCCACTGTACATCTGTACGACAACTCCCTCTACATCCGTGTTGCTGCTGGTCCTTCCTCCCAGCATTGCATCTGCATTGCACCTCCTCTCATCATGTTGCATCGTGCTGCCCACTGCTGCACCGCAACTCAGTTACTGAGAAGTAAGTAATATATCCCAACTGACCTCCCTGTTGGGCTAGAAACACCCACTGATGCTGAAGCTCCCTCTGCCGCTGAGAATTGCTCCCTCTCTCTGACCTCTGCGCTACTGCAACAACTCCCTTCGTCTCGCACCGTTGCACACCTCTCTGTGCCTTCCTGCACTGGTGCAACACTCCTGTGCCTCTTGCACTGCTGCAGCTTGCTAGCCTGCACTATCTCGGGACTCCTGCACTGTAGCTCTCTCTGCTGCTCCATCCGCATTTGTCTCTATCCACATCAGCCAGTCTTGCTACTCCTCGTCGGGGCTCCCGTAGCAAGGTCTAATCCAAGAGGTTGGGTACCTCGAGGATCCTGCCCCTCATCGCCTGTAGTCCGCCTGACTACAGCTCGATGTCTCCCCACTTCCGCTCAAGTGGCATGTGTGCACTCATGGCACAATCATCGTCTGTCAAAACTTCCTTCTCTGCCTGTGCTAGCGCTGCCTTAGTCTCGGAAGACTCTCCCTTACTCTTCTTCCTTGGGCACTAGGTCGCATAATGACCCATCTCCCCACAGTGGAAGCACTTGATCTTGGATAGATCTTTCTTCTTCCACTTCTCCTGCTTTCCCTCAGATGCTAGGGCCATATCTTCTTCCTCCTGCTGAACTTTGATCCCTTTGCTGCTGCTACCTGTCTTTGATTACCGTCTGATCTCTTCCTGGCGAAGAGCTGCCCACATCTCATCCCAATGTAGGGGAGTCCCTCTGCCCAGAATACTTTGGACAAACACTTCCCAATCTTTTGAGACAACATTCAGGGCTGTCCTCACCATAAGCTCCTGATTCGGTGTCGCTCCTATAGCAGTCAACTGGTCTCGGATCTCATTCAGTCCTCCAAGGAAGGTGTCAATCTGTTGACCCTTCTTCATTTGATACGACCTCATCTGGTTCTCGAGCAGCATTCTTCTCTGCACAGAAGTATGCTGGTATAGGTTCTTGAGAGCCTCCCATATCTCAACTGTCGTTTCTTTCTCGGCTATATGTGGTACCACATGATCCTTGACCCCGTCAAGGATAATGCACTTGGCCCTCACCATCGCCTCTTCGTACTTGTCGTTATCATTGGGGTCAACTAGGATAGCTATAACCTTCAAGGTGAAGTTATTGACACGATTCTTGTCAAGCACTGATAAGATTCTGGCCTTCCAGACTGCGAAGTTCGATGCTCCGTCCAGTCTATCCTGGTCTCTTACCCCGTGTAGTGCCATGACGCTCCGCTACTTTCTTCCTGGAAGTTCTCTGTTCGACTCCTCTGAGTCTCTACTTCCCATCTGGAAGTTCTCTTTGGGACTCCCTCTGAGTCTTGATTTCCCTTTTGGAAATCCTTCTGCCACTTGTCGAGATGCCCTCTACTTTGATCATCTTGTGCAACTGCACCGCTGATCCAGGTTTCTCGGCTAGAAACCCTCGGTAACAACTCCTCTGGCCCTGCTCTGTCAGCTACTGTTCTGACTACAGTACCTCACCAGCTCCACTCTGCAATATTTTTGCAGCTTTCTAGACTCCAACAACTGCTTCTTTGTGAACTGCGTCAGCCCCTCTCTGTCCCATGCTGGCTCTGACCCCAGATGGGTCTGTGTTAGCCCTGGGATGCCTTGCATCAGCGCTCTGGCCCTCTACGTCAGCGACACTGGCCTCTTTGAGGCTCTGCGCAGCTCCCGACTTCTTCTGCGTGGCTCTGGCTGGCTCTGTGTCACACTTCCTTGGCTTTTGCGCTGCTAGAAACAACTTCTGTCACCTCGGGCAACTGTTTTCTACTGCTATTGCTCCGCTCGTCTGATGTCTTTTAGTCCTCCTGTGATTTGCAATCACGCTCTGATACCATGTTGAAGTTTCTAAGTTTACTTAGCTTAGAAACCCTTCATGCACTTTATCTGATTTATTCTTACCTACTTGTTATTTTTCCTTAACAAGTTATTTACAAAGTAAATACTGAACATAAACACCAGTGCATACTCAACATATTACAGATCAACAACTAAAAGAAACAAGAACAAACACACCACATGACACCATTATTTTGGATCAGTGTCCCCGGAAAAACCCAATGCAGGAAAACCGGTGCAGCTATCTGAGGGTTTTCTTATTAAGCAATATCAGAGTACAATCTGGGTGCCGAAATTGGCCTATCCAACAGAGAATTTCCTTAGCAGCTATACCTCACAGTTTGAGAGAAATCTCTTGGCTGAAACCCCAGAAAACCCTTCCGGTAGCGCCTCAACACAAAACTGCTCTACAACCCCAGCATCTTGCCGAAACTGGACTGCGTCAACCCCTCTCTATCTCACGCTGGCCTTGCGTCAGCCTTTCTTGGCTTGCGTTAGCCCCAGGAGGCCTTGCGTCAGCTCTGGGAGCCTCTACATCAGCTGCGTTGGCCCCTCTGGTGCTCTGCGCAGCAGTTGGTTGCCTCTGCGTGGCCCTACGTGAGCCCTTGCTGGCTCTGTGTCACCCTCCTTGGTTGTTGCGCTGCTTTCCTGGCACAATCTCTGCCTTCTCTGTTTCTCTGTACTCAATGCCCCTCAGCTGCTCTCCCGATCACTGATTCTATCTCTCTTAGCAAAACCCGCTCTAGAGAATAGAATGATTGATCATCTGGTGTATTCTTCAAGTGACCCTCAAGCCTCCTCGTATACTTTTCCTGTTGACATATCAACGACCGAGATTAAGTTCCTAATCAACGACTAAGATTAGATCTGGCTTGATCCATGTCTTTTGGACCACTCTAACACAGATTCATATTAATACACATTAATATTTTATTTTCCCTAAGTTTAGACTTAGGGACTCCATTAAAAATATTAATTATTTTAATATCTCCTGATTTGTTTAGAATCTGCCCAAACCCTTTCTGGGTATTGGAGATCTCATGTGCCCCAACCTCTCCACCAAATTTCGTGTCTAGAGCACATCCGATGCTACCCCAAATCAACATATGGTAACATGGTACAACATGCCACATGGGGCAACAATGTGGCAACATGGTGCAACAATGGCACATGGGACAGCAATGGTACATGATGCAGTACAGTGAGGTACAGTATGAGGCAGCGCTATTCAGTGTAGCAAGATGATAAGGTACAACAAGATGTTGCAGTATAGGAAGGTGCAACATAAGGTACAAAAGTATGGTAATGAGGTCCAACATAGTGATGATGGGTGCAGCATGGTGCAGCCTAAGATACAACAATATGGTAATGAGGTCCAACATAGTGATGATGGGTGTAGCATGGTGCAACACAGTGAGGTGGAGTGTGATGACGATGTACATCACAACGCATGGTGATGGAGTCACCTGGGAGAATCAGTTGAAGCAGCATGTCTTGAACTGAGTTTAGCTATTTCATGTATCATCTACTTAGATATGATCTATGCTCTTATTTAGGTAAGTCAAAGTGTTGACTTCTGTTGTATATGTACTATGTCTCTCTCTCTCTCTACTGAACTATTGAAGAACATGTACGAAGAATTGATCAAGGGTTTCCCCACATTGGGGTTTGTCCCTGGCTAGCGCCACATCTTGTGTCGTCTTGTCTTGGCTTGTTTTCTGCGATCTATGTTTATGTTCTATCTGCATTTACTTTAATGCTGATGTGATTGCTAATCTGGAAAAGATATTGAGCTAACCGTGAAAATTGAAATAAATTGCTCTATGCATAGAACATACCTAAAATTAACATGGTATCAGAGGTGAGGTGAAGACAAAGCCCAAGCAAGAGTGAAAGAGCAATCACCGAAGACAGTTGGGAAAGGACAATAGGATGAATGGATTCTTCATCCCTCTTCAAATTCACCAAGGGTGAAGTCGAAGCAGAGAATATTATCAGAATGCGGCAGCGGAAGCTTCTGATGGCCTACCGAAAGATCACTTCATTGGGAAGTCCGGATCTAAGTGTGGAAGGAAAGGCAGATGCCTTGTTTGTAATAAGTTCGACCATTATGCGAAGGAGTGTTTAAGGTATGGACACATCACTTGATGATGATAACTATTATTCCAGGGACATCTTCAAATGATCAGAGGAATGACAGGTAATGCAGGTCATCAAGGAAACGACAGACTCTTCAAAGAAAGCAAGGAACCCCAGGTATGAAGAATCAAATGTTGTTTATGATAAGATAAAGAAGCGTTATCTTATATTGGCCCTCTCCTTCAGACTCTTTGGGAATCTGGCTTATTGATTGTAGTGCTTCAAGGTACTTCATCAAATAGAAGGCTGCTCTCTCTAATTTGTTAGAGATGGAAACAATCGTGGGATTATACTTGGAGTCGATGCCACCTATCTCGGAAAGGGTGTAGGGAATGTTACCCCTCAATTGAATGAGGGTAACTCGATTCATTTACAAGAATCTCTTTTATGTACCTAGTCACAAGAAGAACCTGGTGTCCACTTCGGCAATGGAAGTCAAAGGTTACAGGGTGACATTCATCGATGGAAAGGTACGTGTTTGAAAGTGAAATTTTCAAAGATGCTTTTACTCATGGGTTCAAGGATGGCAATTTGTATCAAATTGCAGGATGGTCCATTAGGGACCATGTCAGTTGTCACATCACATCTATAGCACCAGAGGTCTTCTTATTATGGGGCCCTACCCGATGTGAGTCAAATGGTGATAGGGATGCCTGAATTCAAAAGGAGCATGAAGGTACATGTTTGAGATGTTTCGAAGGAAAATCTTGCAAAGGGACCATTCCCCTCATGTAGCAGGTCCACAGGTTTGGAACAACCCGAGGGGTTTGAGATTCATGATCAGGAATCTCATGTATGTAGGTGGAAGAAAGCCCTCTATGGCTTGAGGAAAAACACCCCGGGCTTAATATGAGAGGATTGATAGCTGTCTGATGCAGCTGAGATTCACTAGGAGTGAAGTCGATCCAAAACATTGCTTGAAGGTTGTGGATGATAGACCTCTCATACTGGCACCTTATGAGGACGATCTATTTTTGACAGGTGTAGACCCTCTCATTTGCAGAAGTAAGAGGGAGTTGGATTCTGGATTTAGAATGGTGAACTGCAAACTCGTGACTACCTTGATGGATCTTAACTCTCAAAAGTTATGTGGTAAGGATACCATACCTGTTTTGGGAAATGCCACTGAGTTTCACAAACTCATGCTAGCATTGATGTTCTTGGTGAACTCCTGTCCGGATATATGTTTTGCAGTTAGCATGTTGGGCTCATATTTGGTTGAGGCTCACTGGATTGATGCCAAGAATCACTTGAGATATCTTTAAGGCACAATCTCTCATGAATTGAGATACACTGCTGGAAATGTGACGCTGCATGATTATTCTGATGATGATTAGGCAGGCAGTGTGGAGGATTGCAAGAGCACTTTTGGGTGTTGACTTTCTTTGGATTCTGCTCGATATCCTGGATGAGAAGGAAGCAGAAGACGGTTGCTTTGAGCACTGCTGAGACCGAATACATAGCTACGAGTATGATCTTGTGTGAAGCTGCCTGGTTGTGGAAATGATTCAGTGAGTTGTTTGTACACATGATGGATACCACCTTGATCTTTTGTGTCAACCAGCGGGGGATTTGATTGTTGAGGAATCCCATATTCTATGATTGCTCCAGCATATAGACATCAGATACTACCTTATCTGGGATATGGTACATCGATGAGCGAGAAGGCTCCATGGCATTGAGACTGATGTATAGGGCATAGACATTCTGTCGAAGCCCCGGGGAAAGGTGAAATTTGTTCCTTTCCCGGACGACTTGGAGTCGTTGAGAGACCCTTTTATGAGGGTCTTGCATGATGCATGCATTGAGCTCTGGGAGCTCCGGGGGGCTTGGGGTACTTCTTGGAGCAACAAGCGACCATAGGGCGACTCACCCTCCCCTAATGGTACGCTGTGTACAGGGTGAATGGTTCAGCCTTCCCCTGTGATACCCCGTGGCAACTTATGGACATGATGAGTGGTTCTCCTGTCAAGGCATCCTACCCATGCAGTCTGGGACTCATGGGAAGTACCTCTCTTTTGGCCAATGAGTAGGGAAATGGGGTTACGGACAATAGTAGTACTATCGATAGACGCATTGTTGTATCTACCGTACTCCCTATGCTAGGATGACCTCCATTGATCTGGGATCAGTATGAGTGGTTTGAGACACTCTTTTGATATTGATCTGGGATCAATGAAACTGACTTCGGGTCAGTAAGAGTGACATAACTCACTCTCTTTTGGAACTGATCTGGGATCAGTAAGAGTGGTATGACACACTCTCTTCATATGGAATTGACTTCGGGTCAATAGAGAATGGTATGAGACATTCTTGATCAATTCTTCTTCTTCATGGTTCAACGGAGCAATGCAAGGCACTAATGGCAGAGATAGTACAGTCTGGCAGATGGATCAGCGGAGCAATGCAAGGCACTAATGGCAGAGATAGTACAGTCTGGCAGATGGATCAGCGGATGGAGTTCTCCCTAGTTGAGAGGGAGTGTTAAAATTGGCAACTAGGGCCAAAATCCATGTGGGTCATATTATATATGGTAGCTGTTATTTTTCTTGGATCCCTCTCATCGAGAGGTGTAGGATTGATCTAAAGATCATCTGATTTCAATAAGTATTCATGGAGTTATGATTTTATTTGTGTTATAAGACAATTCGTCAAGGTTGGCTAGCAACCAAATAACCCCCACATGTGCTCAATGTTCTAGTATAAAAGGAGATGACTTGAGAGTCATTTTACACAGACTTCTCTCTTGATTTTCTCTCCACTCGCTTTGGGTTTTAGTTGAAGGGAAATGTAGGAGAAGGATGCCCTAGACGGAGTCCTAAAGGATGCCCTAGCCACAGTCCTAAAGTGGATGATCTAGCCGCAGTCCAAGGGAGAAGACCCCTGATTCTATATGCTGCCCAACCTGCCCTCTACACTGCCTAAAGGAGAGACATAGCACGGTGAAGAAGACCTATTCGCGTTGCCCAAATACGCAGATCTATCCTACCCTAGCCATAGTAAGGAAGACCGAACAACGTGGGTTTTTGGACGCTGTTTCAGGGTCATATGCAAAGGCCGAGTTGCTGTTAGGAGGGCCGAGATATCTTCCTAGAGGGCTGAGGCAGAGGAGGGTTGTTTGGGTTTGATGTGTGGGCTGTAAGCTACAACAAAGATACATGGGACAACGTGGGCTGTTTTGAGGTCATGTTATACTCTCATCTTCAGCGTGGAGCCAGAGGGTTTGCACTAGCATAGGCCGCATTTCATGAGGGCAATTCTGGGCCAAATTTGAGGACGGTTAGGGACTGTTGTGTGCCCTAACCAGTCCCTGAAATTACAACAGTAAGGAAGTGACAATCAACAACGTTTGTATGTTGGCAGCAAGGAAGATAGGACGGCAAGGTCACATGGTGCAGCAAGGGAAGATGGGACAACAACTATGGCATGGCACAATTGGGACAACAACTGTGATGGGACAACAACAATACAATTGGGACAACAACAATACAAATGGGACCACGCTATGACATGGTGCAACAATAGCCAATTGGGACAGTAGTACGGTAAGCAAGGTACAACAAGCACATGGTGGCAAGCATGGTGCTACAAGCACATTGGGCAAGGTGCAATAAGCACATGGTGGCAAGCATGACGCTGCAAGTACATGGGACAACAGTATGGTAACATGGTACAACATGCCACATGGGACAACAATGTGGCAACATGGTGCAACAATGGCACATGGGACAACAATGGTACATGATGCAATACAGTGAGGTACAGTATGAGGCAGCACTGGTGAGTGCAACAAGATGATAAGGTACAACAAGATGTTGTAGTACAGGAAGGTGCAACATAAGGTACAACAATATGGTAATGAGGTCCAACATAGTGATGATGGGTGCAACATAGTGAGGTGGAGCGTGATGACAATGTACAACACAATGCATGGTGATGGAGTCACATGGGAGAATCAGTTGAAGCAGCATGTATTCAACTGAGTTCAGCTAGCTCATGTATCATCTACTTAGAGATGATCTATGCTCTTATTTAGATAAGTCAAGGTGTTGACATCTGTTGTATATGTACTATCTCTCTCTCTCTCTCTCTCTCTCTGTTGAACCGTTGAAGAACATATAAGAAGAATTGATCAAGGGTTTCCCCACATTGGGGTTTGTCCCTATCTAGTGCCACATCTTGTGTCCTCTTGTCTTGGCTTGTATTTTGCGATCTATGTTTATGTTCTCTCTGCAATTTACTTTAATGCTGATGTGATTGCTAATCTGGAAAAGATATTGAGCTAACTGTGAAAATTGAAATAAATTGCTCTAAGCATAGAACATACCTAAAATTAACAAAATCCCATTGAGAGAGTCTCGATCCAAGTGGCACAATAGATGATCCCAATGCATCAACCAAGATTTCCTTCATGCAAATTGAACCTCCAAGAGGCTCCACAATATCCTTGATGAGAAATTTATTGGAATGGGAGGAGGACATGTGTGAAGATGAAGAAGAGTGGTAGGAGGCCACTCTCCACCTCATCTCATGTGAACTCAAACAAATCGCCACTAAACTCTTAACTCTATCTTGAAACTCGAATTGCCTCCTCAAATTTAGCGATTTTGCTGGAGAACTCGTGGTCTTTCTCTAGATAATTCAATCTTGATGTCTTTTCCTTGGTTCTTGGTCTTAAGTGGAGTCCACATCACTTTTGAACATGACTTTATCTTTTGGTGAATTTCCACCTCATTTTTGAGCATCTTTAACTTGAAGATAATCTTTATTTTCTCTCATTTATTTAATTAATGGCTAATTTATTGCCACATTTTCCCCTAGACTTAGGAAAAGTGGGTAGTGATGGTTTATAATTTATTTTTTACCCCTCAAAGTATGTCTTAGTAGAAAGTTGAGGTGTAGAGGTCCAGTTTTGACTACTCATACCCCATACAATTTCTCTAGGCATCAATTATTACAATTTATAGACAATTTATTAAAAGTCCCACCTTGCGGGAAATTTTAATAATTTAAAAAATGGTACCTAGACCTAATCAAATTCCGCGAAACTTTGTGAGTGATCTAACATGGTAATATACATTGACTCTAGACACTAGGACTCACTTAAGCCCTCGCTATCAAGCCGCACTCCAAGTTTGGGGTTCTAACTAGGAGAAAAAACTCAATTCATTATTAAGCATTGAAAAGCATAAATAATTAACTAAGTGAAAAAAACTCCCTAGAGTGAACTCACTTGATAACAAATTCCTAAGCGACCTAGGCCTTTTACATGACTCTATTTCATCATGCTAGCATCACTTTACAATATGCCCGTAGGCTGCAAAATTTGAGTACAATGAAGAAGAAGAGAGGGAAAAAAGAGCTTAAAAGCTTTGATGATATCTGAGCTCTGTAGGTGCAAGAATCCTCTGACATATCCTTGGGCATGGAGTCTTCAAGTATACTTCAATGGTCAACAACCCCAAAAGCTAACACCAAAGTGTGAACTATGCTATCGATGTGTTGGTGTAGAGCACCTCATAATTAATTTCATTTGTGTTATAAATATCTTTGTTGTATGTGTAGACAAAAGTATATAAAATATATATTTATTGATAGAATGGATGATGGCGTTACAAATGAAGGGCCCCGTTATAAATACTAGGCGGGGTGCCCTTGCATATGAAGAATTGTGTCTTGTGGATAAGACATACCTGTACGCCTTTTTCATATATATTATTTATTATTATTATGTTTTTTACGTTGTCGCCCTCTTAAGGAATGCATTGTCCTCAAAGCATAATAATCAAGATTGTCTTTGGTTGCACATGTTGCTCATCTATTTCATGGGTTTGAATTTGGCATGTTGGGGTTAGTCTTCTTCCTTGTGGACGCCATCTCTTCCCCCTTTTCCTTTATAATTTAAATATAAATTCACACACACACACACACACACATATATATTGTTGGTTGATCCACGAGGGGGGGTGTTTATCTGGAATCTCATGGAACACAACACTTCATTATCAAGGCGATCGCCAATTGAGCTAACCCCATGGGCATTATTTCTATTATATTTTATGTTATTATTCTTTTTTGTTAATTAATATATTATTCTAATTTCTTTATTATCCTAAGTCGTCTATTTTAAACATAAATTTTTTTATACCACGAGTCAGACGGATGGTCGCGTCTTTTGGCAACTTTAGAATTTTACTTTCTACCGATGATGTCATACGACGGGGAAACATCGCTGCTGACATTGCAACTTCGACTTCTTGTATCTAGCCGAAGAACCCTTGTACACCTTCAACTCTTACTTCTTGTATCTAGTTGAGGAACTCGTGTACACCTTTGCTAATGTTTTTGATGGAATTAGCAAAGACAGGTTAATGGTCAATGTAAGGTTAAAATAGTACAGATTGGGCTTGGGGTTTTGTACAAGGCAACAAACATAACATTAAAATAAAATTTGCATCATTTTCATATTTGTCTTCAGACTCAAATATATTGATTTCTATTGTTCTCCGAACTTTGAAGGGGCTCACCGCCAAGAAAGTCTCTACTTTTAGATCCTGTTTTGATCTCATCTTAGGTACCAGGTTTGGCGGAGTTTATAACTTCATTTGCATCAGGTGTTTGGCTCTGGATTTCAGGTAATAACTTTTTTGGCTAAGCAAGTGCCTTTGGAGTCCAAACGTGTTTTAAATATGGAGCTATGCTTGCAAAATGTGCAAATCTCTTTGAGCGCCTTTTTTTGTTTGTTCAGTTGGGCTCTTCTCAATTTCTTCTCATATTCAACCCTGCCCTCACATTGTTTCTCTTCATGTCTCTTCTTTGAAAATCTGAGGAGAATGTTCTCTCCATCGCCGCTGTTTGTTGGCATCAACTCATTTATAGATGTTTATGCATTGGGCTCAAGGAAATCCATGCACTTGGAGATTTGATCAATTATGTCGGTATGGTAGAGTGCATATTGAACTTTTCCATCAAGATACCCGATGATTAGTGTCTCTGCATTTTCTAAATCACTAAGAGCAACAAAATCCGAAGCCGGGTTAGTGGGCAATGTGCTGTTAAAAATAGAATTATAACCTTCCTTGATTGGGGGGTAGATATGCATCATGTTTAGAATAGTTTTCAAAACTGTTTAGTAAGGATGATCCCATGCCAAAGACATTCATTTGCTTCCCAACCGAATAGTTATTATTAGCCAAATATAAGTTTCTAGGAATCTATTGGAAACAATCTTCCTCATTGCTGCTTGTATCCAATTTTAAAGACTTTGCAGGTGCCTTCTTTATATATTCTGCATTTCCAATCTTCTGCACATCCTTTTCTTGGTTAGAACTCCAAGTGTAACAAAGATGATGCTTGATTTCTCTTGATAATTACTTGTGAATGTTTGTTAGCTTCTTATTAAATTTATGTCTTTTCATCAAGCAATTACCAACCAAAACATAAAGATGACAAGAGACAAAGAACACCAAAATTAGGTTCCAAGCCAAGGAAAAACTCCATAAAGCGGAAACCCAAAGAAATCCTTCTCTTATAGAATCAGATCATGAGATTTCCATGACCCAAGATCGAGATCAAGACTGTCACAATGAACCCAAGTCAGCACTCCTCTAAGTCTACTTCAACAAAGTTAAAGTCAACAAAAGTCAATGCTGGTCAAATCTCTGAAATATGGTCAAATCACAGAATTTTCGGACCTGCAATAGATGGTCGAATTCCGGCCTTGTAACAACCTCAGAAAATTGCAGAACCTTCGCACGTGTGAGTAGAATTAGGGCAGAAAACTCAATCTTTCTCTCTCCTTTGACTTCAGCTGGGTTTTCTTCTTGTTCTTGCACAAAAATCAATGTGATGTTGTGGGTGAGTAAATATACTTCGAGTGGTTGAGTTGAATTGTATATATACATATCTAGGAGGGTCGAAAAGCTGCCTTTAAGGCTGCCATGTCCAAGGAAGGCTGACTTGGTCTTGTGTTGACTATTTGACTCAAAATAAAAATTTCTTTTCTTTTTCTTACAAAAGTCGAAATGGGATTTGACTCAAGTTCATTTCTTTTGACTTAAAATAATTTCTTTTTGTCTCTTTTTGACTCTATAAGCATGAAGAACATGATTTGACCAAAATAAAATAATAATAAGTATAATAATAAATATATCAATGATAAAAATGACATTTTATTACATTATTAAGACTGACACTAGTTACATTTTTCCTATGTTACACGGGAACCGCTCCCAAGAGTTGGGAAACCCGTTCCAATGGTTCCCGTGCTCCCGGGAGCTTTGGAACTGTATGGGAACGTTCCCTTTTCAGTGGGAGCTGCAATAGGAGCTTGGGAAAGTTCCGGGAGCTTTGAAGACTATTTTTTTTGGAGTTTCGGCATTCCCTGGGGTTGGGGAATACAAAATCTGTAGAGAAATACGCTGAACTGCCCACAAAACATGAGCCTAAGTTGAAATCTTCGCAGGAAGAAAGGCCAAAGACATCCTTAACACCGATATCCTTAATTGAGAAACTGGAGCAATCTCTTGATGGGTTAAGGAAGCGTGTGGCACCTCGATGTAAGGGCAATATTTGGGATGTCATGCTGATGAGTATTTTTTTGTTGTTGTTTATGTATATATATCGCAGATGATTGTGTGTGGAAATTATATGTGGCAGTCAATGCTTAAACATTAGAGTTGCTTTACTTTTTCTCTTAAGAATAACTAGAGAAACATATGTAAAACTGTTCTTTTGTATTTTTAAGCCAGATTGTTTCAAAGACTCGTCATGTGTCATAATGAACTTGATATTTTAATATTTTATATATATAAAAGGGAGAGACTCAGGGAGAGAGACACCCAAAGAATATATTTATATATAAGAGAGATGATATATTTATTATTTATATATTTGAATTGATTTTAATATTTGAATATTTTGATTCAATATTAATTTTGATTATTATATAAATTATATAATCAAAAAAATATTTTATATTTTTATATTTTTAAATTTTTTATTATATAATATTACCAATCCCGATTAGCCGTTTCTTGTAAATTTTGGGGAAACCTCTAGCTGTTCCCGACACCCGTACCCAAGTTCCCAATGTTCTGGCATTCCAGAAACTCATGCAACATAGCATTTTTCAAAAAGAACATTCTTCAATGCTAGTTTTTTTCATGTCCATGTCAGCCTCTATTGTAGGTGCTGAACTCGGTGTTTCAAAATCCTCTAGCAATTTTGAAAGTAATCCTTTGATTTCCTATAACAGTTCTAATAGAAATTTATGAAAATCCCTTAATCCTAGAAATATGTATCCATGATTTCCATGATTTCAGGACCTAAGGATATAGTGGCAGCCTAACATGGCTCTGACCAGGTGATCAAAAAACGTGGCTCTGATACCAATGTTACATATATCTTTGTTGTATGTGTAGACAAGTGTATAAAATATATATTTATTGATAGAATGAATGATGATGTTACAAATGAAGGATCCTGTTATAAATACTAGGCGGGGCGCCCTTTCATATGAAGAGTTGTGTCCTGTGAATGAAACACACCTTTACACCTTTCCATATATATTATTTATGATTATTATGTTTGTTACAATTTGACATTGTATATTTAATATTTATAACCCATGTTTTTTCAACATCAAAGTGAGATTTGTATTTTTTTTGTCCGGAGCTATGTTGCACGAAACTTCTAGGAACCCGACGTTTCGGGCTGTACCCGTACCTGAAACTCAGCCGAAACTTGGCTGAAACTCGACTATCATGTAATCATCTATGAGAGTTAATATAGACTTGGTTTTCCTTCTAAATTGTTGTCTATAGGTCTTTTTTCCCTTTTTTCTTGAAAGATAATGTGTTAATCACTTTATATATATATATCGTTTTGGCATACGCTTCCATTTTTGGGAGGTGATGTTTCTAAACGTACTCTTTTTGGAAACTCTGAAACGTTTCGGCGCTTCATGCAACTTAGGTCCCGAGGCTCTAGAAGAAGATTATGTAGTAAAAATTGGCTTAAGTTTAGTGCTGCGCTAAGTAACTATTATTAGGAATGCTGTTGCCAAGCTTTAACAGAGTTGTTGCAATTAGAATAAAAGGAGATCACTTTTATCTCAAAATTGACCATTGCTCAAAAGATTGTTAACTTGTTTACCTAAATTATATATGCTAATTTTTTTTTATTTTTTTATTTTTTAATTTTTTTGCTGAGTGGTTGCAGGAGGTACTAGACAATAATAAACGTGAAGTAACAGCGAGTATGATGAAGCATTATCCACAGATGTTGAGAAAATATTTAGCAGACAAGGTGAAGATATCATCAATAGTGGAAATAATCATGCATATGAAGCTTGAACTTTATTCACTCAAACGTCAAGAGCAGGTACACCTAGAGCTAATTGTGTTTGTATTCGAAATTTTGCTGGTTCTACATATTTGAATGCCTTGAATTGTCAAGTGAGTAAAGGTACTTACTAATAATGATGTGTGTTGCATTCTCAGAATTTCACGACTGTGCTTCAGCTTATAAAGGAAGCATTTTTCAAACATGGGGAAGCAAACACTTTAAAGTCATGTGTAAAGGTAATCACATTCTGCGCTAGTGAAAGCCAGGCAGATTTGCAAGATTCTGCCCAGAATAAGTTGAAGGAATTGGAAGATGAGCTTGTTCTCAAGCTTAGATCTGCCATAAAACAAGCCGGGGTAATTTTGTCCATTGTTTTTACAATTTTTCCATATTCAATGGTGTGTTGATACACCCAATATATGATGAAATGTTTATAATTTTCAGGTATCTGAAGATGAGTACTCCTTGATAGTGAATCTTAGAAGGCTTTACCAACTGCAGTTATCAAAGTTTGTGTCAAGTGAATCTCTGTTCTCAGACATGCTCGGTCTTATAAAAAATTTCAGCAACTTGGATGATGAGGTGCCTATTGATACAATTGCTCTTGTAGACAATAAATATAAAAAAATAGTTTGAATTGTATGTTATTGTTATAGTTATTAAACACTACTTACACAGTGGAAGTAGTTGTTTACAGGTGATCCGTCTTGTTCTTTTGAACATGTATCTGCATATTGCTTGGAGTTTAAGATCAATTGATAGCGAAAATCCTTCCGAAGCAGCTACATAATCATTATTATCAAAACATGATAATTTAATGGATCAGCTAGAATATTTTGCAGATAGTGTTCTTGAAAGATGGGAACAAGGAATTGCAAGAGTTATGCTTTGCTGTACGGTATGTTGAAATCTCAAACATATTAGAATTGCAAGTGTTCAATCTTTGTTCACGAGTTGGAATTTTATTTCAACATGCATTTGTACAGCTTGTAAATTTTTTTCTGGCTATTGAATATTTTGCCACAGATATGTATTATATTATCCGATGTATGGAGTTTGTTCAGTGAATCCAAGTTATCCTCAACCAAGCTGCAAAACCTAGGGTTCGTTCCAAGTGAGGGAATGTTGAAAAAATTCTGGAAACTTTGTGATTACCGCCTCAATGCTGCTGGTAATGTGCTTTTGGAGGACTAACTAAATTTCCATTTTAGTACATAGACTCTTAGAATTTTTTCAATATGAGACTAAAGAAATAATGATGTTTGTGACCATCCAGATGATGAGGAACAGGAAGAGGATATGAATGAGGAAGCTGATGAGACAACTCAGAAGGATGTTGTCATGTGTGCTGCAGCGAAATTGGTTGCACATGACATGGTCCCTAAGGTAAACACTGAAACCTACTAAATTCTCTTACTTTTTCATGTTACACGAGGATCTGAAATAAGTAGCAGGGAGAAAGTCATAAGTGCATGCATTATACAGATGCTTTCGAGATTGAGTAATCTGTTCCCGAGTAAAAACTATACTGTGAATTTTTTTACTCTTTTTATTTCCATTTCAAGCATGCTATTTTCTAAAAGTGAAATTGAGTACAAAAAAATAATGATTATGTTTCTTCTCTTGCTTTTGAAAGGGGTGAAAGTCATTCTGAACATGATCAGTTGTTTCTTTCGTTTGCATTCTTCGCTCCCCCTCCCACCTTTCCCTGTTGAACCATTATCTACACAAAAGGAAAATACAACATTGCAATCAATTTCAATTGCTAGAAGGGCATAATTCTATAGATAATTACCCTTGATGACAAATATATCTGCCATTTGTAAAACTTTTGAAACGTTTGCTTGATGCATCTCTTCTGCTCTTGATGACTACATATATTCATTTTATTTTTTTCATGCTACCCCTATCTTTAAGAATTGACAACAATGTGCTTAGGTTGTTCTGTGAATAGACAATTACGATTGATGACAGATATATTGGCAACATGCAAATATTTTGCAACTTTTGCTTTATGCATCTCGTTTTCTCGTCATGACTACATTATACTCATTCTATTTGTTTTATGCTACACCTATCTTCAAGAATTGACAACAATTTGCCTAGGTTGTTCCATGCATGCCTTATGATCTCTACTTGAATGCGTTTGATCCATTTTATTGGATATTTGGTTGCTGAGCATGTGTTATATCATGTTATTTGGGATCCATGTTGCCTGAGAGTGTCATAGGATTCCATCTAAATTCATATTTAGTGTTTTCACAATCAATAAGGTTTCCAAATGTCCATTATATCTGGATCTTCCTTTTCCCTTTTCTATCCTTGATTGTGATTTAAAACCTAGGCTATGACATCATTAGAGAATGACTGATTGTGTTAGCAAGTTTTAAGTTGTCTGTTTTTAATTTGGGCCTAGAATGTTGGAGGAGCAAATAAGAAACTCATAAAATTTTTCTTTCACTATTAATAGAATATCATCTATGAGGTTTTTAGCCTTTTATACGGAAAAATGCAGGCTGCAAATCAATGACCAGAAGCCCTAGCAGAGCTGATGATTGGACTGACTGTTGAATTTTTGTAGCTATGGTTGGTCTTCATAGTTATATTTTTGTCTTTGTAATGTAAAAGGCATTTGAAGACATGTTTATCATGTGATTTTGATTATTTAGTCCTTGAAAGAAATTGTATAAGACATGTTCTTCATGTTGGATTTAAAAGAGAGAATTTCGAAATTTGAAATTTTGGCTCCAAGTTAGTCAAGGCGGCCCAGTGAACAGACACACCAATTCGGGCAGGTGGATCACTATACAAAGACAATCGAGCTCCTCCACAAGAGCACCATTCAACCATCACACAAGAAGACAAGTTGTAGGCATCCAAACGAAGGACAAGAGGAAGAAGAAGGACGAAGATCTCTCTCTAGCTCACATTTATCTCTCTCTAAAGATTCCACACGTGTGACTTTAACTGGGCAGTTTTATGGGCAGGCCGAATTTCTAGGCAATTTTTATGGGCATGCCAAAATTTTGGGCAAATCTAAGAAGGCTGAAATTTTGAAGGGTAGAAGTTGGACTTGGTTTGACTTGACTTGAGGGCTGGAGACCAGGTTTGACAAAGCATGTTGATCTTGTTGATGTCATAGTTGACTAGCCATATTAGATGTATCTCTTGTTGAACTAAATAATTTCTGTAAGAAAAAGGTTGCTAGGTTTTTCCCCCATGTGGGTTTTCCTAGGGTAAATCTTGTTTTCTCTTTTTGTGCATTGTGATCACTACTGTTTTTATGGTTTATGGTTGATTTTTTGAAGTGTAATTGCTTAATGATAACTCGGAATTGTTAAAAGAAGATCCATATCATTCGAAGTATTTACCAATAGTTCAGAAATATTGTGCTTGTATCTATTGCACTTGAAAAATCAACATGGTATGAGAGCTTTGGTGACGACAAGGACGTTGATATCGCTCTTGAAGAAACTTTCACTCTTTGCGTCGAGAGGCGCTCTACAACCTAGTATTAGGAGAGATGTGTAGGTGTAATGTAAGTATGTAAACATTTTTAAATGTCAGCTCAATATATTAAATTTATATTGATGTGTTCAATTTATAAGGCGCAAAAGACTTGTAAACATTGACATGTCAAGTGAATTAAATAATAATAAATGGTTAAAAGTAATATAGAGCACAAATGTTATAGTGTCCATAAAAAGTTACAAGTAATAAAAATAATAAAATTCAAATTGTTATATTATACTTTTGTTTTTTAATAAAATTACGAATAACTTTTTAGATAAAAGAAAATCATAATTTACATATCACTTTAAAATATATAACATATAAGTTAAGATCTATTTTACCTTATAAATTAAAATAATGATTATGCAACTATATTTAAATTTAATTAATAAGCACATAAAAACTTTAATACTTACAATAAACTTACAATATAACAATATTTTTTAACCATGGATATTCATGCCCACTTTACATGGCTATTTTTTTCCCCTAGGAAAAATCGTAATTTTCTATTATATGTGGAAAATTACACGCTGTAGATGCCCATGGCATACGTTGTATGTGTGACCGTAGTCATCAAAAAATATATAAGTTTGTACATGATTACCCATTTAGGGTGGACCTTCAAAGTTCAGTAAAAGTTATACAAAAATATACAAAATTTCAAAATTGCTTTGCTGTAGATTTTCTGCTAGGTTATGCATCAAATAATCTATGATAAATTAGGGCCTGTCGGCCCATTGCTACGTCCAATCTATAGAAGGCCCATGGTAGTACTAACAAGCCTCTTCCTGTCTTTGTTCCTGAATCAACCATTCACCCCTAGGTTGATGCGCTGCCTCTTTTGAAAGCTGATCCGCAATTTTGTTGCGCTCCCTGTAAATATGAATACATGTAATCTGATCAAATTGTGATTTTAAAAATAATGCATCATCCAAAATGTTCTTGAGTGAATGTACATGGCATACAGATGTGCAATTGAACCAATTGATAACAATCTTAGAATCCCCAAAGATCTGAATGTGTCTATAGTTATGATTCAGTGCAAAATATAATAGATGACGAAGCGAGATGAGCTCAACAAAGTTGTTAGTGCCAACACCCAGGCCCATACGAATGCGGAAGGAATGAGAATCAGATAGGTGAAGTAGGAGACCCCCCCCCCACACCCCTGGTCTTGGGCTGAACCGTCAAAGTAGGCCCATGGGTGTTCATGGTCAATGACTTCAGGGGTGATAGATCGGGCAGGGGAGGGTTGTTCATCCTCCGGAATTTCATTGTAACTGTTGCAAATCCTAGAAATAATTAGTGGCCATCTGATTTGCATCAGTGTTGTTAAAAGCGCGCTTTTTTCCCTAAGCCGATTCAATCGCGCTTTTTATGGGAAAAAAGCGCCTAAAATTTTTTTTGCCGCTTTTTTCGAAAAAAGCGCGATTTTTTGTAAAAAAGCTAGGGGGTCCCTGGCAGCGCGATTTATAATGAAAATTGAAAAAAAATGAAAAAAAATGAATATTTTTGTACCAAACGCTTTTTTCCGCTTTTTTCCCGCTTTTTCCGATTTTTTCCGCTTCATTCCCGGCGCCGATTTAATCCCGCTCGCGCTTTTAACAACATTGATTTGCATGTTTTTGAAAATGATTTTGTTCCTGCTTAACCAGATATTCCAGCAAGTGACCAATGGAAGATTGCGGATTTTCATTGTGGGGGATGCATTCCACCAATTGTTCCATGCCTCCTTGATGTTGTTTCCTTCCCATCTCTGAATGATATTTAACGCTGACAACACCTGCTCCCAAACTTGATGAGTGGTTGTGCAGGACAGGAATAAATGATCATTTGATTCCTCCTCCCGATGACATATGACACACCAAGATGGACCTTGAAAGGATCTTTTCATCAGATTAATGCCTGTAGGTGTCTTGTTCATGATGATGTTCCACATGAAGAGGCGCATACGAGGAGGTGCCTTAAGTTTCTAGATCGCGCGCCACCAACCTTCTAGAATAGTGGGCTTATGAGCACTGTGGATAATGGGGTATCCCTCTTTAGGTGAATATGCTCCATGTGTTGCCGGGGCCCAAATCAATTCATCATCATCATCCCTTGTTCGAACATGTGATTCTGATAATGCAGTAGTGTATTGCCTCCAATCCTGAGCCCACTGTTCAGGGATATTGAGATTTACTGCTGACTTCCATGCTTGTTGGAATATGGACGAATTCAGCTGATCCACAATATGTGCTATTGTGACGATGCCCCTGTTGTTAAGAAATGCAATCAGTGCCGGAGGGAGTTGGTACAGATTGTTGCATCCAATCCATGGGTCGACCCCAATGCAAACTGCTGTGCCATTGTTTATTTGCCAAGTTAATCCTCTCTTGATGGTGGGGAGAGTTTGTATGACAACTTTCCAAATAACAGATATACCATGTTTGTTCCAAGATGGTAATTGAACCCAATCCATGAGATTTTGAGGCCAAATATATTTATAAGTGACCACTTCTGTCCACAGACTTTTGGTCTTTAGGAGGAGCCAACCCAATTTGGCAGCCAATGCATGTGCAAAGGCAGGGAGATCTTTGAGGCCCCATACCCCCCCATTTTTTTGGCAAAGCAATGCGGCTCCATTTTACCCAGGAAAATGGTTTTCCTTCCTTATGCCCCTTCCAGAGGAAATTGCAGCAAATCCTTTGTATTCTAGAGAGTATGCCTTAAGGTATCTAGACAAGCGACATCCAGTAAACTAGAGTGGCTTCAAGAATGGATTTGATAAGCACCAAACACCCTGCCTTGGATAAGAAACGATCGCTGTAGTTGTTAATCCTTTTTTCTACCTTAGCCACCAACCAGGTCCAGTGAGAAATTTTGTATCGATATGATTTGATGCGGAATCCTAGGCATTTTAAACCCTCCTCCAGCTGTAGACTTTGGAAGGGAAACTTCAGATAGGCATGACGATGTTCCTGTGGAGAGCATTCCGAGAAGGTAATGGTGGACTTTGGTCAGTTAATTTCCATCCGCGTTGATGTACAAAATAAATGCATTACACCAGATAGAGTGTTGTAGTCATGTATGCCTCCATTGAGAAATATGAGCACACCATCCACGAAAAGGAGGTGTGTAAGGATACATTGATCCGTGATTTTGAGGCTCTACAACCTTCCAACTCTTTTTTCATGCGAGATCAGCCTGTTTAATCCCTCCATGACTATCAGGAAGAGGAGTGGGGAGAGTGGGCAACCCTGCCTGAGGCCCCTCTCTGCATGGAAGAAGTTGGAAGCAGAGCCATTTATGAGAACGCTGAAAGAGACAGAAGTTATACAACACATAATCCATCGAATGAAGGGGATAGGGAAGCCAAGGTGAGTTAATAACATCCTGATATAGAGCCAACTGACTCGGTCAAATGCCTTTGAGAGATCAATCTTGAGTATGGCTCCTTTCAGATTCTTCAACTTGATAGAATGGAGGGCTTCCTGGGTGGTGCCAATGGCTTCGTGGATCTGTCGATTGTGGAGAAATGCAAATTGTTTAGAGGATATGTTATCAGAGAGGATAGGCTTGATACGATTTCTATGATCTTAGCAATAATCTTGTACAGACAGTTGGAAAGGGAGATGGGCCAGAAGTCATTAAAGGATTGAGGGGAGTCCACCTTAGGTATAAGGGCAATGAAAGTAGTTTTGATAGCTTCATACATTCTCCCAGTAGATTTGCATTCCTCGATAACATTAAGAAGGTCTGATCCAATGGTTTCGAAGAAGGATAGGTAGAATTCCACCGACCAACCATCAGGACCTGGACTTTTGTCCTTCTTGAACCATTTCAAGGTGCTCTCCAATTCTCCCATAGATACAAGTTTGTTAAGATCCTCGAATAAATCAGGATCCACAAATCTAGGGAAGTGTCCAACTATGCGAATAATTTCTGCAAGTGATGCTCCGGGGGGAGCTTTGAAGAGCTGTTGAAAGTGTGTATTCCCCAAGTGTGCCAATTGATGAAAGGTATGAGTTGGCTGACCATGTTCAGTCGGCATCTTCCAAATGGTATTGCTGGCCCTCCTCCCCTTGGCAAAGTTGTGAAAGAATTTTGTGTTGTCATCCCCTGCTTGTAGCCAAATAGCTCTACTTCTGAGTCTCCATGTCTCCTCCCGATCCAGCAGAATCTTGGATCTTTGTGCCTCCAGCTCAGTCAGTGTGGCCTTTGCTTCAATAGAAGTGTACCCGCCTTGGTCATCAGTCAGATCAGCAATTTGGTGTTCAAGATCACAGAGAGTCTGATCATCTCTGGCTTTCTTAGCTTTGGCCCAAGTTATGGAGAGTCTTTTAAGATTCATGAGGTTCTGACAAAATCCTTCTGCCAAACAGTGATCATTTGATGGGGGGTGATCTCTCCAATACTCATTAACTAACCTGTGATAATTGGGATCCTTTAACCAGGTCGAGTTGAATTTGAAGGGGGACCTGGGCTTTTGGGATGGGCCAACCAGCTCTAGATAGATGGGGGAATGATTAGAGATCCCACCAAATCCCACCCACTGTCTGTAATTTGTGAGAGTAGCTAACAAATCTTCTTTGATGAGGAAACGATCCAATCTTCTTCCTAATGCTGCATCTACAATCCTCCTGTTATGCCAAGTAGGCATCTTTTTGTTCATAGGGATATCTATAAGCTGATGTTGCTCCAATAATTGATCCAGTCAATCTGAGAAAGATCCATATGTGAATGATGACCCCAGGATTCTTCATGGTCAATGGTGAAGTTAAGATCGCCTCCCAGTATGGTAATGTTATTTATCAGGGAGAGCCCTAATAGGTTGTTTCAGAATTCCAACCTATTGTGATTAGGAGCATATATATTGACTATGCGAAGATTCCTGCCTAGCTCCAAGGAGAAGATGTCCATTCCAAGGAACCCAGGGCCTCCCCAAATAGAGATAGGGTTTATGGAATGAGAATTCATGCCCAATGCAATTCCCCCTGATCTCCCAATGACATCTAAGGCATGAAAGCACCAACCAGGCATCAATGAGCAAAGAATCCAGGTAATCTGCTTGGCCATCCCTAGGGTTTCTTGTAAAAAATAATGTCATATGGCTCAGTGTCCAAGAGCCTCTTGAGAGCTAGTTTTTTAGAGGGACTAGCTAAACCCCTGCAATTAAATGATAGCCACTTCATGGGGGAACCAGAGCTAGGGTGTTCTTTGCTCTAAGAACCCTATCAATGGTGTTCTATCTGCCTAGGGCCACATCGACCCCTACAAGCGTAATGGCTTTTGAAATCTTAGAAGGTTGCCCCTGAGAGGGTTTGGTCTCCACAACAGGAGATGTGATACCTAATCTAATCGGATCAGGTAAAGAAGGGGTCTGGGATTGGTGATTATATGGATGTGAGGAGAAGAGATGGTAGGCTTAGATGGATTAGATGGGCTAGAGCTATAGACAACAGGGGGGTGGTGGAGTAAATAACCGGTGGAGGATCAAGCGGATAAGTGAGAGGGGAAGAGTTCAAACTGGGGATGGATGCAAAAGCAGACAATGAATGCAGTAAATTACCAATTAATGAAACAAAGGAACAAAGAGGAGGAGATGTACCCGTTGAATGAACAGCTGCCACAATAGTCTGTGATCTCGTCATGGGCTGGGAAATAAGCTTACTTGGACAATGCATGGTGGCCGAACAATTTCCCCAACCATATCCATCGGACTTGCAGGGCAAGAAGGTTGATCTTCCACCTGAGGTTCTTTTGGTTGCTGATGCTTTTTGCCCTTTGCTGAAGGAGAAGTCGATGTCGAAACAAGAGGACATTCCTTATACAGGTGCCCGACCTTGTGACATCTTCGGCACCTAAAGGGGACCCCTTCATAGTCAAGGATTTGCTTGCGAGAAAAATGCCTCCAGTGAAGGGTGATCTTCTCCTCCAATCCTTCCCTTGTATCTAGTGGAACCAGGATGCGCGCCATGGACCTGTTGCCTGGAGATTCGTATATCTTGTCATGATCTAGATAAGTGCCCAGTGCATTACCAATGCGAATGAACACATCCTCCAACCAAAAGTGTAGTGGTAGCCTTGGAAGAAGAACCCATATTGGACCTGCACCCAGCTGCTCCCTTTCTGGATCAAACAAGGGGCTCCATCGTTTAAGTAGCACCGGGGCGAGTTCAATATGCCAATAACGCAAGAGGATCCAATCTGTATATTCCTCCCAGTGGAAACTGAGAGCAAACCACCCGCGAGTGAGAACAATGATCGATGGCAGTTCTTTTAGAAGGGAACCCCAACTTTCCATAGTCCAGAGTCGAAGTCTCTTAGCCGTATAGGTTCGACCCCTAACTCGCCCCACCAAAACCCTGTTAGCAGTATCCACCACATCTCCCATTGTGAGATCTTCCCCCAGCGTGAGATTGATGTCCTTGTCCATCGCTTTTACGCACTTTCCTTTCTTCACTTTGTTGGACCAAGGTGCTGTCAAGTGGTCTCGGAAGGGATCCCTGCTATTGTGAAATGTCACATGTGGAGAGTGGGAGGAACTCCTAGGGTTAGAGACCAGAATACTAAAACAACGCGAAGGGATTGGGAAGTTGTGCAGCGGACAAGTAGGGTTAGGGTTAGGAATGCTTGCCGGAGAAGTGAAGTGGGGGGAGGAAAGCCCTGATTGTGTGATTCCGATAGTCAAGGGGGTGACAGAGGGAGCAGAGGAATGGGGGAAATCAGTGAGAGGGGAATCAAACAAAGGAGAGGGAGCAATGCATGCCGCAATAAGATTGAGCGTTGCAGGGGAAAGCGAAGGGATTTCAAGACCATAAGAGGCGTCCAGAGTGACAGAATTTGGCGGGTAGGGCACAGATGGCCCAGGGAGATCCGTGACAGGTAGCTATTTGGGTTGCGAGAAAGGCGGAGAACAATATGAGCCAGAACCTGACACGGCATGTGGGTGCGACCATATTGTCTTGTAGGGATTCGGGTTGGCTGAATAGTCGACAACTTCCGAGTCCATTCCGACAGTGGCGAACGGAGTCAGGGATGCAGTATCGGTCGATCAAAGGAGGAGGAGCGAGTGCGCACGTCGTAACGGTGAAGGATGCAACAGGTAGGTAGCGAATGCAGATGGATAGCTACTGCAGGAGGTCATATGGGGGCTATTACCCTAGACCCTGAGGCGCTGCAACACGGTGCTTCGGAGTCGACTTTACATGGCTATTATTAACTTGTAAATAGTTTTTGTTATAATACCATGGGCCAATACCATGACTCATCAATATCACATGCCCAAAAACCATCTCTCATTTCACTATATATATATATATATATATATATATATATATATATTACATTTTTGTGCTAAGAGACACTTTCCAATCCAATATGGAAGAGATTTTGTAATGTCTTGTTATGTTATGTTATCTAAATGTTCTGACCAGGTCAAACTATATAAAAATAAAAATGAAAAATTAAATAAAATTATTAATTATAATTATTAATTAAAATATTTTGACTCAGTGAAATTACATGAAAATTAAACATAAATTAAAATAAAATAAAATAAAGTAAAAAATTATTAATTATAATTATTAATAATTAAAGCAACATAGATCCAGCTTAACTTTGGATCCATCAAGCTCTGATAGGGATCAAATCTCTATAGGTGCAAACCTTTCGTTAAGTTTTGCACTCAAAAAAGAGGTTTGCAGCTTGAGAGATTTGATCCCTCTCGGCGCTTGATAGATCCAGAGTTTAGAGGGTTCTAGGCTGGTTGGTAAGAGATCACTCTTAAACCCTAGATCTACAATCTATGTGCTTGTTTATGACCATGGGTTCCCACATGATGGCAGAAAACAAATTACAAGGAGCCACAAACTCGAGGGCTTGCAAGACAAGGATTGACCTTCTCCTTGCAAAAAGAGGTCTCTTGGTTATTGTAAAAGGAAAGGTCAACGAACCAAAAAAAATGAAGAGAAAGCAAAGTTTGAGAAGGATGATATCACAACCATGAGCATCATTGTGGACTCTATCAAGGATCATTTGATTCCCTATGTTTCAAGTCTTCAATCTTCAAAGCAGATGTATGATGCCCTAACCAATTTGTTCACTATCAACAATATTGGTCAAGCCATGAGTTTGAAGAATGAACTTTGTGATGTTAGAATGACAAGGAATGATATTATAGCCTCATATTTCATGAGGATATCTCAACTAAGAGATCAACTACAAGCAATTGATGAAGTCATTTTTGATAAGGAATTAGTAACTACAACACTCAATGGTCTACTTGAATCATGGGACGCTTTTGCAGTAGGAATATGTGCTAGAAAAGATGCTCCATGTGATGAACTATGGGCCAATTGTACTCAAGAAGAATCAAGGGTCATATCAAGAAGAAAGATTCAAAGATATAATGAAGGCTATTCTCAAGCATACGCAACACATTTCAAGAAAGGTGGAGGAAGAAAGGAGTTTGGTTTTCAAGGAAGAAATGGAGGAAGAAGAAATGAAGGAAGAAGAACGAAAGAAAGAAGATCTTCCCCTCAATGAAAGAGAGACATGTCAAAGGTTGAATGTTATCAACATCCCAAGTTTGGTCACTTAGACACGATTGTCCTGAAAGATCGAATCATAGAAAGAAATAGGGAAAGTAGCATGCCTTTGTTGCAGATTTTGAAGAACTTCCAAAGAGACCAAAGAACAAAAATCCAGGTAATAAAGAACTCTTCTATTTCTCTGCTCTTACTGGTTCTGTTGTAGATAGTGAAGGCTTGTGGCTAGTAGATAGTGGTGCCTCAAGGCACATGACAGGAGATAGAGGCAACCTCACAAGTCTGATGGAAGGAAGATTAGCACAAAAGATGGAACTTGGAGACAACCACTGTTATGCAGTCAAAGGCATTGGAAAGATATCCATTGAGCTAGAATTAGGTTATAACATTCATCTCAGTAACATATTATATGTGCCAGGTTTGAAGAAGAATTTGGTTTCTATTTCATGCTTGGAAGATAAAGGAGATAGAGTAGCTTTTGTTGATGGCAAAACTCTTGTTTGGCCCAAAGGCTCTAGTATTGATTATACAAGAGTAATTGGAGTTCGTGAAGGAAGGTTGTATAGACTTTTATAACAACCTACTCAAACACTTGTATATAATGATATTAATCCATGTTAGCTTTTGCATAGAAGATATGCTAACCTTCACTATAAAGCTCTTCCAGTCTTAAAGAAAATGGTTTCAGGTGTTTTATATTTGTAGGAAGATCATGAAGGAGTATGTAAAGGATGTGCGCTTGGAAAGAATGTTAAGAATCCTTTTCCAAGCAACGAAAGTAGATCCAAAGAAGTTTTGGACTTAATCCATTTTGATGTATGTGGTCCTATGCCAGTGAAGTCTTTTGGAGGCTCTTTGTATTTGTGAAAATTCAGAAACCTGAATCCTATTGTAACAATTGGAAATTATTTACCTAATTGTTGTTTTTAATTAACAATTTATTTACTGTTTCCTACAACAAATAGTGAATAACTCACACTGCAACCTACACAAATAAAACTGCGGAAGAATAAACGCTGGAAGAAATGCTAGTGGACACAATTATTTTTGGACCAATGTCCCTGGAAAAACCCAACTTGGGAAAACCGATGCAATAGTGAGGGTTTTATTTATTATGCAATAGTGAAATCTGAGTACATCTATGGATGCCCAATTGGCTATCCAAAGAAAAGAAATCAGAGTAAAATACTGAAGGGAATTACACTTCTCCCACAAGCAATCTCTGGCTGGACTTTCCTTATTTGAAACTCGGCCTCCTAGAGCAATGCGTCAGCCTTTGCGCTGCTCTGCGTGGCTAGCTGGACGAATTGCTTTGGACTGGGCTCAGATGAAGTCGTTCTGCCTCTAGAAGCTGAGAAAATCGTCTCTCCGACCCTTTGGGACTCCTTCCTGGCCTTTGGAATTGAGAACGATTTTTCGTCTCTCCAAATCGATTTGCCTGACTAAAGCACTGCACAGTCCCATAGCATTGCCTCTTGGGGATAATTCGACTCACTTGCTACTGCCTCCTCGGATTTGGAAAATCTTTCCTTCGATTCACTGTTTATGCCCCTCGCTCACTGCTTCGATCTCGTTGGTTCTTTCTCCAGCAACTGCCTGTTGCTACTCTGGAAATCAATCTACTCATGAAATTGAACTTCTCAAGAATCTTTTCCAAGTGCCCATCGACTTCTTATAATTCTCTGTTGAGACTTCAATGACTAAGATTAGATCTTAATTGATGGCTAGGATTAACTTGAAGTCGATCCCTGTGAGTTTTTAGAACATTCACACCTTAACTTAATTAATTATGATTAATTAGTCATATTCCCTAAGTTTAGACTTAGGAAATATTTAAAAACTGACTAATAATCTAATTTAGTCATTTCTGCCTTTCTACAAATGCACTCGCTGGATCTGGAATGCCTCCTATAGCCTCACTGTCTCTGCCTCTTTCTCACTGCTTCGATCTCTAGCTCTCTCTCCGACAATTGGCTGCTACTACTCTGGAAATCGATCTGCTCAGAAATCGAACTGATGAAGTGTCTTCTCCATCACAACATCGAACTCCTCTTATAATCCTCTGTTGGAGCACCAACGACTAAGATTAAAACATAATCGATGGCTAGGATCATCTTTGGATTGATTCGTGTGAGTTTTTAGATGATTCTTGCCTTGACTTAATTAATACATATTAATTAATCGTATTTCCTAAGTTTAGACTTAGGAAATATTTAAAACTGGTTAATAATCTAATTAAGTCATTTCTAGGCAGAATTTCTAGAAACGATTTCTGGGTTTTGGAGATCTCATGTATTTTAGCCTCTTCACAAAATTTCGTGGCTAGAACACATCCGATGCTACAAAAACTAACAAAGACATCTCTAGGAGAAAATTTCTCTTATAGGGGTTAACCACTGGTGGTGGTTAACATCTGGCTCTAATTGGGACATGAGCTCTCAGTAGAGTGCACGAGCCATGTACTCGAACGGGGAGGTCATGAGAACACCAACAATTTCGTGGGACCGCAAACATGTTACCTACACATCATTGATGAAGCAAATAGGGCAACATGTTTTGCTGGCATCCCTTGATTGCCCATGCTTTGTTAGTCCATCAAAATCATTAGGAAAGAAAATCTACTCTAGAATGTAAATCTAGTCTATATGCGTCTAATCTAGCATGATAACTGTTATACTCTTAACCTGCAAGATGATACCAGAATACCAAATATGCGAAGAAATATACCCAGGACATAGAACAATGAGAAATAACAAGAAGTATTTTATTGTTCAGAAAGCAATGTTCACTTGCCTCTTCGAGGGGGCAACCTCTAATAGAGCTGAGCTCATACAAAATAAGACACGATGCTCCTCGAGGGGAGTCTCTATCCTTTATATAGGATTCATACATGCAATACCATGGGGCAATACCATGGTTCTTATTAATACCATCTATCTAATACCATGGCCCATTTGCAACTAACTGTGATCCCTTCATTAAATGCGGGTTAACCACTTACAATTATTAATATGGGCTTTATTGACTCTATAACTATGACTCGATCCTATTACATAAATAAGGGGGTTAGGGTTGGACTGTAACAATAACACAATATGATATTAAATTCTAATACAAAATAAGTATGCTATGCATCTTACTCTAACATGCATGGCTACATTATGCAACTACTAAGTGTAATCATACATCCAATGCAACCTATAGATCATCCAGTTAATATGAGAACACCTGCTCCCATGATTACTCATGCGACAAATGAAAAAGTAGAGATAGGAAGAATCATATGTGGGACTATTAGGGCGGGAGGTGGGAAAATAAGAGACCCAGTCATCATAGAAAGGAGTAATGTGTGAAGGGAAGGACACCAACTTGGAGAGTATACAATGTTTATTTGCAGTTTTAGTTATTTATCTCTCCATTTATTTCGGTTTAGAGTCCTCTATAATTTTTTTTATTACCGGATCTATACCTTTCATTTCTATGTATGTTCTTTGCTTCGCAACTCTGTGCGATTTAGGCAAACCAAAAACAGAAAGAAAAGATTTTTCTCATGCGTATGCTCTTTTCCGCCACGCCCTAGTGTGATCTTGGAAAACCAGAAACATAGACGAAAATATATAGTTTCCAGCGAAATCTAACTTTAAGTTGTAAGACTTGGATTACTTTTGCGTGTTCGTTTTGGTTTGTGTGGTTTTTTTTGTTTTGTAGGCAAAAAGGGGGTTTTTCAAGTAAAGACGCATTCAAAAGCTTCATTGAGCAAAAAAAAAACCCCTTACTCTTTTCCAAAAATTACTAACCTTTTAAACTAACTCACTTGGTCCAAAGTTACTTTATGAGAATAGAGGTCTTGGGTTCAAGTCTTTCTTTTTGTTGGGTTACTTTTTCAAAAAACGCATGTAACTTATGTTTTAAAGTTACTTTATGTAAAAGTGATCTCACAAATTATAAAAAGTGAGTCACTTATAATTTTAAAGTCACTTTATCTTTTATTTAAGTTACAATTTAGTGGATAGTTCATAAAGTACCATTGTAAAAATGACTCACTTATTTATAAAAATGGGTCATATAAAATATTTTTATTTTTGAAAGTGAGCTAATTAGATTAAGTTTGGAAGATGGCCGTGGCGGGGGGGTTTAAATATAACATTATCATTCACTTCCCAACATTTATGTGGTTCGTCGGCATCTTCAACAACTTTTCTTCAAAAAGTCATAACTTCTTCATCCGGAAGCCGTTTTCAGAGCTGTTTTTTTGAATTGGCCTAATTTTTCAAGAGCTAACCATTGTAACACTTAGTTTCAACATCTTCAGCTTCAATTTAAAAAAAAAATGGAAAGTCCATTTCTAGTTATTCTTGATAGCACCAACTACTTCTAATGGCTATCCTACATTGTGGATTTACTTAGAAGTAAAGGTCTTTATAGAATAGCCTTAGGCCAAAAGTCTAAACCTAAAGATGAAGATAAGCAAGCCAAATGGAAAAATAAGCAAGATCAAACACGTGGGTTGATAGGGATGTCTATTTCTCCAGACCTTAGATTCCATATTGCAGAAATTGATACCCCTGATGAAGTAATGAAACAACTCAATAAAGTTTTTGGAATTAAAAATGAAATTGGAGCCCATCAACTCGAAAATGAGTTGCTTATGTTGGACCCCGATAATTTTTCTTCAATTGAAGATTTTTTGTCCAAGTTCAAGACTCTTAGACTTCTCTTGGAAGTTGCTAAGGTTAAGAAAGAAGATGGTAGCCTATATATTCCATTCTTACTAAGTTATGACTCGCCTACTCCATGTTTGTTTACACCTTCCATTCTACTAGAGAAGCTTTTATTTCTCAAGGAAAAGCCTACAAGTCCCCCTCTTTTGATGCTTTTTGTGATTCTTTAATAAGAGAACAAGAAAAACTATTATGTCTTGGTCTTCTTAATACTGAAAACTCTTCTAAGAAAGCCTTAGTAGCCCAACAACAACCAAATTCAAAGAATCCTAAAAAGTAGCATCCTAAAAAGAATGGTCCTAAACCAAACAAGGGTCGTAAGCAATTTCAGTCCCAAAATGAAAAATCAATTCAACAAAATGATAAGGCAAATAAAAACAAACAGAAGAACACTGATAGACATTGCAACTTTTGTAATCGTGATGGCCACTTAGAATCTAAATGATTTAAGAAGATGGAAGCCTTGGAAGCAACCATGAAGAAGCATAACATCCATTTGGAGCACTCTTCATCTTCAACTTCATCTTCAGAAATAACACTTTCTGCATCTGGTTGTCAAGCATCTCGGTCTGGTTATGCATTAAATGTATCTTCTTTTCATTCTCATGAGTGGCTCATTGATTTTGGAGCTTCTTATCACATGGAAAAAAAAAAGCCATGTTTTTTTCTTTAAATGATTGTAACACCAAAAACATATATGTTGGTGATGATAGATCTCTTAGTGTTGTAGGGACTTGAACTATTCATCTAGACAATGGTCAATTTAATGATGTATTCTGTGTTCCTACTTTATCCTGCAACCTTCTATCTATATATTAGATAACTCATTCAGGTGAAGGTAAAATCGATGAATTTTCACCTCATGATGTTGTAATTAAGAACCTAAGAGATCTTAGACAGATTTTAGCTACTGGCATCGCTGATGATTCTACAAGGTTGTATAAGGTTAACAACTTTGGGTCATCAACTCTTCCCTCGGTATTGGTTGCTCATAATGATGATGTGAGCAAACTTTGGCGTGAGCAATTTGGTCACTTAAACTATCGCTCCCTTCAAAATCTATGTAAAGAAAATGTGGTGACAGGGCTTCCTATGGTATCTTGCAGAGATGGTGTTTGTTCTGGATGTGTACTCAGAAAACATAATCGGGATAGTTTTGAAAAACGTGTCTTGGCACGCCTCAACCCCTTTACAACTTGTGAATAGTGATTTATGTGGTCCACTTCCAATTGTTTCATTTTTTGGCTACAAATATTTCTTAACTTTCATTGATGATTTCTCCAGACGCACTTGGGTATACTTCTTAAAACTCAAGAGTGAAGTCTTTAACATGTTCTTGGCCTTTAAGGCCTTTGTTGAGAAACAATCTGGACATCAAATTCTTAAGTTAAGATCTGATAATGGCGGAGAATATGTTAACAACAAATTCATCAACTTTTGCATTGAGCATGGAATTCAATTGCAACAAACTGTTTCATATACTCCACAACAAAATGGTGTCGCTGAAAGGAAGAATTGCACCTTAAAGGAAATGGCTAATTGTATGCTTCAGTCTAAAGGGCTTAGTCTTAATTTTTGGGCAGAAGCAATTAATTGTGCAAATTTCATAGTAAATCACACTTCTACTAAGATTTTAAAGAATATCACTCCAGAAGAAGCATGGAGCTCAATTAAACTAGATGTAAGTCACTTTCGTGTTTTTGGAAGTGAAGCATGGGCCCATATTCCAGAGGAGAAACATAAAGCCTTAGAACCTAAGAGTGAAAAATGTATTTTTGTTGGATATTCTGAAGATGTCAAAGGATATAGACTTCTTCAACTTAAATCCAAAAATGTTATCATTAGAAGAGATGTAAAGTTTGCTGAAAATATATTGGACTACAAACCTAGTTCGATGGATGTGCCACCTCTCTCTATCCCTTCTACTTCTGAAAATATTCCTTTTTCAGATGATGACAGCGTGGATGACAATCCTCCCCCAACTTCTCGAGATCCTCCTTCAGCTCCTCAGCTTCCAAAATGGGTCTCCGCTACTGGGGATGCAACAGGTGCTCTTGCAGGCGATCCTACAGATCAATGTCGTACACGTTCTTAGTTTGATAGAGCCCCTTTTTTACTGGCTCAAGCTTCAACGAATTATGATCCTGACACCTTTGCAGAAGCTTCAGGCCTTCTAGATTGGGACATAACTATGAATGAAGAATATCGTTCACTATTGGCAAATGATACATGGGACCTTGTTCCTCTTCCAAAGGGACTAAAGCTTGTTAGATGCAAATTGGTTTACAGAACCAAGTTTGGACTAGATGGAAACGTTGATAAACATAAAGCTCGTCTTGTTGCTAATGGTTATTCACAAGTTGAAGGCATTGACTATACTGAAACCTTCTCCCTTGTTGCCAAAATGAACTCTATCCGCCTTCTTGCATGGGGACTTGCATGAAGAAATCTAAATGGAACAACCTCCTATCTTTATACAAACAGACTCCAGCCTTGTATGTCGGCTTAAGAATCCCATTTATGGTCTCAAGCAAGCCCCTCGGGCTTGGTATGCCAAAATGGATAGCTTTCTTTTAGATTCTGGCTTTTCTAGGTGTCATTCTGACAATAATGTCTACACCAAGAAAGTGGGTAAGTCTCTTATCATTCTTGTTCTTTATGTTGATGATCCTATCCTTACTGGTAGTGATCCCAACTTTATAAACCATGTGAAGTCTAGCCTTAAAAAACAGTTTGAAATGACAAACTTAGGACACTTGCATTATTTTCTTGGTCTTCAAGTTTTGCAATCCAAAGAAGGTATTTCCCTTTCCCAGTTCAAGTATGCCTGTGATCTTCTACGCCACTTTCAAATGGAAGACTGTAAGCCAACCCTTTCTCCCTTTCAGTTTGGAGCCAAACTTTCAGACACTTGTACTTTCCCTGAAGTTGATGCTACCTTATACCGTCATCTTGTTGGAAAACTTTTGTATCTGATCCATACTCGTCCTGACCTTTCCTTTGTTGTTGGCCTTGTTGTTTGGTTTATGCAAAACCCACATGAAAGTCATTGGAAAGCAGCTAAAATAATACTTCATTATGTTCGAGGTACAATTCAGTTTGGGATTCATTACAGTGCAGAAGCATCTCCTCTATTGGTTGGTTTCACTGATTCTGATTGGGCTGGTGACCCTGATGACCGAAAGTCTACTATAGGTTATGTCTTCACTCTTGGTTCTGGAACTATTACATGGGCTTGCAAGAAACAAAGGCCATTTCTCTTTCTTTAGCAGAATCAGAGTATCATGGCGCTGTTGAAGCTAGTAAGGAAGCCCTGTGGCTTCGTCAGATCCTGTTAGAGTTTGGTTTTCAACAGCAACATCCAACTACACTTTTGTTTGATAATCGAAGTGCCATTCAACTATGTAAAGATTCAGTCCAACATCAGCGCAACAAACACATTGTACTACACATGCACTTCATTAGAAAGCTCATTCATGAACATGTTCTTGAAGTGAAATATTGTTCAACCGATGATCAAGTTGCAAACATCTTTACAAAAGTTCTCAGTCTCACAGAGGCGAAGTTTACTAAACTTCGATTTATGGTTGGAGTTCAGGAAGTTATCACTAAGGGGGGATAGGCTTCCTTCTCCTATTGTATCATCTTTGTACATCCTTCAATCTTATCCCAAGTTGTTCTTAAGGGGGGATGTTAGCATATTCCGACACATCAGAAATAATTAAGTATAACTTGGTCTAGTGTATAGTTAGGTAAAGTGTGTTTCTTTAGTATGTACTTTTTGTAACTTACAATCCGACGGTCACAATATGTTCTAGACGTGAAGTGATCCGACGTTTTATTCTCTCCTCGGTATTATCGATACTTGTTCCATGGCTTAACACCCGATTGGTCCATGATATCTATTTAAAGAGCATGGAGGGTTATTTGTTAGGTGACCGTTCATGAGAGAAGCTTATGTAAATTTTTTTTTTTTACATTAATAAATTGCGTGAAGTGGCCGCGTTGGCTCAGGCCGTGCACTATTTCCCTCTTTGAGGTTTTAACCACGTCAAGAATACATAGTGTACAGATCTATGATCTGTTTGTGAGCGGTGTTGTTTGATGTTCTATCTAAGGGACTTATCCTATAAATTCCTTCTGAGGAGGCATTAAGGAGAAGAAGGGGAGGCTGAGAAAGGGAGAAGAGGAAGAGAAGGAGAAGGAGCCCGAGAGAGAGATGAGGGAGGTCGAGAAAAAGAAGCGAGGCCAAGAAGAAGGAGGGAGGCTGTGAAAGAAGGGGTGAAAAAGGAGAAAGGGAGGACGAGAACTTGCCGAGAAGGAAAGAAGAGGGAGTAGGGGGCTGGAGATGGCCAGCGTAGGGCCTCTAGGCCCTAAAAATAATTTGCCCACGATCTTCTTGAATTTTTTCTTCAACTTGCAAATAAAATGGAGATCAGATCTTGCCCTCCAAGGCCCAAATCTGTTTCCAAAATCCACAAAAATGGTCTGCAATCTTCATATCTGTTCTTGCACAAACAAAAGATAGAAACCCCAAAACATGTATATACAAAAATATGAAATACCCAAAATCCCAATGAATTAAAATATTCGAAATTTATAAATCTACAATAATATTTTACAGATCTAGCATATCTATAGATCAAAGCCCTATATTAGCCAGATCTAAACAATTTTGCGCAAATTTATTTATAAACTGGAAATTTTAAGATGACTTCAGAAATTAAAAATAATAGGCTCTTTAGATTCTGTAATCCAAAGTCAGTTGTTCCAATTGAGGACTTCGCCAAACGCCCAAATCCCGAATGATAACTTCTGCACACTTAGATCTGATTATTAGATTAATAGAGATTCAAAATAATCATAAAATCATCAAGAAATAGAGATACTTGCTAGTTCTATCAAATCAAAATGATATTTTAAAACAATAATATTTTACAGATCCAGCATATCTACAGATCAAAGCCCTATATTAGCCAGAATTAAACAATTTTGCACAAATTTATTAATAAACTGGAAATTTTAAGATGACTTCAAAAAGTAAGAATAATAGGCTCTTCAGATTCTGTAATCCGAGAGTCAGTTGGTCCAGCTGAGGACTTCCCCAAATGCCCAAATCCTGAATGATAACTTCTGCACACTTAGATCTGATTGTTAGATTAATAGAGATTCAAAATAACCATAAAATCATCAAGAAATAGAGATATCTATTAGTTCTATCAAATCAAAATGATATTTTAAAACATCATAAATTTGTGCAAGATACTTGTGCACAGATCAATCCTCAAAGACTATTATCCAGCAAATACAAATAAAAGCAGTAGAGTATTAAGAGAAATATTACCACATAAATCTGAAAGAGGAACACCACCATCTGAAACCCCAAAGTCTTTCCGTTTTGTTAATGAGAAAAAAGTTACAAGAACTTTCTCAGAGGAAGTACACGTTTCAAAAATCGGATCCAAATAATGGAGAGAGACCTATAATTTATAGATAAATTCTCCAACAGCTAGATGGCTTGATCCCCGTCAAAACAATCTCAACTGTTGATGAAGATCAAATGATCTTTTAATCATCACCGTTGAAATTAAGTTACTTTTTGAGGAAATTCGAATTTTACTTTTTTTTTTTTTTAATTAACTCAAAAATGATTATTTTGAGTTAATTGCCTCAAAAAATTGATTTTGACTTAACTACTATGGCCCAAGGGTCCAAAATATCTTGAAATTTTCAATATTCCCTTGCCCCGGAACTTCCAAAAATAAAAAATTTTAAAACCCACGAATTTTAAATGTTGGAGGATTTTAATTTTTCGTAGGACTTAAATTAATTAAATTTCTAGCTTTAGCATTTTAATTTATTTTAGCCAGAAAACTTAATTAATTGACTCATGAGGGGATTATTAATTTTTCCAACCCTCTAATACTTGAGCATTATAGCTAAAATATTATTTACATGAAATATTACATTTCTAACCCATGAAGGGGGAACACCTGTTCATTATAGACCCTTAACATTTACCCATTTCTGCAACACAAAATATGACGTAGTAGACTAAGTGACTTGTAATAAAATAATCTAGCCAAATAGCTGGAATTATTCCCAAATCAGTTTTTTAGAGACTTGATCAATAACACTAGGAGTCATCTAAAATCCTGATGACAAAATCCACTTTAGCTTTGGGGTGAGGCTGGAGAGAAAACTCTGCCGATCATCCGTGTTTAGAAACACGCATGAAACGGTGAGACAAAAAACCTCCTAGGATAAAAATCATCATTAGAAAGATAAATTTACCTAGGTTGTTACATACATTTGTCTTACTAGGACCATTTACATTACAAAATGCAGAATGGGTTTACAAAACTCCAATGTAGATATGGCTAATAATGATGAATCTGAATGATGCGAACACTCGAACATGATAGATCCATTTTGCGAAAAAATGGGTGTACTGCTATGGGGTTGTTGACATAGAGTGGTCAACATTTGAGTCTACTTGGGGACACTTTGTTTCATCGAAAGAATGTGAGAATCCATAATCTGCATCCAAGCAACACACAAAATAACATAAGTAGCGTCCATCCAAATATCATCATATAGCATTAAGCACATGAAATAAAAGCTCATAAATATTTATATTAATATGAAAAGCAAATCTAATCCTAAAATAGAAATGAAATACTGAAATAACAAGGTGTAGGGTTAGAAATACAATACAAAGGATGCCTCATGGCATCAAATGTCATTTTTGAAGAATAGCTTGAGCATTTGGCCATTCGCAGGTAATTCAAGTGGTTCACCACCCAATCTACTCTACTGGAATGAATTTGGCCCAACAATGCCTCAGATGATGTAAGGTCTCAACCACAAACTGTGAAATTTCTTATGCTTTCCTGGTTTTTCATTTTTGAGATCCCATAGTAAAACCATATCTCCAACCTACAAAGATCTAGACCGAGAAGATTTGTCAAAGCTTTTCGTAATGTTAGACTGATTCTCGCAAATACTATCAAAAGCTTTCTTGTGCGTTTCATCCAACTCCACGATTTGATCAATCCTGTTTTGGACAACATCTTTATGACTAGAAAAATTTTGAAGGAGTTGGTAAGCCTGTAATTTAGGATGGACAGGTAATGTCACATCCATGCCATAGACAAGTTCGAAGGGACTTTTACTAGTAGCTTTCTTTTTAGTTATCCTATCTTCCCATAAAGCGTACTTGATTTTGTTGTTGCAAGGTTGCTTGTTATCTCCTACTATCTTCTTGATAATGGTCATAAGTTTTTGTTACTTGATTCAACCAGGCCATTACCCTAAGGATAGTAGTTAGATGAATGGGATAACACAATGCCATACTTAAAACAAAAAGATGAAAACTCCATAGAACTAAAGGCCTTGGCATCATCGGTGGTGATTTTAGCTGGGACACAAAATCTAGTAATAATATGATTTTCAATAAAATCCATTATGACCTTTTCAGTGGCATTCTTAGCAGGAATGGCTTCAACCCATTTAGTGAAATAATCGATAGCCATCAAGATCCATGAGTAGCCATTGCTAGAATTTTCGTGGAATTTCTCGATGAGACATAGACCCCAATGCTGAAAAGGTGCCTCAACAACAACAGGTTGTAGGGGAAGGGCAACTAGCTTCTGCTTCCCAGTGAACAGTTGGCAAGCTTGGCAACTTCTAACAAATTTATGAATATCAGAAAAAATCGAAGGCCAATAATGACCAACTTTAAGGATTTTGTGGGTGGTAGTTCTAGCAGCGCAATGACCACCACAAAATCCTGAATGAAACTCGGAAATCAACTTTTTAGACTCTATCTCATCAATACATCTAAGTACAATGTCCTCAAGATTTCTCCATCCAAGGCCATCTTTCATAAGGCAATACTTAGTGGCTTTTAATCTAAGAGCCCTTCTCCTGTGAGCAACTAAATTTAACAAGTAATAAATAATATCCTTGTACCATTCATGATTTCTTAATATTTGCAACTCAGGCGACGATGAATTGTTAAGACAAATCAAACAAAGAGCTTTTTTATTTCCCTTGGTCATCATTTCAGCCAAACCTTGACCATTGACTAACTTGGTGGGTCTAATCTCTAAATCATATTCTTGAATCTTAGTAACCCACCTAGCACGAGTCATTAAGCAATCAGTTTGAGTTAATAAATATTTAACAACAGAGTGGGACAAAAGCAATAATCTTGAAATAACCGACATAAGTCCTTAAATGCTTAAGAGATTTAACTGTTCAAACTATCCTTTCTTCTCACATGTGTGACTAGAACAAGAGAGATAAGAGTGATAAAGATGATCTCCAACAATTTTCGCCTTAGCTCAAATTCTCCTCCACTTAGAAAAGATCAAAGAAATTGCTATGTTGATTGACTTGCCTCTCACATGTCTATCTCTTTATATAGAGCTCTAACGTTAAGTGGAAACACATAGAGGTGGCCCTTCGCCCCCACTTATGGAGCCTACATGACAACTCAACATTATACTAGAATTGTTAGCCCTAGTAATGGGTAAAAACCCCATTAGATAAACAATTCAAACCCGCTCTATAAAATAGATCACTCCACGCTAGAGCTAACAATGTGAGTATTGTGGGCCATTTAGCCCTAGCCAAATCAGCATGGCCCCATGGGTAAATGTATCAATCTCCCTTAGTCAAATCATTGTGATCCCCTGGGAGAAAGTCTACTCTTGGGCCATTCACCCCTAGCCAAATCATCACTACTTCTAGGGTGAATGTAATGTTCCCCCTCTAGTCAAATCAACATGTGACCTTGTGGGAGAATGTCTGCCTGATGCTGCAAAGACATCAACACTAGAAGTCTCCTAGATCCTATTTGTTGATGTATATTTGGTTTAGAGATGGATTGCACTTGGTGCTATTTTGGACATATGCACACTTACCTAAGTAGCCAGAGTTGTACCCCCCTCCACACCCATGTGTCGCGAATCAGGCGAATCAAACACGATTCTCAAGGGACACATCTCCGATTCGTGGCAAATGAGTGTCCGAAAATTGAGATTCGTGTCCCATGAGAATAAGATTTGCTACCACACCGAATCCTGATTTTTCGGACACGTGTTTGGCAAAGAGGGACCTGCATGGTTGCTAAAAGGCCGATTTGGGCCGCTTTTGCTCACTTTCAGTTGTGGTTTTGGAGCTATGGGACTGTGGGAGCGACCAACAAAGGAGATTGGCATGTTTTGGAGGTGACCCAAGCAACAGGTATGTGGATGTCTCTTCCTTTTTATTCTTTCTATTTTTGCTACAACAATGTCCCTGCCATTTTGTTTGCATTTTTTATTTATTTTTATAGTAGTCAAGGCTCAATCAAGGGCAACAGGGAAGGGGCAAAAAAAGCGGAGGAATATCCCCATTGGCGATGCCCCCTCTTTCACTTTCATCAGGGTCTGCTTGTGTTCAATCTATTGGAAGTGAGGCTGCAACAACAACTTCCAATGTTGAGAGAAACTTCAATTTGGCTAGACAACAAGCTTTGGAAAGTAAATATCTTTGTGGAAGTATGTTTCAAGAGACCAATGGCCAGGCAACAAGTTAAAGGGAGGAGCCAGTGTTCTTTGGAAATGCAAATTTTGCAACACCCAATTGAAGAGCACCTTATTCTGTGTGAAAGCACATTTGTTGGGCTTACCATCTTGTGGAATTGGGGCATGTTGAGGAGTGAATGCATCTAAGAGGAAAGAATTAGAAAGAGATGCCAATGTTGGTGTGGCAATGGTGGCTGCATCATCTAAGAAAAACGGGGATGATGATCCCCTTCCATTCTTGAGGAAAAGCAATGCTAGTTATCCATTTGGGAGTTCTGGTGGGGGTGCAGGTCAAGCAGCAAAAATGAGGGCACTTTGGTCCAATGGACAAGATATTTCAGCAAGAGAGGCGAGAAGAGATTGATCTCACCATTGCCTTCTTTTTCTATCTTAACTTAATATAATTTAATGTTGCATGATCACCTTTATTTATTGAGGATGTGCTGAGCTTTAACTCAAGGGGATCCATTGAAGAAATTTCAACCCCCACTCCGGTTATCAGTTTTCCTCATCACTCCATGCATTTAGTTTAAATCCAAGCTTGATAAAAATTATAAAATCTGGAAATGATAATATTTTTCTGAAAACACAAATTTAGAGATTTCACAACTGCTGAAATTGCAGAAATAAAACATAGCAAAATTATGACAGCCACGGACAAAAAATAATATAGTGATTTTTGGTTAATATGACCCTGGGAAAACCCACTACAACTCTTGGGGAAAACCAGTCTGAGAGCTTTTATTTATTTTTGAAATTGCTTTTACAAAGAAATTGAAATACACAGTAAAAATTCTAGCAACCACAAATTACGACTTATCTCGATTTCTGTGCTTGAAATCCACCTCGAAAATCATGCCAATCAACAAACAGCCAAAACATATTTTTTTTTACAGCAATAAAACAACATTAAATGTTGTACAGCGAGCCTCGAAAAATGTGCCTAGAACTTCTTGTCCCTCTTCCTCGATTTCTGTGCCTTTATCTTGCTGTACGATTTTCCTTGGGATGCGTGCCAATAAATGCTGCTGCCCAGATTTGCTGAAATGTCTTCTTGCTGCTCTCCTTCACTGCGTAGAAATTTTCTCCTTGCTCTCTCTTCTCTTTTTCTTAAATGCTCATGAAAGAATGAATTGATCTTTTCCTCCTCTTCTCCTTTTATTCTCTAAATGGCCTTTTGGGTTACCCTAAGATCTAATGGCTGAGATTCATTTAGATCTAGGGATGAGAATAAATGTGCATTTAATTCTCACTTTCTATTTTTTAACTCACCCACTTAAATAAAGATCTATTTAGCCTTTTATTTCCATAGTCACCTTTTCACTTTCTAATTCTTCGTTCACTTTAATAAAGTCACGTTTAAATTAGAATGTAACTTTACCACTTATAATGTCACTTTTAAATTAGAATGTAACTTTACCACTTATAAAGTCACTTTTAAATTAGAATGTAACTTTACCACTTATAAAGTCACTTTTAAATTAAATTGGCTTTATCACTTATTAAGTCACTTTAGGAGAAAAGTAAAAAATAAATTTGGACACTTTTCCCTAGGCCAAAGATCAAAGCCTTAGGGAACCACTTGTCCTTTGGTACCCAAATTTCAACACTCTCTCTTATCGAGGAAAGTGTTCCTCACCACTCCCATCTTGTCTCTGAAGTATACATGCTTGCCCTGTGGTAAGGCTTTGGTGAAAAGTTCCGCTACCTGCTCATTTGTGGAAATGTACTCAAGCTTGACAGCTCCCTTTTGGACATAGTCTCTAATGAAGTGATACTTGATCTCAATATTCTTTGACCTATAATGAAAAACTGATTCTCCGTGAGTTTTATGCAACTCTCATTATCACAGTAAATTATTGAAAGTCTCAATGCCTGACCAAATAGACCAAACAACATCTTGCGAAGCCATATGGCCTCACAACTAGCCAAAATAGCAGCCATATACTCTGCCTTAGCTGAGCTCAATTGACTGTTGTTTCCAGCTGATCCATGACACAACTGTCAAACCCAACCCAAAACAACACTCGGAAGTACTTTTCCTCTCTGAAGTACAACCTGCCCAATCTGAATTCGTGTACCCTGCCAATCTCACTCCATCACCTTGTCTATAATCCAAACCAGAATCCATAGTCCCCTGCAAGTAACGAAGAATGTGTTTTGCAGCCACCCAGTGCACTCTCTTGGGCTCACACATGAACTGACTCATAGTGTTAACTGCAAAATATATATCTGGTTGAGTGTTGACCAAATACATCAAACAACCAATCAACTGTTTGTATAGAGTAGGATCCACCAACTCGGAATCAGAAGCATGAAGCTTCTTCTAGTTAGTTATCATTGGTGTAGACATGGGTTTGCAATCCTCCATGTGAAATCTGCTAAGAATATCCACAATGTACTTCCCCAGGAAGAAATGCCCCTCCTCCTGCCACACCTCCAATCCCAGAAAATAATGCATGAAGCCGATATCCTTCATCTCAAACTCTGAAGCAAGATCTCTCTTGCAGCCTTCAATGAGTCTCTCTGCACCAGTGATGATCAAGTCATCAACATACAACACCAGAATGAGAGGCTCCTCACCCACCACAATGAAGTATAGGTTCGGATCAGCCTCACTCTTTGTGAAACCCAACTGCTGCAAGTATGTATCAATCCTCGAGTACCAAGATCTAGGAGCTTGCTTCAGGCCATAGAGTGCCTTTTTCAATCTGCATACATGGGACTCCTTCCCATGCACCTCAAAGCCCTGCGGCTGCTCAATATAAACCTCCTCCTGAATGAAGCCATTGAGAAATGCGGTCTTCACATCCATCTGGTGGATCTTCCAACCCATCTCTGCTGCAATCGATATAATGGAGCGAATAGATGTATACCGAGCTACGGGAACGAAGGTCTCTTCATAGTCAACTCCCTCTACTTGTGAGAACCCGCTCTCCACAAATCAAGCCTTGAACTTCTCGATGCTGCCATTTGCAGCATGCTTTATCTTGTAGAGCCATTTGGAAGTAACAACTGATTTACCTTTAGGCCTCGGCACTACCTTGCAAACATCATTCTTCATAATAGAAGAATGCTCCATCATGGCCTCTCTCCTGACCTGCTGGCTGCCTCCTCATAACTAGAAGGCTCGAAGTCAACAATGCTTGTTACCAATGCCATGTAACTACAAAACCGCTCAGGTGGTTTACTCTCTCTAACCTGTCTCTTTGGCCCAACAACTGATGTGGCCTCGCGCAAGGTATCTTGAAGCCACTTGGGCTTCCTCTTCCTTGAGCATGCTTCTCCCACCTGAGTGAAAGAATCCTCATCATCATCAGAAGCCTGAACTCTTGAAGGCCTACCAACTGACCTCATGCCTGAATTTGCCCCTGTAGATGTTGAAGTACTGTGCGAACTGTCCAATAGTGGACTTCCCTGTGAACTGCTCTATAGATTGCCCTGCATGCTGCCCGAAGTGTAGAATTTCCTGCAAATTCTCTACAAATCTACCTCTGAGATCTATGTAGAAAATCTGACTGTAGATTAACTCGATAATGCAATATACCAAAACAAAATACTATAATCTACTTCTACTATCAAACTTGCGGAAGCTTAAAGATCGAGCTGAATTAGAGCTGAATACATATAACCATAAGAAGAAGAATCAATGCACATGAAACACAGAAAATACTCGGGGGAAAGCATCAGCTAAAAACCCCACTATCTGTGTTATCGTACAAGGTGGAAATACATCAGAATTATACAAAGCCTTAGCTCTCACAGCTAGTCAGCTCTCAGTACAATCCTCCTGGATGCTCACAGGCAAACAAAGCTTCTCACAAGCCTTCTCCTTTGCCCTCCAAGCTCTTATTTCCTTGCGTAGTTCCTCTGGGATGATCTCCTTCACCTAGTGGAACACTGCTCCCACACACTGCTCTAACACACTGTTAGAACTGTGCAATCCTCAAGGAACCTTACCTTGACTGCATGCATGAGTTTCATTTCTAGGAAAACACATGCAACTGATAGTACACTGCCCTTGTCTTTAATCTCAACTGGGCCTTTCTCTGAATAGACATGCATGAGTTCTTGATGAGGGAATCTTTAGTTATCTGGAGTACACTGGTTGAGTGCATGCATGCATCAACTGACTAATAACTCACAATTAGTTCCTCAAACAGTTTGGAACTAATTTAACTGGACTTAACTCAATAAACTGAGCTAACTAATTACAACTCAAATATAACTCAATCTTATCGCCTTAATTAAGGGATAATCTCCTTAATTTAACGGATAACTGTTGCATGACTTCAGAAAGACTTCTAACTTGAATTTCTCCAACTAATTAATCCATAATGAATTAATTAATTATTTCCAGGCAGCTAGTGAGACTAAATTCGATTTTAATTCACAATTTTAATTCAAGGACAAATTAAAATTGGAATTTCTGGATTCTATTTTTATCATTTCTGGATTCCATTCCATTAGTGGACTACCCCGTGAATTTCTCTGCGGATTGCCCTGCATGTTGCTCGAAGAACCACCCACCTGACTCTGAGAGCCACTGCTCACTGATGGACTTGACAGTGTAATCGATGTACCTTCTGATCCCTGACCACTGGATCCCTGTGACTAACTCAGCTGCTCTTGAGGGTTTGGTGACTTTGGATACTCTAACTCCCGTGACCTCCTGAAAGCTCTCTCCTCCTCGAACTCTTGAAACCGCTTGAAGACCTCACTCTTGGTCTTCAAGAAATAAATCCAGGTCTTCTTGGAGTGGTCATCAATGAATAAAACCTAGTACTCATAGCCACTCAAGGATACATGAGACATCTGACCACTCACATCAGTATGAATCAAGTTAAGGATCTCGGTCGCTCTACTGTCACTGCTGGGAAAAGGGGATCTGGCAAACTTCCCCATAGAACATTCTCTGCATACATCAAGGTGATCAGAACTGAAATCTGGCACACCAGTGGTGATCTCCTGCAATGTACTCAAGGCCCCATGATACATGTGCCTCATATTGCGGTGCCAAATCTCACACAACTCTGAACTGTTAGATCTGCTGTCAGTCTTGTCTCGGGTGTTGCTACTCAATGCCATGAGGGGCTGGGATGAGAACTTGTACACCTTGGCATGGCGCACACCAATCTCTCTAGCTGAAGAAGCTGGAGTTCCCCTAGGATATATAAGCACCTGCCCTCTCCTGAACAACACATCATACCTTCTATCCTCAAGTGCTGAGACGGATATCAAGTTTTTCTTCTTTCCAGGCACATATAGAACATCTGACACTTTCAAGGGAGGTTTGGGTCCCCTATCAAATGTCAATGTCCCCACATCGACTGCTCTAACAATGCTGTCATCACCAAGTACTACCTCCATATCAGTGTCACCCTTTGAAAGCTCTAAGAAGTACTCTTTGACTCCTGTCATGTGGCGGGAAGCGTCACTGTCAACATACCAAATGCTAGAAGATGCTCTGCTAGTAGCGGGGAATGCACACTGCCTCTGAACCTATATGGCAGGTGATCCTGAACCTATATGGCAGGTGATCCTGCACTAGTGGCCTCACAAGCTATGAACCCAAGCTCTCTGAGAAGCTCTCTATCTTTGCAGAGGATGCCATGGGTTTGTCTTTCCCTTTCTTGTTATTCTTCTTCGGACACACAACAACATAGTGTCCCAACTTTTGACAATTTCAACATTTGACTTTGGAATAGTCCTTCTCCTTGTTTCGCTGCTTGCCTTTACCTTTGCTTTTGCCTCCATTGTTGGAAGCTTGCTTCTTTGCTCTGCCCTTCTTGCCTCTTGCTAAGAATGCCACATTGTCATCTTCCTCCACCTGTTTGGCTGCCCCAAGATGGTTTTTTCTGATCTCATTCTGAATGCAATCATCCCACAACCTCTCTCAATCGGGAAGGTTTTCCCATGCAACAATGCCATCCACAAAATTCTCCCAAGTCTTGGGAAGACCATTCAAAGCAATTCTCACCAACTCAGTGGGTGCAATGATCTCACCTACGGCTGCCAACTCATCCCTCACTGAAGTGATCTTTGTGAGGTATGCTGTAGCACTATCAGTCTTAACCATTTTAATGGCCTTCAGTTTCTCCTTTAGGACCATTTTTCTGTTTTCATTTGAGCTCTAGTAAAGACTGGTCAAGGTTATTCACATCTCATGTGCATAAGTCTTTCCTCTCACATGAGGAATGAGATGGTCTTTGATTCCTTCCAGAATCAATCTTTTTGCCTTAGCATTCTTTTCATTAAACTCTGCCAACTGTACAGGGTCAGAAGGTACTGCTACTGGGTTCTGTGTGGTATTTACCATAATGCCTCAGACTTCTGCTTCCTCAAAGTTGCTTTGGATTCTCTCCTTCTATGTACTGTAGTTGTTCTGCCCATCCAACCTGTCTTCAACTTTCAAACCCAAAGACATGTTTCATTGTCCTACTAAACTGAAATTTTCAAATCTATGGTAAAGGTTTCTGTTTTCTGTGTAAAAATCAGCTTCTTGTAATTTTCACTTTATTGTCTCAAACTGCACTTTTCAGCGAACCAACCTCTGATACCATGAAGAAATTTCAACCCTCACTCTGGTTATCAATTTTCCTTATCACTCCATGCATTTATTTTTAAATCCAAACATGATAAAAATTCTAAACTCTGGGAATGATAATATTTTTCTGAAAACACAAATTTAGAGATTTCACAACTGCTGAAATTGTAGAAATAAAACACAGCAAAATTATGACAGCCACGCACAGAAAATAACATAGTGATTTTTGGTCAATGACCTTGGAAAAACCCCTTACAACTCTTGGGGAAAACCAGTTTGAGAGCTCTTCTTTATTTCTGAAAATGCTTTTACAAAAAAACTGAAATACACAATAAAAATTCCAGAAACCACAAATTACAACTTATCTCGATTTTCGTGCTTGAACTCCACCTTGAAAATTGTGCCAATCAGCAAACAACAAAAATAGAAATTTTTACAACAATAAAACAACATTAAATGTTGTATGGCCAGCCTCGAAAAACGTGCCCAGAACTTGCTGTCCCTCTTCCTCGATTTTTGTGCCTTTCTCTTGTTCTACGGTTTTTCCTTGGGATGCGTGCCAATAAATGCTGCTGCCTAGATTCGCTGAAATGTATTCTTGCTACTCCCCTTCACTGCTCAGAAATTTTCTCCTTGCTCTCTCTTCTCTTTCTCTCAAATGCTCATGAAACAATGAATTGATCTTTTTCTCTTCTCTTCTCCTTTTATTTTCTAAATGACCTTTTGGGTTACCTTAAGATCTAATGGCTAAGATTCATTTAGATCTAGGGATGAGAATAAATGTGCATTTAATTCTCACTTTCTATTTTTTAACTCACCCACTTAGCGTTTTATTTCCATAGTCACTTTTTCACTTTCTAATTTTTCATTCACTTTAATAAAGTCACCTTTAAATTTGAATGTAATTTTACCACTTATAAAGTCACTTTTAAATTAGAATGTAACTTTACCACTTATAAAGTCACTTTTAAATTAAATTGACTTTACCACTGATAAAGTCACTTTAGGAGAAAAGTAAAAAATAAATTTGGACACTTTTCCCTAGGCCAAAGATCAAAGCCTTGGGGAACCACTTGTCCTCTGGTACCCAAATTTCAACATCCATCGGGGTATGTGCCTCCTGGGTTAGAGAAGCTTAGAACTACATTGTTGAGTAAGGCAAAGGAGGAGGTGGAAAAAATTCTTGAGCCTAGTAAATCAAGCTGGCCAACATATGGGGTTAGTATTGTTTTTTATGGATGGACAGATCAGGGTTGCAGGGGACCAACTTCCCCCCCTCGAACTCGCTCCTGTAGGGAGCAAATTTCGTGAGCGACCTTAGGAGCAAAATATTCGCTCGCTAGCCTTTTTTGTAATTTTTTCTTTTGCAATAACATTCCAAATGACATTTTTTTCAAAGAAACAAATAATTTTTCAGTGGGGCGGTGTAATGATCAAGCCTATGGCCCTAGTATTGATATGCGATTCATGGTAATGTTAAATTCTTAAAGTAAACGTGACATCTCCTTAATTTTCATTTTCATCCTTTTACTTAAGTTTTTAACATTACCATGAAATGACTCAGGATGTTTGAGAGTGGTTCCGACCTCATTGGATTTCATAAGGAGAAAGTAGAATTTTAGATCTCATTCAAAATCCAGCAGACTTATCAGTTTTTCAGGATTGGGGTGATTGCAATGTTTCCATTGGATTTTGTCATGTATTAACTTATGGAACTTGTATTTAATCAAGAGCACCAATCCCTCTATGTACGTTGATATTAGTGACATTGGTTGTCGAATTCCTCTATCATGACCCTACTAAAAATGTACCCATCACTCAAACAAAATCTTGACGTGACATGCTATGTTTTTTCTATCTTATGTTAATGCTTAGAGGGTGATTCTGATTTTCCAACAAGACTAAAGAATTAGACATTTCTCTTGGCAGCAAGAGGTCCAAGCATTAGTAATAGATAATAGTTTACTTGTCTTTTCTAGTTTCTAGTAGTTTTTATAACTGTTGACTCCTTCATATTTATTATGATATTTTTTGTAAACAATATATGACAATTTAAGTTTGAAGTTTGAATTTGGCAATTATAACTCATTGGTAATGAATTATGAATATGATGCTTTGTGAAAGTTGAAAGTTGTTTCATTTCATTTCATTTTATGACATTTCATTGCATGTTAGGTATTCTTTGTTGTAATGGTTACACTTAGCTTGCAAGCACAACTTTTGTGATCAATGATGATAAATGTTATATATTGAATTTTGAAAGCTGAAACTTCAAGATTGATGAATCATGAGACTCAATATGTTATATGTTACTAACTTGGGGACATGGTTGATGAAGATTATAAATTCTACGTGATTGATGTTATATGGTTCAATCTATGTTTTTATGCTTTTTATATCTAATTCACCATTCTACATACTTTTGTTGACATATATGCATCAAAATATAAAAAAATATATATTATATAAAAATTCACTCCCTGATTTGCTCCCACTCCCAAGTAATCTGGGGAGAGATGCAACATGTTTCATGGTGTCTTCCTTGAAATGACTCGTTTTCTTGAAAGCAGTGGATGCTCTTGGAAAATACAAGGATGCACATATGGGTGAGTTGTTCATTAAAGTTATTGAAGATGTAGGTGTTGATTCTTGTGTGCAAATCATTACAGACAATGCACCTATTTGTAAGCTTGTTGGCATGATTGTGGACGCTAGACACCTTGCATTGTCCATTCCTTGAATTTAACACTCAGATCTATTGCTTTTGATGTACCTTGGATTGGAACTCTTATTGAGGATGTGCGACATATCTGCAACTTTGTACAAAATCATACCTGTGTCCTCACAATCTGCAAAGAGTACACACATCTATCATTGTTGAAGGTTGCTGATACATGGTTTGCCTTTGCATTCATCACGCTGAAGAGGTTGAGGGAGGTTAAGACCGCTCTTGGGTCGATGGTTATTTCAGAGTTTTGGTATTTTTGGAGAAAGAGTCAAGGACACAGTATTTGATGGTGCTTGGTGGGAGAGAGTAGATCTTACTATTAGGATCATGGACCCTATCATTTCTTTTCTATGATTTGCAAATATAGACCAACCCATCCTAGGAGAGGTTTATGAGGGATGGGATTCCATGATTGAGTCCGTGAGGACCATTATTTTTCAGAGTGAGTGCCTTGAGTATGAGACATCAACGGAGGTATTCTTCACCAGCATACAGGGTATTCTTGTCAGCAGGTGGGCCAAGAATTGCACACGTTTGCATTTCTTGGCTCACTCATTGAATCCAAAATACAATACCCATGAGTGGTTGAATGGTGGAAGTTCTTGCAAATTCCCTCCTCACATGGATGTTGAGATTTCACAGGGGAGGAAGGATGCATTGAGACAGATATTTTAGGATAAAGCATCCTTGTTGAGGTGGAGGATGCCTTTGCAGAGTTTTCCATTGGCACTGGGCGATTTAGAGGCTATGAAGTTATTAGAGATGTGGGGCTATGAAGCCCTATTCTTGGTGGGCAACTCATGGGGGAACATGTCGTCCTCTATGTTGAAATTTGGTACCGGAGGACAGGTGGTTCCCTTAGGCTTTGATCTTTGGCCTAGGGAAAAGTGTCCAAAAGAATTTAATTTTTCTCCTAAAGTGACTTTATAATTTTTATAAAGTCAAATCTAATTTAAAAGTGACTTTAAGTGATAAAGTTACTAAAGTCTAATTTTAAAGTGACTTTTATAAAGTCAATGAAAAATTAGAAAGGAAAAGTGACTTTGGAAATAAATGACTTAGTGGGTCTTTATTAAAGTGGGGTGAATTAAAAAATAGAAAGTGAGATTTAAATGAGCATTTAATTTCAGCCATAGATCTCAATCTATTTCAGCCATTGGATTTAGGGATCACCCAAAAGTCACTTAAGGTTAGATTAAAGGAGGAAAAGGAGGAAAAGGTCATTCATTCTTTCATGAGCAGATTGGGAGAAGGAGAGCAAGAGAGATTTCTGAGCAGGGAGGAGAAGGAGACAACAGCTTGGCACACATTCCAAGGCAGCAGTTGAGCAGATTTGTACAACTGATTCAGCACACAGTGAAAGGCAGATTTTGGCACGATTTTCGAGGAGTGGTTTGCACAAAAATTGAGGAGCAGTTTGCTGTTTTTTTCTGCACGCAAAACGAGGGCTGTACAGCGCATTTATTGCAGGCCGTACAACGCATTTATTGCAGTCCGTACAACGCATTTAATGCTGGCCGTACAACAACATTTAATGCTGAAAGTGGGCACGAAAGTCGAGGAGGCCGTACAACATTTATTGCTGTCCTGTTTGCTGTAATTTCCAGATTGCTGTGAGGCACGGGAAAAGAGATAAGTTGTAAATTTGCTTGCTGATTTTTTGCTGAATATTTCTCACTGTAAAAAGGCAATTTTCAGAAATAAAGAAGAGCTCTCGAACTGGTTTTCCCCAAGAGTTGTAGGGGGTTTTTCCAGGGTCACCTTGACCAAAAATCTCTGTGTTTAAATGTGTTTTAATGGCTGTTTGTAACTGCTGAATTTTATTTCTGCATTTTCCAGCATTCTGTAAAATTTCCAGAATTTGTGTTTTCAACAAAAAATTATTTTTCAGTGTTAAATGTATGGATATGGGAATGGGCATTTAACTATATGGGAGAAATAAGGTGAAACTGAAAACCGGGGTGGGAAAACAAAAATTTCTACACTTTACAGTAGTCAGCCATGAGGCTCCTTTCTCGGATTACTTCATCCTCTTGTTGTGAGAGGAATTGGAGCACATATGGGAATTTGTATAGTTTGAAGAAGAGCAGGCTTGAGCAGTGCAGGGCAGAGACAATGATGTATGTGCACACCAACCTTTGTCTTATTTACAGGCAGAGGGAGGAGTGGTTGAAGGGAAAGACAAAGATGTGAGATGTCTTTCCTGATGACATGGGTTTGGAGAACAGTGTTGAGTTGGCATTGACCAACTTGGATCTTAATGACCCAGTGCTAGAGCTTGTCACTTTTGATGATGGCTTACTCTTGAGGGGTCATTCCCTACACCAACAAATGCAGATATTACAATGGATACAGAGGAGGAGGATGCAAAAGAGAGTAGTGGTGGTACTGATGCTGATTTTGATGTTGATGGCTTTGAGCTATAGGAAGCACTGCAACAACCAACAACCTATGAGATTCTTAGGTTCCAGGTCCTAGTGTCTTCCTTGTTTTGGATTTTCAATTTTCCATTGGCATTCCTAGTCAAGGGACCTCAAGACTTGGTATCTATGTAATACATTTTGATTTTGATGACTTAATGAGAAAGCTGCAGTTTATGGTTAATTTCTTGTTGTAAACTTGTATCATTGATGAATCATGATTGTATGCATAATGTTACAATCTTCCAATGTACATGTATGAATCTATGATTGAATTTGTTACTTGTATCATCATGAGAATTTGTCTAATATCAAAATATGATTTATCTACTAATTTTTTTAATATATATATATATATATATATATACATGTCTTCTTCTAGGGGGTCTCTGTGTCCTGTGTTGGACTCTCGTATCTCTGTGTCCTGCGTGTCCTGACTTCGATGTCCCTGTGTCAGGTGACTTAGACCCTTACATGCTATATAAATGAGAGCTTTTGCATATTTGTGTATAAATGGTTTGGATTCATATGGATGCACATGATTATATATGTTTTTCTTTCAAATTTGAATATTTTATGTATTTTTTAGTCTATGGTTTTTTGGTCCTGTTTATTGGTTCAAGTCTGGTTCTGACTTGTTCCTGGTTCGATCAACGGTTCAGTTCTGATAACATTAGTCAAGTCTATTGCTCAACTGCTGAAATAAGGCATCGTCATCTCCATGAATAGACTCAAAAAGGCACACTGAAACAGGCCTTGCTTGCTGCTTAAGCAAACACCATCTAGTGAAAAATGTACTTCCTTTGCTTGCAAGTGAAGGAACCTCTTGCATGTACGTTGCTTACACCCTAGGGCCTAAACAATATAAAAGTAGACTTATATGCATGTGCTTACTTGGATGTCAAGCAATTTCTGGAAAGTGTGCCTTAGATGCCAAAAATAAATCCTCCAGAAAAGGCACTTCCAGACTGAAATCGTCTAGCATGTTCTCATGGGTCCCCTGCCATGTTGGGGTATCAATCATGCCTTCTCCGTGCATGCAAGCAGTGTGGCAGCTAGGGATAGAATCCTAGCTGCACCCAGCAAGTGGGTGCTGCTGCAGCATTCTCACTCTTAGCTGCTTTTGAAATTGGAATTTTACACCAAACGCAAAGCATTTTGTGTTTAGTGCATCCATGATATGAACTGGTGAGAAACAGAATATCAGATACCTTTTTGAGCAACATTGCTGGAATATGCCAGGGTAAAGGGAAAAGATAGATGCGCAGTAAATGTATAAAATATACCTCAATGCAGTAGCCTTCAAACTGTTTAAATACATTGAAAATGAACGTACACAAGCTTGGGAATAGTACAAATAATCATAAATATGAAAATCATGAATTTTTTCTCTTTGAAAGTGAAAACCAATTGTTGGAATTGAAACTATAATACCACTTTAGGTAGTTTCATGTGTATCTGTTAAACTGTTCAATACCACCTTAGGTAGTTTCATTTCTATTTGTTAAAAAGTTTTATGTATGTATGCATCTCTTTTCCTGATAATTGCATCATAATCTTAGTTCTTCGAATATACAACGTCTAACTATTATAGCCTTGTTAGAAGTTCCACATTTGAAAAAAGCAAGATTATTTTTCTGGGGCATTTTGGGTGTTTTTGCAGAAAGCTTGTTTAGAAACAGCGCTGATATGTTAGTAATGTTTCAGCCAGCAAAATCAAAACGGTATATGCGTTAGACATGTGCTTCACACATGCTTTGCCTCGTTGTTATTTGAAATGTTGAGTGCGGGGATATATGACATTATTAGTAATCATGTTTTTAATGGACTATACACTGTCTGCTATGCTTATTTTGAATTAAATTATGAAATTCCACAATTTGCTGTTACGCTCAGATTTTGACATCATTGCAGGAATTTCTTGGTCCTGAGATAATTTCAAATTTTATTCTTCATGGAAGAAGTGTTGCTGAGACAGTAAAGTATCTCATTAGCATTTTGAAGAAAAGTTCTAAAGGGGATGATCTTCCCCTGATGTATTTGGAAGCTGTTAAGACGGTCAGTTTGATTATTTCATTTTTGAATCTTAGTAGTCTTAATTTCCTGATTGTGGAAAATCTAAAGGTTTGCATTTGAATTTTGAAAGAAATTTTATCATGTTCAATTGAAATAACAATCCAAAACATCTAAAGCATTACTTGGTCTAAAACTATTTGAAATGATCTCATGTATTATATAGGCTTTTTTAGAGAAATGTACTGATTTTAAATGTCATATTTCGTCAGGCATATAAAAGGCATATGATAGAGACTTTGAAAAATGAAGAAGATTGGACCACAAGCAAGTCTTTTTTCCAATGCAAGGAGCTTGCAAGTCGATTATCTGCCACATTTCTGGGTTCTGCTCGCAACAAGCATAGGCCAAATATTTTAAGAATTGTGAAGGAAGGAATTGCATATGCATTTCAAGATGCTCCAAAGCAGTTACCTTTCTTGGAGGGAGGCGTGCTGCAATTTGCACTCAAATTGCCTTTGCCTGATGTACAAGAAATGTATGTATTCTTGCTTTAGTGAATGCGAGGAATTGATCTATGAAGTTGCATTTTTGTCCCTCATTTCTTGTTTGTCAAGTTTTTTGTGACTTGTATTACAAGTTGGTGTTTTAACTTTTCAATTTTACAGAATTAAGGATGTTCAGAGAAAGGTGAACGGTATCAACACCGATGAAGATCCTAGCAGTTGGCGCCCATATTTCACATTTATGGAATATTTGCAAGAAAAATATACAAGGAATGAAGGTGCTTATGGTAATGATCCCTTAAAGTCATATGGAAAGAAAAGATTTACTGTAGGATTTATTACCCTTCTAAACTTGTACTTAAGTAATTATTCACATCCAACAAGAAGATGCACATTTAGAGTAAGGTATCACCCATTGTCACCTCAGTGGTCATACCCCTCTGTTTAAGCTGGTTCATTCCAAGTTTCAACACAAAGAGGGATTCTCTATTAGGATTACCAATTTAACCTTAAATCTGGTAACAAATTTCTGATTGGTAAAATAGAAAATGGAAGTTTTTTCATTAATTATGTTGCGATTTCAATTAGAAAAGTGCCTTGATCAATGGGTATGGATAAGAGCATCCTCTAATTGCTCTAATTGCAACACTCCATCCTCCAAATTGGGCTCCTTTGGATTCCTTTCCCAAATCGTAAGGTCTTTATTAGTCTTTGCATCATCACAGTAATGTGACAACAATCGCAAGTTGTAATGAACATAAACCAAGCTCTTTGCCTAGTCTAAACTCAACTTGTTCCTTTTAACAGTGTGGATGAAAGAATAAGAGCTCCAACGCCTCTCTGCAGAAGAAGTGTTTACCACCTGTGATAGCACCCGCAATGCCAGAGTCTGTAGAAGTGGAGTAGCCCCTCCATGCATGTTCCACCACTCAAGGGAAGAAAAAGTCTCTCAATCTCTAATTGCATGCATGCTCCCAAATGGACCAGTGTTAAGCGTATAGTTGCTCAACTGTCTCCGTACCATGGCAGCCTTCTCCTCATTAGGGACTAATTTACTCAATGCAATCATATATTTTTTGTGAACCTCTTGATCTTGGTGTGGTTTTCTCTTGCTTCCCCCCAAGTGCTGGTGTTGAAAACCATGATGGATGATAATGCATGCAATGGAACATTTAGCATTTCCCATCAGTTTTCCACCTCTGCACGAATATAATTGTACAAGGTGATATCTCTAGGCTCAACAATGTCTTTAATCTACCCCAACATGCTATCCATTTGCTCATACACCTCCCTAATTATTGGTCGATCTGAATCTCCAAACTTGATCATGTAATAAATTGGTTTGGTGAATTGCAAAACATATTTAATCTATGACCAAAAGTACATGTCAAGAATAGTGTCCTTGGCTGCATTAGCACCATCTCTATCAGTGTTAATTTCATCCCATGTTTCAGCGCACACCATATTAGTTAAAGCTTGTCTCACCTTCACTAGCTGCCTAAAGGTGAGGTAATAACTGGCAAATCTTGTCTTTGCAAGTTTAAACAACAACAACTTGGAGTAAGTGCCATAGAAGTAGTTTACCCTTGTATGCCCTGTGATGAATTTAATGAGTTGCTTCCCTCTCTTGTAAAGCTCTTTAATCCACCCACATTCTTTATGCTTCACAATATCAGGCATCAAAAGGTTCAATGTGTGAACCAGGCACCTAGACCAAAAGATGTGTGGATGAGTATGCTCAATAATTTTTCTTGCTGCCTTACAATTTGCTGCATTATCTGTGATCACTTGAACCACATTATTCTTATCAACATCTTTGATTGATTGCAATAGGAGATCTGCAATGTTTTGGGAAGATGCACTGATGGAAGAGGAGCCATGACATGTAATAAATATTGCACCACTAGCAGAGACACCAAGAACATTTATCAAATGTTGGTTTCTAATATTTGTCCACCCATCTGATACAATGGATACCCCACATTCTACCCACTCATTTGTAAAATGTATCAAAGCTCTTTGAACCTTTGCTTTTTCTCTTTCTAATAACACTGTTCTAGCTTTCTCATAGTTGGGGGACTTGTATCCTTTTGGGGCTTCATTGATGGCCTTTACCATTTCATGCCAATAGGGAGAGCGAAGCACATTGAATGGTACACCGCAAGCACAAAGAAACCGGATTATCTTTCCATCCACATCATCCCTCCCAGCAACATTAAGGAAATCCCATATTGTTCTTTTACCTCTAGAGCTTCCAAAAGTACCATGAGGAGATGAGCTACCAAATCTAGAGGTTGCACTTGATTCATAATGTGTTTTTTGTTTCTTGCTTTTTTGTTGTACAACCTCCTCTATTTGGATGTATTCTCTTCTGTGTTCAGCCGAAATGTTTGGGCAAATTTGTATCCCCACAACACCCTTTTTTTCATCACTGTCCATCACCCCACAAAGGTGCCTCCTCACACAGGTATATGAACCACTAAATGGTTTTCCTCCATGACAACCATGAGGGCACAAAAATTTGTAGCTTCCATCGCCCTTTCCCCCTTCAAGTTTGGTCACATAGTTCCACAAGGGTGTCAATGCAGCTTTCCCCTCTAGTGTTTTAGTGTCCCCTTCAGGTTCAACTTCTTCCCCTTCCTCTTCAAACCCTTTCTCCTCATCATACATTGGGTCACGCATATTGGGACCACTATCCTGTTGTGCTTCTTCCCTTTTATTCCTACTACCCCTTGCCATCATTAAAACCAAAAGTGGAATGATACATAGAAGCCAAAAGAACACCATCTTGGAATATGGATATAGGTGATGGACAACTTGCAATTAAATGAGCAAGTAGAAAGAATGGGAAAGAGTAGGAGAGGGAGGAGAAAAATACAAAAAAAATGTCAAAAAAATAAGGGAGTTTGGGGTTTGCACTTACCTCTTTAGCTCTTGTAGATGGAAGTCCTCCAAGCTCCCCCTCCTTCACTCCTCCAATCTCTCTTCTCTTCTCTTCTCTTCTCTTCTCCTCTCCTCTCTTCTCTTCTCCTCTCTTCTCTTCTCCAAGCTCTCATAAACTCAATGTGAGAAAATGAGAGATGAATGGGGGGTTAAATCCCTTCATTCCTCACCCTAACCCAAGGTGGACCCACCCCAACCTTTAAAAAATACAAAAAAAAAATCAACGATCTTTTATGCGTGTGGCGGAAACGACAGAAGCTGTATGGAATCGCTTGTGATCTGCACGCTTCGTACGACCGAAGTGTCGTATGAAGCGCATTTTGGGAAAACCGAAACGCATTTCGGTCACACGCTTCCGAAAATTACAGGAAGTGTGTTTATCAGCCCGAAATGCGTTTCGGTTCTGTCGAAATGTGCTTCGTACGATGCTTCCCCCACGCATCCATGCGGATCGTGGATCGGGGTTTTGATCCTTGGGGGGGGGGGGGGGGGCATTTCCTGCAACACTGTTCTAAAAGAAAGACGAAAGAAAAGAAAAACCACAATGAAAGAAAAATATAAAATGCAAAAGATGGTTGGGACAAAAATTAGTGCATGGGCAAAAGCCTAACATTAACTCTACCCCCGTGATCACTTGGTTCCTAAAGAAATTAATGCTTCATAGAAAATAATCCTTGTATTGTTCAAATGTTGATGAGCAATAAATTCATTTCTCATGAAGTGGTAATAAATGCTAAATCTCTCAAATGCAAGTTGGGGCTCTTGAGCTATGCACCCAAATCAAAGAATTATCATAAAGAAGTAAAAGGCACAGCAGGGGGGTGGAAAAATTAGGTTGATGTAACGGGTAAGTACCACTTAAATGCTAAATCTCTCAAATGCAAGTTGGGGCTCTTGAGCTATGCACCCAAAATCAAAGCATTATCATAAAAGAGTAAAAGGTGCACTAGAAGGGTGGAAAAAGAAAGCCGAGGAAAGGAGTAACTCATGCTTCCATGATTGCTCTTTCCTTACATCTATGCACTCGAGATGTTGGACCACCATTAGCTGGTCATTTGGCTAAGTCACCTAGCCCTAAAGTCATGTCCACTCCATTGCTGACTATCAATATTTGTTGAGCTATAACTCCATTAATGCACTGGGGCAGTATATGCCATCCATTGGATTTTGTACTTGGTTAAATCCAATGGGTGGCATATATTGCCCCAATGCATTAATGGAGCTATTGCTCCACAAATATTGGTTGCTCTCCATTGCCGCCAGCTTCATGTGCACCTATGGATTGATGGATTACAATCTTACTTTAGCACTTTTCAAAACATCATTAAGCAATTACACTTGGACAATTCAACAATAGATGCAATGAAAATAGTAAAGATAACAGTAAAAAAACCATGCACAATAAACACCAAAATTTTTCACCTGGGAAACCCAAACTCGAGAGAAAACCCAACAATCTTTTTTAGAAGTAGTTCAATTCAACAAAAGTACAATCTGATTTTTCCAAGTAAAATTTGGTCAAACTAGACCAACAAGCTAGCACTGGTCAAATCTAGTCAAACTAGCCTAAATTCATCCTCCTATAGCTGCTCATAAACTCAATCAAATTGCCCAAATACTCAATCATATTGCCTAGTCAAATTGCGGTCAAAGCTGCCCAAAATTTACTTGGTCAACAGACCAGAATCTAGGTCAAACAACAGTGAAACAAACTGCCCAAAACTCTATCAAACTTGCCCAGAAAGTATCAATCAAACTTGTCACAGATTTGGTGAAACAGTAGCCAACAAACTAGGTCGATCTCGGTCAAACTCTGCCCAGAACTTGGTCAAACAGATTAGAAGAAGGCTCGGTCAACTTTGTTTAAACAAACTTCAATAGTGCTCAGTCAAAGTTCAGAAGAACTCCTCTGTGTCACATGTGTGAACAAAAGAACCGATGTTTTTTGTTCATTTGAATTGATGCCAAATGGAGGAGGTTGAATGTGTATATATAGTGGTCAAATCAAGTGGGTTTTGACCAAGGGTCACACCCATTTGAATGGTGGGGACAACCTGAATTTGATGAGCTCATAAATAATATATTTTTTCTTCTTTTAATTTGGCCGACTTGAATACCTACCGCAACTACCCAAAAATCAACACTCCCTCTTAGCTAGGGAGGTATTCACCTTGACTTCCTCAGATGTCTTCTTTGTTGAACAATTTCTCTATCTCAAGAAAAGATTGAATGAGCTTGCAATGTTAATGTATCCATTCATTTCATATTCTAATCTTTTTGACAAGAAAAAAATTACTGACTTTCATTAGTGATAAAAGCAGTTACATTTGCATGATTCTTCGACTCGGAAACCCATATAACTGAAACAATCCAGGAACAGGACATTAAGATCATAATGATGAAAAGAACAGGGCAGCAATCTACATTAAGCAGATGAAAAAGGCCACAATGACCACCATTGAAAAAAGTAATGCTGATAATACTCCAGAAGAAAACATACTGAAATATAAACAGAAGCACAAACAAAGAAACATGACGATGATGCCCGGAGGGCCAAAACCAAAAATAGACCAAAGGGAAAACAAAAGGGACAGCAAAACTGGGACAAAAAGAACACCATCATCAACTTGCATGCCCACTAAAGCGAGAAGACCCCAAGGCAACAGACAACTCCGTTGGTAATAATTTTGTAATCAACAATGCCAGGCAAGACAGATTATTTATGGTTCTCGGTAGATATGTGAGAATGAGATGCAATTAAAAGATGCCTCCAAGGAAAGTATAAGCTGCATCCAGTGGTGTAGAAGAGGCGTCCCGAAAGAGGAGTGGCCCTGTGCACACCCAATGTCTGCTTTAGAATCACTAACAATGACTATCTCCTCGATAGCCAACCAGGAAGCACACCGCAGAACACCCAACAAAGCAACCATTTCTGCCCTGCTATTAGTACCAGAACTCCCATATCAGGAAAAATGATAGGACAGGCTTGACTGCATAACAATATTAGCACCACATTCACATTCCCCAGCCACTGAGGCATCGTCGAAAAAGCCCACTGGAGAAGAAAGACTGATCTCCTTAAGAGCATAATTTCTTCCAATAGCTTTGGCTGCCATGGCCCAATCTCCAAAAAGAAAGCTATGATCTTCAAACTAGTAATCCTTGCATCAGGGACAGACTGCTGGAAGATGCAGGTATTTCGGCTCCTCCAAATGACCCATACGATATATAATGGGAGCATTGTAAATTGCTTTTGCTGCACCATCCAGTTTGAGAGACACGCTTAAATGGAGGCTCTGCCCTCTGCAACGTCTATATTAAAATATTTAGACACCTCTTTCCAAATCTCGCTGGCAAAGGGGCAAGTCAGGAAGAGGTGCACCACTTCTTCACTCTCCTTACCGCACATAGGACATATCCCTAGGCCCTGGAAGCCCCTTTTGGAGAGATTCTCCTGGGTAAGAATACGGTTATGATAAACAAGCCATAAAAAACATTTTAAATTAATTGGTGCCTCCCATCACCACATTTTGGACAACCATGGAGCCCCAGGCCTTGGCCTGAGACCCTGTGATATGTAGTATGTCTCCTTCACCGTAATGTTCCCTTCGAGTTCAATACCACCCGAAGCAAGCTGGTTTGGCTTCTCAAACAACACTATTCCAGCTTGGCATAACTTGACCCTATATTGCTCCCATTCTAAATCAAATGTCATCGGGAGAAGGAGATCATTGGAGTGCGGCCAAAAAGAGTAGGAGAGTGGTGAGCCACGATGGGAACCAATATGTGCTAGAAAAAATGACCTAAATCATTTAAAAATTGTAGGATGGGTACTAATAGGAGATAATTACCCACAAAACATTCGAGTGTGTCAAGTCCAATGGCCAGTTTGTCACCCCGACCAACCTCCCATTTTAAGTTACCACACATCCACGTCTTGGATTTCATTTGGCTGCGCCAGATATAGGAGCCATTCCTTTTTTCTGGCGCACCAATACACATCCATTCCTCAAGGTCTAAATTATTGAGATATTTCTCCTTGATTATCAAATTCCATATGCCAGTACCATTAAAATCCCTCGAGATTCTTTGTTAGTAGAGCAAGATTAAAAGTATTTGTGTCTCGAATGCCCCATCCACCAACATTCTCACTCCTGGCAATTAAATCTAGACTTGCCAAATAAAATTTCTTTCTTTTACCAACACCACACCATAGAAACCTGGCAATACTTGCATCTATTTTCTGTATAACAGCCTTGGGAAGATGAAACAGGTGGATCCAATAAACTGAAATGCCTTAAAGAACAACTATAATCATTACTAATTTTCTGCTTATCGATAGCCATTTGTTTTCCCACAGGCCCAACTTCTTATCAAACTTACGAATTAACCAATCCCAATCTAAGCACATGTAATTGTTAGGTTTCAAATTAAAACCCAAATACCTAACTCCATCCTGCATCGAGTGGACTTTGACCCCAAATAAATTAGCAATCTTCGTCGTAGACTCCTCTTCCAACTTGTCTAAGATCAATTTAGATTTTTCCTTATTCATCATAAGTCTTGAAGCTTTCTCGAACTTGGACAAGATATTATGAAAATCCCTCCATTGCAATATATCGGCTTGTCCAAAACAAAGAACATCATCTACAAACAGTAGATGTGTAGTTGTGTGCCTGTTCACCCTACATCCTAATATCAAGCCTGCCTACCTTGCAACTTTTATCCCTCTGCTAAACCCATTGATAGCAAATATAAATAATAATGGCGACATTGAACATCCTTATTGCAGACTCGTGGAAATCCTAAAGAACTCCATCGTCTTACCATATATCAGGCCTGACAAATTTGTCGAAGAAATGCAGGGCATTATCCACTTGATATGTGTATGAGCAAAGCCAACTTTATGGAGGATCAATCTCAGCATATTCTAGTCAACTTGATCATATGCTTTGATCAGGTCAATTTTCGTAAGGAATGTCGACAATTTGGGAGTTTTTATTGAGTGTATACATTCTTGGGTGATCGCAACAACATCTTGGATTTGTCTATTAGGTAAAACACCAAACTGTTCAAGAGTTATATGAATAGAAAAAATCTTATTGATACGATTTTCTAATAGTTTGGAAACCATCTTATAAATGGAATTGTAAAGCAAAATGTAAAATTTTCTGTTTTCCCACCTCGGTTTTCAGTTTCTCCTTATTTCTCCCATGTAGTTAAATGCCCATTCCCATAACCATACATTTAACAGACTGAGAAAATAAATATTGCTGAAAACACAAATTCTGGAAATTTTTCAGAATGCTGGAAATTGCAGAATTAAAAAATCAGCAATCAAAAACAGCCATTAAAACACATTAAAACACTGATATTTTTGGTCAACTTGACCCTGGAAAAACCCCCTACAACTCTTGGGGAAAACCAGTTTGAGAGCTCTTCTTTATTTCTGGAAAATGCCTTTTTACACAGAGAAAATTTTTCAGCAAAAATCAGCAAAACAGAAATTTTTCCAGCAAGCAACCTTATCTCTGTACGGATCGTACAGACTGTACGGACGGCCGTACGGACTTGTACGGACAATCCTCGAAAATCGTGCAAAAAATCGCCTCCTCGATATTCGTGCTGAAAATCAATTTTTCCACTGTTTTGCTCACAAAAACTGCCTTTTTCTGCTTGTTCTTTGAGCTATACGGATTTGCTGAAGTGCTGCCTTGGTAAGTGTGCCAAACTGCTGCCTTTTTCTCCTCCTTGTCCAGAAATCTCCTTTGCTCTCTTGCTCTCCTTCTCCCAATCTGCTCATGAAAGAATGAATGATCTTTTCCTCCTTTTCTTCCCTTAACCCAACCCTAAATGACTTTTGGGTGATCCCTAAATCCAATGGCTGAAATAGATTTAGATCAATGGCTGAGATTAAATGCTCATTTAAATCTCACTTTCTATTTTTTAATTCACCCCACTTTAATAAAGACCCACTTAGTCATTTATTTCCAAAGTCACTTTCCCTTTCTAATTTTTCATTGACTTTATAAAAGTCACTTTAAAATTAGACTTAGTAACTTTATCACTTAAAGTCACTTTCAAATTAGATTTAACTTTATAAAAAATTATAAAGTTACTTTAGGAGAAAAATTAAATTCTTTTGGACACTTTTCCCTAGGCCAAAGATCAAAGCCTTAGGGAACTACCTGTCCTCCGGTACCAAATTTCAACACTCCCTCTTACCGAGGAAGGTGTTCCTCACCACACCCATCTTGTCTCTGAAGTAGACATGCTTGCCCCGTGGTAAGGCTTTGGTAAGAATATCTGCAACTTGCTCATCAGTGGAAATATACTCAAGCTTCACAGCTCCCTCCTGAACATAGTCTCTGATGAAATGATATCTGATCCCGATATGCTTTGACCTGTCATGAAATACTGGATTCTCCGTGAGTTTAATGCAACTCTGATTATCACAGTAAATCACTGAAGGTCTTAACGGCTGACCAAATAAGCTAAACAACATCTTGCGAAGCCAGATGGCCTCACAACTAGCTAGACTGGCTGCCATATACTCTGCTTCCGCTGAACTCAGTGCTACTGACTGCTGCTTCCGGCTGAACCATGACACTACTGCTGAACCCAACCCAAAACAACACCCTGAAGTGCTCTTCCTATCAGAAGCACAACCTGCCCAATCAGAATCAGTGTATCCTGCCAATCTCACTCCATCTCCCTGCCTGTAGTCCAGACCATAATCCATTGTCCCCTGCAAGTACCGCAAAATGTGTTTTGCAGCCACCCAGTGAACCTTCCTAGGCTCACACATAAACTGACTCATCGTGTTGACTGCAAAACAGATGTCTGGTCTAGTGTTGACCAAATACATCAAGGAACCAATCAGCTGCCTGTACAATGTGGGATCCACCAACTCGGAATTCGAAGCATGAAGCTTCTTCCAGTTGGTGATCATCGGTGTCGACATGGGTCTACAATCCTCCATGTGGAATCTGCTAAGGATGTCCACAATATACTTCCCCTGCCCCAGGAAGAAATGCCCCTCCTCCTGCCACACCTCCAAACCCAAAAAGTAATGCATCAAGCCGATGTCCTTCATCTCAAACTCTGTCGCAAGATCTCTCTTGCAGTGCTCTATGAGTCTCTCTGCACCTGTAATGATCAAGTCATCCACATACAGCACCAGAATGAGAGGCTCCTCACCAATCACAATAAAGTAAAGGTTCGGATCTGCCTCACTCTTTGTGAAACCCATCCCCTGCAAGTATGCATCTATCCTGGAGTACCAAGCTCTGGGAGCTTGCTTCAGGCCATAAAGGGCCTTCTTCAATCTGCACACATGGGACTCCTTCCCATGCACCTCAAAGCCCTGTGGCTGCTCAATGTACACCTCCTCCTGTATGAAGCCATTGAGAAATGCGGTCTTCACATCCATCTGGTGGATCTTCCAACCCATCTCTGCTGCTATCGATATAATGGAGCGGATCGAAGTATATCGAGCCACGGGAGCGAAGGTCTCCTCATAATCAACTCCCTCTACCTGGGAGAACCCTCTAGCCACAAACCTCGCTTTGAATTTCTCAATGCTGCCATCTGCAGCATGCTTTACCTTGTAAAGCCATCTGGAAGTAACCACGGATTTGCCCTCAGGCCTCGACACCACCTCCCAAACATCATTCTTCATGATAGAAGAATACTCCTCCTGCATGGCCTCTCTCCAGACCTGCTGGCTAGCTGCCTCCTCATAGCTAGAAGGCTCAGAGTTAAGGATGCTGGTAACCATCGTCATATAGCTACAAAACCTCTCAGGTGGTCTACTCTCTCTGACCGGCCTCTTCGGCTCAGCAACAGATGTGGCATCTCTCAAGGTGTCCTGAAGCCACTTGGGCTTCCTCTTCCCTGAGCATGCTTCTCCCATAGGAGAATGGAACTCCTCCTCCTCATCACCATCAGTAGCCTGAACTCCTGACTGTCTGTCTGCTGTCCTCCTGCTTGTACCTGAACCTGTAGAAGCTGAGGTACCGTGTGAACTGTCCATCAGTGGACTCCCTAGTGAACTGCTCTGTGAACTGCTCGGAGCACCACCCCTCTGGCTCGGCGAGCCACTGCTCACTGATGGACCTGACATCCTCATAGATGTACCTCCGGATCTTCTACTCCCTGCCAAAACGTGTTAGAGTACACTATTTTTGCAATGGCTCTCCTGTCCTGTCTCCTGTTGTATCTACAATCACGCCACTCATTAGAAACAAACATTTGCTTCAACTTGAACTGGTATGGAAGCAAAGGCGAAAGAGTAATAAGGTTTTTGGCAAAACGTGTGATTGCAGGATGCCACAACTCCTTGTTTCTAGTGAACCTCCTCATGAGGCTAAGAACAAAAGCATGGTTATAAACTATGTCACACGGTTCGAGTTCGAATTCGAGTTCGACAACGATTAGGTTCGATTCAGGTTCGAATTTTCCGATCAGGTTCGAATGAGGTTCGGCATTAGGTTCGACTATACATATTTTTCAATATATATATATATATATATATATATGACAAAATAATAGAAAATTCAAAATCGATCCATAAACAGTATTTGTCAGGATTTTGGGAAGTTATTCTTGAGTATCTGCCAACAATCTATTCTGTTTGCAATAACTTAATGGAGCTGAACTTCAACGATGCTGTTATAACTTATGGGTAGCAGGGAGTTGGAGAAGATTGTTTGAAATTGCCCAAAATTGTAACATCTTTGGGTTTTAGACACAGTGGAAGATGATCTTATTGACAAAGAGGCTGCCCCCCTGTAATTTGTAAATAAGACTGAAGATGTGGTAGATAGAGAAGACAATGGTATGTTATAGCAAAAAGTTAAAAATATCAGTATGAATATGAAAACTGAGAAGCAAGTGCAGAATAAATTTGTTGATAATGTTACATCTTGCTCACAAGTTGTAGGTTTTAAAAAATTCCTCAATTTTGGTGGCATTTATAAACGCCTGGGAAAAAATGGTGGTAGACATCCACAGGTTCAGACATCCACCAGTGCATGGCAAAGCTACATTTCAAAAACGGGATCAGAAAATGTTAAATACATATCTATTAGATAAAAAGGTAATGGATTCTAGAGTCTATACTACAAGTCTACAAGCCCAGACTCAACTGAAAACCGATGACTGTCAAGTTCTTCACTATTAGATTTGTATTAGACCAGGCTTTTGGTTTTGTTGACGACAAAACTATATATGCTAGTTCTGCGAAAACCTCTTAATACACTAAAAGTGAATTTGTGTTTAAAGAAATGTGAAAAGCAGATATACTAAATGAAGGCAATTTAGCTTCTTCATTATCTACATTACAATACAAGTCCATTACCAACGAGAAAAGCAATCTAATTTATAATTGCAACTGGGCTATATGAATTGCAAGGAACAGAAGAATTTATTTTTACAATACAAGCACAGTAGGACGAGGCAAAACCATTCTTGGACAAAGAATAATCACTATTTTTACCTGACTATAGAGTTCTTCAACACATCAGAGTCCAGACTTACACATGACCAGGCTTTTGATTGTTGAATATGCGCCCCTCTATTTAACAATGAAACTGTATACTATCTCACGAGCATCTGCAGAAACCTCTTAGTAAAGGCTTTACGGTTACCAGAAACAGGAAACATAAACATGTTACATAACGAGAAACAAAACAGAACAAGAAAAAAGACTACAGAGTTTTGGCGGATAAGCAACGTGTACCCACGGGCCACGGGCCACGGGCCACTCCCCTCCCTGCATATTTCATGCATATAAAAAAGAATGGTGGTGTATAAATGTAGTCCCAATGGGGGAATGGGAATGACAACGGGAACAGAAACGGAATGAGAAACAGCTAGGCAGCCGCAACAATGAAATTATTAACACATAATTGGAAACGGAATGAGAAACAGGCTGGGAAGCGATGAAGAAAACCGGTGTGCGACCCAAAACTGCCAAAAAAAAACCATCAAACCTTAAAAAAACCGCTGAAATTCGCCTTAAAGTACGTTCAGGTTCGATCTTCAAATTCGATTTTTCAGGTTCGATTTTCAAGTTCGATCAGGTTCGACTTTCAGGTTCGGCGAACCTGAACGAATTTCAAAATTTTTTTTCAGGTTCGGCGAATTTCGAACCTGAACCTTCAGGTTCGCCGAACCCTGTGACATAGGTTATAAATAAACTTGGGGATGCTCCTAGCCATATCAACCACCTCCTTGATGAAGGAGAGTTTCCCCATATCCTCAAGCAGCAAATCGATACAATGTACTGCACACGGAATCCAGAGCAATGTGCGATGACTCTCCATAAGAATCCTGCCGACAAACACATAATTAACTGCATTGTTTGTTATGACTTGCACCACATTCTGCACCCTAATCTCTCGAATGAACCCATCTAACAACTCACATATCGTTGCTGCATCTTTGATAAGCGCTGATGCATACACTTATTTAATAAACATGGTACCTTTAGGCCAATGTACCAAGAAATTTAGAAGGGTCCTACCCTTCCTATCTGTCCAACCATCAGAGATCACTGTGCATCCAGAAACTTCCCATGTTTTTTTCAACTCCACCAATCTAGATTTGATGTCTTGCTTTTCTGCTTGAAGAATTAGCCCTTGCAACTCCTCATAGAGTCATATATATCAATTTTGTACCCTGGACCCACAACAACAATAACATCACACATTGATTGCCAAAATGGATTGGTTTTGGTGATGCTCAGAGGTAAGTCGCTCCAAAAAAGACACCGCCCCATGACTCTATCTGCTTCTTTCTTCTCCTTTTTTTTAACAATTGATTTTATGGAAGGTTGTGCTCCATATCCTGTTCGTGGAACAAAAAATGATGACTTCGCACTAGCAGTAGCAGGTGATGCTATGGAGCCCCTCCCACTACCCTCAGCCTCAAAACCAGAAGAAGATATCTCGAAAGATCTATCTGCACGTTCAACCTTGTTTCTTTCTACCTCTTCCTTCTTTCTGTATTTTTCATCAATTGCTTCAAAAGCTTTTTGTATAAGCTCTGAACTAGAAACTGTACAAATCCCAACATCATGTCCTGTGAGTCTAGCCACATGGTATTTCAATCGCGTAACCTCTCCTGTGATCTTGGTCCCACACAATTGGCATGATAGATATGCCCAATTTGTCCTACCATCAAGCTCCCCATACTCCCAAAACGGGTCCAAGGCTTTTGGCATATATGAATTTTGTAGTGAGCTAACTCAAACCTAGGGCACCAAATTTTTTTTTGGAATTAATGATTAAAGTTATGCCACCCATACACAAAAAAGAATAAGTAATACCACCTCATTTTACATAATAATTTTTTTGCTACATTATTTGCAATGTGAATTCAAAACCCTTGCATTGGCTCATGGGCATGAAAATCATAGCAAATGGAAAAAAGAAGAAGAAGCAAAATTTTGGTAGGCAAAGAGGCAAGCAAGAATAACCCTAAATCTATCAAAAAAATCATTAACATAGGGTTTTTTTAGAACATACTTGTTAATGGAAGAAATGAAGATTGTCTCACTGTTCTTCAATTTTTGATCAACAAAATATTCATTGTTGGTGGCGATAATGGCTACTCAACCCTCAATTCCTTCTTGACAGCAAGAACAATGCTCTCCCCTTCCTTCTCCAACAATTAGAAAACAAAAATGAGAAAAAAAAAAACCCAAATTTTGCCTTTTTTAGCCGTGACCCAACGATTTTTTACCTAGCCGACGATATTTGCCGAAATATTGGTGATATTTCGGAAATATCACGATATTTTCGGGGAGTGAAAATATCGTGATATTTCCTGGCGATATTTCAGCGCCCCAAAAATACCGCGATATTTGCAAAAATCGGCGATATTATATACAGTGATTTTGGCATCCCTTTTGTGATTGTGTGAGGCTGCTTTCTTCTTGTAAGAGGGCCGAGTTAGAGGAGCATAGGAACAGATTTGTTGGGGTATCATTGGAGGGACATGGAATAATGTTTATGCTGCCTGGAAGCTACAGGAAGACTGTGTGTTAGGCTGCAGGCCATAACATCACAATCCAGGATTGTGTATGGGTGCTTGAGGGCTTATATATGCCTAGATCAACATCATAACCAAGGAGTTGTCCTAGGCTGTTTTGATGACTGTTGGAGAATTGTTACAGCAGTGTTTGATACCCTAACCAGTCATCATGATGATAGCAGCAAATCTATTGTTGATTATGTAGTGGATCTAAGGCTACAGGACAACTAACCACTGTACTAACATGTTGCAACAGTAATTATGTTGAAGGCTTCTAGATTGATGATCTCCAAAAGGGTATGCCTGAGCACTCTTAGTGATTCGTTGAAGATTGTCATGAGAATTCAGGGCTGCATCTTTGATCAGTCATCATTAGCAGAATGATGGACTTTCTGCTGCTGTCATAAATATCAATTTTGTATATTTGTATTGTCTCTCTCTCTCTCTGTTGAACTATTGAATAGTATAGGAAGAATTGATCAAGGGTTTCCCCACATTGGGGTTTGTCCCTGGCTGGTGCCACATCTTGTGTCCTCTTGTTTTGGCTTGTCTTCTACTGTTTATGTTTATTTTCTATTTTCATTTTACTATCATGCTAATGTGATTGCTACACAGGACATTGATATTGGGCTAATTAAGAAATTCAAGTAAATTTCTCTTAAGCATAAAACATACCAAAAATTAACATGGTATCAGGGCTAAGGTGAAGACAAAGACCAAGCAAGAGTGAAAGAGCAATCACTGAAGACAATTGGAAAGGACAAAAGGCTCAATGGGTTCCTCATCCCACTTCCCGGCTGAAGACAAGCTCCGTGAAAAGTCTGACTATCATGGATGGAAGATGTCTCTTGATCTGACATTGGAAGAGCAAGAAGCGTTGGATTATGTGAAGGGTAAAATCCTTGAGCCTACATCAAATGCACCTGCTGCTACAAAGAACAAGTATACCAAGGGTGAAGTCAAAGCGAAGAAGATTATTAGAGATTCCATTGACAAGCGTCTGGTGGCTTACATCTCCGATCTAAACACCTCCAAGGAAATCTATGACAGATTGGTAAGCATGTTAAAGGTTCGTGATGCAAATCAAATTTTGTTCCTCAAAATAAGTTGAAGGATATTAAGAAGGGCAAGGACAAGGATATTCAATCCTACTTCTTAAGGATCACTGAGATCAAGAATGATCTTCTATTGATTGGTGAAGTCATTCCTGACATGGAACTTACTATCACTACCCTTGGAGGACTCCCACTTGAGTGGTATATATTTAGAACCACTATTCTCAATAATGATCGAATTCTGGGATTTGAAGAATTGATGTCAAGATGCATTCAGGAAGAAACAAGAATGGTGGAACAAGAAATGCCTTCTAATAGAGACAACCCCATTGCTTTCTCTGCTCATGCCAAAAGGAGAAATAATGCACGGTCTAAAGGTCACTTCAATGGAAACACTGGATCTAAGGGTGGAAGGAAGGGCAGGTGCTTTGTTTGCAATAAGTTTGGCCACTATGCGTGGGAGTGTCCAAATAGAAGGGACACATCACATGAAGATGATCACAATCATTCTAGGGGAAACTTCAACAACAAAGATCGAAGGAGTGACAAGTACAATGTCAAAGGAAAAAGGAATGCGGGACATCAAGGAAATGGTCGACCCTCCAAGAAAGCAAGGAACTCCAGGAAGGCAAAAGGAGTATTATCTTATATTGGCCCTCTCCACTACCTCTCCTTCGGACACTTTGGGAAATTGGCTTATTGATAGTGGTGCTTCAAGGCACTTCACCAGATTCAAGGAAGCTCTCTCTAATCTGATAGAGAAGGAAACAAACTTTGAGATTATTCTTGGAGATGATGCCACCTATCCCATAAAGGGTGTAGGAAATGTTACCATTAAATTGAATCATGGTAACACGTTTCATTTACAAGAAGTTCTATATGTACTTGATCTCAAGAAGAACTTGGTGTCCATTTCGACAATGGAAGACAAAGGTTACAAGGTGGCATTCATCGATGGAAAGGTACATGTTTGGAAAAGGAATTTTAAAGATGCTTTTACTCTTGGGTTCAGGGTTGGCACTTTGTATCAAGTTGCAAGAAGTCCATTGGGGACCATATCTTGCGACACATCTCTACAATCTGATCTATGGCACCAGAGGTTTGCTCATCTTCATTACAAATCCCTTCTCGATATGGGTCAGATGGTGACAGGGATGTCTGAGTTCAAAGAAGAGCATGAAGGTATATGTCTGGGATGTACCGAGGGAAAGCTTACAAGGGGACTATTCCCCTCAAGTAATAGCAAGACCACAGATGTGGAACAACCTGAGGGGTTTGAGGTTCATGACCAGGAATCTCATATATGCAGGTTGAAGAAAACTCTCTATGGTTTGAAGCAAGCACCCCGGGCTTGGTATGAGAGGATCGCCAACTATTTGACAACTATCTGATGAGGTTGAGATTCACTAGGAGTGAAGCCAATCCAAACCTTTGATTTAAGGTTGTGGATGATAGACCTCTCATATTGGTACTTTATGTGGACTACCTCTTTCTGATAGGTGCAAACCCTTTCATTTACAAACGTAAGAGGGAGTTGGATTCCAAATTTGGAATGGTGGACTACAAACCTGTGACTACCTCGATGGAGCTTAACTTTAAGAAGTTATGCGGTAGTGCTGTCGGACTTGAATTGGGTAATGCTTCTGAGTATTGTCAACTCATAGTAGCATTGATGTTCTTGGTGAACTCCCGTCTGAATATATGTTTTGCAGTTGACATGTTGAGCCCATATATGGTTGAGCCTCATCACTCACATTGGATTGGTGCTAAGAATCTTTTGAGATATCTTTGAGGCACAACCACTCATGGACTGAGATACACTGCCAAAGATGAGGGACTATGGTTATTCTGATGCTAATTGGGCAGGCAGTGTGATGGATCGCAAGAGCACTTCTAGGTGTTGTTTCTCTTTGTGTTCTTCTTCGATATCCTGGATGAGCAAGAAGCAGAAGTTGGTTGCTTTGAGAACCGTTGAGGCCGGATACATAGCTGTGAGTATGGCCTCGTGTGACGCTGTTTGGTTGGGGAAGCTCTTCAGTGAGCTATCTGGATACGTGTTGGATACCATCGTTATCCTCTGTGACAACCAGTGTGAGATCCGATTATCATAGAATCCTGTATTTCATGATTACTCCCAGCATAGAGACATCAGATACCACTTTATCCGGGATATGGTACATCGAGGAGCAAAAAGGCTCAATCACATTGGGACTGATGTGCAGGTCACCGATATTCTGTCGAAGCACTTGGGAAAGGTTAAATTCTTGACTTTCCGAGAATGACTAGGAGTTGTGGATAGACCCTCTCTTGAGGGTGTTGTATGATATGGATATTTAGCTTTGGGAGCTCCGGGGGGCTTGGGGTACTCCTTGGAGCGATCACCAATCGTAGGGTGAGTGGTTCAACCTTCCCCTAGTGGTTTGCCATGTAGGTAGGATGAGTGGTTCATCCTTCTCCTGCTGAGACACAATCATAGGGTGAGTGGTCCAGCCTTCCCCTAGTGATTTGTTGTGTACAGGGTGAGTGGTTCAGCCTTCCCTTGAGATAACCCATGGTGACATGTAGGCATGATGAGTGGTTCATCCTTCTCCTATTGAGACATCCTACCCATGCAGTCTGGGACTCATGGGAAGTACCTCTCATCTGGCCAATGAGGATAGGGACCATAGTACTACCGATGGATGCATCATGTACTACAGTACTCCCTATGCTAGGATGATATTGATCTGGGATCAATTGGAACTAACTTCGGATCAGTGAGAGGGGTATGAGACACTCTCTCTATTTGGAACTGATTTCGGATCAGTAAGAGTGGTATGAGACACTCTTTATTTGGAACTGATTTTGGATCAGTAAGAGTGGTATGCGACACTCTCTTTATTTGTAACTGATTTCGGATCAATAAGAGTGGTACGAAACACTCTCTTTCATCTGGGACTGACTTCGGGTCAGTAGAGAATGGTATGATACATTCTCGATCACTTCTTCATAGTTCAGCAGAGCAGTGCAGGGCATTGCATTGATGGTAGAGATAGTACAGACTGACAGATGGATTAGCAAATGGAGTTCTCCCTAGTTGAGAGGGAGTGTTAAAATTGGCAACTACGGCCAAACTCCATGTGGGTCATCTTATTTATGGCAACTGATATTTTTCTTGGATTCCTCTCTCTAAGAGGTGTAGGATTGATCTCAAGATCATCCGATTCTAACATGTATTTATGGAGATATGAATTTATTTATATTATTTGACAATTTGTCAAGGTCGACCAACAACCAAATAACCCCCAGCTCAACCTCAACGTTGCATTTAAATAGAGGAGGCCTCAAGTCATTTGTTACACACATCTCTCATGATCTCTCTCCACTCGTTTGGGTTTGGTGGCAAGAGAGGTCAAGTGGGAGACCTAGCCGCAGTCCTAAAGAAGGAGATCTAGCCCTAGCCGCAGTCAAAGGGAAGGCTCCTATACGCTGTCAAGAAGAGGCCTAATACGCAGCTCAGAGAGGAGACCTAGCCCCTGTCATAATGGAGACCTAGCTGCAGTTTGTGAAGCTCTAGCTGCAGTTTGTGAAGCCCTAGTTGCAGCAAGACAAGGTGCCCTAGCCGCAGTGAAGGAAGAGTTCAAGCCACAGTCTAAGGAGGCTTAATCCACAGCAAAGAGGAGGCTCAATACACAGTGAATATGAAGGCCCTAATCCATAGCAAAAGAAGACCTAAAGCCACAGTCAATGGAGCCCTAATTCACAGCTAAGAAGGAGCCCTAACGCAGCTAGTATAAACCTGTTAACAACGTGAAAGAGGCATGGGTTAAGGGACTGTTTGGGCATCCCTTTTGTGACTGTGTGAGGCTGTTTTCTTCTTGTAAGAGGGCCGAGTTAGAGGAGCATAGGAACAAATTTGTTGGGGTATCATTGGAGGGACAAGGAATAATGTTTATGCTGCCTGGAAGCTACAGGAAGACTATGTGTTAGGCTGCAGGCCATAACACCACAGTCAAGGATTGTGTATGGGTGCTTGAGGGCTTATATATGCCCAGATCAACAACATAACCAAGGAGTTTTCCTAGGCTATTTTGATGATTGTTGGAGAACTGTTACAACAAGGTTTGATACCCTAACCAGTCATCATGATGATAGCAACAAATCTATTGTTGACTGTGTAGTGGATCTAAGGCTACAGGACAACTAACCACTGTACTAACATGTTGCAACAGTAATTATGTTGAAGGCTTCTAGATTGATGATCTCCTAAAAGGGTATGCTCAAACACTCTTAGTGATTGGTTGAAGACTGTCATGAGAATTTAGGGCTACATCTTTGATCAATCATCATTAGCAGAATGATAGACTTTCTATTATTGTCATAAATATCAATTTTGTATATTTGTACTATCTCTCTCTCTGCTGAACTATTGAAGAATATAAGAAGAATTGATCAAGGGTTCCCCACATTGTGGTTTGTCCCTGGCTGGTGCCACATCTTGTGTCCTCTTGTCTCGGCTTGTCTTCTACTATTTATGTTTATGTTCTATCTACATTTTACTATCATGCTAATGTGATTGCTAAACTTGTTAAGATTAGGTATGTTCTATGCTAGAGCAATTTATTTAAATTTTCACAGTTAGCAATCACATCAGCATTACGATAAACTGCAGATAGAACATAAATATAATATGCAGAAGACAAGCCAAGACAAGAGGACACAAGATATGGCGCAAGCTAGGGACAAACCCCACAATGTGTGGGGAAATCCTTGATCAATTCTTCTTTTATCTTCAAAGTTTAGCAGAGAGAGAGATGGTACAAATACATTTGAAGTCAACACTTTGACTTGCCAAAATAAGAGATCAGACATCAGAGATATTTCATCATGAAGATGACAGGATAGTTCCGATGACAAGGACTGCAGATCTGAACTCAGGTGAAGGCACACTTCTCAGTCCTCATACTTCAACTGATTCACCATGCTGCGTCCATCACTATGCTGCATTCAACACCATGCTGCATTCAACATCATGGTTTCAAGCTATTAAATAACTAAGGGCTTCAGTCCACCTAGGAGAGTCTCTCCTAATCCATGCTGCCATCCGAACTCAAAGCAAACTGTAATACTGCCTTGGAACAGCCTTAGCTGCTTGCTATGGCTTGCAGCCTAGCAAAGCAGCTAGCTGTAGCTGTAGACTCCCTAGTGACTGCTGATCCCAAACGTACCTTATCCATGCCTTAGAACAACAGTATTTAACACGTTGTTACAACGATTTCCATGCTGCTCCTTTATGCTGATATATGTCTCCTTTATATTGCTACATCTTCACTTGTTGTTCCTTTCACTGAGATCATCGTTGATGTACATTCACATTAGTGCCACTGAGATCAAATTTATGAGATCATCTTTCATACCACCATTCAAAGAGTTGTTTCGGGATCAGGACTCATGATCCTATAACTATACAGAGATCATTCCTTGATATCGATATGTACAGTGATCATATGTTGCATCTAACTTGAACGTTAATATCATTACAGATTTGAATGCCGAGATGATATATGAAAAGATCTTCTACATAGTGATGCTAAGAACGTAGCCCTACTTCATTGTTGTTCATTATTCCGAGACTGCTACAGGAAAGAGAATGTCGAGGTTATCAGCGGCAAATCCAAACCTTTATCCGCGGTTGCTTCTGAGATTGAATACCCTTCATTGTAATGTCGAGGTTGTCATGATTATGCCGAGAATGTATACCGAGACAGTGACTAAGATAATATATATATATATATATATATATATATATATATATATATATATATATATATATATGTCGAGATTGTCATAGCAACTGTAGGATCATTGTTATTACTGCGGTTAGTTATTATGTCAATATTGTACCTCTGAAAGAGCAGAGATATCTTTATGCTGAGATTATCTATCCATCTGAGGTTCCTTCTGTTCTATCCAACCGAGATCTAGCTTGACTGCACCTTATACCCATCCGAGGTGCAGTCAAGCCCTTCACCGAAAATCCCTGCGGCTCTGCTCCATCTAGAACGAGTCTCTACGTTTAGGCTTCAACAAACAGCGTGTTATTTATCATCGCGGCTAGATGACAGTGGCTCTCTAGACTCCGTATAGAAGTCCCTTAACCGAAAATCCCTGCGGCTCTGCTCCATCTAGAACGAGTCTCGTTTAGGCTTCAACAAATAGCGTGTTATTTATCATCGCAACTAGATGACAGTGGCTCCCTAGACTGCGTATAGAAGTCCCTTAACCGAAAATCCCTGCGGCTCTGCTCCATCTAGAACGAGTCTCTGCATTTAGGCTTCAACAAACAGCGTGTTATTTATCACCGCGGCTAGATGACAGTGGCTCCCTAGACTGCGTATAGAAGTCCCTTAACCGAAAATCCCTGCGGCTCTGCTCCATCTAGAACGAGTCTCTGCGTTTAGGCTTCAACAAACAGCGTGTTATTTATCACCGCGGCTAGATGACAGTGGCTCTCTAGACTGCGTATAGAAGTCCCTTAAGGGCTTCGTATAGAAGCTTCCTTTTACTGCGTTTATCATATGGCCAGCGTAATGCTAGGCGTAAGGCCAGCGTATATGTATGAAGTGTTTCCATGAACAGCGTAGGGTTTCACTTCCTGAACAGCGTATAGAGATTCATCATGAACAGCATATAGGTTTGCATACTGACTGTAATTTAGGGCATCATTTGCGTGAGAGCTAGGGCATCATCTAGGCCAGCGTATTCTATGATCTCTCCTTCTCCAAAAACCCAAGACGTGGAGAGGAGGAGATCACTCCAGAATACCTATTCAAATGACATCAAATATTCATCTATTTATACTAAAACAAGGATGATGAATAGACACGTCGGTTGGGCTTCTAGAGCCTACATAAGAGCTGGTCGGCTTGATAATAAAAACAAAATAAATTCATATCTCCATAATTACTTATCAGAATCGGATGATCTTTGGATCAATCCTACACCTCTCGACGAGAGGGATCCAATAAAAATATCAGCTGCCATAAATAAGCCGACCCACATGGAGTTTGGCCCTAGTTGCCAATTTAACAAAACTGCACATTGATATTGGGCTAATTAAGAAATTCAAGTAAACTACTCTTAAGCATAGAACATACCAAAAATTAACAATTTCAGATGCATGACTGAATTCTGTCTCTAGGATGAAGGCCGAGCTACCTATTAATAGTGGTTTTCCCATGTAAATTAGCCGACCTTACTTGGAGACTAGGTCGACATGCCTTTTGGAATTCATCTTATTCTCTTATTGTAAGCCGACTTCAAGGGATATTTGTGGCATGGCCTTGGAGGGTTAATGACTAAAACAAAACTCCTTTTTACAATATACAATGTGCCCAAATAGGTCTTCAACCTTTGACATTGACTCATTAGACTTTATTATGACCAACCCTAAAGGCTCACAATGGGAGCCTTACCTAAAAATAAAATTCCTTACTCATGAAACCCATGAGTTAAACATTACAAAAATAATTTTATTTTCTTCTTTCATCAATTACATTACACGTGTCATTATGAAGACCAAACCTAGTTACACTTTTCAACACCTTTCCCTTAACTATTTTGAGAAACATTCTTTAGAGTAGATTGTGAGATGGAAGCCAACGGGAAGCAGGTAGTGGCTTGATTAACGATGCCTCCCCTTGTGTTCCAACCACCTAGTGCCTTCGGCGCTGCAGAGCCTGTGGCTCTGACGACTGCAAGGTCATTGTGTTAACCATTAAGAAGGGTTGAATCCCTCAAGCTAGATGAGAGAGGGTTGTCCTGGGAGTCTATAAACCAAGCTTATGCTTGGATGTAAGTTATTAAGTGCAAAGCTAAGACTAGAATGCAATGGAATGATTATGAGTGAAGTCACTTGAGTTAAGATTGGTTAAGTGTTTAAGTACTTAAAGGGGGATTAGCCTTTAGTGACAAGAGTACTTAACAATAATTAGAAGACAATCTTAAAACAAGATAGTTGCTTAAGGATACAAGTGTCAATGAATCAACCCACAAGATACTTAAGACCATAGTTTTAAAAATAGGAACTAGCGACTGGACCGGTCGACCTAATAAACTGGTTTTCAAACTAGAACCGATCAAACTGGGACTAGTCAGGTATAAATGAACCGGTCTTTAAAAAAATACATGAAATAATTAGTTTTTAATAAAAAACTATTTTTAAGATTTAAAACAATGATTCTAAACCAATAGAGACAAAATATGCAAGGTTTGCTCATCTATATACCATGTAAAGGTGAATATATCAAAATGGCATAGAGTGCAATACATATCAGCAACAAAATACATAATCAATGAGGCTCTAAATGGCCTCTAGAGTCCGAAAACAATGCTCTAAGCTATGGGGTCACTAACCTACTACAAGTCTACATATCATTGATCAACAACATGATCACTCCTCATCATGATCAAACAAATCACCACTACTAAACAAGAGATCATCAACATGAGTTGCAAAAATAATATGGCTCAGAGTTTGAGGACTCTTAAAACTCCTCTACAACTTTAGTATTAGTAGCAAAAACAGACATCAAAACTACAAATCACTAGCTATAAAATTATGGTATGTTCTATGCTTTGAGCAGTTTACTTCAATTCTTCTTATTAGCCACTAATTAGCAATCACATATACATAAAGCAAAGTGCAGATAGAACATTAAATGATCGACAGAAAACAAGATAAGATGAGACACAACATGTGGCGGCTAGCCAGGGACAAACCCCAATGCGGGGAAACCCTTTGATCAAATCTTCTTTTATCTTCAATAGTTCAACAAAGAGAAATAGTACAAAATCAGAATTCTGTAATTTTATATCAGCAGCAGCAAGCCCTAAATTAGCAAACAAGATGAAATTGACCTCCAATATGCTTGGTCAATTTCCCGATCATTTAGTCATCGAACCCCAAGATGAAGAAGCAGCACATAAACAACCCCAAAAACACAGTCAAACTGCAGTCGATTGAAGTCAAACTGCTGCCCCAAACTAGGGCAGTCAACGTTGGTCAAACTAGAGGTTAGATTCCCTCAGTTTGCGTGCCAAAATCTGCAGCCTACCTAGGAGAGGCAGCCACACCAAAACTGCACTCTTCTAAGGTCAATGCTTGGTCAACGCTGGTCAAAGAGACCTTCTGCAACCCCGGTCAAACTCGGTCAACGCAGTCAACTATTTTTGCGTCCTTTTTCTTGCGTCCTCCTTCAGCCTGCGTCCTCTTACGTCCCACGTGAGAGAGATCCTCTTCCTTGTGTGTACCCAATATGCAAGGAGAGAGAGAAGAATGTGAGAGATGAGATGAGTTGAAAATGAATCAACCTCACTTGTATTTATATGATTTGCAGGGCATGTGTGCCACACATTTAGCTGTTGGTCGACCTTGACAATTTGTCAAGTAAATACAAATAAATTCGTATCTCCATAAATACTTGTCGGAATCGAATGATCTTTAGATCAATCCTACACCTCTCGGCAAGAGGAACCTAGGCAAAATATCAGCTGCGATAAATAGGATGACTCACATGGAGTTTGGCCCTAGTTGCCAATTTTAACACTAATCAACATGGTCACTCATGAAACTCATCATTGATTCACGTTTCAACACTATTATAAATACATAAACATCATCAACAAGAGATACATAAACATCATCTAGCTCAAAGTCTTCAGACTTGGATTGCTCAACCTTATAACATGATAGAAATTGAAAAGGTTTAACATGCCTAACCAATGATTTTGGTTTGAGTGAAGGGTTCATCTCCTCAACCTTATAATGTGGTAGAAAAAGATTAGCATGCCTAACCAGTTTTTTTCCTTTGAGTGAAGGGTGCATTCTTGTTAAGGCCATCTTAGAGGAGTTCAACAATCAATACCACCAACATCAACAAAGTTCAACAATCAGTGCCGCCAACATCAAGGTTCTTAAAGGGCTTCATGCTCTTGATCAAATGCCAATCTCATACCCTCACGCATGATAGAATCAAATGGAAACATTGCAAACCCCCAAACCATGAAATCTTGAAAACCATTAAATCTACTGAATTTTGAGTGAAATCTAAAATTTTAGTTTCTCCATATGAAATCCAACAAGGTCGAAACTACTCTCAAACATCCTGAGTCATTTCATGGTAATGTAAAAATTTAAGTAATAAGATGAAAATGAAAATTAAAGGAAATGCCACTTTTCCAACATTGCTAGGGTTGAGATGTGTTAGGAAAATGAGAGTGTAGGCATGTTTTCCTTGGATGGACTATTTTTGGAGGAAAACAACCCCAAATTTCCCTCAAAACAGCTTCAAAACTCACAAAAATGCATTCGGTGGGGTTTTATAGCTTCCCTAACAATAAACTGACCGATTTATGATGGAACCGACCGATTTGACCATAAACCGGCCAGTTCTGTCCTAAATCAGTCGGTTCCATCCTAAACCGGCCAGTTAGGACTGATTTTTCCAATTTTTTGGCGAAGGGAGGGGTCAAACCGGGTTTTTCTACCTGTTTGACCCGGTCAGCTAGTGAACCCGCCGGTTTGACTAGTTACCGGTTCAAACCGGCGGGTTTTTAAAACAATGCTTAGGACAAAATTTCCAATTGTCAATTAGCAAATGACAAGAAGATGCCATTCACAATTACTCAAGATGTTCTTATCACAATGGCAATTAGATTTCAAATGCCAAAGTAGCTTATACCATCAACAATATCAATGATTTAGAGCTTAAGTGTATGGGTGCTTTAAGTGCAAAATTTCGAAATTCTTGTAATTTAAAACAAGACAAGCGAATGTTAGATCGCAAATATCCAAAATCAGCAGTAACACCTCAGAAATTTCAGTACTTACTAGTCTTGTGACAGTAGTAAGAAAATCACTTCAAATCATGAAATTTACCAATGGTTAGCCAATGAGTTTAGCCCACTTTAAGATGCAGTGTCTAGAAAATTTTCAGATCCAATTCACTTATTCACTTATTACAGCAGTAAGAAAGTGTGTGAACAGTGATATGTCAATGTTACAAGAAGTACCGAAACATGACCAACACTTAAAATTAGTTTGCCAAACTGAAAATTTTGATTTTTTAGGACCTTTAGGCATGATATTAAAAAAATATCAGATTTGAAACATTTTTTACAACAGTGATTAGATCAGAAAATAAGTGATTTAGTTATGCCACCACAAAAGCCAAATATAGTCCAAACCTTGGAAAAATTTGCCCAAACTGAAAATTTGAAATTTTGAGCCTTTTAAGCGAATTATTCAAAAAAGTTCAGATCTGATATATTCAGTTATGCAGTAAAATTCCAGCAAGCAAAAAATCATATCTGAGCTAGATAATCAATACCCAAGTAGCCAAATTTTAGGAGAATTTATTTTTTGCAAATTTTGAGTTATTTTGCCCAATTAGATGTAGTTTTAGGGCACTTATATCACTGTTATAAATTAAATTTACAGCAGTAGTAAAACAATGAAAAATTAGGGTTTAAAGAGCAAACCCTAGGCAAGGCCTTGAAAATCACTTGCCAAATTTGTGAAAAAATCCTTCAATGAATATGCCACATGAAAACACCAATCTAGGGTCAATACTATCAGCGAAACTCACCAATATTCAGTCCCAAAAATTTTAGAAATGACTAAGGGTCAAATTAGGGCTAGAGGCTAAGGAAAAGGCTCAAGAGGACAATGGCCAAGGAATAGAGGCCAAGGAAGGCTGAAAAGGAGGCAAAAAGGGTCAAGAAAAGGGAAAAGGAGAAGGGAAAATCCCTAAAGGGCTTGACGCTGGGGCTAGAGGGTAGATTAGGGCTTGAAAAGCCCACGGCTAGCCCAAAGGGCAATCGTTTAGGGTAGGTAAGGGGGGTCAAGGCCTCCTAGGCTAAAAAGGCCTTAAAACCCTAACACAAGGGGCTGAAGAGAGGGTCGAGGCCCTTAGAGGCAACGACCTGCCTCCAAGAGGCCAAAAAGGGTGGCGCATTGCCTTTTTAGGTTGACGCAAGGGGTAAAGAGGGAGACACTGGCCTTGGGAGGGCTAGGTTTGAGACTAGGAGGGCAAAAACTTGAAAACCCAACTTTAGAAAAAATTACTTTGCTTCGAATTTGAATTCCCACTCAATTCTTTCAATAGCTAGACTTGCAAAAAGTTTAGAGACTAGATCTTACCCTCAAGGGCCTAGATCAAGCTCTATTTCAACTTTCTTCAATTGATCTCACCTGCACAAATAGATTCACAAACACCCAAAACCCCAACTAACAAAAATAATTTAAAAAATAATTTTACAAATATACAAGGGTTTTAAAATAATTTTTGAGAAATTTTCTTATGGAGTTTTTTCCTTGATAAATGGCTAAAAACACTCTAGAAAATTAATGCACACTATAACCTTAGCGAAATTTAAATCAACCACATAAATATTTGGAATCCAAACAAAGTCGGTTTATGCCCACAGTTTGTGAACTCAGAGACCAAGGACTTGGGAACCTAAAACACTATATATAATTCTCAAGAAAATTTGTTAGACAATATGGCAAATCAAATCATCTAAGATAAACCCAAAATCTATCAATAGAATGATTTTATCCCCATCTAATGAAAAACAAATTTTAGCATTACTAGCACAATATAGAAAAGCTCGTATGTTAAAATTGGCAACTTGGGCCAAACTCCATGTGGGTCATCTTATTTATGGCAGCGGATATTTTCCTGGATCCCTCTCATTGAGAGGTGTAGGATTGATCTAAAGATTATCCGATTCTGATAAGTATTCATGGAGTTATGAATTTTTTGTGTTATAAGACAATTTGTCAAGTTCGGCCAGCGACCAAATAACCCCCACATCTGCTCAACGTTTTAGTATAAAAGGAGATGACTTGAGAGTCATTTCACACACACTTCTCTCTCGATTTTCTCTCCACTCGCTTTGGGTTTTAGTGGAAGAGAAATCTAGGAGAAGGATGCCCAACTGCAGTCCTAAAGGATGCCCTAGCCACATTCCTAATGGATGCCCTAGCCGCAGTCCTAAAGTGGAAGATCTAGCCGCAGTGCAAGGGAAAAGACCCCTGATTCTATACGCTGCCCAGCCCGCCCTCTACGCTGCCTAAAGGAGAGACATAGCACGTTGAAGAAGACCTATTCACGCTGCCCAAATACGCAGATCTATCATTCCCTAGCCGCAGTAAGGAAGATCGAACAACGTGGGTTTTTGGAGGTTGTATCAAGGTCATATGTGAAGGCTGAGTTGCTGTTAGGAGGGTCGAGATATCTTCCTAGAGGGCCGAAACAGAGGAGGGTTGTTTTGGTTTGATGTGTGGGCCGTAAGCTGCAACAAAGATACATGGGACAACGTGAGTTGTTTTGGGGTCATGTTATATCCTCATCTTCAACGTGGAGGCAGAGGGTTTACACTTGCCTAGGCCGCATTTCATAAGGGCAGTTTTGGGCTAGGTTTGAGGACGGTTAGGGATTGTTGTGTGCCCTAACCTGTCCCAGAAATTACAACAGTAATGAAGTGACAAACAACAACGTTTGTATGGTGTGTTGGCAACAAGATAGATGGGACAACAAGGTCTCATGGTGCAGCGAAGATAGATGGGACAACAAGGTCTCATGGTGCAGCGAAGATAGATGGGACAACAAGGTCTCATGGTGCAGCAAAGGAAGATGGGATAGCAAGGTCACATGGTGCAGCAAAGGAAGATGGGACAGCAAGGTCACATGGTGCAGCAAAGGTAGATGGGACAGCAAGGACATGGTGCTTGCATGGGACAACAAGCAATCATGGTGCAACAGTATGAGCAGTGACAACATTGTGATAAGGGGCAGCATGATGTGAAATGCTACAACACAATGATGGGCATCATGACAAAGTAAAGTGTAGCATGTTGTGTGCAGCACTTGCTAGTATAGTACAGTGATATTAAATACTACAATGAGATGCAGTACAATGATGGGTACAGTCATGATTAGTGAAGCATAATGAGGTCTAGCATAGTGATGATGGGACAGCAAGGTCACATGGTGCAACAAAGGAAGATGGGACAACAAGGTCACATGGTGCAGCAAAGGAAGATGGGACAACAAGGTCACATGGTGCAACAAAGGTAAAGGGACAGCGAGGACATAGTGCTTGCATGGGACAACAAGCAATCATAGTGCAGCAGCATGAGCAGTGACAAAATTGTGATAAGGGGCAGCATGATGTGAAATGCTACAACACAATGATGGGCATCATGACAAAGTAAAGTGTAGCATGTTGTGTGCAACACTTGCTAGTATAGTAGAATGATATTAAATGCTACAATGAGATGCAGTATAGTGATGGGTATAGTCATGACAACAAGCAATCATAGTGTAGCAGCGTGAGCAGTGACAACATTGTGATAAGGGGCAGCGTGATGTGAAATGCTACAACACAATGATGGGCATCATGACAAAGTAAAGTGTAGCATGTTGTGTGCAACACTTGCTAGTATAGTACAATGATATTAAATGCTACAATGAGATGCAGTATAGTGATGGGTACAATCATGATTAGTGAAGCATAATGAGGTCCAACATAGTGATGAAGGGTGTAGCATGGTGTAGCATAGTGAGGTGCAGCATGATGACGAGGTGCAGCACAATGATAGGTGATGGAGTCACCTTGGAGAATCAGTTGAAGCAACGTGTCTTCAACTAAGTTCGGCTACCTCAAAGTGTTGACTTCTGTTGTATAAGTACTATCTCTCCCTTTCTCTCTCTTTGCCGAACTATTGAAGAACATATAGGAAGAATTGATCAAAGGTTTCCCTACATTGGGTTTTGTCCCTGGCTAGCGCCACATCTTGTGTTCTTCTCTTGTATTATGCGATTTATGTTTATGTTCTATTTGCAATTTACTATTATGCTGATGTGATTGCTAATCTGGAAAAGATATTGAGCTAACTGTGAAAATTGAAATAAATTGCTCTAAGCATAGAACATACCTAAAATTAACATGGTATCAGAGCTGAGGTGAAGACAAAGCCCAAGCAAGAGTGAAAGAGCATCACCGAAGACAATTGGGAAAGGACAAAAGGATCAATGGATTCCTCATTCCACTTCAAATTCACCAAGGGTGAAGTCGAAGCAGAGAATATTATCAAAATAGCGCAGCGGAAGCTTCCGATGGCCTATCAAAATAGCGCAGCGGAAGCTTCCGATGGCCTACCTAAAGATCACTTCAACGAAAGTTCAGATCTGAGGGTGGAAGGAAAGGCAGATGCCTTGTTTGTAATAAGTTTGGCCATTATGTGAAGGAGTGTCCAAATAGCAGGGACACATCACTTTATGAAGATGACAATCATTCCAGGGACATGTTCAATAATTGAAGGAATGACAGGTAATGCAGATCATCAAGGAAATAACCGACTCTTCAAAGAAAGTAAGGAACCCCAGGTATGAAGAATCAAATATTGTTTCTGATAAGTTAAAGAAGCGTTATCTTGTATTGGCCCTCTTCTTTAGACTCTTTGAGAATCTGGCTTATTGATTGTAGTGCTTCAAGGCACTTCACCGGATAGAAGGGTGCTCTCTCTAATTTGGTAGAGATGGAAACAATCGTGGGATTATACATGGAGTCAATGCCACCTATCCTGGAAAGGGTGTAGGGAATGTTACCCCTCAATTGAATGAGGGTAACTTGATTCATTTACAAAATCTCTTTTATGTACTTGATCGCAAGAAGAACTTGGTGTCCATTTCGGCAATGGAAGTCAAATGTTACAGGGTGGCATTCATCGATGGAAAGGTACGTGTTTGAAAATATAATTTTCAAAGATGCTTTTATCTATGAGTTCAGGGTTAGCAGTTTGTATCAAGTTGCAGGATGGTCCATTAGGGACCATGTCAGTTGTCACATCTCATCTATAGCACCAGAGGTCTACTTATTATGGGGCCCTACCCGATGTGAGTCAGATGGTGACAGGGATGCCTGAATTCAAAAAGAGCATGAAGGTACATGTCTGATATGTACCGAAGGAAAATCTTACAAGGGGACCATTCCCCTCATATAGCGGGTCCACAGGTTTGGAACAACCCAAGGGGTTTGAGATTCATGATCGGGAATCTCATGTATGCAGGTGGAAGAAAGCCCTCTATGGCTTGAAGCAAACACCCCAGGCTTAATATGAGAGGATTGATAGCTGTCTGATGCAGCTGAGATTCACTAGCAGTGAAGTCAATCCAAACCATTGATTGATGGTTGTGGATGATAGACCTCTCATACTGGCACCTTCTGAGGACGACCTCTTTCTGACAGGTGTAGACCCTCTCATTTGCAAGAGTAAGAGGGAGTTGGATTCTAGATTTGGAATGGTGATTTGCAAGCTCGTGACTACCTCGATGGATCTTAACTTTCAGAAGTTATGTGGTAGTGATGCCGAACCTGATTTGGGAAATGCCTCTGAGTTTCATAAACTTATTCTAGCATTGATGTTCTTGGTGAACTCCTATCCAGATATATGTTTTACAGTTAGCATGTTGAGCTCATAGATGGTTTAGCCTCACTGAATTGGTGCCAAGAATCTTCAAGATATCTTCGGGGCACAATCTCTCATGGATTGAGATACACTGCCAGAAATGTGAAGTTGCATGATTATTCGAATGTTGATTGGGCAGGCAGTGTGGAGGATTGCAACAGCACTTCTGAGTGCTGGTTCTCTTTGGGTTCTGCTTCGATATCCTGGATGAGTAGGAAGAAAAAGTCGATTGCTATAAGCACCGCTGAGACCGAATACATAGCTACGAGTACGACCTCGTGTGAAGCTGCTTGGTTGCGGAAGCTCTTCAGTGCATTGTTTGCACACATGATGGATACCACCGTGATCTTCTGTGTCAACAAGAGGGGGATTCAATTATTGAGGAATCCCGTGTGTTATGATCGCTCCAAGCATATAGACATCAAATACTACCTTATTTGGGATATGGTACGTCGATGAGCGAGGAGGCTCCATCGCATTGACACTGATGTACAGGTCGTAGATATTTTGTCATAGCCTTGGGAAAGGTCAAATTTGTGACTTTCCCGCACGACTTGGAGTCATTGAGAGACCCTCTTTTGAGGGTCCTGCATGATGCATGCATTGAGCTTTGGGAGCTCTGGGGGGCTTGGGGTACTTCTTGGAGCAACAAGCGACTATAGGGCGACTCACCCTCCCCTAATGGTGCGTTGTGTATAGTGTGAATGGTTCGGCCTCGCCCTGTGATAGCATAGCCCGTGGCGACTTAGGGACAAGATGAGTGGTTCTCCTGTCGAGGCATCCTACCCATGCTGTCTGGGACTCATGGGAAGTACCTCTCATCTGACCAATGAGCAGGGAAATGGGGTTAGAAACGATAGTAGTACTATCGATGGACACATCGTTGTATCTATCGTACTCCCTATGTTAGGATGACCTCCATTGATTTGGGATCAATGAAACTGATCTGGGATCAATATGAGTGGTTTGAGACACTCTCTTTTGATATTGATCTAGGATCAGTGAAACTGACTTCAGGTCAGTAAGAGTGACATAACTCACTCTCTTTTGGAACTGATCTGGGATCAGTAAGAGTGGTATGACACAGTCTCTTCATATGGAACTGACTTCGGGTCAGTAGAGAATGGTATGAGACATTCTCGATCAATTCTTCTTCTTCATGGTTCAACAGAGCAGAGCAGAGCAATGCAGGGCACTGTTGGCAGAGATAGTACAATTTGGCAGATGGATCAGCAGATGGAGTTCTCCCTAGTTGAGAGGGAGTGTTAAAATTGGCAACCAGGGCCAAACTTCTTGTGGGTCATCTTATTTATGGAAACTGATATTTTTCTTGGATCCCTCTCATCAAGAGGTGTAGGATTGATCTAAAGATCATTCGATTTCGATAAGTATTCATGGAGTTATGAATTTATTTGTGTTATAAGACAATTCGTCAAGGTCGGCCAACAACCAAAAAACCCCCACATGTGATGAACGTTTTAGTATAAAAGGAGATGACTTGTGAGTCATTTCACACACACTTCTCTCTTGATTTTCTCTCCACTCGCTTTGGGTTTTAGTGGAAGAGAAATCTAGGAGAAGGATGCCCTAATCGCAGTCCTAAAGGATGCCCTAGCCGCAGTCCTAAAGTGGAAGATCTAGCCGCAGTCCAAGGGAGAAGACCCCTGATTCTATATGCTGCCCAACCTGCCCTCTACGCTGCCTAAAGGAGAGACATAACACTGTGAAGAAGACCTATTCACACTGCACAAATACGCAGATCTATCATGCCCTAGCTGCAGTAAGGAAGACCGAACAACGTGGGTTTTTGCAGGTTGTTTTAGGGTCATATGTGAAGGCCGAGTTACTGTTAGGAGGGCCGAGATATCTTCCTAGAGGGTCAAAGCAGAGGAGGGTTGTTTTGGTTTGATGTGTGGGTTGTAAGCTACAACAAAGATACATGGGACAATGTGGGTTGTTTTGGGGTCATGTTATACCCTCATCTTCAGCGTGGAGGCAGAGGGTTTACACTTGCCTAGGCCGCGTTTCATAAGGGCAATTTTGGGCTAGATTTGAGGACGGTTAGGGACTGTTGTGTGCCCTAACCAGTCCCAGAAATTACAACAGTAATGAAGTGACAAACAACAACGTTTGCATGGTGTGTTGGCAACAAGATAGATGGGATAGCAAGGTCTCATGGTGTAGCAAAGATAGATGGGATAGCAAGTTGTCATGGTGCAACAAAAGGTAGATGGGATAGCAAGGTCTCATGGTGCAGCGAAGGAAGATGGGACAATAAGGTCACATGGTGCAGCAAAGGTAGATGGGACAACAAAGACATGGCACTTGCATGGGACAACAAGCAATCATGGTGCAACAGTATGACATTGTGATAAGGGGCAACATGATGTGAAAAGCTACAACACAATGATCGGCATCATGACAAAGTAAAGTGTAGCATGTTGTGTGCAACACTTGCTAGTATAGTACAGTGATATTAAATGCTACAATGAGATGCAGTATAGTGATGGGTACAGTCATGATTAGTGAAGCATAATGAAGTCCAGCATAGTGATGATGGGTGTAGCATGGTGCGACGTAGTGACGTGCAACATGATGACGAGGTGCAGCACAATGATAGGGGATGGAGTCATCTTGGATAATCAGTTGAAGCAGCATGTCTTCAATTGAGTTCAGTTACCTCATGTATCATCTACTTAGAGATGATCTATGCTCTTACTTAGATAAGTCAAAGTGTTGACTTCTGTTGTATATGTACTATCTCTCTCTCTCTTTGCTGAACTATTGAAGGACATATAAGAAGAATTGATCAAGGGTTTCCCCACATTGGGGTTTGTCCCTGGCTAGCGCCACATCTTGTGTTCTCTTGTCATGGCTTGTCTTCTGCGATTTATGTTTATGTTCTATCTGCAATTTACTATTATGCTGATGTGATTGCTAATCTGGAAAAAATATTGAGCTAACTGTGAAAATTGAAATAAATTGCTCTAAGCATAAAACATACCTAAAATTAACACCGTACCCTACACATACCACGAATCAATGAACATTGAACACCTTGAATTGCACTCTAAATACTTTATTATGATTCAAATAAATGTTCCCATTGGGACTCTAGTGTTACATCAATGCTTTAACAACAATTTCTTAGCGAGATATCTGATGGCTAGAGACTCAAATGACTCCCTAATTTACAGATAAATCATCCAAGTCGAAAATAACGGCTAGTTGGCTTGATGTTTGTCAAAATAATCTTGGTCGTCGAAGAATACTTGATCATATTTTAATCTTAGCTGTTGAATTTTATTTTTTGAAGAATTTTTTAATTTCTCATTTAATTCCATTTTTATATGTTCAAAATTAATTATGCCATCAAAAATTTGGCTTTGACTTAACCTCCAAGGGTCCAATTTTTCTTGAAATATCCAATATTCCCTTGGTGGAGGACCTCCAATTTTTTTTTTATACCAACAAATTTTTCCACTTAGAGAATTTAATTTCTCTAGACTTTTAATTTTGACTCTAATTAATTAAATTTTTGGCTTAGGATTTTAATTTAATTTTACCAGAAAATTTAATGAATTGACACTTGAGGGGATTGATTATTTTTTTCCGCCTTATAATATTTTAGCTATGGTGTTTAAGTATGAGGGATCATACATTAAAATATTTTTTACATAAGATTTTTACGATTCAACCTTTGAAGTGGGAATCCCTGTTCGGCTTAGACCCTCAAATTACATACCCAATTTTGTGACACAATATAATGTAGTATACCAAGTGATTTGTAATAAAATAATTTAGCCAATTAACTTAAATTATTCCAAAATCACTTTTACATAAGACTCTGCTAGAACACTATGACTCACCTAAGACTTGGACGACAAATTCCACCCTAGCTTTGGGGTGAGGTCAGAGGGAAAAACTCTGTTGACCATCTGTGTTTAGTAACACAAATGAGTTAGTCAAACGAAAGACCTCCTATGATGAAATTGTCGCCAAAATAATAATCTTACTTAGGTTGTTACATACATTCATGGTCTTACTAGCATCATTTACATTAAAAACTTGCAGAATGGGTTTACAATAACATAGTGCTGATAGTTGATGATCTCGATCCTTTGAAGAAAAATATGGTACATCTGCTTCCTCGGAACTTTGACAAAATGAGTGCAACATGGTCCTTGGGAGTAGGACCCATATTCAAATTATTTCTGCCTCATGAGTTGTCCCTAAGGCAATTCTCTAGCAATTAAATAAGTATATTATATGTTTGGTTTTAGGGAAGCCAACATGACATATTATGCTTGGAATTTTCTTTTCCCTTCTACATGTCCACTGAAATCTTTCTGACTTTCTTTACCATGCATATACATATTTAACAATAATAGTTAAGATACAATGAGATTGATAGTATTTGGAGGGTCAACAATTTAGGGCAAGTGGTTTATCTGCCCAAACCATGGAATTGTAGAGAGACAAAATTAGCAATACTTGTCAAAATTTGAGCTAATGGTTACAGTTTGTGCACACGTTCAAAGGAGACATCCATACATAGCTGTTCAGATAGAAAGCCTTAAGACAAGCAAAATGAAAGTGCGACACAAATGTATACCTTGCTATTCACTAAAACAGTGGGTCAGAAACCTTGTTCCACACATCTACCATTTGGTTGGAAACATCCTTGATTCAATTTTGGCTCATTTTTCATTGTGAGGGTAGTCATGGAGGACTAACAACATTTTTCACCACAACTTGTTGGTTCTCCACCAAAATTCCCAACCCATTTTCAAACGTGCGCTAATGTTTGGTACATTGTCATCTAGGTTGGCCACTTGACAAAGCCTATCCTTGACATGAGAGGCAATTTGCAATGGATCTGTAGGGAGCAAGATTCTCCTTGATTTCTTATGGTTTGAGGCCAACCTCCTTAGAGATTCATCGAAACTTTGTTGACCAACTTTCCTCCTTAAGTGATCTTTCTTAGTGTACCAATTTAATTGAACAACCATTCTTTCCACAGTCTCAACCCTACCATTCAATGCCTCCATATTTTGCATCACCCTTTAATTGACCAAGAGGTTTGTTGGTGACCCATCCGTTGGTACTTTGTGTTAGATGACAAGGACAATGCATGCTATATCCAAATAAAAGAATTCCAAATGACACATAGAAATTGGGAAATTCTCCTATTTATACTAGTTGATGGAGTGGTAGGTTCCTGTCTCCATAAATAATACATAATAACTCTCAAAAATGGAATACCCAAGACACCACTCTTAATATCCCAATTGTTGTACAAAGGATTTATGTATTTTATATTTTACTTGGAGATATGATAAACCGCATTATTGAGTGATGTGATTGTCACATCTCTCTAGAAGTGTTTAGTACTAAGAACTAGGGGTATTCGTATCATTGTATCTGCAACATTACTAAGGAGGCCCCATACTTGAGAACTGTGATTGCCACATCTTTCTAGGAGGAGTCCTTAGTATTATTAATGGGAGGTGTTGTCGCACAGAATGTCTAGGCACTGCGACAACAGCTCAGATCGGGGGCTATCACCCTGATCCTCAATCTCTCTGTTTAAGTTGTCTCCCTACAACAGGCTAAGGGGGGTAGACCCTGTTAGCTCTGCTATAGTTTGCAACATTTAATGGATAAAATCAGGTCAGGCAGTGCTGGTTTGGGTTGCAGAGGGTTTGCAGCAGTCTATTTTATCCTTCCCTTTCATTTGCCTTATCCCTTATAACTCCCCACACCTCTGTTTCCGCCTCCTCTTCCGTTCTCCTTATTCTCCCTTAACCCATTATTTCCTTTTTCTCTAATCCTTTATAAAGCCCGCCTAAACCCTTCTTTTCCCGGTTCCCGGGCGTTTTTGTTTAAACAACTATAAACCCCGATAACCCATTTAAACCCTGTTTAATCCCATATTTCCTCCAGCCCCCGAGCACGCTGTTCAAAACCGCCATACGACTCGATCATATGACTTTGCGCCCATATAACCCCAGCCGCAATCGCAGTTGTTGATCGTCGCGATCCAACGGTCACAGTCTTTTTCCCGCGCGTTAAACATCATTTGTTTTCCCGCCATCCGACTGTCCGTTGCGCCATCGGACGATAGTCGCTTCCCCCGATCACGCGAGTTGCCCGCTCGTTAACGCGCGGGGAAAGTGGTTTCCCACCTGTTGCGTCGGCCACGCGTCACAATTCTACTGGATCGCGCCCCGCGTTACGGAAACCGCCCACCTTTGAAAGGTGGTGCGGGGAATACCGCTCGCCTGTAAAACTGCCTGTCTCCCGCTCGTTAACAATTGATCACCTCCGCCGCCCGATAGCCGTCGGATCTGCCCGATAGCGATCCGACGGCCCACGTTCTTCCGATCATTTTGTCTACCGATAACGCTTGCAAAGCGATCCCCACCGTTGATTCACGCGATCCAATGGCTGAGCTTTGTTCCCACCATAGCCATGCTTCCGCCATGCTGCCCATGTCCACAACCTGTCCTGTGTACCCGAAGGAGGAAGGAGGTCAGAATCCTGTACCCGACACAGTTAAATCCTCAACAACCGCATTTAAATGACAGAATGGCCGAAAAGGAAACAGGACAACCTTGAGCAATTAAAGCATTTATCAGTTATGGTTTCTTTCAGTCAGCATTCCGCCTGCTCAGAGAAGGACATTAGACTATCAGAAAAGGTAGATTTTGTTCCTTAAGACACTGAGATTCCAGCAGAAGCCCATTTTAGAGAATTAATATGGTTGTTGGTCATTATGATCCTTCCTTGTATAGTGCAGCAGAGCAATTTTGTAAACAAACTCTATATAAACCCAAAAACAAGATCTGTTAAGGGTTGATGAATGTTATTTTTGGTGTAAACTTCAACTTTTGGAGACTGCAACTATTGTGACACCTGTAGCTTCTGGTCTTCATTTCCAGCTAATACAAGCTTCTTTTGCTGTTGATTCCTCACTTTCCACTTCTTCTTTTTTGTTCCAGGCCGTGCCTGTTATGTATTTATTCATGTGTTGTTGATGCTTTGCATTAGAGGGGCTATCATTCCCCTCTGTGTTAGAATCTAGCTGTGTCATTGAATTTGTATGCAGTTTTCTGTTGTTTTAATGCCAGAGAGTTGTCATCCTGTCTATGCATTAGGAAATAGATTTACAGACCTTTTAACTAGTTGCAGCTGGCCATCACAGGGTCCTGTGCATCTGCTGGTGTGATCAATATTCTCCATTATCACATTTTCTTAAAACTGTGAGTAATTAGTGGTCTAAAGCCTTGTAGTTTGGGGGTGTTCACCCATGTCTGGGGTTAAGCATAGTAGAAGTGGTTATCTGGCTTGAATATGCAGCATTTCTTTCATTCATCCACCAATTTTCCAACATTTTGTTGAGTTTGTAATGTTCCCGAGCATCTCTGATATACAACCTAGGAGAGTTTCTTGGGGTGATAACATTAATTGGCACCGTTGCCGGGGAGAGGAGAATTGAAGCTCAGCTTCCCTGGGAGAACGACACAGTTCGAAGCTTTGATGATAGACAAGGTTTGGACACAGTTTCTGGTTGTAATCATCTATCTAGCGACTCCATTGGAGGAAGACCAAGCTTTGGCCACTCCACATTGCAGTTCTGGCGCAGTTGGTGAGGCATGTTCAGAGATATCTTCAGAAATAATCAGTTGAACCAGTGCCTAATCCTGAAAAGATCGTTTAGCAGAAGAAAATATTGAAGTAAGGAGCATCAGGACCAGGTAAGCCTTAGAAGTTCCATGTATCTTTGTTAGTGAATGTCACCTTCAGAGATTCATTTAGCTCCTTAGTCATTCATTTCCCTTTCGGACCTCAGTTGAAAGAAGCTTTCCATGCTGTCCATCATATTCCTCTGTTTTTGTCATTCTTTTCATTGATTCATTCCACTCAGTCCACTAGTATCCCTTTCGTATACCTCAGTCATGGCAGGCCAGCAAGCCCTCATAAAGATAGAAAGAATAGTTGCTGCTAGGTATGGACCTCTGGTCTTGCCTGTCCCTTTGAATGCCATGCCTGCAGGAGATTATCAAGAATTTTTGCCAAAGTTTACTGGTGCAGAAGGAGTAACAACTGAATAGAATTTAGAGTCCTTTTACAGCTATGCTGATAACCTGGATATCAATGAAGAGGATGTCTGGATAAGGGTTTTTGTCCAAAGCCTAGATGGGGAGGTTAGAAACTGGTTTAGAGAATTACCCCCTAGGTCTATTGCAGACATGGAGGCCTTAGATGATGTGTTTTTAAAGCACTGGGGAAATAATAAAGATCTGGTCTTTTATCATGATGAATTTGGGAACTTGCAGAGAGAAGATGGTGAGTTGCTGTCTGATTTCAACATCAGATTCAATCACATGTACAACAGAATGCCAGCTGAAGTAAGACCTACCCCTGCTTCTGCCATGCTTATTTATGCTAATGCCTTCGATTCTCAGTTCTGCCTGCTGTTAAGAGAAAGAAGATGTACTTCTTTGGCTGATATGCAAGCTGCAGCCTTTGAAGTAGAAGCAAACATCATTGTTGTAGAAAGACTCGAAGGTGATGCTAAAAGTAGAAGACAGAGAGGTGAATCCTTATCATCCTATGATACTGAGATCGATGAATTAACCAGGATGATAGAGTTTTTGGCCTCTGAAGTTTCCAAGCTAAAGGCTGAGCAACATTTTCAATAAGCAGGAGCTCCTTGTTCCTTTACTCTTTCAAAGGCAAATCCTTATAGAGGAACACAGGAGCAGTTGTAGATTTTGCAAAGAAATAAAGTTACAAATGAAGATGAAGGGGTAAGGCCCATTTTATAGAATATAGTCATGGAAGAAGTGCAGCATGAGGAGGAGGTCCATGTTTTGGAAGGTGCTCCTTTCCTAACAAGGGCTGTTTATGAGAAAGCAATATCCAGAGGCACTGCTCGTGAGCTTGTTGTAGCTGCAGAACAACAAGTTGATCAGCAGAAGCAGTCAGCAGCAGGTCCTTCCAGCCTCCAAGAATTTGCGCCCGAAGCCAACGCATCTTCACATGGCTATGCAGATCTGCCAATTTTCTAGCCTGCTTTTGTCCCTTGTCCAGTGATCAATAAGGGAGAAGAAAGCTCCCCATCATCTTTTGTCCCTCTGTCTGCTCAAATGACAACCCCTTGAAGTTGCCCCTTGAACACCACTGAGGCAGGTAATAGCTCTACTCTCAAGGCTGAGACTGATCACCTCAGTTTTGATTTTCTGAAGCCCGCTCAGGTGGCCTCTACACAGACTGAAAGGGCAGCTTATCGGATGACAGAGGAAGAGGATGTGCAGTCTTGGAATTCCTCGGAAGAGGATTGTTCAAACAAAGATTCAAGAGCAAATAATGTCTTTGTGTCCTTCACACATGAACACATTGGTACACCATTCAAGCTCAAGTGTCCTAAACTATTCGAGGTGGAGGATCAAATAAATCCTGTTTTGCAGCTCAATGATGAAGGGGCCGAGAGTAGGAGGAACAATTTTGGTAGCCCAGCAGAAGGGCAATTTTTAAAATTTTAAGTTTTTAGGCCTTAATGATTGTAAGTAGTTTCTTTTTCAGGTTTTAGAGCAGACTTGGTGTGACTCCATGCCCAATGGATACCAGGCACTGTTTTTAAGCTGATTTTGTATGAAGGCATTGGTCTGTAGGTTCTTGAGACCTCATAGGGAGGATCTCATCCCCAGAAGGAGCCAGTGTTAGCTCTGCTATAGTTTGCAACATTTAATGGATAAAATCAGGTCAGGCAGTGTTGGTTTGGGTTGCAAAGGGTTTGCAACAGTCTATTTTATCCTTCCCTTTCATTTGCCTTACCCCTTATAACTCCCCACACCTCTGTTTCCGCCTCCTCTTCCATCCTCCTTATTCTCCCTTAACCCATTATTTCCTTTTTCTCTAATCCTTTATAAAGCCTGCCTAAACCCTTCTTTTCCCGGTTCCCGGGCGTTTTTGTTTAAACAACTATAAACCCCGATAACCCATTTAAACCCTGTTTAATCCCATATTTCCTCCAGCCCCCGAGCACGCAGTTCAAAACCGCCATATGACCCGACCATATGACTCCGCGCCCATATAACCCCAGCCGCAATCGCAGCCGTTGATCGTCGCGATCCAACGGTCACAGTCTTTTTCCCGCGCGTTAAACATTGTTTGTTTTCCCGCCATCCGACCGTCCGTCGCGCCATCGGACGGTAGTCGCTTCCCCCCGATCGCGCGAGTTGCCCTCTCGTTAACGCGCGGGGAAAGCGGTTTCCCACCTATCGCGTCGGCCACGCGTCACAATTCCACTGGATCGCGCCCCGCGTTACGGAAACCGCCCACCTCCGAAAGGCGGTGCGGGGAATACCACCCGCCCGTAAAACCGCCCATCTCCCGCTCGTTAACAGTCGATCACCTCCGCCGCCTGATAGCCGTCGGATCTGCTTGACAGCGATCCGACAGCCCACGTTCTTCCGATCATTTTGTCTCCCAATAACGCCTGCAAAGCGATCCCTGCCGTTGATTCACGTGATCCAACAGCTGAGCTTTGTCCCCGCCATAGCCATGCTTCCGCCATGCTGCCCATGTCCACAACCTGTCCTGTGTACCCGAAGGAGGAAGGAGGTCAGAATCCTGTACCCGGCACAATTAAATCCTCAGCAACCACATTTAAATGACAAAATGGCCGAAAAGGAAACAGGACAACCTCGAGCAGTTAAAGCATTTATCAGTTATGGTTTCTTTCAGTCAGCATTCCACCTGCTCAGAGAAGGACATCAAACTATCAGAATAGGTCGATTTTGTTCATTAAGACACTGAGATTGCAACAGAAGCCCATTTCAGAGAATTAATATGGTTGTTGGTCATTATGATCCTTCCTTGTATAGCGCAACAAAGCAATTTTGTAAACAAACTCTATATAAACCCAAAAACAAGATCTATTGAGAGTTGATGAATGTTATTTCTAGTGTAAACTTCAACTTCTGGAGACTACAACTATTGTGACACCTGCAGCTTTTGGTCTTCATTTCTAACTAATACAAGCTTCTTTTGCTGTTGATTGCTCACTTTCCACTTCTTCTTTGTTCCAGGCTGTGCCTGTTATGTATTTATTCATGTGCTATTGATACTTAGCATTAGAGGGGCTGTCATTCCCTTCTTGTTAGAATCTAGTTGTGTCATTGAATTTGTATGCAGGTTTTTGTTGTTTTAATGCCAAAGAGTTGTCATCCTGTCTGTGCATTAGGAAATAGATTTACAGACCTTTTAACTGGTTGTAGCTGGCCATCACAGGGTCCTGTGCATCTGCTGGTGTGATCAGTATTCTCCATTATCACATTTTCTTAAAAATGTGAGTAATTGGTGGTCTAAAGCCTTGTAGTCTGGGGGTGTTCACCCATGTCTGGGGTTAAGCATAGTAGAAGTGGTTATCTGGCTTGAATATGCAACATTTCTTTCATTCATCCACCATTTTTCCACCATTTTGTTGAGTTTCGAATGTTCCCTAGCATCTCTGATATACAACCTAGGAGAATTTCTTGGGGTGATAATAGACCCTATGAAAATCGAATGACAGAGAACTAATTGGAAACCAGCCAGTTCGGGAGACACAGTGAAGCGACCAAGTACTTGATTTAGATTTTGCAAGATTTATAGGATTTGATTAGATTTTAAGCAATTGATGCTAGTGCCTTATGGGGTCAACTATCTTGCTAGGAAATTTAGGACCAAGTAATTGATTTTCAACTGCTGCTTGGATGAATGACTATCTTATATGAAGTGCAAATCCTAAAGCTAATATGAGATGCAAGAATCTGGGTTAATTTTAGTTAAATGCCCATCTAAGTTTTAACCCTTTGATCATTTCTATATTGTGCCTGATTTCATAGTAATTGGTAGAAAGAAAAGGTGAAGTACACTAAGGTGTGATTAACGACACCTCTCCTGAAAATCTAACATACCCGGTGCCTCCGACGCTGCAGAGAGTTGTGGCTCTGACCACTGCAAGGTCACCGTTTTAAGTACTAGTAAGCTTCTCAAGCAAAGATGGATGGATACCTATCTCTCTATTGACCAAGCTTATGCTTGGAAGTAAATTTTATTTATGCAAAACTAACTTTTATGCAAATGCACGAGATGGTGAGAAGAAGTTAGACCTGAGGATTAGAAACATTTCTGTCACAAAAGCCCTTAATCACCAAAATGAAATGCTCGCTTTATTGGATGAAGACTTAAAAATAAACCCCTGAAAATATTACAATTAAACCACAAGCTTATTTCAAATACTTTTTGATACAATTATAGCTCAAAGAGAACAAAAACTTCTTTGCAATCAATGTCAACAGATGCTCAAAAAATACTCAGTTTATGAAACAGAAGATATATATTTTATCACAATTGCATGACAAAGTACTTAATTTTCAGAAATTAGTTTTTAGGACAGTAGTAAGAAAAACTTTATGACAACAGCAATATGACAATGAAAACAGTAAGTTATCAATGATATCTTTATGCCAAAAATTTACTGAAAAGTTTCCAAACTTGCCCACATGAATTATCAAAAATTTTTAGCCTGTTATGATGTGATTTCCAAAATTATATCACATTTGATATACTTATTACAGCGAGCAATTAAAACATGAAATACTCAAGAAATTAATTCCTTAATGTATTAGACAACTTAGGACTGATTTTAGGCTAACCCACATTAAATTTTGCCACTGTTATATTTCAGACTTCAGAAGTAGAATTATTCAAAGATAACAGTCACCCAAAATGTAGATCTAGGCCAAATTTTTTATACACATCAAACATAAATGACTTATTAATGTATTTGGCAATTTTTTTAGTTAATTTCAAGCCACTTAGATGTGTTTTTCACCACTATTAGAAAGGTATATGACTGCGGTAGCAAACTGTGAGGAAAAAATGGTTTAGAGAACAAACCCTTACGCGCTAGGCCTTGAAGATCACTTGCCCAAGTTGCCAAAAAAATTTCAATACCTGAAACACAAATTTTTCAAAAATTCTGCAAAAACCCACCAATGATTAGCTTCAAAAAATCAAATATTCAAATAAAAATTTGAACCAAGGGAATCTAGGGCCAATGAGAGCTAGCACTAGGCCCAATAGAACTAGCGTTGGGTTAGGAGAACGCAGATCTGAGCTTAGGAGCCCCAAAACCTGAAACTCTTGTTCTGAAAAAAATTGTTTTGCTTTAGATCTTTAGATTTATTGCAAAATATTTAATGGTTGGCTCTGCAAAAATATTTGGGACAAGATATTACCCTCTAGGGCTTAGATCTGTTTCAAAACCCCCAGATCTGCGTGAAAAAATCTCAGATCTGAAGATTTACTTGGCTGATTTCCTATATCTATTCTTGCAAACAATCTTTGAGCCCAGATCTTGCTCTCTAAGGTCTAAATCTAGCTTAGATCTGAAGATTTTCTTCACTGATTTCTCAGATCTATTCCTGCACAAGTGAAAAGAAAAAAACCCAATATCCAATATGTACAAAAATAGAGAAAATCCAAAAAACCCAAGTGTTAAAATGCAAAATTATGTTACAAAATTTCAGATCTACACAAGCAAATAACATATCTATACAAATAATTTACAGATATATACAAATAATTTATAGATCTATCAGATCTGAGGAGTATGAGTGCAACTCTGCTCCCAAATCTGATAATCTAAGGCTCTTAATAGCCAGATTTATCAAAATTTCCACAAAATATTTAAAAGATTTTGAAATTTTAGAGAGGTACTAGCCCAAAAACACCTTGCAGAAAAAAGATTATCGTTAGATAAATCCTGAGGCTTATATAAAGTAGGCTCTTTAGAAAATATGTGTTAAGAGTTGGCTGGTACAACCGAATACTATCCCCAAACGCTCAATGAGAACTCGAGAGATCTTCTGCAAACACTAGATCAACTATCAAATAAGGTAGACAAATAGAACAACAATAAAATTCTGAAGAAATAGAGATACTTGCTACTTCGATCAAAATTAAAAATGTTACCTTAGATCCAACAACCTAAATAAGATACCTGTATTCAGATTATTCTAAGAGAGCTATTGATTGATATTTTTCACATAATATTAAGAAAAAATTGAAACAATGTTACCATAAATTCATGGAGAGGAACACTACAGCACGTTGAAATCCCAAAGACTTTTGCATTAATTCAAAAAAGTATACAAGAGCGCTTGAGAGCTTAGTACACGATCCAGAGATCGGATGAATTCACTGACAAAAGACTTCCTATTTAAAGATAAATCCTCCAATGGCTAGTTCGAGTGATTCTTGTCAAAGCAATCTCGACCATTGATGAGGATCAAAATTTCTTTTAATCTCATCCGTTGAAATTTTAAATTCTTGAGGAATTTCGAATTTTTCAATTAAATGCATTTTAATTAATTCAAAAATTAATTTTTTGAAATGATTTCCTCAAAATTTTCACTTTGACTTAATCCTAGGGACCAAAGGCTTAAAATTTAGCAAAATAATTAATTTACTTTAGTCCTGGGACCTTTTAAAATTTGAATTTTAAAGACCGACGAATTTTGCCTTTGAAGAATTTAAATTTACCTAGGACCTAGAATTAATTAAATTTCTAACTTAGGGTTTTAATTAATTTTTTGGCTAGAAAACTTAATTAATTAACGTATGAGAAGATAAATTATTTTTTCCAACCCTCAAGACACTTTATATCATAATTTTCATATTTTTACATCATAAGGGGGAAAACCCATTAGAGAAAGACCATCACAGACCACCCATTTCTGCGACACAAATATAATCCAGAAGACCAAACAATTTGTAATAAAATAGCCTAACCAAATAGTTAGGATTATTCCCAAATTACTTTTACATAGACTCGATTTATAACATTAGGACTCCCCTAGGATCCCAGTGTCAAAATCCATTCTCGCTTTGGGGTAAGGCTAAAAGAAAACTCTGCCGACCATCCGAGAATAGATCAATGAGACAAAAAACCTCCTGGAATGTAGATCGTTACCAGAAAAGTAGATTTACTTAGGCAATTACATACACGACACAGGTCTGGTAAGTTTATTTACATTTAACACATGCAGAAAGGGTTTACAATATAACATGATGATCAAGCTGTGATGATAGTTGGACGACACGAACACATCGATCAAGGGCTATCCATTTTTCGAGAAAAGGGGGTGTATTGCTATGGGTCGTTGCCACATAGTGGTCAACATTTGGCTCTACTTGGGGACACGTTGTTGCACTGGAGGAATGTGAGAATCCAGAATCTGCATCCACGCAACACACAATATAACATAAGTAGCGTCTATCCAAAAAATCATTATATAACATTAAGCACAAGAAAGATATAATAAGCTCTTCATTTATTAACTATCCTAATAACATGGAAAACATAAATCTAACTACAAAATGAAATACTGGAATAACAGGGCATAAGGTTAGAAATACAATACAAAAATGCCCCATGGCATCAGATGCGCTCAATATAGTGCATACTAAGGATTTGCCTGCTTTTAGGCAAATCTGTCGGCTGTTTCTCAGATATGCCATGTCCAATCCTGCACACGGTAGGACTTGTTCCTATCCGAAAATCAAGCTGCTCGCGACCATCTGATGCATCAAACTGCTTTCTCATTCTCTTTCTATTGCGCTTTTTCTTTGTGGCAGGCTGTATCACTGATGATGTGGAAGATTCTGCTTCAAAACCTCTCAGATAAAGTATGTAAGATATGCATGGCATGTCTTTCTTCATTCTGCATTTGCTCTGTCAAGAATGATTGATCAGTCTCTAGGTGTCATGAGTTATAACTTGATTTTTTATGACCGGTGGATCAAACATGCAAGCATCACCTTGATTCTTATTAATTTCCATTTTATCCGAGTCACCTTCAATTAGCCACTTTTCAATGGAACAAATGACCTCATAATAAGATGGAGCTTGCTGCAGCAGATAGGGAGGCTTATGATCTGTTGACGTTTCCTTGTTTCTTTCATCCTCTGACTGATGCTAAAGTTTCTGTACTTGTATTGTTATGGCATCCATCTGGGTAGAGCGTTCAACCTTCATAGCACTAACTTCCTTGGCATGGTTTTCCTCCATGGTCAATAACTTATTCTGAAGGCATATCTGACCAGCTTCCATATTTTTTATTACTTTGTCATTATCTGTTTTTATGGTCATCAAGCAATGTTGCATAGAGTTTATCTCTTTCTCATGATTTGCTTGTATGATAGCTAACTGATTATTATAATTGAATCTCATGATGGTCATTTCTTCATCCATAGTTGACAATCTGTTCTGAATCAAACTTATTTCTTGTTGGTAACTTGTTTCCATGGCATTCACGTGATTTGAATGATTAAATTCCATGATTGTCATATTTTCCTCTAGGGCTAATAACTTGCTTTGCATAGAATTAATTTCCCTGTCATGATTATCTTTCATGGTTTCCATTTCCTTAGCATGCTGACTCTTCCTGTCGGTCTTCATATCCTCCACATTTTGGGCACACTTTTCTACTACGGTGGCTATGTGATCAGAGTGTTTAATTTTCATGATTTCCATCTCCTCATCACATTTTTCCAGTTGAGTGTACAAAGTTCTCATATCCTTGACGTAATTAGTTATAAATTTTTCCTAATTAAGCTCCATATTTTTTACCAGTTGTGTTTGATTGAACTGCATGTCTTTAACCAATTGCTTTAGTTCTTCTATAAGATGCTTATCATTCTCCCTTTCATTGTCGACACTGATTTGATAACTTGTTCATGCTTTTCCACTATCATGGATTTGTCTTGCAACGGTACAAGTGGATGGCACATTCTGATATGGAGAATTGTCTTGAAATATTTCATTGACAGTTGGATCCTTTACAAGATCACTTTCATTCTGTTGCATAGTATTAGGGGCACAAGGCGAGCTACCTTGATCACCATATCTATCTGTAAAAGCATTGATGATGTCTTGTAAAGAAGCGAAAGAATCTTCAGGACAATTATGAAACCAATTCAAAGCATCACCCTCTAAAGAAAAGGCAAATAGACGCATTTTGACATCTTCATGTTTATATTGGGAAGAACTACAATTTTTTATTATTGTATGAATAACCCTGCCTAGATCCTTTCTAGCAGCGACTAAATCACCACCTGAGAACAAAGACAATTTCTGAATGCCATCTTTCGACATATCATGGAGAAAGTTAGTAAACTGACGCGGGGTAAACAAGTCATCCATGATCAAGGGATAAGGAGTGACCAAATGGATGTTAGAGAGAGACCCTTGCTCAAGAAAATCAAGAGATCCACAAGAAGCGAGCTTCTAATAGAAATTCTTGTAAGAAATGAAAGAAGTGGAGTCGCCGAATGATACATGGTATGAATTTTTGGAGGATTGACGGGGGAGAACAGCGGAAGAACAGTGAGGGTTTCAAAGAGTCACAGAGGTTAATCTTCATGGAGGGGTGCAGAGGAGGGAGCTCCACTCCCTCCTACAAGGATGCCGTAGCCAGTAGAGGCAAGAAGCCTCTAGAGAATGACAACGGTACAGAAGAGGAAAGGAGAAGGAACCCGGATGAGGAGATAGGAGGAATCAAAACCAAGAATAAGAAGGATGCAAAAGACAAGGAGGAAGAACACAAAATACAAGAAGCAAAGGACAAAAAACAAAAGGGACCATGTAAACCCAAGGCGGAAATTTCACCCAGGGTAATCTTAAATGATCCAACTCTGCAGGCACACAGGGATCACATGAGGACTTATGCTATCATCTGCAAATTCATGGGACTATGGCCCACTGAAAAAGCTCTACAAACTTGGATCAAATATCACTGGAAACCCAAAGGAAGCATTGACCTACATCTTGGGTCAAAGGGATTCTTCACGGTAGTGTTCACAAACATTGAGGACAAAGATAGAGTGTTTGAAGGAGGGCCCTACTTCTATGCAGTAGTTGGCCTTTATATGCGGCCATGGATGATGAATTTTGTCCCAGAGCGCGAAACTTTTACCTCTGTACCAGTCTGGGTAAGGCTCTATTCTTTACCTCTTGATTACTGGCAAATAGAATCGCTAACGACTATAGGCAACAAATTAGGTAGGTTTGTCAAAGCCTCCGAAGCCACAAGAAGAGGGAAATATACTTCCTTCGCAAGGATATGTGTGGAAATGGATCTATCTGGAGCCCTTCCGGATGAGGTTATCTTGGAAGTTTATGATGAAGAATGGGTGCAAGCAGTAGACTATGAACATATTCCGTTCAGATGTCATAGATGCCATGAACATGGGCACCTTTACAGAGACTGCCCCCTCAGTAAAGCAGAAAACAAGGGCAAAGTTAATACAGTGAAGGACAATGACAGTTTTCACAAAGTGGTAAATAAAGGAAAAGGAGGAAGAAGAGGGCCAAAGCAACATCTAAATGACGGGCAAAAGGTCAGTTAGAACAAGTTCCAAGTTCTTGAGGAGGAAGAAGTGAATACAAAAGAAGATCAAGCAATGGAAGGGAGTCCAGAAGAAAAGGAGAAAGAAGATACTCAGAAACAAATAAAAGATATTGATAACCTAAACGAAGCCATGATGAGCGATGCAGAGCTAGAGATGGACCCGGAAATGACCCAAAGTTAAATGGAACTGGAGGCCCAAGAGCTTCAAGAGATTCTTGACAAGGAACACCTAGATCTAGAAGGATTCTTAATTCAAGGAACCACAGGAGGGGAAAATTTGGTACCTCAAGAAGAGCTCAATAGAATACAACAGTTGTTTTTATGGAAAACTCAGGCCAAGGGGTTTGAAAAGGAAAAAGACAGTAACAAGTAGGATAATAAAGGTGTGAAAACTATGAAAACAACCCCTGGGTTAGCAACCAGAAATTTGGGAAAAAAAAGAGGTAGAAAAAAGCAGAATGAGCTCTTGATGGAGTGTGGAAAGCTAATGATAGACTCAGGTAAGATGAAAGATCTAGCCAGCTACTCCTTTACAAATCTTTAATTATGAAGTTTACATCATGGAATATTAGGGGTTTAGGCAGTAAAAGAAAACAGAGAATGCTTAGTGATAGAATGAAACAAACGGCGCCGGACATAATCTTCATCCAGGAAACAAAATGTTCCATTCAAAAATCAAACCAAATTCATAGCAAATGGCTCAATAGATTTGAGTTTCTAAAAGTTAAAGCAGAGAACATAGCAGGGGGCATCCTCACTCTTTGGAACCCCCAAAAGATTGGCATAATAGATGCAGAGGCATCTAGGAATTATTTATCAGTTGTTATTCAGCCTATAGGAGATAAGGATAACTATCTGGTCACGAATGTTTATGGCCCCCAAAGGTTTGAGGATAAACTCAAGTTTCTTGATTCCCTTGTGGAGCTCAGGGACAGACATGCAGGAATTCCTTGGATCATGGGGGGGGATTTCAACATGATCAAATCTCTTTCGGAAAAAAGAGGGAACCAGAGCTCTAAGTAAAGATTCTGTTGCATTTCAAACCTTTACAAATAATATGAATCTTGTTGATATGGAAATGAGCAATGGCCTCTTTACTTGGAATAATAAAAGAGGAGGAGAGGCTCAAGTCGCCTCCAAATTAGATAGATTCATTATCTCAGAAGACCTCATGTTTATAGATAAAGAAATAACAGCGAGAGTTATGCCTTTTGGAGGCTCAGATCATTGGCCGATTCAACTGGAAATCAAAGGCATAGGTACTCCAAGGAACAGACCTTTCCGATTTGAGAACATCTGGCTTTCTCACCCAGAATTCATCAGCAATATTGAAAAATGGTGGTCAGAAGATTTGTCGATTCAAGGACCAAGAGTGTTCCTTTTGCATAAAATATTAAAGCACATCAAACTCAGGCTTAAGGAATGGAACAAGAATGATTTTGGCAATATTTTTGTGGAAAAAAAATCAATGGAAATCAAAATGCAGATACTCAATCAAGCTCTAATTACGGAAGGCTTTGATAAAGTCAAGAGTGATCAAGTTGACAGATATCATCAAGAATGGGAGAATTTGGGCAAACAAGAGGAAACATTTTGGAAACAAAAGTCAAGAATCCAATGGCTGAAAGAAGGAGAGCGTAACACTAAATTCTTTCACAGATCGACCATGGCCAATAGAGCTCACAACAGAATCTCCTTGATCAAGGACAAGGAGGGGAGGCTTCATACTTCCCATGAGGATATAGATTCTATATTGGTTCAGCACTTCCGTGGCATAACCCAGGAAAACAATTCAGAAAGAGAGCAGTCCATCAGGGAAGTAACTAATAACATTCCTAAGCTGGTGTCTAGAGAGGACAATTTCAATCTTAATAGACCTGCAACGGAAGAGGAAGTCAGTGAGGTCCTCAAAGAAATGCAGAAGGACAAAGCTCCAGGCCCGAATGGTTTTAACGTGGATTTTTTAAAAGCTTGTTGGGATATAGTTAAACAGGATATTTTGAATCTAGTGGAGGATTCCAGGTTGAACAAAACTATTCTGAAAGTGCTCAATACCTCCTTCATCTCCCTGATCCCTAAACAGGGCATTGCTCAAACCCCTGACAAGTATAGACCCATAGCTTTATGCAATGTGGTTTATAAGATCATATCCAAGGTAGTAGCCAACAGGCTCAAACCTCTTCTTTCTTCACTTGTTTCAAGTGAACAATCAGGTTATGTGGAAGGTAGACAAATTCTAAATAACATCATCCAAGCTCACGAGGTGGTTCAGTTGCTGACTAGCAAGAGGCAGGCAGGAATGATCATGCAACTGGATATTGCCAAAGCATATGACAAGGGAAATTGGTCCTACATCAAGAAACTTCTAATTGCCTTTGGTTTTGATCATAATTGGGTGAGATGGGTATTGGCCCTCGTGACTACCTCTAGCTTTTCAATTTTGGTGAACGGTTCTCCCTCTGAGATTTTCATTCCTTCTAGAGGCCTCAGGCAGGGAGACCCGCTTTCTCCATTTCTATTCATTCTCATGATGGAAGGACTAAGTCGAGCTATCAAACAAGCTAAAGCAACGGGTAAGATCAAGGGCCTTCAACTAATAGAGAATGGTCAGGCTCTGACTCATCAACAATTTGTAGATGACACCATGCTATAGGGTATCCCCACAGTCAAAGAAGCTTCAACTTACAAACATATCTTAGATGACTTTGCCCGGGCTTCAGGGATGGAAGTTAATCTTTCCAAATCAATTTTTTTTCTTTAATACTGATATTGCTATTCAGAGAAACATCGCTGGAATTCTAGGTTTTCAATGAGACTCACTCCCCTCAAAATATTTGGGAGTTCCTCTAACTGCCAAACCGATGCACAAGAGCATTTGGGAACTGTTGATCAATAAGATGCAGGACAAAGTCAGAAAATGGACCAGCAGAGCTTTAAATCTGGCTGGTAGGTTGGTCCTTACAAAGGCTATTCTACAAGCTGTCCCTATTTTTATGCTATCAGCTCTCCCAGCTCCAAAAGGAGTTTTGCAGCAATTCAGAAATATCCAAAGACTTTCTCTGGGCTAAGGAGGAGACTAGGAAGAAATGGGCCTTGGTTTCCTAGGAAAAAATCTGTAGACCCAAACACCATGGTGGCCTTGGCTTGGATGACCAGGAGATTCTCAGCAAAGTTTTAGGGGCCAAACTATGGTGGTAATGGGTCCATGATCCAAATGCTCAATGGGCAAGTATTTGGAAAGAGAAATATGCCAACTCCGGGCAAACAAGTGACCTCATAAGAATGTCCGAAATTATAAAGGGGTCATACATCTGGAATAAAGCCTGGGAGAACAGGGGTCTTGTACAAAATAATAGCTTCTGGGAAATCAGAGAGGGAGATCTAGCACTATTCTGGGAGGATAGATGGCAACAAGAACCAACATTGCTAAAAGAGGACTTTTTGAGCCTTAAGAATAAAACAGATATCCAAGGATTAAGTAAGGTAAAGGATTTCTGGGATCATACTCAGAATCCTGAAAAGTGGAGAATCTGGAGAAACATTAATTGTGATGATAATAGACCCTTGAAAACAAAAGCAGAAGAACTTAGAAGAATACTGGATCAAAGAATGATCTTAGTAGCAGGGGGGCAAGATCAACTAAGATGGGGCAACAATAAAGAAGGCACCTTTAATCTAAAGGAAGCAAAAAGTATTCTCTTAGAGCTGGATTCCCATGTTCTAGATAAGATCTGGCAGAAACTTTGGAAGCACCAAGGGTGGATGAAGATCAAACTCTTCATGTGGCTAGTTCTTCAAAAGAAGATCTTGACTTGGGACAATATTAGAAAGAGGGGCATTATGGGGCCTTCTATTTGCCAGCTCTATAAAGCTCAAGAGGAGACAATGGAGCACATACTCAACAACTGCATTTTCTCCTCCTGGTTATGGGATTCTTTCGCTGTCATTTTTCAAAAGACGGATAGGGACAAAGGGAGTATCATTAACACCCTTAACAATTGGAGTAGAAACTTCTCGGACAATGAATTCCTCAGCTTGGCTTGGGCCCTAATGCCAAGCTTCATTATATGGAATGTTTGGAAAGAAAGGAACAAGAGAATTTTCAAGGATGAAAAAAATCCCCCTCAGAGACTGTTTGAGCTAATCTTGAAGCAACTTAAGGAAACAGTTAGCTCCACAGTTCGTAATCAACCCAAGAATCCTCCCTCAAAGGCAGATTTAAGAATTCTCAGACAACTGGGTTTGCAGGGGCTCATTCTTCAAGGCATGGAGAGGGAAGGGATAACAAGGGAAGAGGAGAAGGACTTTTTGGCATCCTCCTATGACAGGTTTTTTGAAATTAAACATTGATGGTGCTTCGAAAGGCAACCTAGGAACTGCAGGTTTTGGAGGGGTTTTAAGGGATGAAGAAGGAAACATCATCTTTATCTTCCATGGTCATTTAGGCAGAGCTACCAACAACATGGCAGAGTTAATGGCCTTGGAACAAGGCTTAGAGTTTCTGAAGCAGGATAACCGCTTAAATGTAATTATTGAAGCGGACTCCGAGTTAACCATTAATTCGGTGAAAAGAATTAGCTGTGGTGTTGAACCAGAGAAAGTTTCAAAACACTGGAGGCTCATCCAGGTTTTCCAAAGAATTCAAAGTCATCTCATTGGTCTTCGCACAGTTAGTTTCAACCATGTTAGAAGAAAGGCCAATAAGCTGGCAGATATTCTGGCCAACCAAGGAGTGTGTTGTACCGAAGGCGAGGGATTGAGGAAGTGGTAGGAGATACCTCAAAGCAGACTAAAGGCTCTCTGTAACGAGCAAGCCACAGAGGATATGGACATATTTTGTAACAGAGCAAAGGAGGCGGGTATGAAATGACTATAACGCAGAAAGTTTCACCTTTGTTCTTTAGACGGGTCTTTGGAGGTTGGCCTTGGAAAACCTTGGTTTTCGTTAACTGGTTTTCGTAGTTTTCCAGGTGGGCGCACTGTAGTAAGGTTCATAATAATCTAGGGTTTCATTACAGACACAGACGAGTGAATGCGTGGGAACGGAAGCTCGGCTTTTCTGGCAACCACAAGTTCCTTTATTTTCTTTCGCGGGAAGGAAAACCACTGCTATGGTGGTTTTCTGGTGATCGCACGACACTTAAGCGGAAAGTGGTTTTAGTGTTTTGGGAGCGATTCCATTTGGGATCCTACACGTGGCAGGGGAGAGAAAATGAATACCGCCCTCCCCGGGCGCTATTGTTCGGATACCTAGTGCTGTGCGATATGGCTCACGACCGTTGGATTTCGTGGGGCAGATCTACGGTTGGGAACGATCGTGCTGTTTGGTGGGCTGGACCGTTAAACTTCGTTTGACTTCGTCGGGCGATTTCTCTCTCGACCGGTGGATGGCTCGGGGGTTTGGACGGTTAAGATCTAAAGGCAAGTCTGGTGAGCATGCGTCCGGATGTTTCAACGGTCTTCCTTTGTTTTTTTGCCCACTTGGCACTAACTTTGTATGTAATTTCAAAGGTTAGAAGGCATGCTCTGTTAGGATGATGGTCACATCTTTGGTAGTTAGCCTTTTTTGCCGAGGTCCACGGTGTAAGGTGGACTTTTGTATACTATGTAAATTCTTGATTGGCTTAATGATTTAGAAGACACTACTCTTGCTTCAGCAAAAAAGAAAAGAAGTGGAGTCGCCACTTGAACATGAATCTAGCTCTAAGATCCAAAAGGCAAACAACTAGATATAAGGGAGGGTTTCTTGTTTGAGAAATAATGGATGAATAAGTGGAGTCGCCATCCAAGCACGAATCTAACCGAAATGTCCAAGTGCTAAAAGTGTAGATGAAACGATTAACGAAATGACGAAAGATAAGGCGAAAAAGATCAAATGACGCCAAGAAATGTTGGCGTTACCTGCCTAAATGAATGATAGAAAGATGAAAGGTGAAAGATGAATGTTGTAAAGCCAAGGCCCAATAAATCGGCCCCCGGCGACGGCGTCAAAAAATGTTGTCGTTGTCGGCTCAAATGAGAAATGAGAAGAATGATGAGGAAATGTCGTTGAAACGTCGAGAATAAAATATCCATAGCAACGACGCCAAAAAATGTTGGCATTGCCGGTAAAAATGATAAAGATGATATGAGGAGAATGAAAATAAAATGTCGTTGAAGTGCCGATAATAAAATATCCCCGGCAATGGCACCAAAAAATGTTAGCGTTGCCGGTAAAAATAATAAAGATGATATGAGGACAATGAAGATAAAATGTCGTTGAAGTGCCGAGAACAAAATATCCCCAGCAAAGGTGCCAAAAAAAAGTTGTCACATAGAATGTTTAGGCACTGCGACAATGGCTTAAATCGGGCGCTGTCACCTTGATCGCCAATCTCTCTGTTTAAGCTGTCTCTCGACAACAGACTAAGGGGGGTAGACCACGAAAATGGAATGACGGAGAACTAGTTGGAAACCAGCTAGTGCGAGAAACACAGTGAAGCGACCAAGTACTTGATTTCTATTTATCAAGATTTATAGGGTTTGATTAGATTTTAAGCAATTGATGCCAGTGCCTTATGGAGTCAACTATCTTGCTAGGAAATTTAGGACCAAGTAATTGATTTGCAACTGCTGCTTGGGTGAATGACTATCTTATATGAAGTGCAGATCCTAAAGCTAACATGAGATGCAAGAATCTTGGTTAATTTTAGTTAAATGCCTATCTAAGTTTTAACCCTTCGATCCTTTCTATATTGAGCCTGATTCCGTAGTAATTGGTAGAAAGAAGATAAGGTGAAGCACACTAAGGTGTGATTAACGATACCTCTCCTGAAAATCTGCAGAGAGCTGTGGCTCTGACGACTGCAAGGTCACCGTTTTAAGTACTATTAAAAGCAAGCTTTTCAAGCAAAGATGGATGGATACCTATCTCTCTATCGACCAAGCTTATGCTTGGAAGTAAATTTTATTTATGCAAAACTAACTTATATGCAAATGCACCAGATGATGAGAAGAAGTTAGACCCGAGGATTAAAAACACTTGTGTCGCAAAAGCCTTTAATCACCAAAATAAAATGCTCGCTTTATTGGATGAAGATTTAAAAATAAACCCTTGAAATTATTACAATTAAATCACAAGCTTATTTCAAATTTTTTTGATACAATTATAGCTCAAAGAGAACAAAAACTTTTTTACAATCAATGTCAACAGATGCTCAAAAAATACTTGGTTTATGAAACAAAAGATATGCATTTTATCACAATTCCATGACAGAGTACTTAATTTTCAGAAATTAGTTTTTAGGACAGCAGTAAGAAATTTTTTATGACAACAACAATATGACAATGAAAACAGTAAGCTATCAATGATATCTTTATGCCAAAAATTTACTGAAAAGTTTCCAAACTTGCCCACATGAATTATCAAAAATTTTCAGCCTGTTATGATGTGATTTCCAGAATTATATCAGATCTGATATACTTATTACAGCCAACAATTAAAACATGAAATAAGCCTAATGATGAATGCCCAACTCAAGAAATTAATTCCTTAATGTATCATACAACTTAGAAAATGATTTTAGGCTAACCCACATGAAATTTTGCCACTGTTATATTTTAGACTTCAGGAGCAGAATTATTTAAAGATAATAGTCACCCAAAATGTAGATCTAGGCCAAATTTTTGATACACATCAAACATAAATGACCTATCACTTTTTTTGGCAATTTTTTTAGTTAATTTCAAACCACTTAGAAGTGCTTTTCACCACTATTAGAAAGGTATATGATTGCTGTAGCAAACCGTGAGGAGAAAGATGGTTTAGAGATCAAACCCTTAGGCCCTAGGCCTTGAAGATCACTTGCCCAAGTTGCCAAAAAAAATTCATTACCTGAAACACAAATTTTTTTGCAAAACCATTCCCTATTCCCGTAAAAGGGGAAGAGGATCTCAGTGACTGATTACTTGATGACTTTTAGATGACTCATGATGTACATTTATTATATTTTTTGTTGATATTTTGACTCTTGAGAGTTGAGACAGACAGGACTCAAAATTCAGGAGTTGATTCACTATTTTGATATGTGATGTAGCACTAGACTTCATATACATATTATATATTCGCTTTCTTTACATGTTTATGTGGAAATGCATTTATTTGATGTTGTGGATACTCTAGATGTTAAAAAAAAAATTTAAAAAAATAAATAGTTTTGTGTTTTTTTAATTTTGCTATTCATCTAGCTGCCCATCCTAGATGGTGTCACCTTCTCCTTAGCATCCTCATCTAGCTTTGCTACTGCCTCCTGACCCTGATGTTGCTCCACCTCCTCCTCCTCTATCTCTGGCTCTCCCTCCTCTGCAACTGCTACATCCTCTAGTCTCGACTCTCTGTGAAGAGGTGGTATCAATATTGTCCAATGAGATGGCTTCCACATCAGTAGGTTTCTAAAGCTGTCTCACCCACAATCAAAGATTGTAGTAGACGTAGACCATGTCATTGAGGCGTTGGGACTCCAATCTATATTAGGGTCATAGATTGTAAATTAGTACTTAGAAAATTTAAATATTAAAATTAATCAAATGAATTCAAAAAATTTAATTTGAAATCTTTTTAGTTTTTACCTGTTGCGCTTTTTGAAGTGTATTTTGTCAAGTACACTCCAGTTGCGCTCACACCCAGAGGAACTGCATGTTTGGTTGAGCACTCGAATGGCAAGATTTTGGAGATGGGGTACTCTGGCACCATAGCTTGTCCACCAAGCATCTACAAGTTAAAAGAAAAATGAGAAACATAAAAAAAACATTGAAATTCTAAACTTGAAAGTTTGAAACAAACTGAAGCTTACCTGGCATTTTGGTCGTCCTATTCTTAATAGCCATGTTAAAACCAAATGTGCCACCTCCCATCCTATAGACCTCCATTTCTTTAGAAATCTCCTCATGTTCTTGGTCAGATGACACCATCCTCTCGACACAAGTGAAGAATCCATCCATCACCTCGACATCAAATCTGAAACCACAAGTGTAAGAAAATGCAGGGTTGAGGTAGACACTTGCAGCATGAATGGGGCGATGGAGGGTATTGTTCCATCACTGATCAATCACTCTCCATATGACCTGTTGTTTCTCTAACCCCTCGTCTCCCTTATCTGCATAATAAGCACGAATGGCTTCTTTGGCACTATCCATGGCCTCATACAAGTAGCCCATTGCGGGCTTGTCTCCATCAACCAACTGAAGAACCTTTACCAAGGGTTTTGAAATGGCACACACCTCCTGTACTCCTGCCCAAAAGCTCTGATCATATGAAACTAGTGTGCACATGCCCTCTCCCTTTGGTTTGCGACTAATAGCTAAAGAACGCCAATCCGCTGAGAGGAACATGCTCTTCACCTCCCACATAGAATTCAACAGAGACTGAAGAGATATGAAAGTAGTGGCAAATCGTGTAATGGCAGGCCGCACCAACTCTTTGTTGTTGGTGAATCTTCTCATCAAGCTAAGCACAGATGAATGATTATATATAAATTTTGTTATGCTCTTGGGTGATTCAACAATATCCCTCACAGTAGGAATCTTACCTATATCCTCCAACATCAAGTCAATGCAATGAGCAACACATGGTGTCCAAAACAAGTTAGGATACCTCTCCATAAGCATCTTGCCAGCTGCAACATAATTTGCAGCGTTGTCCGTTATGACTTGGACAACATTGCGTGGGCCTACTTCCTGAATGAAGAGGTCTAACAACTCACATAATGTATGTGCATTTTTAATGTGTGCATATGCATCAACAAATTTCATAAACATTGTCCCCTTGGGACAACTAACCAAGAAATTAAGAAGGGTCCTACCCTTCTGGTCAGTCCAACCATCTGACATGACTGTGCATCCAGTGTGTTCCCATGATGCCTTAAACTCTGCCAATCTAGCAGTGCAATCAATGTTTTCATCTTGAAGAAGAGGCCCTCTCAACCCTGCAAAGGTGGGGGCTTTGTACCCCGAGCCAACGACAACAACAACATCAAACATAGGCTGGTAGAATGGGTTTGTCTTGGCAATGTTGAAAGGAACATCACTCCATAGAAGACACCTATTAACCAACCTGTCAACCTCTGCCTTTTCCTTTTTTTTCATTGATGATTTGATCCCAGGTTGTGAACCAACTGTTGTTCTAGGAACAAAAAAAGATGAGATAGAAGGATGAGTACCCATGGGTGAGGAATGTGATGCTGCTGTAGAAGCACTGCCACTCTCAATTCCCCCCACTCTTGAGCCCCCTACAAGTTGGTTTCTTAGTGCTGCCCTGGTGTCTTTTCCGTCCTCTTTATCCATCAATGATTGAATGGCCCGTCGGATGATTTCTGGAGTTGTTTTTTAGCAAAGTTCAATATTTTGCCCCGGAATTTGCCCCAAATGGAATTTTAATCTGTTGATGCCTCCCAACATATGCTTGCCACACAACTTGCAAGTCAAATACATTCTATTGACCCCCCCAGTTTCGGGTGTAATATCAGGCTCACCAAACTCCCACATAGCATCCAAAATCCTTGGCATTTTGTTTTAAACTTTGAGCTTGAATTTAAAGTTTAAACCTGGGCACAAAAAAAATTGAAACAAATTAAATTGCTTCAGCCTTCAAATCAGCAAAATATAATTATTAATTTGTATTGCACTCAGAATTTAGAAACAAATTAGTAAATTTAAAATTTAAATTACAAATTTACAGTAATTTTAATTTTTAATTTTTTAAATTTTTAGACCCACCGAACAGTGAACACTTAAGCCATATATATTTATTATTATATGTTAACAGCTATACTGTTTTGGGCCTTCCACTGATTGTCCATTGTTGACGTAGTCAATTTATGCAGTGTTCACTGTTCACTGATATGTCTTGAGTGACAACGTTGACTGTGCTTTGAAAGAGACAAATTACTTATGCAGTGGAGAGTTGATTAGGGACATTTAAAGTCAAAACTCAAAAGGATAGTGATATCTCTATAATAGATTTATTAAACAAGGCCCTCAATGGGTTGATTTTGTCAAGGTTGATATCTTTGATCATATTTGATCTAGTCCCAGAACTGAGAAAAGTTCTATAAAAGAGCAAAAACACAAAATAGAAGGGGGCCTGCATATTCTAGGCAGTGTCTGGACGTAGACCATGTAATTGTTTGGCAGCTGGCTTATTAAAAAACCCAACAGTTTCTGTTTGGACAGTGTGTTAAGGGACTTACAACTTTACAAGTTACAATCTGCTATGAGCATAATAGAACGATGTGTTTAAATTATACATATAAGTTTATAACTTTATAACGAATTTGGTATCATTGTTAACAGTTATACACAATACATATAACAAATTTGGAATTTGGATAATGGCTTTCCGCTGCCCGCAATGCGCATAGCCATATGTAATATTAAATATATATTATATATTAATCATAATGATATTACATAATACATATTAGATATATGAATATTGAATAATGATATTACAAATTTATTACAAACAATCCGCTGAAACCTGAAAGATTTTCATTTAACTGTTAAGAAACATTTAAGTTTTTAAGTTTTAACAGCATACAGGTAACGGGTAGAAATCTGAAGACTGAAGTCTGAGCATACCTTGAGGCTTGCGGGCTCCTCTTGAGTCTTAACGCAATGGCAACGTTGCAAATGCAAACTGAAAACTTGAAACCCTCGATTCTCCACAGCGCAGAACAAGCCAAAACAGACAGTGAAAAATTAAAATGAACCGAAATGAACGATTTCCGGCATTTTATCCACGCGGTCATAATGCAAGCCGATTTTTTCAATCGACTCCCGATTAAATCGGGATTAATTCGATAATATCGCGATTTTTTCGTTTATGAAAAAATCGCCAAAAAATCGGCCGATATAATCGTTTAGCCCAAAAAATCGTGATTTTAGGAATAAATCCCGATTTTTTCGGGACTTTTTCCACACTGGTTCTGAGGATCAGCCTCACAGTGTTCTTCTTCTGGTAGGTCCACCTAATGGGAGGGATGATGCAACATCAGTATTTGATGATGCACTACTTGAGCTTCCTCTGGAAAATAACCCTCCTCTTTTTGCTCCTATTGTTCTTGCCCCTGCTCCATCTCCTCCTAATATTGGTTCCTCTACTCTCCGGCCTAAATTGTGGGCTAAAACCATTGGTGATCTCTGGGATAATGAGCTCCATGAAGGTAGAACTTCTAGACATAAGAGCAAACAACAGTCTACAGTAAATTTTGCTCTTATGGCTAACCTGCACAGTATTTTTGAGCGTCAAACCTATTCAGAGGCTAAGGGTACACTTGAGTGGGAATAGGCTATGGACGCTGAATTCCAGAGTCTTCAGAAGAATCATACTTGGACCCTTTCTGATCTCCCTACAGGGAAAAAACCCATTAGCTGCAAAAGGGTGTATAAAGTGAAATACAAAGCAGATGAAACCCTAGACAAGTATAAAGCTCGCCTTGTTGCTCGAGGGTTCTCACAGAAGGAAGGCATTGACTATGAGGAGACCTTTTCTCCTACAGCCAAGATGAGTACCATAAGGCTTGTCCTTGCCTTAGCAGCTCAGTTCAATTGGAAAGTCCATCAGAGGGATGTAAAGAGTGCTTTTCTGAATGGTGACTTACAGGAAGAAGTCTACATGATGCAGCCTCCAAGATTCAAGGTTGTCGGTCAAGAACAGAAAGTCTGTAGATTAGTCAAAGCACTCTATGGTCTGAAACAAACTCCTCGGGCTTGGTACAGTAAAATTGTTCAATACCTCACAGATCATGGTTTTTAGCGGAGTCCATCTGATGCAAACCTGTATATCAAGCACACTGGTGATGATATTCTATTTGTGGTTGTCTATGTGGATGACCTTATCATTACTGGCAGCTCAACACATTTGATCCATGGGATCAAACAGAATTTGTGCAACGCTTTTGATATGACAAATTTAGGACTTCTTCATTGTTGTTTGGGGGTTGAAGTCTGGCAGACTGAGAACAACATCTTTCTCTCTCAGTCCAAGTATGCCAGAAATCTTGTGGACAGATTCAGAATGCAGGATTGCAAACCTGCCACGACTCCTATGGAACTAGGGCTCAAACTTTCAGCTCAGTCATCCTCACCCCTTGTGGATGAAACTTTATTCAGGCAATTAGTGGGCAGCCTCATCTACCTTACTGCCACTAGACCTGACATCAGTTTTGCAGTGAGCTACATTTCCCACTTCATGTCAGCTCCTAAGGCTGATCATTGGATAGCAACGAAGCGTGTGCTGCGTTATGTGCATGGCACTCCTGATTATGGACTTCTGTACACTCGAAGTTTCGATCCTATACTCAGTGGTTACACAAATTCTGACTGAGCCAGTTCGGTTGATGACCGTAAATCTACAGCTGGGTATGTGTTTAATTTAGGATCTGGTGTTGTCATCTGGACTAGTAAGAAGCAGCAGGCAGTGGCTCTCTCCTCAACAGAAGCAGAGTATCAGGGAGCAGTTAAGGCATCTTGTGAGGCAGTTTGGCTTCGATGTATGCTTGCGGATATGCATGTTTTCCAGATAGATCCTACTCCCTTGTTCTGTGATAATCAGGGAGTGCTCAAACTTGCCAAGAATCCAGTCTTTCATGAACAAACAAAGCATGTAGAAACCCATTGTCACTACATTTGCTAGCTTGTTGAAGACGGATCCATTCAGTTGCGATATGTTCCCACAATGGAGCAGCCCGCCAACATCTTCACTAAGTCTCTTGGTCCTGATAAGTTTGTAAATTCAGAGGGTCTATCGGTGTTGTAAATAGATTGAGCATTAAGGGAGGGTATTAGAATAATGCTATCTAGTGTTTAATGCTCATTCTTATTAGTTGTTTCTATTTTTATCTTTTTAGCAGTTTCTTAGAAGAAATTAGTTGTTTCTATTTTCTAATAGAAACTTGATGTTTCTATTTCTGTAAATATCTTTGTATTACTTATTGAGCTTCATTTGCTCATGTAAATCAATTCAATTCATTCATTGATTATTTCCACCTTAAATCTTGGTGTTCATGTGTGTGATGGTCTGTTCAGTTTTTACTGCACCTGATTACTGTTTATATGGTTAATGAAGTTCTGATGCACTGATTAAAGATCAACATATGATGAATTAACTGAATCATAAGTTTGCTGGATATACGCTAGTTGCATTAAACACAGTTGTGTGTACACGCGAGTTCCCTTCACTGAAGTAGCGTATATGAATCTGGTTATGGAAATGAAAAAGTTATTGATTTGCTAATACTGATTCACCCTCCCCCCTCTCAGTGTTATTTCCAACATTAGCTTCAAAAAATCAAATATTCAAATAAAAAATGGAGCAAGGGGAATCTAGGGCCAATGAGAGCTAGCATTAGGCCCAATAGAAATAGTGTTGGGCTAGGAGAAGGCAGATCTGGGCTTAGGAGCCCCAAAACTTGAAACCCTTATTCTGAAAAAAATTATTTTGGTTAAGATCTTTAGAGTTATTGCAAAATCTTTAATGGTTGGCCCTGCAAAAATATTTGGGACAAGATATTTCCCTCCAAGGCCTAGATCTGTCTCAAAACCCCCAAATCTGCTTGAAAAAATCTCAGATCTGAAGATTTACTTGGCTGATTTCCCAGATCTATTTTTGCAAACAATCTGATCCAAGATCTTGCCCTCCAGGGTCTAGATCTAGCTTAGATCTGAAGATTTTCTTGGCTGATTTCTCAGATTTATTCCTGCACAAGTGAAAAAAGAAAAACCCAATACTCAATATGTACAAAAATAGAGAAAATCCCAAAAACTAAAGTGTTAAAATTCAAAATTATGTCACAAAATTTCAGATTTACTCAAGTAAATAACATATCTATACAAATAATTTACAGAAGGAATATGAGTCCAACTCCGCTCCCAGATCTGATAATCTAAGGCTCTTAATAGTCAGATCTATCAAAATTTCCACAATATTTAAAATATTTTATATTTTGAAATTTTAGAGGTACTAGCCCAAAAACACTCTGCAGAAAAAAAGATTATCGTTAGATAAATCCTGAGGCTTATATGAAGTAGGCTTTTCAGAAAATATGTGTTGAGAGTTGGCTAGTCCAATAGAAGACTATCCCCAGACGCTCAATGACAACCCGAGAGATCTTTTGCAAACACTAGATCAACCATCAAATCAAGTAGAGAAATAGAACACCAATAAAATTTTGAAAATATAGAGATACCTACTACTTCAATCAAAATTTAAAATGTTACCCTAGATCCAACAAACTAAATAAGATACCTTTATTCAGATTATTCTAAGAGAGCTATTGATTGTTAGTTTTCACATAATATTAAGCAAAAATTAAAACAATGTTACCATAAATTCATGAAGAGAAACACTACAAAACGTTGAAACCCCAAAGACTTTGCATTAATTCAAAAAAGTATACAAGAGAGCTTGAGAGTTTAGTACACGATTTAGAGACCAGATGAATTGACTAACAAAAGACTTCCTATTTAAAGATAAATTCTCAAATGGCTAGTTCGAGTGATTCTTGTCAAAGCAATCTCGACTGTTGATGAGGATTAAAATTTCTTTTAATCTCATCCGTCGAAATTTTAAATTCTTGAGGAATTTCGAATTTTTCAATTAAATGCATTTTAATTAATTCAAAAATTAAATTTTTGAATTAATTTCCTCAAAATTTTCACTTTGACTTAACCCCAGGGAAATTTACTTTATTCCCAGGACTTTTTAAAATTTGAAATTTAAGGACCGACGAATTTTGCCTTTGGAAAATCTAAATTTCCCTAGGACCTAGAATTAATTAAATTTCTGGTTTAGGATTTTAATTAATTTTTTGGCCAGAAAATTTAATTAATTAACTTATGAGGGGATAAATTATTTTTTCCAACCCTCAAGACACTTTACATCATAATTTTCATATTTTTACATCATAAGGGGGAAAACCATTTGAAAAAGACCCTCACAAACTATTCATTTCTGCCCCACACATATAATCCAGCAGACCAAGTAATTTGTAATAAAATAACGTAACCAAATAGTTAGGATTATTCCCAAATCTCTTTTACATAGATTCGATCTATAACACTAGGACTCGCCTAAAATCCCAGTGACAAAATCCATTCCGACTTTGGAGTAAGGCTGAAGGAAAACTCTGCCGACCATCCGAGAATGGTTCGATGAGACAAAAAACCTCCTGGAATGTAGATCGTCACCAGAAAAGTAGGTTTACCTAGGCAATTACATACACGACACGGGTTGCGGAGATTATTTACATTTTACACATGCAGAAAGGGTTTACAATATAACATGATGATCAAGTTGATGATGATCGCTGGACGGCACGAACACATTGATCAGGCGCTATCCCTTTTACGAAAAAATGGGGTGTACTGCTATGGGTCGTTGACACATAGTGGTCAATGGGTTGTATCATCATATCTCCATCTTTTCTAACTTCTAAGGAGGCCTCTTCCTTTAGTAGTGATTGTTACATTTCTCTACGGTGTATCTGAGATCGTCATACCTCTACCATTTGTAAGGATATAAAAACTCGAGCTGCAAACCTCATTATTTTTTCAATGCCTGATCCAAGTTTAAGGTAGATTTATGCTGGTTTATTTATTGTTCTTCAAATATATAAAATGTACAATACTATCTTTACTCATTATTGTAATTAAAAGAGAACTGTGTATTTTTTCTTATTTTTTAGTGCTACACACATGGATGGATGCGCATATAAGTGTTTAAACTTTAAGGTCTCCCCCGCTTGGGCAGTAGAAGAGCTTGCTTTTCTCAGCATAATTTTAATGATAGAAATTATATATATTACATTATGGCTATATACCCCATTACACAAGTAAGAATTAATTTGAAAAGTGTTTTATAGTGTTATGGATTTTAAAACACTAAAAATATAAAATTGAATTCCGTAGTACAGCAGGGTAAAATTGCTGAACCTACATGTAAACTGGATTTCTGATCATGTAAAACATCGAGTAGGCCCTCAGGTCAGTTTCTTCGGCAGAAAATTGTAGTTTATACTCTCATTGTAACCTTTCTGTAATCAGTGACAATCTTAGACAAATTGTTGAGGCTGAGAGGCAGCTACCAAGATTATTGAAGCGGAGATGTGGAAATGGCTAATATGGCATCAGGTCATGAGGCTCAAATGCCATCTGATATGGACCAGAGATGGAGCAGCAGAGATGGTCTCAAATACAATCTGATGTTAATTGATGCTGGATTCTATGGGAGAGAGCAAGGGGATTCCCTTCCAGATCTGAGGCCATTGTGGAGGGTGGGATGAGAATGCTTCCAACAATTTTAGCTGCAAGGGATAGCTTGATTGGTAGATGCTCTTAGGCTAAGTCCACAGAAGTCCCGGGATCAAATCTCATCCCCTGATTCTTCTTTTAAGTGGCTGAGGGTAGGTGAGATTATTTCCTCATAATAGAATATATTTTATTGCCGTCCTCAACCTGGCATCCCTTGAAAATTTAAGGGTGTGCTCTGGCTGTTCCCGAAACTCAGCCAACTAGGGATAATTGTAACCCACCTTGGTTTAGGTCCAGTTATCAATTTGACCTGTTGTTCAAGTCAGACAAATAGCTAGAAATTCATTGGAGTGACAAGTGGGTTATCAGTTAATTGAAATTTTATGCAGCTATCTTCATAACTGTTGATCAAGATTTAATACTATTAGTAAATGGAAGACATTAGATAATAGAAGGTATCCTTGTTTATCTTGCTCTTCTGATAATTATCATATCCTCTAATGATGAGGCATTCAAAGTGTCTTACAGTTGGTTATCTTAAGGATTTTTTATAATTATTTCCCTTCTTTTATCACGAAGCGGTAGTGTTCATTAAACATTTGTCTTAGTTCAGTTAGTCAAAAGGGGGTAATTACGATAAAATGACTGCTATCAATCAACATCTTGAAATACTCCCTAGATGTGGACAAGACCTAACTCATGTATCTTGCATATGTTCATGTCTTTTCATTCTTTACAAAGAAAGTTTTGCTCATTCTCTCTCTCATACTCTTCACTCTGCATGTTGTCTGATGGCTATAAATTTTTTGACAGACTCATATACCCAGTATTCGACCATCCCATCTGATCTCAGTTTGAATATAGTAATGAAGGTCATATATCTTGAATGCATCTGAATGACATTATTACTGTGACGTCTATATGTGCAGCAGAAAAAGAAACAGCTGCAGTAAAGCATCATATCCCTCGTCCAAGAAAGGTAAAAAACATCAAGGGAAAGAAACTTTTTGAAGGACATGACACAACAGACGACGAAGAGGTACACAGTGAATCTGATGGTGATGAACTAGAAGAAGAAGAAGATGATGACACTCCCTTGTCTCATGTAAAGCAAATACCAAACTCTGTGCGCTTAAGACAGAATTTGCCAAAGAATCAAACTGCTGACATATTAAGGCAGAATCTGCCAAAGAATTCAGGCAAATCTGTATCAGAAACAAGAATTGTCACTCCACAATCACTACAACCTGAATCTGGGTCAGCAGGCATAGATGCCAATGTTGCTCATGATCTGCTTGCTTCAGCTACAGAGGAACAATTGCCCACTGGCTTGGCTCAAGAAATGCGATCAACACGTTCTGGTTTACGATTTGGTAGACCATCATCATCAGCTGAAGACACTAGCAAAACCACCGGGGAATATTCAGCAGGCCAATATGTAGGCAAAACAATTTTTTCTTCAGGTGATGACGTGGATGATGAATTTGTTGGTTCTAAGAGATATCGTTTGTAAGAAGATTGTATCAGTTGGTGAATATGTTGGTCTGAAGAGATGGTTGTAACAAGATTTTATTGTATGGTCAACTTGTTCTGAAGAGATTGTTTGTACGAAGGCTGTTTTGACAATTAGTTGTTAACCTGCAAGTCTCTGGACTGACTGGAGCTATGAAATGGCATCCCATAAGAAAGATGATAACTTGTGTATAGAGTCAATCGAGGTCAATGCTTATTTCTCTATTTCAGTTAATCATTAATTTTTTCTGTGGGGATTGCAAGAACAGCTTACTGCGATTGCTAATTTTAAGTTGAGCAGCATTTTTTTTTGGTTATTTCCAGTGGCCTGTGGTAGCCTTATATTGAAGAGTAAACGGGAGTCATCTCATATATTCCATGTGTTTTTGTTGATTGACAGAGTCAGCTACTACCCTAAAGTTTCTTTCTAACTTTTTATGCCCGTTGTTATTTCTTGGCAGTTTAGTTTTCATCTATTGTCTGATACATTTTCATTCTTGTTTTCGACCTAAACTATAGTTGCTCTAGCTTTACCAAACCTCCTTTTTTTGCAGTCAGTTTCCTATTTCTGTTATCTTCAACAGCACACGCTTGCAGCTTTCACTTCTCTCTTTTCTGATTTTACCCCTCTTATCATTTCTCTGTTCTAATTTCTCTCATTCTGCAAGTTTTCAAAGCTTTAACTTTTTCTTGTTTCCAAATGGCTTCACTTAGATACCTCCTCTTTCTTTGGTTGAATAACATAGGAACAAATAAATAGTCTAATAATGTAGAAATGTACCAAATATAAATATTTAAATGTTTGTGGAACTGACATTGATTTGGTTCTGCACATGTACTCTCTTGTAATTGTTGTAAATAGATTTACTGTTGTGGTTGTCCTTTGGATGCATTACCATTGGTTGGTTTTTCATTATCTTCCAGATGTAATTAACATACTAGAGCAGTGCAGGTCACAGAGCTTCTTTCAGACCCATCTCCAATATCAAGTTTGCTGCTGTTAAACTTGTTTACATACTGATGGCTACGCATTTGTTTATATTCTTCAAGACACTCAAATTCTTTCATCTTAATATTCTTCTTTATCGTAGATATGAATTCTTTAGTTAAAAAGGCATTGGAGATATTGCATTATTTTAACAATACTGCATTAAATTAGCAAATTTGTTTTAAATGCATCAACAAAGGCACTTAGCAATAGGATGAGATCTTTGCTATTAGAATTTGCAGCTTTCCAATGAGGTCTCTTTTTCACTTGAACAGTTTTTGGATAAGCAACTTACACGTTCCATGAGGCTATGCCATTTCCATTTCATTGCCTATATCAGTGCCAAGGAAGCATTAGGTGGTCATAGCAAAGAGACTTTTTGACATGTGAAATGTGTAGAAAAAAATAATAGACAGGGAAACTATATCAGATTTCAATCATGATTTTCATCCTTTTTATTTTATTGACAGCAAGCAATTTTGTAGTCTGCTGATTTTCAAGATTTAAACCGACAGCGTGTTTACTATTCTTTCTGTAATTGTTAAAGGTCTACAAGAGCACTGGTTATAGGGAAATGGATTATTATATGATATAAAGCTAGCCATATGTGGGAAGTGAAATACATGGCTTCTCTCAATTGCTGATTGAGAAACCTTCAAACTCATTCAAAGTTGTTAAAAGTATCTCCTCAAACTCAACAAGAAACCATTAAGTTTATATTTCGCCAACTTATTGGGATTGTTGTTTGCATAATTGAATGAGGCTATTGTCTTGAGTTGTGATGCTGTCAATCAATTTAGATAAAAGTATGGTAAACTTCTGGGAAGTTACTTTTTGTGAATTGAAATGCACCAATAACAAACACAGATTTCACTGCATTTCAACTTGAGGCAGAAAGAAAGAGGCAGGGAAGTCTGCAATATGATAGCATTCAGGATACTAACATTTCAAAAAATTAGAGATTATAGTCATACAAAAAGTGGTACCTGTTTGATTAAAAGTATTGGCAATGTGAAATGCACTTTCCTGATTAATATTTCACAGATACTCATAAAGTGGTAAATGTTTGGTTGAAAGAACTGAAAATGTGAACTGCCTTATATTTATCATACCAGTATTGCTTGATAGATTGATATTTGCTTATATTTATCATACCAGTATTGCTTGATAGATTGATATTTGCTTGATTTCTGATCGACCTTGTATATCTATCAAGAAAATTGGAGATTGTGGAGTCATACAAGAAGTGGTACATGTTTGGTTGAAAGTATGGCAATGTGAAATGTCCTCTCCTGATTAATATTTCAGAGATTAGCCTTAGGGTGTTTGATGTTTGGTTGATGCCCTATATTTACGAATACTGCTTGATAGATTGATATTTGGTTGATTCTGATCGACCTTGTATATCTATGGTCCTGGTTTGCAATATTAGAATTTTACAGTAGGATTTGCTTATAGTTCCTTCTAGTTTCAGAATTTGGGGATTCTGTGTAATGCTTTATTGCATATCCTTCTTCCTAAAAGGTGGTTAGGGAACATATATATAAGATAAAAACAGATTTGGAATTAGGGTTCTGGTTTGCAATATTAGTATTTTTATGATTCGCTTATAGTTCCTTGAAATTTTCAAATTTAGGGGACATTGTATCTCAAATTTTGGGGACTTCGTATTATATTTTATTTTATATTCTTCTCCCAAAAAGGTGCTTAGGGAGCATATATAAGAAGAAAACTGACTTTGAAGCAGGGTTCTGGTTTGCAGCATTAGTTTTTATGACAGGATTTGCTTATAGTTCCTAGAAGTTTCAAATTTAGGGGATTCTTATTATTTCGTTGTTGTATGTCCTCCCTAAACGGTGGTTTGGGAGCATATATAAGATGAAAACAGAATTGGAAATATTTATCAATCAAAAAGTTTAGAGAGACTAAATGCTTGGTGGCAACCTTTAGTGAAGTCTAGTGTTAAATGAACCAAGCAGCGTCTTCATGTAATGCAATATAAATTAGGTTGCTTTGCCATCATTGCTTTTATTAAATGAATTTACTCTTATACACGCGGCGTTTTCATGTGATACAATAGAAGCCAACATTTTGTTGATTGTTATATGGTCTTTTAGCATACTTGATGTTTGCCAGATGCATTTACTTTTGTTTTATTGAAATGATCATAATTGCTTATGTTTCCAGAGGTAAATGTTCTTTCCGGTATTCGCGAAGACATGGACATTTTATCTAATTAACTTGAAACATTTTTCTTGCGTGTATAACAATGTGAAAGTTAATTTTAGTTGCTTTGAAAGCGATGATCATATAAACAAAAATAATTTTACTAGCGGTGTGTTGTACAATGGTGAGGGTCATGGGCTCCATCCACCATGCTTCCAATACTTGATGCACGTGAATAGCATTTTCTTTGTGGGATAGTTCACCTCTAGTTTGCCTCTCATTGAGGTGGAATTGTGGGGAATTCTTCTTGTCATGTTAAAGCATCCATGTTAAGAAAGTGTTTGCAAATGAATTATGACCATTTTATCCAAATTTGGAAATGTATTTAAAATTTGGAAAATTAGGTATTTAATTTGTTTTTATTTATAAAGGTACTTACATATGAGAACTAGCCAAGGCACATACTATCTAGAATTGTTCTATGATAAACCATTTTTAGAAGGTAAATGGTCCATTAACACTCTATTTTGTTAGATAATTTTTTATGGGTTTTGTGGTCATTTTTGAAATGCTCAAGGAATGAGCGTGTTTATATATGAGCCTATTCACATGTTGATCTAGATTGTCATTGATGTCAATATGGCAATATTCTAGATACTAAATAATGATATGAAGCCAAAGAGAAGCAGAACAGATCCGTGAAGAAACTGGAGCAAGAAGCCAAGGAGCGGAAGAGCGAGGAGGAGCCACAGGAAAGCCAAGCCATGAGTAAGAGTAAAATATTGCATATGCTCAAGAGTAAGAGCCATATCAGAGATATCGCATGAAATATTGGAGGAGCCAACATATCAAAGGAGTCAACATCGGAGGAGCCATATCAGGAGTATCGCATGTAATATATGCCCAAGAAGTCCCACAAAGAGCAACACGTATTGAGGAAAGAGCTAATAAGAACAACAGCTGTCGGAAAAGCGGGGGTAGGAAAGTACTTGTGAAGTCTCGCACTCATGAAGTCCCGCAAAGAGGAACACGCAGCAAGGAAAGAGCCAACAAGAACAACAGTTGTTGGAAGAGCGGGGGTAGGAAAGTACTTGTGAAGTCCCACACTCATGAAGTCTTGCACTTGGAATACCGCATCGCAAGTTATGAAAGGCTCGTCGCATTGCAAAATAAGGTGCGGACCCGATCGCTCCATTATAAACCTCCCTATTGTAATATTGGATCTGCATGGACCCATTATATTATTATGGACCCGTTACACCTTTACAACATGATTTAATGTTATATAACATCTGCATTGGAAGGCATGTATTAAAAAGGAATGCCACTTGAAATCTGCGATTGCGATATATATATACAGACCCACAACACCATTACAATATGTTGTAATACAACATCGCATTCGCCACATCGCAAGCCTTAAAGCTATTGTCACATTAAAACCCCGATTGCGATATAAGTATGTGGACCCGCTGCACCATTATATTACCTCCTAAAGAAATATTGCATCCGTCGCATATTGCAAGTCTTGAAGAGATGTAACAATGGAAAACTGCCAATTTCAATAAGGTTACAGACCCGATCAATTTATGGTAACCATTCTAACTAAACATCGCATCTGTTGAATCGCAAAGTTCAAAAGGGTTGACACCGCAAGACGCCGATTGTGATAAGGTTATGGACCTGACGAGTTTATTAACTACTGCTTAAGATCGCATCGCATCCACTCCATCGGCAGTAGCAGAATCACTGTGTTATGTGTGAAGCTCTGATAAAACTGCGATTGTGATTAAGGTGATGATGTGGCTAGTGGGACCACCCATTATATGTTTTGTTTTAAATATGTTGATATATGAAGATCGATGATGTTCATATCGGAGGACAGAGTATGTTATGGGCACGACTTGTAAAAGACCTCCGGATGCTACAATTGCGATTAAAGGAATGATGTGACATGTGGGATCTCCAATATGTATATAACCTCTCTTGTGATGCGATTTCCGTGAACAATTAATGTATATTGTATGAATATTAAAAAGAGCCTCTCTAATATAGTTTTCAATATGCAACACTTTTGTAATTCGGCCTCCCCTCCGAATTAATGCGTCCTTTGTGTATTGGTGAATTTGAAGAGACAAAGGAAGCTGAAATATCAAGCAAGTGAAGAGGAAGCCAAAGGCCAGGGGTATCAGGCATATAAAACAGAGAACAAGGAAAGCTTAGTGTTGGTAAAACTGTAAGAAACAGAGGAAGCCGAAGGTCTGGCAGAAGTGGAAGAAGCAAGAGGACAGAAGTAAGTCATAGGTCCAGTAGGGTTGGGAGCAAAGATTTACTACCAAACAAATCCAGACAATTTACAGCAGAGGGTTGGAGCCCTTTTGGGTTGGTGCTTCAGAATTGTGGAAGGATTAGCGTCCTGGGAGTTGGTGCTCCTAAATCCAAGGTTGGTGCCTTGATAAGATAGGGTTGGTGCTCTGGAGGTTGGAGCCTCACAAAAAGTCCAAATTGGTGCTTGGCAACTAGTTGAAGCTATATATATATTGTACTTGATTTATTGCAAAGATTATATTAATAAAGGCATTCAGTCCTGTTATTTATTTCTGTGTTCTAAATATAAATGATTTAACCGAGAAAAATTAACAATTGAAAAGAAATATTGATTCACCTCCCCCTCTCAGTATTTCCAACAATTGGTATCAGAGCAGGTTTCTTCATATCACACTAACAACTTGAAGAAGGATCCTTAGTCGTGATGAAAAATCAAGAAGTGTCAAGAAGACCTCCTCTGTTCGATGGCACAAATTTTGGTTTTTGGAAAAAGAGAATGTCCCTTGGACCTGCAGTTTGGCATTCTGTTTTAAATGAGTGCACAGCTCCTTCCACTCTTCCTACAGATCAAGATGAAAGGAAAGCCTACATCGCAAATGCAAAAGCTGTAGGAATTTACAGGGTAAGTTCCTCAGAAAGAATACCAAAAGGACACCGCTCACAACCAGATCACAGATCAATACACCAGTATTTTTGACGTGGTTAAAACCCTCAAAGAGGGAAACAGTCCACGGCCTGTCCCAACGTGGGTACTATAGGCAATTTATTAATCAAAGAATGAAAATTTACATAAGCTTCTCTCATGCACGGATTACCCAAACAATGACCCTCCATGCGCTTTAAATAGAACTCATGGACCAATCGGGTGTCAAGCCACGGATCAAGTGTCGGTAATATTGAGGAGAGAATGAACCGTCGGATCACTACATATCGTGACTGTCGGATTGTAAGTTACAAAATGTACAACGGTAAAGAAACACACTTTACCTAACTCTATACCTAACTCTATACTAGACCAAGTTGAACTTAACTATTTCCTATGTGTCGGAATATCCTAACATCCCCCTTTAAGAACAACTTGGGATAGGATTGAAGGATTTACAAATATGACACAATAGGAGAAGGAAGGAGGCACTAGAGCCTATCCCCCCTTAGTGACAACTTCCTGAACTCCAAGCATATATCGAAGTTTAGTGAACTTCGCCTCTGTGAGAGCCTTTGTGAAGATGTCTGCAACCTGATCATCTGTTGAACAATATTGCACTTCAAGAACATGGTCATGAATGAGCTTTCTGATGAAGTGCATGTGTAGTTCAATGTGTTTGCTGCGTTGATGCTGGACTGGATCTTTGCATAGCTGAATGGCACTTTGATTATCACACCAAAGTGTGGTTGGATGCTGCTGCTCAAAGCCAAACTCTGATAGGATCTGACGAAGCCACAAGGCTTCCTTACTAGCTTCCACGGCACCACGATACTCTGCTTCTGCTGACGAAAGAGAAATGGCAGCCTGTTTCTTACAAGCCCATGTAATAGGTCCTGAACCAAGAGTGAAGACATAACCGGCAGTAGACTTCCGATCATCAGGGTCACCAGCCCAATCAGAATCAGTGAAACCAACTAACAGAGGAGTTGCTTTGGCACTGTAATGAATCCCAAACTGTACTGTACCTCGAACATAACGAAGTATTCTTTTAGCTGCTTTCCAATGACTTTCACGGGGGTTTTGCATAAAACGAGCAACAAGGCCAACAGCAAAGGAAAGATCAGGACGAGTATGGGTTAAATACAAGAGTTTTCCTACAAGTTGACGGTATAAGGTAGCATCAACTTCAGGAGAAGTACAAGAGACTGAAAGTTTGACTCCAGACTGAAAGGGAGAAGGGGCTGGCTTACAGTCTTCCATGTGAAAATGACGAAGAATATCACAAGCATACTTGGACTGGGAAAGGAAAATACCCTCCTTGGATTGCAAGACTTGAAGACCGAGAAAATAGTGTAAGTGTCCTAAGTCTGTCATTTCAAATTTCTTTTTAAGGCTGGACTTCACATGGTTTATAAGGTTGGGATCACTACCAGTAAGAATAAGATCATCAACATAAAGAACAAGGATGATAAGAGAGTTGCCCACTTTCTTGGTGTAGACAGTATTGTCAGAATGACACCTAGAAAAGCCAGATTCTAAAAGAAAGCTATCCATTTTGGCATACCAAGCCCGAGGAGCTTGCTTGAGGCCATAAAGGGATTTCTTAAGTCGACAAACAAGGCTGGAGTCTGTTTGTATGAAGCCAATGGGTTGTTCCATATAGATTTCTTCCTGCAAGTCCCCATGCAAGAAGGCAGATTTAACATCCATCTGATGGACTTCCCATTTTAAAGAGGCAGCAAGGGAAAGAACAAGGCGGATAGAGTTCATTTTGGCAACAGGGGAGAAGGTTTCAGTGTAGTCAATGCCTTCAACCTGTGAAAAGCCCTTAGCAACGAGACGAGCTTTATGTTTATCAATTTTCCCATCTGGTCCATACTTGGTTCTGTAAACCCATTTACATCTAACAAGTTTGCGTCCCTTTGGTAGAGGAACAAGATCCCATGTATCATTTGTCATCAATGAATGATATTCTTCATTCATAGCTGCTTCCCAATGTGGATGGCCTGAAGCTTCTGCAAAAGTGTCAGGATCATGATTTACTGGAGCTTGAGCCAGTAAAGAAGAGGCTCTTTCAAACTGAGAACGTGTACGTCGCTGATCTGTAGGATCACCGGCAAGATCACCTGCTGCATCCCGAGTAGCACGGACCCATCTTGGAAGTTGAGGATCCTGAGAAGGTGGGGGAAGATTATCATCCTCGCTTTCATCATCTGAAGAAGAAATGTTTTCAAAGGTAGAAGAGATAGGAAGAGGTGGCACATCCGCCGGACTAGGCTCGCAGGCCGATTTATTTTCATCAAATTTTACATCTCTTCTAATGATAACATTTTTGGACTTAAATGGAATAAGTCTATAACCTTTTACATCTTCAGAATATCCAACAAAAGTACATTTCTCACTCTTAGGTTCTAAAGCTTTATGCTTTTCATCTGGAATATGGGCCCATGCTTCACTTCCAAACACACGAAAGTGACTTACATCTGGTTTAATGGAACTCCAAGCTTCTTCTGGAGTGATATTCTCTAGAACCTTAGTAGGAGTGCGATTGATTATATAATTTGCACAATTAATTGCTTCGGCCCAAAAACTAAGACTGAGTCCTTTAGATTGCAGCATACAATTAGCCATTTCCTTTAAGGTGCGATTTTTCCTTTCAGCTACACCATTTTGTTGTGGAGTGTATGGAACAGTATGTTGCATTTGAATTCCATTTTCGGTGCAAAAGTTGATGAATGTGTTTTTAACATATTCTCCACCATTATCAGTTCTTAGCTTAAGAATTTGATGTCCAGATTGTTTTTCAACAAAGGCTTTGAAGGCCAAAAATGTGTTAAATACTTCGCTCTTGAGTTTTAAGAAGTATACCCAAGTGCGTCTGGAGAAATCATCAATGAAAGTTAAGAAGTACTTGCAGCCAGAGAATGAAGCAACAGGAAGAGGACCACATAAATCACTGTGCACAAGCTGTAAAGGGGCTGAGGCGTGCCAAGAGGCACGTTTGTCAAAACTGTCCCGATGATGTTTTCCGAGTACACATCCGGAACAAACACCATCTCTGCAAGATACCATAGGAAGACCTGTCACCATATTTTCTTTACATAGATGCTGAAGGGAGCGATAGTTTAAGTGACCAAATCGCTCATGCCAAAGTTTGCTCACTTCATCATTATGAGCAACAAATACTGAGGGAAGATTTGATGACCCAAAGTTGTGAAACTTATACAACCTTGTGGAATCATCAGCAAGACCAGTAGCTAGAATCTGTTTAGGATCTTTTAGATCCTTGATTACAACATCATGAGGTGAAAATTCAACAATTTTACCTTCACCTGAATGAGTTATCTGATAGACAGATAGAAGGTTGCAGGATAAGGTTGGAACACATAATACATCATTAAACTGACCATTGTCTAGATGAACAGTTCCAGTCCCTACAACATTAAGAGATCTATCATCACCAACATATATATTTTTGGTGTTACAATCATTTAAAGAAGAAAACATGGCTTGGTTTTTGGCCATGTGATAAGAGGCTCCAGAATCAATGAGCCACTCATGAGAATGAGAAGAAGAAGAAGATACATTTAATGCATAACCAGACTGAGATGATTGACAACGACATGCAGAAAGTGCCATTCCGGAAGTTGAAGTTGAAGTAGGCTCCACATGGATGTTATGTTTCTTCATTGCGGCTTCCAAGGCTTCCATCTTCTTAAAGCATTTAGATTCTAAGTGGCCATCTCGATTACAAAAGTTACAATGTCTATCAGTCTTCTTCCATTTGTTTTTATTGGTCTTATCATTTTGCTGAAATGATCTTTCATTTTGAGGCTGAGTTGGTTTAGGACCATTCTTTTGAGGATATGACTTCTTAGGATTCTTTGAATTTGGTTGCTGCTGGGCGGCTAACGCTTTCGTGGAAGAGTTTCCAAGATTAAGAAGACCAAGGTGTAAGAGTTTTTCTTGTTCTCTTATTAAGGAATCACAAAAGGAGTCAAAGGAAGGGGCCTTGTAGTCTTTTCCTTGACAAATGAAAGCTTCCCTTGTAGAATGGAAAGTGGAAACAAATACAGAGTAGGCTGGTCCCAACTTAGTAAGGATGGAATAAATAAGGTTACCATCTTCTTTCTTAACTTTAACACCTTCCAAGAGATATCTAAGGGTCTTGAATTTGGACAAGAAATCTTCAATGCAAGAAAAATTATTAGGATCCAAAGTAAGCAACTCATTTTCAAGTTGATGGGCTCTAATTTCATTTTTAATCCCAAAAACTTTAGCCACTTTTTCTAATGCTTCATGAGGAGTCTCAAGTTCTGCAATGTGGAATCTAAGATCAGGAGAAATAGACATCCCTATCAAACCACGTGCTTGATCTTGTCTATTTTCCCATTTTGCAGCCTTGTCTTCATCTTTTGGTTTCTTCTCTTGGTCTGTGGCTATTCTGAAGAGACCTTTACTTCTAAGTAAATCTTCCATGTAGGCTACCCATTGGAAGTAGTTAGTGCTGTCAAGAATGACTTGGCATGGACTTTCCATTTTTTTTAAAAAAACTGAAGCTGAAGATGCTGAAAGTAAGTGTTCCAATGGATAGATCTCGAAAAAATAGGCGGTTTAAAAAAAAACGGCTCTGAAAAAGGCTTCCGGATGAAGAAGTTATGGCTTTTTGAAAAAAATTGTTGACGTTGCCGGCAAAGTGCGCGAATGTGCGGGAATGAAAAAATCCGCCCCCACAAAATGGAGACTTGAACCCAAGACCTCTACTCTCTTAAAATAGCTTTGAACCAATTGATCTATACAAAAAATTTGAGAGAGAGAGAGGGGGGCCTTGGTTTGCGTGCTTGCCTTGAGAAAGTTCTTTTTCCCTACAAAACACAAAACACAAAACCCAACACGAATATGCAAAGAAAAACGAACCTTGCGGCTCGAAGTTAGCTTTAGCCAAAAAACTAGAAATTTGAAAAAAAAATCTCAAAGTTAGCTTTAGCCGAAAAACTAAATATTTTTCTCAATGTTTCTGATTTTCCGAGATCACACTAAGGTGCAGGGAAAAGAGCATACGCATGAGAAAAATCCTTCCTTTCTGTTTCTGATTTGCCCAGATCGCACAGAGTCGCAGGGCAAAGAGCATACGCAGAAATGAAAGGTATAGATCCGGTTAAAAAAAAGGCTAAATAAACCGAAACCGAAATAAGCAAAGAGAAAATAACAGTAAACTGCAAAAAACACTGTATACCTCCCGATCTGAAAAATGACGCAGCGAGGGCTACCGGAAACCTTTTCGCGTGAAACGAAAGGGGTTCCTCACTGGAACAGATGCTCCGAACGCAACAGAGCAGTCCTCTCGGCCCGAAAGCAGTCAGAAACAGCAGATCTAGGAAACGACAGCCGCATGCAGTTCTACCGGCTTCAGATTTGGATCACCAACGAACGCGGCCCTCAAATAGCTCTGATACCATGTAGGAATTTACAGGGTAAGTTCCTCAGAAAGAATTCCAAAAGGACACCGCTCACAACCAGATCACAGATCAATACATCAGTATTTTTGACATGGTTAAAACCCTCAAAGAGGGAAACAGTCCACGGCCTGTCCCAACGTGGGTACTACAGGCAATTTATTAATCAAAGAATGAAAATTTACATAAGCTTCTCTCATGCACGGATTACCCGAACAATGACCCTCCATGCACTTTAAATAGAACTCATGGACCAATCGGGTGTCAAGCCACGGATCAAGTGTCGGTAATACCGAGGAGAGAATGAACCGTCGGATCACTACATATCGTGACCGTCGGATTGTAAGTTACAAAATGTACAACGGTAAAGAAACATACTTTACCTAACTCTATACTTAACTCTATACTAGACCAAGTTGAACTTAACTATTTCCTATGTGTCGGAATATCCTAACAAAAGCCTTAAACTCCATCACTAGTGGAATCACTGATTCTGAATTTACAAAAGCCGTGAATTGTAACTCGGCCTAAGAAGTATGGGACAAGCTAATTAGCTTATATGATGGGGACTCCAAAGTTAAGAAGGCTAAGCTTCAAACTCATAGAAGGCAATTTGAAAGTCTGAAAATAGATGATGAAGAAGATATTGCATCATACTTTCTCCGAGTAGCTGAAATAGTCAACTCTCTTAAATGATTGGAAGAAAACATTGAAGAAAGCACTATTGTTCAAAAGGTCTTAAGATCTCTCCCAGACAGATTTGACTCCAAAGTAAGTGCTATAGAAGAAATGAAGGATCTAGATACTCTCAAGATGGATGAACTTCATGGAATCCTCATTGCCTATGAGATGAGAAAAGGATGCCCAAGTTCCAAAGATGCAACATTCAAGGCCTCAAAATCAAAAAAAGGGAAAAAATGGAATGCCAGTAGTGATGACTCCGATGTTGAATCCAAATTGGCACAATTTGTACGAAGACTAAAGAAATGATCTAAGCTAAAAGGTAAGTACCCTTTTATTTGTTTCAAATGTGGAAAAAGAGGTCATTATGTTGCAAAATATCCTCATAAGCATGATAGTGATGGTGAGGAAAATTCTAAAAGGATGGTATACAAAAAGAAAGGATTCAATAAGAAGAATTTCTTCTCTAAGCAAGATGTATCTGATGAAGATGAATTTGTAGTCATCAAAAAGAAATCAACTAATCAGTTCCCTCACCACAAAGGAGGTAATGAAGAATCAGATGAAGAAAATAACCATGCTGGAAGCCAAGAAGTATTATTCATGGCATTCACAAATGATGATGATTTAGGGCTAGAAGGAAATGTAGATGAATTGTTAATGAGTGCCATTGAAGAAAATGAGAAATTACGAAATAAAATCATCTCTCAAGGTAGAAAACAAGGAAATTAAAAGAAGGGAAGACCTCTTGAAAAATAAGCTAAAAGAAAAAGAGGTTGTTTGTGAAGAACGTGAAGCTGAAATAGTATCTCTGAGGAAGGAATTGGAGCAAGTCAAGAAGGGTTGGGAAAGTTCTCAAATACTTGACACTATTCTAAATAATCAAAAATCTCAAAATGAAAAATCTGGAATAGGTTTTAAAGGAGAATCATCAAGTACTAAGAACAATGTGAAAAGCTATGTCGGTGTACTTTCCAGCAACCCAAAAGAAGAAAGATTATTTCATCAAAGGCCCATCCCAGATCCAAAGAATGAAGAAAGAGTAACTCCAAGGAAGAATGTTGATTCGAATCATGGCTATTACAACAGGTATAAAACATTATTTCATCAAAGGCCCATCTCAAATTCAAAGAATGAAGAGGGAGTAACTCCAAGAAAGAATGTTGATTCAAATCATGGCTATTACAACATGTACAAAACTATTGTTTTTGGGCATTGTTTTTATTGTAAAAATTTTGGTCATCAAGCTAGACATTGCATGGCCCGTAAGAATGAAACACCAAAATTGAAGGATCAAACAAACAAATCAAGACCTACAACTCTTTTGATCCCTTGGCCAAATTTGATCGAATTTTCTCATTATGTAATGATAATGAACACAATGAACAAAATTGCCCCCTCAAAAGAAGAAAAGAAAAAAATGAGAATCCCAACATGGATAAATGTGGCCTAGCTCTATGTGCTCATAGTGATGAAAATCATTGGTTTGTGGATAGTGAGTGCTCCAGACACATGACAGGGGACAAAAAGAAGTTTGTTTCATTGAACAAAAATGAAGGAAATGTATCCTTTGGAAGTGGATTTGCCCAAATTGTTGGAAAAGGAACTGTTACCCTTATTAATGTAAAAGGAAAAGCTCAAAATGCTTTGCTAGTAAACGGGCTCAAACACAATCTCTTGAGTGTTAGCCAAATCTGTGATCAAGGACATAAAGTTGTCTTTAGCACTAAAGACTGTGAAATAAGGAACTCTTCCTCAGGGGAACTTGTGGCAAAAGGGGTTAGAACACCAGACAACATCTACATTCTAAACAAAATTCAAGAAGATAAATGTTACTTAAGTCAAACAGATGAAAGTTGGTTGTGGCACAAGCGACTTGGACATGCAAGCTTTGATAACTTGATCAATATCAGCAAGATTAATGCAGTACGAGACATCCCAAAGTTATTCAAGCCAAATCAAGGAGTATGTGGTCCATGTCAACATGGAAAGCAAACTAGAACCAACCACAAGACCAAAGAGTTTTCTACATCAAAGCCTTTGGAGATCATCCATGTTGATTTATGTGGACCAACTAGAACTTCGACACTCCAAGGAGAAAGGTACTTTGCTTTATTTGTTGATGATTATACTAGAATGATGTGGGTATATTTCATAAAATATAAATCCAAAGCATTTGAGTGTTTTAAGAATCTTAAATCTTTTGTACAAAATGAAAATGACTCTAAGATTAAGTGTCTCAGAACAGACAGAGGGGGAGAATTCACATTAAAAGAATTTGATGAATTCTGTAAAGAACATGGAATCGAAAGAGAACTCTCGGCTGCGAGAACACCCAAGCAAAATGGGGTAGTTGAAAGAAGAAACCGAACAGTTCAAGAAATGGCAAGAACAATGTTAATAGCAGCTGACTTGCAGCCAAAATTATGGAGAGAAGCAATGGGGACCACTGTCTATACCTTGAATTGAACTCAATTAAGACCAAATAATGAGAAGACTCCCTATGATTTATGGAAAGGAAGACTTGCCTCAGTAAAATACTTAAAGATTTTTGGAAGCAAGTGTTTCATAAAAATCGATGATGGCTCAATAGGGAAATTTGATTCTCGGGTTGATGAAGGGATCTTCCTTGGATATTCTACAAGGAGCAAAGCCTACAAGTGCTACAATAATCGAATACGGAATAGTGGAAATCATTGATGTGAATATTGATGAAGACCTTCTAGAAAAAGAAATTGAAGAACATGAAGTTGACCATCTCATTAAAGAAGACCCTGAAAAAGAAGAGAAAGATCATGAAAAACCCAAGGAAAAAGAACCATCTCAAACCCCTTCAAAGATGAAGTTTCTCCAAAAATATCGCCTAGAAGAGCAAATATTGGCAATATAGATGAAGGGATGCAAACCTGAAGAAGGATGACAAGTACACCAAAGAAAAATGATGTTGCTCTACTATCCATAATAGAACCAGAAACATTTACTCAAGCAAGGATCTTCATTGGGTAAAAGCCATGGAAGAAGAAATGTCTCAAATCGAGAAGAATGAGACATGGGAGTTGGTACCTTGTCCAAAGGTTAAAAATATAATTGGAACCAAGTGGGTATTCAAAAACAAAATAATGAAGATGGAAAAATCATCGGAAATAAGGCAAAGTTGGTTTGTAAAGGCTATTCACAAATTGAAGTTATTGACTTTGAAGAAACCTTCGCACCAGTAGCTCGTGTGGAAGCTATCAGGATGTTCTTGGCATTCTCTTGCTCAAAAGGATTTAAAATCTATCAAATGGACATTAAATCAACATTTCTGAATGGGGAACTCAAGGAAGAAGTCTACATGGAGCAACCAAAAGGGTTTAATCTAGCAGAAGGAAAAGACTTTGTTTGTAAGTTGACAAAGGCATTATATGGGTTGAAACAAGCTCCTAGAGCTTGGTACGCAAGATTGGATCACTATTTACAACAACAAGGCTTCAAAAAGGGGGTGGTAGGACGTAATCTCTGCATAAAGACCGATGATGATAAGTTACTAGTGACACTTGTCTATGTTGATGATCTGATTTTTGCTAGTAATAATGATGAAATGAGCCATGAGTTTGCTCAAAATATGTCAAAAGAGTTCGAGATGTTGATGATAGGAGAGTTATCTTACTTCCTTGGACTACAAGTATCTCAAACCACGGCAGGCATGTTCATATCTCAAGCCAAATATCTTAAAGACATGCTTAAAAGATATGGAATGGAAGACTGTGCACCCATGAGCACACATATGACCACAGATTGAAAATTAAGCAAAGATGATGACTCCCCTCCGGGAGATGCAACTCATTACAAGTCAACAATTGGAGCCCTTCTATACTTAACAGCTACGAGACCCGACATTATGCAAGTAGTAGGAATGGTGGGAAGGTTTCAATCAGCCCCTAAACAATCCCATTTGATGGCTGTAAAAAGAATTCTCAGATACTTGAAAGGAACTCTTGATTTTGGTCTTTGGTACCCTAAGAGCTCAACTCTTACTGTGACCGCATACACTGATGCCGATTGGGCCGGAAGTGTCGATGATCGAAAAAGTACAAGTGGAAATGCATTTTTCCTAGGAGACTGTCTAGAATCTTGGCTTAGCAAAAAACAGACATCCATATCACTATCTACAGCTGAAGCCAAGTATATAGCTGCTGCAGATTATTGTACTCAAATATTATGGATGAAGGAAGCTCTAAAAGATGTCAACATAGGTACAAATCAACCAATCACCATCTATTGTGATAACACAAGTGCTATCAACCTCAGCAAAAATCCAGTGATGCACTCAAAGACCAAACATATACCAATCAAGTATCATTTCCTTCGTGAACAAGTAGCTGAACAAAACATCATCTTGGAATATATCAATACTAAGGAGCAGATAACTGATATTTTCACAAAACCTCTTCCTTGAGAAGCATTTGAACATCTTTGTCAAAAGATGGGGATTATTTCTTTAGCATCACTTTAAGTTGATTCATAAAGATGTTGCATGATAGGGGGAGCAGTTCGACAGGGGGAGTCCTTGTGCATTCCTTTGCAATTGATGTCAAATGGGGAGAGAAGAAGAATATTTCCATCAATAACAAAGGGGGAGATTGTTGATCTAGATTGTCATTGATGTCAATATGGCAATATTCTAGATACTAAATAATGATATGAAGCCAAGGAGAAGCAGAAAAGATCCATGAAGAAACTAGAGCAAGAAGCTAAGGAGTGAAAGAGTGAGGAGGAGCCACATGAAAGCCAAGCCATGAGTAAGAGCAAAATATTGCATATGCTCAAGAGTAAAATCCATATCAGAGATATTGCATGAAATATCGAAGGAGCCAACATATCAAAGGAGTTAACATCGGAGGAGCCATATCGGGAGTATCGCATGTAATATATGCCCAAGAAGTCCCACAAAGAGGAACACGCAGCGAGGAAAGAGCCAACAGGAACAATAGCTGTTGGAAGAGCAGGGGTAGGAAAGTACTTGTGAAGTCCCACACTCGTGAAGTCCCACAAAGAGGAACACGCAGCGAGGAAAGAGCCAACAGGAACAACAGTTGTCGGAAGAGCGGGGGTAGGAAAGTACTTGTGAAGTCCCACACTCGTGAAGTCCTGCACTTGGAATACCGCATCGCAAGTTATGAAAGGCTCGTCGCATTGCAAAATAAGGTGCGGACTCGATCACTCCATTATAAACTTCCCTATTGTAATATCGCATCCGCATGGACCCATTATATTTTTATGGACCCGTTACACCTTGACAACATGATTTAATGTTATATCGCATCCGCATTGGAAGTCATGTATTAAAAAAGAATCCCACTTGAAATTTGCGATTGCGATATATATATATATATATATATACAGACCCATAGGACCATTACAATATGTTGTAATACAACATCGCATTTGCCACATCGCAAGCTTTAAAGCTATTGTCACATTAAAACCCCGATTGCGATATAAGTATGTGAACCTGCTGCACCATTATATTACGTCCTAAAGAAATATCGCATCCTTCGCATATCGCAAGTCTTGAAGAGATGTAACAATGGAAAACCGCAAATTGCAATAAGGTTACGGACTTGATCAATTTATGGTAACCATTCTAACTAAATATCACATCCGTTGAATCACAAAGTTCAAAAGGGTTGACACCGCAGGACGCCGATTGCGATAAGGTTATGGACCCGACAGGTTTATTAACTGTTGCTTAAGATCGCATCACATCCGCTCCATTGGCAGTAGCGGAATCAGTGTTATGTGCGAACCTCCGATAAAACTGCGATTGCGATTAAGGTGATGATGTGGCTAGTGGGACCACCCATTATATATTTTGTTTTAACTATGTTGATATATGAAGATCGATGATGTTGATATCGGAGGACAAAGTATGTTATGGGCACGACTTGTAAAAGACCTTCGAAAGTTGCGATTGCAATTAAAGGAATGACACAGCAGGTGGGATCTCCAATATGGGTATAACCTCTCTTGTGATACGATTTTTGTGAACAATTAATGTATATTGTATAAATATTAAAAAGGGCCTCTCTGATATAGTTTTCAATATGCAACACTTTTGTAATTTGGCCTCCCTTCCGGATTAATGCATCCTTTGAGTATCGGTGAATTCGAAGAGACAGAGGAAGCTGAAAGATCAAGCAAGCGAAGAGGAAGCCAAAGGCCAGGGGTATCAGGCATATAAAACAGAGAACAAGGAAAGTTTAGTGTTGGTAAAACTGTAAGAAACAAAGGAAGTTGAAGGTCTGGCAAAAGTGGAAGAAGTAGGAGGACATAAGTAAGTCATAGGTCCAGCAAGGTTGGGAGCAGAGATTTACTACCAAACAGATCCAGACAATTTACAACAAAGGGTTGGATCCCTTTGGGGTTGGTGCCTCAAAACTAGAAGGATTGGTGCCCTAGGAATTGGTGCTCCTAAATCCAAGGTTGGTGCCTTGACAAGGCAAGGTTGGTGCTCTAGAGGTTGGAGCCTCACAAAAAGTCCAAGTTGGTACTTGGCAACTAGTCGAAGCTATATATATATATATATATATATATATATATATATATATATATATTGTACTTGATTTATTGCAAAAATTATATTAATAAAGGCATTCATTCTTGTTATTTATTTATGTGTTCTAAATATAAATGATTTAACCGAGAAAAAATAACAATTGAAAAGAAATACTGATTCACCCCCCCTCTCAGTGTTTCCAACATCACAAAGGATCTAATTATTATCTCAACAACCATTGCTCTATCACATCAATTGGGCTACTGAATGCCTCCACCCTTTCCTTTTTGAAACCTCTTCAAATCCATTCAGCCTCAGAGAGTTACTACCAAAAACGATCCAAAATATTGTTTACTCAACCAAAACTTAGTGCCTTACTTTGTGCATGGGTTTTATGCCCTTCTCCTATGTCCTTTTAAGGGGTTGTTTATCTCAAAATAGCTTCACCTAAACTTTATATTCTCAAACTAAAATTGTAACTCTATGAAATGCTTTATGAGGAGTTAGTTGGGTAACTTCTTTTGCTAGATGATCCACTTCAATGTTGGATTCTCCATTATAAATGTGTAAACAAATATGTTAATTTGCAATTGTTTTCTCTTACCTTCCATATGTGAGCATGATGTGTAATGCCAACTTTTCACTTGGATCCCTTTACTCAATTTATTATGATTTTAGAGTCCAAGAAGATTTCTAGTGTTCCAATACTCGCTCAAATGCTTAGTCCAATAATGTGTCCATTGTTGTTAACTAAGCCGCGTTGTTTGTTGCTCTTCTAACGCCAAGCTTGAAGGATAATTTCCTCTAATACGAGCCAACTTCCAACCCCATTAATATCCACATTTCCTTGAGATGCCTCATCCACTATCCTCTAGTTAAAGTGGGATCAAATGCTAGAGACTAGGAAATGAGAAGGTTTGGGAGTCTATTTTGCAATCAAGTAATCTATGCTTGCCATTCAATTTATAAACAATCTTGTAGACGTTTGGATCTCAACTTTGAAAATTATTTTCATTTCTTGCAATTGATTGAGACCATAGTATTTTAAAGCCCAATCTTATGACATTTTCCATTGTCTAATTAATCCATTGTTCCAAATTCTCTTGTATTTGCCATTGTCCACTAAATTATTTTTTTGCATAATCTTTGAGCTATTTTCTAGACCTCCTTAGTGAAATGACAATAGATTAGCAGATGAGATATCATCTCTTCTTGTTCCCTATAAAGTGGGCATTTTCTTGGGCCATTCCACTTGTGTCTCCCTAGCATATCACAAGGGGGGATTGCACCTTTGATGGCCAAACACACATGCATTATAGTGTTAGGTGTTAATGATTTCCAACTTTTTGTCCATGTTCATGGTTTGGCACTTGGATATATAATGGAGTGTAGGGTTTTTTCCCCAATGTTGTTAGTTTGTGTAGCTCGAATAAGGGTTCTAGTCTCAGGTGGCATCTATGAAGCTAGAGACACAAACGGAATAATTATCTCCAATACCTAGAAAATTTTTCTAAGGAAAATTGCCTTAATTAAAATTAATTACCCAGTTTAATTATCTTCCTAAGTCAAATTTAGAAGTGATTAATTAATCGAGACCCATTTAGACAAATCAATTTTTCTCTAGTGACTTCTAGAAAAGTCATTTTTATAAATCAAGATGATCTTAGCCATCGATTGAGATTAGATCATGGTCGTTGATTGCTCTATGAGAGATTATAAGAGGACATCGATGGGCATTTGGAGAGCACATTCGAATGAGTAGATTTGCGGTGAAAGTAAGGGCACAATGACAACGTGAAGACACTAGTAGTTGAGATTAACAGTGATTGAAGATCGAATTGCCCGAGAGAGATTTCTTCATAGTGAATTCTAGATTCTTAGTGACAGAGGGAGATCAATTTTATCTGCTGAGGCCAAGTTTCCCCAGCAGTGAGAATTTAATCAGTGAGGCTGAGTTGTTGGAGCAAGAATTTTTTTTCTCGAGAGGTTTATTTGCATAGGAAAAGTCGAGTTTTTCAATGAAGGTTGAATTTCCAGAGGAGACCGAGTGTAATGCCTACTTAATCTTATCATGAAAATTCTACTAGGGTTTAAATCACCTTAAAATATTGACTTATAATTATCAAGAAATATTGGTACATACCTACATTGGTGAAACTGTAAATTTAGTACTGATATAAATTTTGTTATTATTCCCAATTTACCTCCCCAAATTTTTAAAATTTTTGAGAAAACATAGTCCTCTCCAATTAATTACCCAATTTTATATTCATACCTCATCTCCAAAATGTCCTCTCATATTTACTTAGGAGAAGACATGGTCCTCTCCAATTAATTACCAATTTATATATTCATCTCTCATTCCCAAAACATTTACTTGGGAGAAGACATGGTCCTCTCCAATTAATTACCCAATTTTATATTTATATCACATCCCCAAAATGTCCTCTCATATTTACTTGGGAGAAGACATGGTCCTCTCCATTTAATTACTCAATTTTATATTCATATCACATCCCCAAAATGTCCTTTCCTATTTACTTGGGAGAAGACATGGTCCTCTCCAATTAATTACCAATTTATATATTCATCTCTCATTCCCAAAATATTTACTTGGGAGAAGACATGGTCCTCTCTAATTAATTACCCAATTTTATATTCATATAACATCCCCAAATGTCCTCTCATGTTTAATTGGGAGAAGAGAAGTCAAATGTAAGGATGAGGGAGTAGTTATGACATTAATGAGAGGTGGTTGAAGTAGAGAGGAGAAGGGGGGACATAAAAGGGGAAGGATGAGGGAAGGAGGGGGGAGGCTTGGCTTGATTTTGGTATTGGTTTGGTTGTGGTTTTGGAGGATTTGTTTCGAGAGTAAGGCGGGGAAGAGAGAAGGGAGAGAAGGAGAGTATTGTTTATCTTGGACACACTACATCTGGTTGGACTTGGGCTCGGAGGGCTAGGGAACCTGTGGAGATTTCCTGGGCTAGGAAATACTTTCTAGTTGGCTGGAAGGTAAATCCAGTCGGTAGTCAAGAGGAGCATCCCAGCAGGATCATGAGCTTAGGGGCATCTCAACCAGGCTATCAGAACAGGGATTCCTCCACTTATAAATTACTCATGTAAGTGATTGAAATGAAATGCTCACTATTTAATTGTAGGAAATAAATTTTAATGATAAGTTATCATTGACTAAATGTTTAGTTAGAAATAAATTATTTCTCGTTTTATTGCATTTTGAAATTGAAAATTTTAGTTCTGTAGAGGACCCTGGGGTGGAGCCTTACACGTGGTATCAGAGCTAGTTTCAAAATCTAGACCCAAGACCCACTAGACCCAAATCTCCGCTAAAAGAGTTTATGACCCTCATCATTACTTGTAAGCATTTTTATTATAAAATTAGGTGGAATATTTATCCATCAAAGACCTTACCTAAGCCAAAGGACTTGTTATACCATCCTAGTGGCCAAAACTTTCTTCAATATGGTGAATTAGTGTTTTACCCTCAAACTAATACAAATTATAACATAAGGTGAAGTTGTAATATAAATAAGGGGTGGTAAATGCAAGATGGATTCTCTATGATCCCGGAGGAAAAACGGTTGCCACTTACGCTTGGGGTATTGCTTAACCTTCAAATAACTAGGCTAGGGCATATGACTCTTGTGTGCAATTCTTTGGGTAAGAAAAACAAAACAAACAAACAAACTTTTGACAAACATTTTGTACACTCAATTTCTTAATCAGAAAACCGCAATAAGTACATCTCCACATATAAATGAAAACCCAAAGGTGGTAGGGAAAATAGTTCTGGATTTGTACTCCTGTTGTTTGTAGAGATAAAATTCCTAGCCAATCATGCAATTTTCCAAAGATAAAATTCGTAGCCGGCCATGCAATAAATACCATGTCGATCTTCTACTCCTTTCACTTTGGTATTTAAATTCATCCTGTCATTGTTTCTACACACATTTATGCCACCTTCACACCATTGTCATGTGGGCAGCATTTAGTTTTGATGTAATTCACCCTAAAAGCATTCACTTTTGAATTAATAAATTGAGTCCATATTTTCCACTCAGGAAATAGGTAATCCGTTGCCAAATAGCTAATCCAATTCGCAAACCCCTCACTTAGCCATAGGTGAGTCCACCATTCCATTGTAACCAAATTTTCGAACCACTGGTGGGCTAATTCATGTGTCACGATAACTGAAACCATTTGTTTACTTGCAGCTGCAAAATGCTGCTCGTCATATAGCAAACTAGATTCCCGATATGTAACTAGACCATAGCTCTCCATTGCCCCAGCAGAAAAATCAGGTACAACAACAATATCCAGCTTTGGCAAGGGTAAGGAACCCCAAATATTTGGCGTAATATGGAAGTGTTCTTACTGCAACATCCATAGCAAACATCCCTTGGTTGGTTTTACCAACTTGACAATACACAGAAACTTTATTTCTTGTTGTAGTTGTTCGTTCTATATACTCAAATTCCCCCACAACAATTGCCGCCAAGTATGTTGACATAACATGTGATTCCTGGAAACTGACTGTTCTCAAATGTCCATTAGAATTTTTTTCAATAGTTGGCATATTTGATAAAACTACTCTGTCAACAAGTGCTTGAATTGTTATTTTAAATGTTTCCTTGGATGAAGGTTCATCCTAGCAAGGAAAACACCTTCGAGCATCTGCTGGCTCAAACTGAGTAATTGCCATATTCCTCTTATCACCATTGACCACATATGCACTTCGATAAAATCACTCCATTTGATCATTCAGAGTACCATGAAATTCAATGTCCATAATTATCTCATCCTTGTGGCATCCAGGTTTCTCGAATAGAATCCCGCCGCTTTCTACTGCTAAAAGTTGTATTGATTCCAATCACGACAAATGCCTTTGGCATACCTCAGGGCCTTGTCCATTAGGCTTCTCAAAAACAGGTGACCCATTGAGGTTGGATGATTTTGCAGTCCGAGCAACTGCTAATTCCATTTCAAGAGAAGAAATTGTTTGTCTAATGATTGAATAGCTTGATGTGTCTTGGCAACTTCCCCCATTATATCTCTTCTTTCGCCATTTTCGACTTTAGGCTTGCCTTCACAATCTTGAGAAAGAACTTGAAATTCCCATTTGTGCGTGGTATCAACGTCATCGTACGTCTCAGGATTGCTCCGCATTTTTTTTATTTTTATTTTTTATTTTATATATATATATATATATATATATATATATTATTTTATTTTTTTTTAATTTTATTTTTTTTTATTTATTTTTTATTTATTTTTTTATTTTTTTTTCAGAACGCCACTCCAAACTTTCCCCTGCCAACAAGCCTAAGCCTAAGCCTAAGACCGTTTTCTTGTCAGTTTGCCACTGTCTCTCTCCCAAAACCATTCTGCTGTCAAAACACAATCTTCATACAATTGTCGCCAAAGTCACGGATCTCGAGAATAGTGATAAGTTGCTTATCAATATCCCTCTGTAGCTGCACCTTCATTATGTAGGAAAGGCCTTGTGCAGTGACTGAGCCAAATAAAAGCTTTTATCAGTTGTTACTCAAGACAATAAATCGTAACCCCTCCTGAATCTTCAAATAGGATTTATGCCATCTAACCTTGAACCCATGCATGAGCAGCTATAAACATACAGGCATGGATCAACCAAATTCTGAATGAATGCCAACAAGTGCCCGGACTTGAGGGCCACTAATTGCAGTATTCATTCTATCTCAGGATCAAGGGTAACTAACTCAAATTGATTAGTGCACGTAGGAGTGAGCCGATACTTGGCATTTCAGCTTAACTCCTCCAAATCATTTTTCCTTGGCATCAGCTCAGAAATCTTCCATGCAATGCTCGGTTTCTCAAGTCCTTCAATTGAAACCTTCGGGAACAACCTATTCATAGTAAGTATACAAAATACTCTGAACTTCACAAGCCTCGATGCTTGTGATCACCGACATATCTCGCTTCATTTCTGAAAGGAATGCATCTTCCTCTCTATGCAATTTTTCTTGTAGTAGATTTACAGTTTTTTTGCCTTCAGATTCAAACTTCTTTTGAAGAGTAATCTGCAACTCTTTCCAAACCATGGCTTCAATGTTTTTTTTTGAATTCTTCTCTGGATGTCTTATAAGGATGTGAAATTAGTGTTCCGGCCTGTTTATGAGATATGAGTGTGACCCACGCCGCTTGATCAAGAGGAGCTCCAAGTGTTGACTCAAATTGTTTGAAAAGCTTGCAAATACCATCTAGTAGTTCATGCTCAACACTCTTTAAGTTCTCTGTTGTCAAAATCTTTTCAATGAGAGGCTTTTCAACTAAAGGCATATGTTCGTCACTAGCTTCTTTGGTAACTAGGAATGCTACAAAACCAATGTTTCTACCCAAACACTGCAATTTCTTAGGAATCAGAGACTTCACCCAATTTTGAATAACGATGGAACTGTCATTGACAACTTCAAAGGTTCCCTCTACGCTCCCTTTAGAAGCTTTAGTACTCAATTTTACCCAGTCACTTGAAAATGAAAATGACGCCACAGGTGTTCCTTCGTTGAATTGTAATAGCGCGGCCCCTTTAGTACCTTTATTACTCAATTTTATCTTCTCACATGAAGATGAAAATGAAGCTTCAGATGTTTCTTTGTCGTCGAATTGCAGTGGCGTGGCCTTCAATGTCTCCTTTGGATGTGAACATTTCAAAATGAGTTCTCTTCCATGTCTAATAGGCCCACTCATGACATTCTGGGGCCCTTCAATCTTATAAATATGACCAGCATGATAATCACCAGTAAATTTAACCTCTGATCCAAAAAAAGATGAGCTTTGTATCACAATACCTGCCTACTAAGATCTTACTCAACTTTCTGTGTAATTGATCAAACCTATCAATAGAACCAGATCCACGTAATTCTTCATGATGTTGTGAGGACGCAGTCCCAAGGGAGTTAAAAAAAATGTGCTCCATTAAAGTATTCTGGTAGAATTTTCATAAAGAAGGCAACAACGCTCTCCTGAATTGCTCCCATAGAGAACTCGGCAGAAGCGCCTACTCGGGCTTCCGCCATAGAAGCGTTGAGAGTTTTCATGAAATTGCAGTATTCAACATATCTTGGAAATTTACCATGCTGCAGCAGAGAGACGAAATCTTTATTGCTTATTTTGCAGAAGTTCAAATTTTCATTCTTCAACCAGCTGTCGATTTGACTTCGAAGTTCATGAGTTCCTTTCAGAGTTTTCCACTCGGGCCTTGTAGAAACTCTTGAAGGCCTGTAATCTACAGTCAAGAAAGCACATCGATTATAACCATCACAGAATTATGAGCACAGTTTTTACTAGAGAGTTTGGCTGATTTGAAGAAAAAACCTATTGAACAGAGGTTTAAACCTATTGATTAAGTTTGGCAAACCAGAGGAAGTGCTACCTGCTATTGTTCAATCTATTGGAACACATACAGTTTATGCTCATAAGGAAACATGTAGTGAGGAAGTATTGGTAGAAAGACTTGTCAGTAAAAGTCTGGAAACAATTACTCTCTCATTAGGTGGGTCTACTAGTTCAAATTCACGCCATCCAACACTGCAACTTGTTTGGGGAAGTACAATGCATCACTTGCTGGATTTGCCATTCAAGCCAGAATACATTCCTGATGTGTATATTGAATTCCAAAAGGCAGTGGAGTCAAAGTGCAAAGTCTGACCTTGCTATAAGTTGCCCACCTCACTTGGACCTTTTCCAAAGAATGGTGTGGATGACCTTGATGGGTGGGGCAAGGTCCCAACACTTGATCAACTTGGATTGTCTGCCAAAGATCAGGTAGGAAATTTTTATTATCATGTTATTTATGTATAAAATAAAATTTCACTTACGAGGCTCAATAAATGGAAATAGTTATATATCATGCTATAACCATATAAAAAAATTCATGCTCTAATCAGATAAAATAAATTTATGGCAAAAAAGAAAATGAAGAGTTGTTGAATTTAAAAGTTACCTTAGTTTTAAACAAAATGTCTACATTTTTGCCATCCTTGTCATGATGTCAATAAATTTCCATTTTGTTGTTCAACTGCCAATCCTTTGGATTGAGGCTAGTGAGATCCTCAATTGTTTTTAATAAATATAAACTTTATTAGAAATTGGAAGAAAGGAAACAATGAGTAGTACAAACCTTAGATGAAAGCATGCAAAGGGATATAGGATATTTATTCCATGGCCTTTTCTTGAAAATATTAAATTTCCAAATAGAATTTGATTCTTTCAAAAGAAAGTCTATGTTGTATATGTTTTCCCCTCATCTTTTCTTTTACTGGAATGATTTCAAATTTTATAAATATTTGCATATGCATGCATTTGTTCCTTTTTGACACTGTTAGTGTTCAAAACCAAAAGAACCAACCTTGCAAAACACAATTGTATTGTCATTCAGTGCAAGTGGCTGCATAAATTTATATGTTATCAATCATATAACAACTGCCACGAGGATCCAAGAAAGATAAATGAAAAACATAAAGATAAAGTTGTAGTTTAGAGAGCTGACACCATTCTATAATGCATAGCTTTGATCAGGTAAATCGACTTAAATTTTTGCTTTTCCATATCCAAACTGAATAAGTAACCAAACTCTGTATATTGAGACAGACTTTGTTATAATTTTGATTAGCTTTGCTAAGATGCAGAGAATGAAAGTTAGCCTATTTTCATTTTAAGACTTTCCAGTCTTTGTTACAAGAAATGTGAAACATAATGAGGAATGGATTTATTTCAACAAACATAAGTTCTTAGGCTTCATGGTAAGAACTATTTTAGGGATTTTGTAATACAGATGCAAAAAAGAAACCATAAATTTTCAAATTCATGATAAGAAACATTCTAGGGTTTTTTTTTACTATGTACAAAAGAAATTAATAGTCAATGTTACTGCAAAATCTAGCACTTCAGTGTGAACTCTCACTAGGGCTTCTAGCAGCACAATTACAACATGCAAAATTTATAACAACAACAAAAACAACCTAAAATTGATGATAGACAAGCAGAAACAAAAGTCTATTTAAGGAATAAACTAGGAAATAGATTACAACAAATTTCAAAGGGTTGAAAACACATAAATGACAATAAAACCTTAGTTGTTAACCCTAATCAAGCATGTTGCACATGGAGTATTGATTTTTTTTTTGCATATCTTGTTACCCAAGGCGCTTATATAAGTGACTATCAATTAACATCTTCTTTATACTAAGCTTGCGATTGAAGGATTATTCGATGGAGCTTAATGCTTTTATTGAGGAAAGTCATGGTTTGTGCTTACATTCTCCTTGACACTTCCCTCATGACATTGTTGATCACCTCAAGTGAGCGTTGAGGTGTCTTAAGGAAAGTTGTTCTTATGCGCACTTACCCAATGTCGTTGCCCTCGAAATCACATAACTATGGGGGTTTGTTACTATGACTTATTTGTAAAAATTTCTGTTTTCCCACCCCGGTTTTCAGTTTCACCTTATTTCTCCCATGTAGTTAAATGCCCATTCCCATAACCATATATTTAACAAGCTGAAAAAATAAATATTGCTGAAAACACAAATTCTGGAAATTTTACAGAATGCTGGAAATTGCAGAAATAAAAATCAGCAATCATAAACAGCCATTAAACCACATTTAAACACTGAGATTTTTGGTCAACTTGACCCTGGAAAAACCCCCTACAACTCTTGGGGAAAACTAGTTTGAGAGCTCTTCTTTATTTCTGGAAAATGCCTTTTTACAGAGAGAAAATTTTCAGCAAAAAATCGGCAAAACATAATTTTTTTCAGCAAGCAAACTTATCTATTTTCAGCCAACAGACAATCTGAAAATGTGTTGTACGAGATGTACGGACCGTACAGATGTACGGACTGTACAGATGTACGGACCGTACGGACGACCGTACGGACTTGTATGGACAGACCTCGAAAACTGTGCAGAAAATCGCCTCCTCGATATTCGTGCTGCAAATCAATTTTTCACTGTTTGCTCACAAAAATCTGCCTTTTTTCTGCTTGTTCTTTATGCTGTTCGGATTTGCTGAAGTGCTGCCTTGGTATGTGTGCCAAACTGCTGCCTCTTTCTCCTCCTTGTCCAGAAATCTCCCTTGCTCTCTTGCTCTCCTTCTCCCAATCTGCTCATGAAAGAATGAATGATCTTTTCCTCCTTTTCCTCCCTTAACCCAACCCTAAATGACTTTTGGGTGATCCCTAAATCCAATGGCTGAAATAGATTTAGATCAATGGCTGAGATTAAATGCTCATTTAAATCTCACTTTCTATTTTTTAATTCACCCCACTTTAATAAAGACCCACTTAGTCATTTATTTCCAAAGTCACTTTTCCTTTCTAATTTTTCATTGACTTTATAAAAGTCACTTTAAAATTAGACTTAGTAACTTTATCACTTAAAGTCACTTTTAAATTAGATTTAACTTTATAAAAATTATAAAGTTACTTTAGGAGAAAAATTAAATTCTTTTGGACACTTTTCCCTAGGCCAAAGATCAAAGCCTTAGGGAACCACCTGTCCTCCGGTACCAAATTTCAACACTCCCTCTTACCGAGGAAGGTGTTCCTCACCACACCCATCTTGTCTCTGAAATAGACATGCTTGCCCCGTGGTAAGGCTTTGGTAAGAATATCTGCAACCTGCTCATCAGTGGAAATATACTCAAGCTTCACAGCTCCCTTCTAAACATAGTCTCTGATGAAATGATATCTGATCCCGATATGCTTTGACCTATCATGAAATACTGGATTCTCCGTGAGTTTAATGCAACTCTGATTATCACAGTTAATCACTGATGGTCTCAACGGCTGACCAAATAAGCCAAACAACATCTTGCGAAGCCAGATGGCCTCACAACTAGCTAGACTGGTTGCCATGTACTCTGCTTCTGCTGAACTCAGTGCTACTGACTGCTGCTTCCGGCTGAACCATGACACTACTGCTGAACCCAACCCAAAACAACACCCTGAAGTGCTCTTCCTATCAGAAGCACAACCTGCCCAATCAGAATCAGTGTATCCTGCCAATCTCACTCCATCTCCCTGCCTGTAGTCCAAACCATAATCCACTGTCCCCTGCAAGTACCGCAAAATGTGTTTTGCAGCCACCCAGTGAACCTTCCTAGGCTCACACATAAACTGACTCATCGTGTTGACTGCAAAACAGATATCTGGTCTAGTGTTGACCAAATACATCAAGGAACCAATCAGCTGCCTGTACAATGTGGGATCCACCAACTCGGAATCCGAAGCATGAAGCTTCTTCCAGTTGGTGATCATCGGTGTCGACATGGGTCTACAATCCTCCATGTGGAATCTGCTAAGGATGTCCACAATATACTTCCCTTGCCCCAGGAAGAAATGCCGCTCCTCCTGCCACACCTCCAAACCCAAAAAGTAATGCATCAAGCCGATGTCCTTCATCTCAAACTCCGCCGCAAGATCTCTCTTGCAGTGCTCTATGAGTCTCTCTGCACCTGTAATGATCAAGTCATCCACATACAGCACCACAATGAGAGGCTCCTCACCAATCACAATAAAGTAAAGGTTTGGATCTGCCTCACTCTTTGTGAAACCCATCCCCTGCAAGTATGTATCTATCCTGGAGTACCAAGCTCTGGGAGCTTGCTTCAGGCCATAAAGGGCCTTCTTCAGTCTGCACACATGGGACTCCTTCCCATGCACCTCAAAGCCCTGTGGCTGCTCAATGTACACCTCCTCCTGTATGAAGCCATTGAGAAATGCGGTCTTCACATCCATCTGGTGGATCTTCCAACCCATCTCTGCTGCTATCGATATAATGGAGCGGATCGAAGTATATCGAGCCACGGGAGTGAAGGTCTCCTCATAATCAACTCCCTCTACCTGGGAGAACCCTCTAGCCACAAACCTTGCTTTGAATTTCTCAATGCTGCCATTTGCAACATGCTTTACCTTGTAAAGCCATCTAGAAGTAACCACGGATTTGCCCTCAGGCCTCGGCACCACCTCCCAAACATCATTCTTCATGATAGAAGAATACTCCTCCTGCATGGCCTCTCTCCAGACCTGCTGGCTAGCTGCCTCCTCATAGCTAGAAGGCTCAGAGTCAAGGATGCTGGTAACCATCGCCATATAGCTACAAAACCTCTCAGGTGGTCTACTTTCTCTGACCGGCCTCTTCGGCTCAGCAACAGATGTGGCATCTCTCAAGGTGTCCTGAAGCCACTTGGGCTTCCTCTTCCCTGAGCATGCTTCTCCTATAGGAGAATGAAACTCCTCCTCCTCATCACCATCAGTAGCCTGAACTCCTGACTGTCTGTTTGTTGTCCTCCTGCCTGCACCTGAACCTGTAGAAGCTGAGGTACCGTGTGAATTGTCCATCAGTGGACTCCCTAGTGAATTGCTCTTTGAACTGCTCTGCATGCTGCCCGGAGCACCACCCCTCTGGCTCGGCGAGCCACTGCTCACTGATGGACTTGATATCCTCATAGATGTACCTCCGGATCCTCCTGATCCCTGCCCACTGGATCCCTGCGACTGACTCAACTGCTGCTGAGGGTCTGGCTGATCCAGATACTCTAACTCCTGTGACCTCCTAAAGGCCCTGTCCTCCTCGAACTTCACATCCCGTCTGACAACAACTCTCCTCTGTGTAGGAATGTAAATCCAAAAGGCCTTTGAGGTCTCACTGTAGCCCACAAAGATACCCTTCTCTGCGGTGGGCTCTAGTTTGGTCCTCTTCTCCTTGGGTATATAGGAGTATGCAATGCATCCAAAGATATGAAGATGACCAAGATCAGGCTTCTTCCCAGAGAAAGCCTCCTCCGGAGTCATGTGCCCCAAGGCACGATGCAGACTCCTGTTCTGCAAGTAAACAGCTGTGTTGCAGGCCTCTGCCCACAAGAACAATGGCAACCCCTGATCATGTAACATGGCTTTGGCAGCCCCTATGATGGATCTGTTCTTCCTCTCAGCAACCCCGTTCTGCTGGGGGTTGTAAGGAACAGTGAACTCCCTCCTAATGCCTGCCTCCGCACAATAATCAGCAAACTCTCCAAGGGTGTACTCTCCTCCATTGTCCGACCTCAGGGACTTGATCTTCCGACCTGTCTGTGTCTCCACAAGAGCTCTGAACTCCTGAAACCGCTTGAAGACCTCACTCTTGGTCTTCAAGAAATAAATCCAGGTCCTCCTGGAGTGATCATCAATGAATAAAACATAGTACTCATATCCACTCAAGGAAACATGAGACATCCGACCGCTCACATCGGAATGAATCAAATCAAGTATCCCCGTCACTCTGCTGTCACTGCTGGGAAAAGGGGATTTGGCAAACTTTCCCATAGCACAACCTCTGCAAGTATCAAAGTGATCAGTACTGAAATCTGGCACACCTATAGTGATCTCCCGCAATGTCCTCAAGGCTCCATGATACATGTGTCCCATCCTGCGGTGCCAAATCTCACACAGCTCAGAACTGCTAGCTCTACTGTCGGTACTACTGCTCAATGCCAAAAAGGGGCTGGAATGCAAACTTGTACACCTTTGCATGGCGTACACCTATCACTCTAGCTGAATCAGCTGGAGTGCCCCTGGGATACATCAACACCTGTCCTCCCCTGAATAGTACCTCATATCCTCTGTCCTCCAAAGCTGAGACGGATATGAGGTTCTTCCTCATCCCTGGCACATAAAGAACATCTGACACTTTCAAGGGAGGTCTGGACTCCCTCTGAAATGTCAGTGTCCCCACCCCGACTGCTCTAACAACTCTGTCATCACCGAGTACTACCTCAATATCAGTGCCACTCTCTGAAAGCTCTGAGAAGTACTCCCGGACTCCTGCCATGTGACGTGAAGCCCCACTGTCCACATACCAGATACCTGAAGATGCTCCGCTAATCGAGGGAAAAGCATGCTCCCTCTGAACCTATGTGGCAGGTGATCCTGCACTAGAGGACTCACATGTAGTGAACGCAAACTCCCGATCAAAACGACCTGCAAAGTCCTCAATCTCTGCTGAAGCTGCCACGTCCTGGTTCTTCCCCTTCTTCTTCTTCTTCTTCTTCGAACACACAACTGCATAGTGTCCCATCTTCTGACAATTCCAACACTTCACCTTGGAATAGTCCTTCTGTGTGTTACCCTGCTTACCTTTACCTTTGCCTTTGCCCCCACCACCGCTTGTGGAAGCCTGCTTCTTCCCTTTGCCTTTCTTGCCTCCTGCCACTAGTGCTACGTCCTCATCCTGCTCAACTGGCTTGGCTGCCCCAAGCTGTCCTTTCCTGATCTCTGTCTGAATGCAATCATCCCAAAACCTCTCCCATGTGGGAAGGGTCTCACGTGTACAAACCCCATCAGCAAAGTTCAACCATGAACGGGGGAGGCCATTCACTGCAATCCGCACCAACTCAGTGGGTGGAATGGCCTCTCCAATCGCTGCCAACTCATCTCTCACATTGGTAATCTTTGTGAGATATCCAGCTGCACTATCATTACCCATCTTAATGTTCTTCAGCTTCTCCTTCAGGACCATCTTCCGGTTCTCATTGGTACTCTGGTAGAGATTGGACAATGCTGTCCACATCTCATGGGCATTGCTCTTTCCTCTCACATGAGGAATGCAATGGTCTTTGATTCCGTCTAGAATCAGCCTCTTACCCTTGTTGTTCTTTCTATTATAAGCTATCAACTGAGTAGCATCAGTAGACACAACAACAGGGTGTTGTGCTGTATGCACCATGATATCCCAGACCTCTGCCTCCTCAAAGATACTCTGCATTCTCTCCTTCCAAACGCTGTAATTTGTATGCCCATCCAACCTATCCTCCACCCTCAATCCCAATGACATCCTGCTGTCCTAAAACTGAAAAAAAGCACTGTTGTGGTAAAGATAAAACTGTTGTCTATGAAAAATCAGCTTGCTGGAATTTTCTAAATGAAAAAATCAGCAGCTGTAATTTTTTTCTTTTGCTGTCCCAAACTGCCCTTCAGCACTCAAGCTCTGATACCATGTAAAAATTTCTGTTTTCCCACCCCGGTTTTCAGTTTCACCTTATTTCTCCCATGTAGTTAAATGCCCATTCCCATAACCATACATTTAACAAGCTGAAAAAATAAATATTGCTGAAAACACAAATTCTGGAAATTTTACAGAATGCTGGAAATTGCAGAAATAAAAATCAGCGATCATAAACAGCCATTAAACCACATTTAAACACTGAGATTTTTGGTCAACTTGACCCTGGAAAAACCCCCTACAACTCTTGGGGAAAACCAGTTTGAGAGCTCTTCTTTATTTCTGGAAAATGCCTTTTTACAGAGAGAAAATTTTCAGCAAAAAATCAGCAAAACAAAATTTTTTTCAGCAAGCAAACTTATCTGTTTTCAGCCAACAGACAATCTGAAAATGTGTTGTACGAACCGTACGGACCGTACGGACGGTCGTACGGACTTGTACGGACATACCTCGAAAACTGTGCAGAAAATCGCCTCCTTGATATTCGTGCTGAAAATCAATTTTTCACTGTTTGCTCACAAAAATCTGCCTTTTTTCTGCTTGTTCTTTATGCTGTTCGGATTTGCTGAAGTGCTGCCTTGGTATGTGTGCCAAACTGCTGCCTCTTTCTCCTCTTTGTCCAGAAATCTCCCTTGCTCTCCTTCTCCCAATCTGCTCATGAAAGAATGAATGATCTTTTCCTCCTTTTCCTCCCTTAACCCAACCTTAAATGACTTTTGGGTGATCCCTAAATCCAATGGCTAAAATAGATTTAGATCAATGGCTGAGATTAAATGCTCATTTAAATCTCACTTTCTATTTTTTAATTCACCCCACTTTAATAAAGACCCACTTAGTCATTTATTTCCAAAGTCACTTTTCCTTTCTAATTTTTCATTGACTTTATAAAAGTCACTTTAAAATTAGACTTAGTAACTTTATCACTTAAAGTCACTTTTAAATTAGATTTAACTTTATAAAAATTATAAAGTTACTTTAGGAGAAAAATTAAATTCTTTTGGACACTTTTCCCTAGGCCAAAGATCAAAGCCTTAGGGAACCACCTGTCCTCCGGTACCAAATTTCAACATTATTATGGGTATACAATGTTAGATAATGCACATTATATCTGTGGTTGGCATCATCATTTCTTGTTTGGAGGCTTGCATCTAGCACATATGGTGTTTGAAATGTGATTGAGGGCCTTGCATAACATTGCTCAAACATTTGATTTACCCTTAGCACAATTATGATGAGGGATATCCATCATCTAAGAGTTTCCTTAAATATTGTTTGTTAATTATTGCTCCTTGACATAGTGAATTAGTTATTGGGCATGTTTGCAGGTGTTCATAGGGTTTCACTTGGATTATTGTTTCGTGATTTTGATTGGTGAACCTTGAAGTAGTACGCCCACCCTTTGTTGCATAATTGATGTCCCTTTTGGTGGATGTCTTGATGACAGGGAAAAATGGTTGTGGTTTGTTAGAAGAATGCCAATGGATATTTATAGTTTGGGCTAGGATGAGGCATGTTGTGAGTAGTTATTTTCTTGATAGAGGAAATCACTCCCCTTATTTGGCATCTTCTCATGCATTTGGAGGCATTCAGACCTTGCTTGGGTGGTCTTTTACATTGGCACCCATGGTTTTGATCACTTGGTATGTTATTTTCACATTGTATCATATAAGTTCTCTTGGTTTGGGAAGCTTCTTTATTACTATATTGGAGAGTGTCCTAGCCTCATTACACAATCTCTTAGGGTGTTTTAAAGTGGGGGACCGAGTTTTTATTTTTATTTTTTAGTTATTCCTAACACTATTCAGTTGAGAAAGGTATGAAGTTACCACCTCGATTTGTAGGACCTTTTAGAATCAAAGAGAAAATTGGACCAGTGTCCTATTGTCTTGTACTACCACCCCACTTGCATAAAACTCATGATTTTTTTATGTATCCGTCCTATAACATTATGTTTTTGATGAATACCATAAACTCGACTGGAGGGAATTATAGGTCTCAGACGTAGGAACCATAACGATCAAACCAATATGCATATTATACCATAGGGTTCGATGGCTCAGGCATCACTCGGTGGACCAAGTTAAGATACAAAGGGGACAAGTCTAACCCAAGATCTGCTATCTGAAAGGACACAGAGACTATATGTTGCAATTACCCCTCACTTTTGACCATTTATGATGTCCATTTTGACTTAGATAGCTACCTATGCTAAGGCTCTATTTGCAGTTCCATGTTATTTATTTATGAACGCTATGTAATATTGATGCATTTAGTTGAACAAGTGAAACTACTTTTATAAATCATAAGATGGATTAGGTATTGGTGATTGAAATGTTTGATGTATGACCTAAAGTATGACTTACTTGGTTATGATTTATCTAGTGCATGACTTATCAGAGTTATTGTTGTTTCATGTATGGCTTAAGTGGATATGATTTATCTAATGAATGACTTAGTGAAATTATGATTTATATAATGTAAGATTTATTTCCAGTATGAACTACAAAATTGACACATGGATACTAGACTTAATAACATGATGTTTATGATCACGTATCTATATCTATTATGTTGTTATATATATGCATGGATGAGAACTAACCTGTAGATTTGAAAGAACTGTATGATAACCAAGATCTACTCTTCCATTGGGGAAGGTCGAGACATCCAATGAGGAAAGGTATGATGTACATTGTTTTATTACATTTGGTATCTACTTGATATGCACTCTTATGACATGGGTAAAATGTAAATGATAGGTGGCAAGACTACCTGACTGGATTATTCGATGACAAGTCCAACCAGCGCTATAGTGTGGTCCATATTAGGGTGTTGACCCTAGTTGTGAGGAGGGGTGGAGGTATTTCCCACCGTGTAACCTCCAAACCTGGAATCGTGGGAGGGCAGTGGTGGACACGCTCCCCTAGATGTGTGATGACGATTGCCAGTTGCCTGCTGGGGAAGTTAGGTCAATATAGTCGACGCTTCTGCCATATTGGTTTTATCAATGGTTAGATTGGTATAGCCAATGCCACCGTATATGGATAGGGTGGGAACAAAAGTAGGTCGGGAAGGATAGGAGGATATAGATCAATTGGAGATTCTTGATGGAACACAATGTCATTGTCTGACTTATCAAATTTTACTACTATAACTCTCTCTATTTTGTTATGCCTTATTTCCAAACTGCTTCGAACTCCTTGTACCTTTTATACTCTAACTTCGGGACAAAGTTTTCTGAAGGAGGATTGTATGTAATGCCTACTCAATCTTATCATGAAAATTTTACTAGGGTTTAAATCACCTTAAAATATTGACTTATAATTATCAATAAATATTGATACATACCTACATTGGTGAAACTGTAAATTTAGTATTGATATAAATTTTGTTATTATTCCCAATTTACCTCCCCAAATTTTAAAATTTTTGAGAAGACATAGTCCTCTCCAATTAATTACCCAATTTTAGATTTATACCTCATCCCCAAAATGTCCTCTCATATGTACTTGGGAGAACACATGGTCCACTCCAATTAATTACCAATTTATATATTCATCTCTCATTCCCAAAACATTTACTTGGGAGAAGACATGGTCCTATCCAATTAATTACCCAATTTTATATTTATATCACATCCCCAAAATGTCCTCTCATATTTAGTTGGGAGAAGACATAGTCCTCTCCAATTAATTACCAATTTATATATTCATCTCTCATCTCTAAAATATTTACTTGGGAGAAGACATGGTCCTCTCCTATTAATTACCCAATTTTATATTCATATCACATCCCCAAATGTCCTCTCATGTTTACTTGGGAGAAGAGAAGTCAAATGTAAGGATGAGGGAGTAGTTATGACATTAATGAGAGGTGGTTGAGGTGGAGAGGAGAATGGGGAGCATAAAAGGGGAAGGATGAGGGAAAGAGGGGGGAGGCTTGGCTTGATTTTGGTATTGGTTTGGTTGTGGTTTTGGAGGATTTGTTTTGAGAGTAAGGTGGGGAACAGAGAAAGGAGAGAATGAGAGTATTGTTTATCTTGGACACACTACATCTGGTTGGACTTGGGCTCAGAGGGCTAGGGAACCTATGGAGGTTTCCTGGGCTAGGAAATACTTCCTAGTTGGCTGGGAGGTAAATCTAGTCGGTAGTCAAGAGGAGCATCCCAGCAGGATCAGGAGCTCAGGGGCATCTCAACCAGGCTATCAGAACAGGTATTCCTCTACTTATAGATTACTCATGTAAGTGATTGAAATGAAATGCTCACTATTTAATTGTAGGAAATAAATTTTAATGGTAAGTTATCATTGACTAAATGTTTAGTTAGAAATAAATTATTTCTCATTTTATTGCATTTTGAAATTGAGAATTTTAGTTCTGTAGAGGACCCTAGGGTGAAGCCTTACACCGAGTTTATTTCCCAGTTGGTGCGAGTTGTTGGTAGAGGCCGAGTTAGATAGGGTTGCACGTGTGGATCAGTTCAGGGTTCCAGAGGAGGGTTGAGTTACTTCCAGGAAGTTAGATCATCTTGCACAAGTGAAGAAAACAATTGTTTGGAGGTTTGCTAAATTACGACAAATAGTTGTAATAATTTTTAATTACAGAAATTTTGAAGCATAATAAAAGTACTCGTGCAAAATTGGTTTTCCCCACTGAGGTTTTCCAAGGAAATTTGTCCAAAAATACCGGTAAATAATATTTTTATGTGCAATATTTTCTCAGTTCTTGTGATTTAATTTTCATGAAGTTGCAGTAGTGTTTTATTCAGTATTTTCTGCATATAAATAGTAGAAGACAAATAATCTAATTCTAATAAGTAAATAATAACTAGTAATTGCAATAGTATTAAAATTTCACATGGCACTAGGGCAGATCCGAGGGCAGAAGAGGCTATACGCAGACACATGAAGAGAAAAACAAGGGTTTATAAAACCCAGTTCATATTCTTTAAATTTATTTGGGTTTCACTATGTTTCTGAGGGTTTTTCCAAATGACCTCAACAAGTTTGAGAGATTAGGGCAGATTGGATGGAGCCTCAAATTTTGGTGTCTGGAAAGCCAAAATTTATTTACTTTTGGAAGAAAACGGTGTCAAGGAGTATGTGACTAATGTGATTGTCGTACTGGTAGATCCAATACAACTCAACATATAAGGAAATATGTGAAAGATAGGAGGATAATCCTTGATAGTGTTAAGGACCATATAGTTCCTCATATCACAGAGTTAGACATAGTGAATGAGATGTGGGATGCAATTTTAAATATGTACCAGAATGATACCACAAATCATAAGCTTATTCTCGGGGAAAATATGAGGAATACCAAGATGAGTAAGGGTGAATATGTTGTTAGCTACCTCACTAGGCTTAGATTTGTTAGAGACAAGTTAGTTGCAGTTGGAGATAAACCAGATGATGACAAGCTAGTGCGAGTAGCCTTAAATGGGTTTATTAAGTAGTTGGATGTCTTTGTTATAAACATCAATGGATGAAGACACCTTACCGAGTTGGGATCGACTGTGGAGTGATTTCACTCAAGAGGAGATTAGACTAAATGTTGTTAGCGGTATCAACAACAAGAATCAGAAGAGTGAGGAGAAACAAAATGTGGCCCTAGCAAGAAAAGGAAAGGGGAAGAAGGGGTCTAGTAAGGGACCTAACCTTTTGAAGGTCAAATTCCACGACTATCATGAGTTCAAGCATTATGTCAACAATTGTCCGCATTGAAAGGAGTGAAAAGAAGGGCAAGAAGTAAACAATAACTCCAACAAGTGCATATTAGCTCTATAGAAGGACGGAACAAGAATTTTCACTTATTGCTTGCATATGTAGTTCGACCTCACAGGGTGTTTGATATATATATATATAGTGGGGCATCATTTCACATGATAGGAGTTAGAGAGTACTTCTCCATTTATAAGGAGGACGACATCAGAGTCCAAATTAAGATGGGGAACAAATCCAAGTGCAATCCAATTGCAAGAGGGATTGTTTTATTTTAGAGGGACAATGACAATTTGATTCCTATTCATGATGCATTGCATGTGTCGGGCTTGGGTATAAACCTAATTTCTGTATCTATCTTTAAGGATAAAGGGTATGATGTACTCTTTAGAAGGGTGTGGGTGTTGATTAGGCATAAGGATTGAAAAACACCCATAGCGATTGGAGTTAGGAGCGACTAGTTGTATAGGTTGCAAATGGACACTCCTAAGGCATTGGTTAGCATTAGTAATCCTAGAGATCATGGAGATATATTGCATAGGAGGATGGACCATATACGTCATGGAGCACTTAGATTTCTTCGTGAGACAGTGACAAGTGTTTTGGAGGTGATCATAGAGCATGATGATGTATGCAAGGGATGTGTGTTGGGTAAGTTTGGGAAATCTACTTTTCCAATGAGTGACACTAGATCCAAGGGGTGTTCTTGATCTAGTGCATTGAAATATATGTGGATCGATGTTGATAAAGTCTCTCAAAGGATACAAGTACTTTATTACTTTTATTGATGATTTATCCAAGAAGACTTGGATATACTTCTTGAAGACCAAGGATGGGGTCTTCAATTGCTTCCAAGAGATCAAAGCTCTATTGGAAAATGTGACAAGTGGAAGGTGAATGTTCTTCAGTTAGGAAATGGAGGCGAGTACACAGGGAAGGAGTGCCACGATTTTTGTACTAGGGAAAGAATCAAGAGAGAGGACGAGTCTTTGCAACTTGCAATAGAATGGGGTTACAGAGAGGAAGAATCATTCTATATTGGACACAACGAGAGCTATGTTGTATGATCAAGATATTCCACATTACTTATGGGTAGAGGCATGTAATACGACAATCTACATTCAGAACATGGTTCCACGAAGGGAATTGGGAAAGATGATACCAGAGGAAGCATTCACTGGGAAGAAGCCAAATGTTAGCCACTTCAGGATATTTGGAAACTTAGCATACTATCACATTCCATGAGATACACATTCTAAGTTAGATTAGACTGCAAAGAGGGGCTATGATGATTATTATTAGACAAGATGTCAAGTTCATGGAAGAAAATGCATAGAGGAGGTCTAAAGATTTGCCAACAACAAATGATCAAAGTAAGTAGTTATCAGAAGCTCCAAGTGTTGAGCAGCAAGATCAAGAACAACAGAGCACGAGTACAATCACCAGTACGAGCATAGGCTCAAGTGTAGGAGTTCCTAAGATTTGACATAGTATGGAGCAACAAATGCAATAGATCAGGGAGATGCATCAGGAGGACATGGAGGTTGATATTCTATCCTCTACAGTTGGTAGGAGGAACTATGAGGTTCAACAAACACTTCAGGATGCTCAGAAGTTTGGGGGAGCTCCTAGGACGAGAAGTAGGTTGTGGAGACAACCAAAGAGGTACACTAGCTACATGGCATTAGTTAGTCGGTTGGTAGATAGTGAGATTTCTAGCCATCAGGAGGCCACACAACAACAAGTGTGGCAAGATGTGATGGTTGAGGAGTATACCTCAATTATGCATAACGATGTATGGGAGGTTTTTCCTACACTGACATACAAGGTGGTGGTTGGATCACATTGGATCTTTAAGATCAAGCACAATGTCGATGGAAGTATTGAGAAATACAAGGCAGGGTTCGTGGCCAAGGGGTTCTCTTAGAAGGAGGTAATAGACTATGAGGAGACATTCACTCCTGTGGCAAGGTATACTTCTATACAAGCCATGATATCACTCGCAACAACAATAGGATGGCAGATACATCAAATGGATGTCAATATGGTGTTCCTTAATGGTGAGTTGGAAGCGGATGTATACATAGAACAACTAGGGATATTTGTAGCACAGAACAACGAGACCCACATGCGCAAGTTGAAGAGAGGTTTGTATGGGCTCAAGCAGGCTCCCAAGGCATGGTATGAGCACATTGATAGATACTTGCAGGGAATGGGATTCGTGAAGAGTGAGGCAGATGTAAACCTCTACTACTTGGTGGTTGGGGGTAAGTTTCTCACTCTTGTTTTGTATGTGGACGACTTGTTTCTGACAGGTTCATTGGGGCTCATATAGGAGTGAAAGAGGGATCGTAGCTGAGTTCAAGATGAAGGATTTGGGGTTCATGCACTATTTTCTAGGCATGGAGGTGTGGTAGAAAGATGGGGATATTTTCCTTAGGCAAGGGAAATACCACATCGATGTCTTGAGGAGGTTCGGGATGGAGGATTGCAGAGCCATGTCTAAACCCATGATCACAAATTAAAGGAAGATAGACACATCCAAGGAGAAGGATGTGGACCCCACCTTATATAGGCAGTTAATTGGGTCTCTCATGTATTTGGTCAACACTAGGCCATATATATCTTGCAACAAACTCTCTCCGTCAATTCATGGTGGAATCGAAGAGAGTGCATTGGAAAGCGACAAAGCATCTGCTATGGTATTTGTGTGGTACAATCGAGTATCGGATCATATAGATTGGAGGTGATGGTATTAGGTTGGTGGGATATATTGACTTAGATTGGGTAGGTAATACAGTGGATCGGAAATGCAGTTCGGGGTGCTTCTTCAACATGGGATCAAGAGTTGTCTCTTGGTGTAGTAGGAAGCATAAATTTGCGGCACTGAGTTCTGCAAAGGCAGAATAAATAGTAACTAGCATGGTGACATGTGAGGTCATGTGGCTTCAGAAGTTGTCTATAGGCTTGCTTGATCAGAGGGTTGATACGACAATAACACACTGGAAAAATTAGAGTTGCATCAAGTTATCTAAGAATCTGGTGTTTCACGACAGGTCCAAGCATATAGAAATCAGGTACCATTTCACTAGGGATTGTGCACAACATAGGATTTTTCAACTACAATAAATACCTACAAATCAACAGGTAGCAAATATTCTAACAGAGGCCTTGGGAAGGACAATATTCATCTTCTTCAAAGACAAGTTGGGTGTTATGTAGAACACATTCCTTGCTAAGAGGGAGTGTTATTTTATGTAGGTCATACATGTGTTCTAGTCTCAAGTGGTGTCTATGATATTAGAGACACAAATGGAATAATGATCTCCAATAGCTAGAAAAAGTTTCTAAGAAAATTTGTCTTAGTTAGAATTAATTAGCTAGTTTAATTATTTTACTAAGTCTAACTTAGGAAAGGTGGTTAATTAATCAGGATTGATTGAGACAAATTGATTTTGCTCTAGTGACTTATAGAAAACTCATTTTTAGAAGTCAATATGATCTTAGCCATCGATTGAGATTAGATCTTCGTCATTGAGTGCTCTATGAGAGATTATAAGAGGAGATCGATGGAAATTTGGACAACACATTCAAAAAAGAAGATTTACAGTGAGAGCAAGGGTGCCTTGACAACATGAGGATGCTTGTAGTTGTGATAAGTAGTGATTGAAGATTGAATTGCCTGAGAGAGATTTCTTCATATTGATTTCCAAATTCTCAGTAACAGAGAGAGATCAATTTTATTTGTATAGGCCAAGTTTCCCTAGCAGTGCGAATTGAATCAGTGAGGCTGAGTTGCCAAAGCAGGAGAAAATTTTCTAAAGAGATTGATTTGCACAAGAGAAGCTAAGTTTTCTAGTGAAGGTAAAATTTTTAGAGGAGGCCGAGTTTATTTCCTAGTTAGTGCGAGTTACCAATAGAGGCCAAGTTAGCCAGCGCTGCATGTGTGAATCTATTCAGGGTTCTAGAGGAGGGACTAATTGAATGAGAGGGGTCGAGTTGCTTCTAGGAAGTCAGATCATCTAGCATCAGTGAAAAAAACATTTTTCCAGAGGTTTGCTAATTTATGACAAATAGTTGGGATAATTTTCAATTATAGAATCCCTAAAGGATTATAAAAATACTCATGTAGAAATGGTTTTTCCCACACTAGGGTTTTTCCAGGGACATTTTTCCAAAAATATTGGTGTTTATTATTTTTTGTTTGTGCAATATTTTCTTAGTTCATGTGGCTTTTTTCGTGAAGTTGTAGTAGTGTTTTATTCAATATTTGCTGCATATAAATAACAAAAGACAAATAATCTAATTTAGATAGGTGAATAATAACCAGTAATTGCAACACTATTAAAATTTCACAAATGTCACATTATATCTTCCGCTTGAAGGATTTTATTTTTAGAGCAATTTTTCTTAATCCTCTCGAAGCCAATCCCTTGCTTTCGTCAACTTGTTGATGTTCTTTATCTAGAGTTTCCCTTCATAAACATAAATTCCTATCCTGTTCATTGTGTTGTGCCTGTGGAGTACTCCTAGGATCTATTATCATTTGACGTAATGCAAGGAAGTTCTAGTTCCACTTGTTTTATCGAAATTTTGTAATCTTGATCTTGCTTTGCCCAGTCGTTCGCTCCCAACTTGATGCTTGCTCCATTCCTTATTTTCCGACAAAGGTCCTCTAATCAAGTGTGTCAATCACATTAGTGACTTCCAAAAGTTAGATCCCCTTAATATGATGTTTGGGGGTTCCTAAGCCAATATTCAATCGAAGTTGGTGCATTGTATATGCTATATAAAATTTATTTCCAAATACCTACCCAACTAATTAATTTCCATGTGCTATTTTCCACAAGGGTCATTGCATATTTACCTAAATGTTTTATGCCCCATCCTCCAATTCCTTTTGGGTGATAAATTTTCTTAGGAGACTATTACCAATCCACCCTCTTCATTGTTCTCCTTCCACAGGTTTGCAGAAGATTTCTCTTACCTATACTAAGATATGTTTTGGAGGATTGGCAATAAAAAACTAGTAGTAAATTATTGCTTAAAGCACACTCTTAATCAAGACAAATTTCCCCACTCTGGATACCCATTTGTAAGTGTAATGGGTGTCTTGAGCTTTCACTTTTTTCTATAATCCAAGTCTGATAATGTATTTGATAGTTGTTGGATTTAAGTTGGAATCCCATATCTATGAGTCTTGATTCGAAGGCTTGAACTATGAAACAAAGAAATTTTGAAAATTTCTTTTTGGAAGTGAATGAGGATACATGACTATAGTGCAGAAATGATTTTGTATTGATGTTTGTAGCTCAAACAAGAATTTCCACATAGGTTTAATTTCAAACTTCTATAAAGTTGTTCAAGTCGAATATATTTTTGTAAATTCACTATATTTAGTGAAAGTCTTTTATTGAGTTGTTAGAATTTAATAAAATGTATTTTAAATACACAATGATTTAGATTAAATTTCAATTGTTGATTTCATCATGAGATTAGGGTTTTGGTATTTAAATCAAGTGTAAAGGTAGAGAAAGGTAGATGGTAAAGACACACTCATTTGTCATAGAAGATAGATTGGTCAGAATGTGAAGAAACTCAATGAAGTAAGAGGAAAAACTAGTTTAAAAGCGGAAGTTCAATTGGTAGGCATACCAATATCAAATTTGCAACAAAGTTTGTACGGTTGTATGGATAGGATTGTACCACAGTTTATTAGCTATGTTTCGATAAGTTGAAAAGATTAGTTTTGAGTTGTCCTTGTAAGTTTTGATCATTAATGATAAGTTGATTTGAAGGATAGAAATTTGTGTGTACATGATAAATTATTAGTTTGCTTCCACAATTTCATAAGTTAATTTCTATTATTGAATATATTCATGATATGATTGATTTAATATGAAAACATAGAAAAAGAACCTAGGATTTGGAAAATTACATGGTATAAGAGTTGAGTTTTCTATTAATATCCTCAATGGTTTATAACAATAGATCAATTGTTAGAATCAAGGATTAATAATTAGAGGGTTTCATTATTGTTGCTTGAAGGAATAAACACTTTTACATGGCATATTTTTTTGTTTTATTTTTAGATGTAGGAAGTTTGTGCTTTTGATCTCAAAGATGGTAGCAACTAGCCTCATATTTGAGGAAAAATTGGATGGCACATCCAACGTTTTACAAGAGAAAGTAAGGGTGACGTTTTTATCGAAATAAAATGATTTTTGGGATATCGTCAAGGATGTTGACAACCCCAAAAAAAAAGGAAATGAAGGACAAGAAAATGATCTTGGAAAATTTCACCCAAGTTTTGCCACACTTCTAATCCCAAGTAATAATGCACTAAACCATGATCCTTCATTTCAAATTCATAAATGAACTCCCTCTTACACTGGACAATGAGGTCTAATGTACCTCAAAGCCCTATTGTAGCTCTATGTACACTTACTCTTATTCCCAATCTCTCCATAGAGGAAAGTGATTTCTACATCTACTTGATATAGTTTCCAATCCATAATAGAAGCGTTAGAAATAATCATTTTTAAAAGAAGTGTACCTGACAACTAGAGAAAATGTCTCATAATCCCCCCCTTTTTCTAGGATAATCCTCGCTTTATGTTGTCATTTACCTAATGATTTATATTATAAATCCACCTCGAAGTCATCACTGATTTTTCCACAGATCTTGGCACAATAACATTCTTCAACTTGCTGGTTTGCTTGGTCCCTCTAAATTAGGATCCCTTTTGGTATGATTTTGATATCAATACCACTGAGATGCTACTAGTGAGATGCTACTAGCCCTTCTTGTAAAAAGTCTATGACTTGTCACCCATACCAAGTCATCCTCTTGATATCTTCTCTTCTCTAGGTTCTCTGCAGTAGAACCACTTCTTGACCATGCTTTCTCCTCAACTCTCAAAGTCGTTGGCTGCTGCACCTTCAACTACTCACTCTTCTTAGTTTTACTTTCAGGTTTTGTCACCATTTCTTCATCCAAGTTCTTTTCTTGCTCCTTCTCCTTTGACATATCTTGATATGGAAACTGCTACCAATTCAATCCTACAAACACAATTCCTTTAATGACCTAAATTAGCATAAACACTATATTCAATTTTATAAGATCTATAAAAATATCTCATTTTCCACTACTTGCTGAACCAATTCCTCTCCAACGAAGAAATTTGTTCTTTCTCAAGAGAATATCAACTCTTCACTCCCCTACAATCACCTCACTTACTGTTGTAAGGTTCCTTTTCTCTTTAGCCTCTTTTCACTGTCAAGTTGTCTTCAAACATGCAAGCATCTCCACTATCCAATCATTGCTATTCTAACTACACCACTGAAGAGAAATCAATTATACTTCAAGGTAGACACTCTCCAATATGTATACACAACACCTCACACTCAAAAAATCTCAATTCAATAGAGACTTACCTCAACTTTCTGTAAACTTTGTTTTCTCGAAGGGCTTCTTGTATCTTTCTCCAAAGAGATGTAAAGTTGAAAGCTTTTCGTGGCTTTGACATTCTCTAAAATAATAGTTGAGCTCTTATACCACTTGATGGGGACAAGCCAGTTTTCCCTGGCTTCCCATAACATAGGATAATCCAACACAAACACCCACAACTCTACTTTAACCACATTATGGAATTTCAGCAAATTAATTAAAATATGCAGTCAAAATAAGAATGGATATTTCCTTTGCCTAATGCCATGAGTGGGCTTTCTCCCACCTTGAAATCCTTATTCAAACCCCATTAAAATCCATAGGAACCAAACTATCATATGGCACAACATGCTGACCAAAACATGATTTCAACAACTTACATGCAACCTTGAAAACTATTTGTTGTAGGCATTGCAAAATATTTTTGCAGTGCAAAAAAAATCTTGTAGGTACTGGAGAATATTTTCGAAGCACCCAAAAAACTCTGTTTTTTCGCATTTCAGGTAGGTGAAACGAATTGGTTTGTTTCCTAATAACTACCACACGAGTTTGAATGGGTCCTTGACACAAGAGACAAGTTCATACACCTTTATTTGCCCAGATTACACTCTCTCAAACTAACCAGACATAACAAATCTGAAATGGTATTGACAACATTCAAAACAGGGTCCTCCATTTTTCTATTGCAACAACACATTAATTACCAACAGAAACATGCAACCACTATTCTAGACACAGACACACATTCTTCTACGGACTTTACAATAGGAATCCCACAAAGGTAAATGAGAAATCTCGCCACACAACTTCCCCAATCGCGATAGTCAAAGAGGAATTAATGCAAGGTACTCTATTTTTACTCTAACAACACTCAACTTACACACGATCTTTTTCCAAAACACATCAAATACTCTTGTAATCAAAAACAAATCGCATCTACAACACTTATATGGTAGTGTGATATACGAATAGTGAAAACCAAACATCAATATTCAGACCAACAACATATCCCAACACATCAACAACTATGGCCACAATATGAAGTTAAAATTCCATACACACAGGGATAAAATGTTCATCTCCCCAGATTGAACTTAAACCAAAGCATCACTTTGACATAAAGGCATACAACCATGACACATTCAGATTCTTACCAAGCGCAGATTTCTAAAAACAACGATGCACAAGAATAAAAATCCAATAGCCACAGTTTCAGATAGAAATCGATTTATCCACAAACCAACCACTCATTAATCATATAGATAGATAAGTACACAACCATAGAGGCATCTAACAAAAATGTTCATTAATCAAATCCATACATACATTAAATTGGCCAGATTTACAATGTAGGCATATGCAGCCCAGGCCTCTCATCCTCTGCCTCTTCTCCTAGCATTGGAGCTTCTCCTCTCTTCTTCCACTGCACTTCTCTACTACACACTACTGTTTTTCTCAAATGTTATTCCTCTTTAAAAAGAAAGATACATGGGATAACCAGGAGTCACAAGTGTTGATTCATTTTCCCTTCTCACAAAATAAGGGAAACTGAAATTACATTTACATTAGGAAATATTTCCTCTAAATAACAAAACCCATTTCCAAATGTAAATATCCAAAAAACATTTAAAATTTCACCCAACATCACCATGTGACCATCCCATCACATTGGAAAGCTCTGGTCCAATCTTCCTCGAACTTTGTGCTCCTTCTATGCACCTGCATCATATGGTATCTTATAAGAGGACAAATGAGCCAATTTCCACACATGAACATCTAATGAATAAATTAAAAACCAATACATCAGTAATCTTCAAGTGGCATGAGAAAATTCCTTTAGTCCACAAATACGAAGGTGATTGCTTCATATCCTCCTTAAAGTTATTATACTAGAAACAATAATTTTTCCTCTTATATGGACAACTTAGGTGATTCTGTTTTACAAGAGAATTTTAGTTTCCAAGAGTGATGAGGAGCTCAGCTTCAAAAAATTTGTGCTTGTGCATGATCAACATAATATAATGCAACATGAATTCCTTTAAATTCAAATCATTAGTATGCGCTAGTAGTCACTTCGATGCACATTCTTTTAAAAAATAAAAATCATATTTTCCTTGTAGAAATACTAAGAGGGGGGGTGAATCAATATTTCTTTCAATTGTTATAATTAATCCCAATTAAAATTCTTCACAATTGCAACTAGAAAATGAATAATATGAATTTTACTAGGAACAAATGAGGACACCAATCCTCTTTTTACAATAGTTTGAGTACAATATTGTTGAGGGAACCAACCCTTCAATTCACCAACGTCCAACTTGTTGCCAAGCTCCAACTTGGGCTTCAATTAGGCTCCAACCTCTAGGGCTCCAATCCTATCTTCCACAAGGCTCCAACCTTGTCTTTATGAGGCACCAACCCATAGGGCTTCAACCCTTCAATTTTTAATAAACAAAATGTATAAATAACTTACTTCAATTTCTCCACAGTGGTCTTCAAATGCTGGTCCAGAATGTCCTTAAGCAAGCATGTTCTAAAGTATCAGTCTTCAATACGTATGCTTCAACGTTATCTACAAGATATTAAATTCTTCAAGGGTCCTTCAATAAGATATCTTCAACACAATTGCTTTAAGGTGCTTTAAGAGACTATTCAATATTTTCAATGCTTGCTCAAACAATGCCCCAAGTCTACTACAACAACGACACAAGTATTTGTTCGAGAGTGCTTTGATGGACTTCAAAATTGATGCCAAAGGATTGTGACAAGAAACCGAGTGTATCCCTGTAGCTCCAATAGTCTGAAATATAAAATTTTAAATCTAAGTCATAAAGCTTATCATAGGGATCTGAAATTTCGACAAGTGACAATCTTTCTGCACAGATGTAATAATTAACCGTTCACATATGTATATCCAAGCCACTGATGTTATAACCGAGCCTTCAACAAGTGATTTATCACAGGTCTGGGGGTGTAATACAACCACAACTAAACGGTATAATATCACTGGTTCGAGGTGTAGTTCTACTGGTTTGAGGTAAAGTTTTAAGCCACAGGTTCGAGCCTCTAGTATACTGTCCACACTCTTGCAGATTGAGCCTTCAACCAACCCTCCTTGTGGAATTTCTGAGGTGAGATGAGGTTAAATATTACAGGTTTAATGCCTCAACTCCTCCACAGGTCTGCACACAGGTCCGAAGTATGTAGCTCCACAGGTGACTATATAAAATGAGTTTTGTAGTTCAACAAAAATAGAATTAGACCAGACTTATGTCCTCTCGGCCTCCTTAGTTCACGAGATGTAAACTCTACTTTCTGTTCTATATCTCTATGATGATTTTCACCGAATGATGGATCAAAATGAAGTGTTTTGACTTGTATTTATACTGATTTCGACCTTCAATGAAGAGACCTATCTCTTGGCCATGGAGCCAACATATACAAGTAGGCTTAGGTCAGCTACGGTAAGGAATATATTTATATCATCTTTAAAAATCATTTTATCACAGACTAGGAGTTAGAGGGCGAGTGATAACTCATTAGAAAGGGAAAATTGTCGTTATCACAGACTAGGAGGAGTTAGAGGGCGAGTGATAACTCATTAGAAAGGGGAAATTGTCCTCTAACGGTGTTATGTAGAATTGTACGAACACTGTTAGTAAATACTGCTTGGAACGGGAGGCGGAAGGCGCGCAGTGGAAATGGAGTGGAATCGGAGCCAGCGCGAAAGCAATGGTCGACGAACGAAATAGTTTATTAGGGTCGATCCCTGGTGGGGGGCATGAAATGCCCGACCCCGCCCGATAAGAGGTGGTAGCAGACAACCTAACCTACTAGCTCGCCTCGCGGTGCATAAGTAACTATTTCATGCAAAACCGCCTATCTCTTTTGTTACGTTATATATCTGATAATGCCGACGAGGGCTTAAAAATGATTCTCCATAGAGAGGAGGTAGGTGGCGCCCGGTCTACCACTAAAGATGAAGACAAGTTGGTGAAAGAGGAATTTTAAGATGATGTCTGAACATGTTAATAAAAATATTTTTCTTCTTTAAGATTGTTCTATAATTGTAGTACAAATCTTGGGGTACCGTATTTTTCATGCATTAAGTCATTGGTACTAGGATATTAGAATTAGAGCAAGGTGACATCAATCTAGGTTTAGGGTTAGAGTATCTTAATTAGGGATCCAAGTGTGACTTGGTTTAGGGTTAGAGTATCTTAATTAGGGATCTAAGTGTGACTTCATTAGTGCTCATATTGACATCAATGACAATTATTGACCAACATTCATTCTTCATCATTTCCATAGCATCACTTGTTTATATGATAAAGGATTCATCTTGAACATGAGTGGTACGTTCTCAGCTCCTTTAGTTTCCATACCTATTCAAAAATATCATCATTTTTATTATTATATATTCTTTCATACTTCTTCTGCATTGGATTAATATCCACTATTGAAGTAATCTGCTTGGCTTTCCATTTTCTATTTTTCTTCCTTTCACGACACTTGTCATTATAGTAACCAAACTTTTGGCAAATGTACAATTGAATATCCTTCTTTTTTAGATCAAGAATGTTTGAATTTTTCTTTTGTAATTTACCAAAATTTCTTTGGAACTCATCATTAAAAGGTATTTTAGTACTTTTTAACAACAACCTAGACTCTATTGAATACAAGAGATCCATAATTGATCAAATTGTTGAGAAATCCTTAAGGAAACATTAGGTTATTTGTTAACTTGATTTCTCATTTCATGGAAATTATTTGTGATTATGTATTTTCTTCTTTATTAATATTTGTATTCTCATCATCAAACAATTGCCAAAAATAATGAAAACCACAAAGAAAAGAACACAATATGTAGGCACTCAACCAAGGAAAAACCCCTCTTCTAGGGGAAAACCCAAAATTTATTATTCTCTTCTTCAAGAACCAAATCAAATGAGACAAAAAAGACCTCTAGATAACAACAAATCTTCCTCCAATCCACCAAGTTAGCATCCAAATAATATTGATTAATCTACAGACAAGTTCTACACAAATCAACACAAGCCAACTCTTTCAAAGAAAATCAACAAGGGTCTCAACCCTCTCTACAACTCCTGAAATTCAACCTGCAAAAGTTGAGAGCTGTAATAATCCTATCTCACACATGTGATAGACAAAAAAGAGAAATTCAACTCCTTTTTCTTGAAAAGTGTCTCTTCTTTCTTTGTTTTAGTTCTTTTTCTTTAGGCTCTTCACACATCTTCTTCTACTCTTGGAATTTCCGATCGAATCACTTGGATGGATGGATCACAATACGTCAAATGCACTTCTATATATAATGGTTTGAAACTCCCTTATGATTTTGAGGCCGACTTGGTGGAGGAGGTTTACATGACCAATTTACATAAAAATATTTTTTCTTTCTTGACGTAAGAAGCCCAAGTAGGGTCTAGAACATAATGACAAGCACAATGACCATGACTCAATACTAGAAGCACGAAATGGGTTCTTTGACCTATAATATAGCATGCAACCCATGCTTCTAAAAATAAATTTCCTTTTACAATAATTTTTCCTTTTCTTTGTTTTGACAAATACATAAGAGTTACATCATGCCATGAATTGGACAACAATTATGAAGACCAATACAAGTTACATTTTTAAACACTCCCTCTTAATTAGGGAGGTATTCATAATTGTTCACTAGTACAAGGTTGACCTCAATTTGAAGTGTTCCAAGAAGAGCACAACAACATATCCAATGCCAAATACAATCATGGCCAAAACTGCCAAGGTATCAAAGATCCATGTGTCAAGACACTATTACAAGGATCCACATGTCATCACCAAGACACCAATACAAGGATCCAAGTGTCATTTCCAAGACACTAATTCAAGAATCTACTAGTTCAATAGGGACTAAGGTGTCATGAAGGCAACTTTCCATTATAGGTGCCATCAGGTTACTACCCTGGTATTAATTTGAAAGGATAGAGATACCATCTAGGCCTCCATGCCAAAACACAAACCCTTAGAGGGATCTAGGTATCATCAAGGTAAACACTAAAACAAAGCTCCATAATACTATAACCTCCTGCACCAGGATCTGGACATCATCAAGGATAAACCATAACTGAGATCTCAATAGCAATGAGGACAAGATGTCCTCCCAAATACCATCATACAGGCATGCAGCCTAAGGTGCTCATCTCTCATTCTCAACTAAATCAATCGAAGCATGCTTATCAAATATTCAAAACTTCTTAGGGACAAATCAACACACCAGTTATTTGTTCATCCATTAGAACATATTGTAGCCTCATGAGCCCAACCAGTATCAAGCTTCCAATATATTGGTTCTTATTATCAATATTCTAGCATAAAATCTAGGGTCCTCAACCATTCTGATGCCACTTAGGTTATCACACTACCCAAACAAATCTCGACGGAATCTTCCTCTTTCCAACGTTTCAAGCAACACCAAAATCAACCTCATCACATCTCAAATAAATCGAGTCTTTTTTCACCTAATTAATCAAACAAGAATAACCTTCAGTAGTGCTTCAACCATTCTTTGATCCCATTCTTTCTTAATAGTTTGTGTTACCACTCAAACTAGCAAGGGTCCTAAAGGGGGACCCTTCAAGTGCTACTACTAGGCTAAGGGCAATAATGGAGCGATAGCCCATTGTCACATCGGCTAAGGATCGCTACTCTCTACGGACTTTCACCGATAGGAGGAGACCCGTTATGATAATGATCAAGAAATGGATGGACCAATGATAGGATGAGGGGTGATCCTGGAAACCTATTCACTCAAATATGTGGCTTGCTTCTCTTAGAGGACAAGATGGAAGTCTCTCATGGAAGGGCTTGGAAAGAATTTAAAGGTTTATGTTTTGAGTATGTGTCTTATAAAGGAGATATCTAAGCCCTATAATTATTTTGGAGACTTGGGTTTTAGGTGATCTTTGAAGAATTAAACATGATAGTGCATGGGACCATGCAGGACCAAGTGGACTCGAGGTTAGGTCAAGGGATATGATTTAGCAACCATTGGTGTGCTTGAAATAATTAGGGAGGGGAAAGGGATCAAGGAATGAATTCTCAATGAAAGGAAATGCAAAGATCCCAGTGAGGTTTCTAGCCTAAGGGAAACTAAGGTCAAGAATTGGTCTTCGAGTTAGGGCTTGCAATATCTCAAGATCCCACTATCAGAATCTCATGAAATTTGGAGGGCTTCTTGAGGACACACCATTGTAGTTGTGGACCAAAAATAGAAGTATTTGGATGGCTAGAATATGAGATAATTTATGGCCTAGGTGACCTAGAGGACTTGACCTAAAGAAGAGGAGAGGGGATAAGGAAAATCGATTTAAGGTGGTCACCTTATGATGGAATAATTCCTAATCCTTTGGGGAGATTTGGAGTCAAGAGTAAATATGACTATGGACATTTAATTTTCTATGTCAAGGAGGCCTCAAAGACAACTTCACATAACATTAGGGAAGCAACAAAAATAGCTTCAAGAAATTTATACTTCGTTTTTCCAGATTGATGGCTTATAAGATGAATTTCAATGAAGAAAAATATCTAGGAACATTCATTCATATTACATGGCCCATACATGAAGCATCACTATCTAGAAACATAATTTCCACAACTTCGCATAAATGGATGCAGTAAACTAGCCCTAGTATAACGAAATCCCAATAACAATGTATGTGACAAGAATAGAAAAGAAAATAGAATTAAATTGTACTCACATTTATTAAGATTATATCCAACCATCAATAATTTTCCAATCAAGAAGTCCCAAGACAGGAGAAAATAATCCAAACATCAAAATTCATTCAATGCTCCAAAATTCGTCCTCCAAGAAGGATACCAAAAGTCTCAAGAGAGATACAAGTCCAATCCAAGTGATGATGCTAAAATGAATTCACATCACTTGTATTTATACACTTATAATGAGTTTTATTTAGCTAATTAGGCCTAGATTAGCCCATATAATAAAATAATGTGAAAAATAACTAACTTTTGGTGACAAACCCATCAAACTAGCTCATAAAGAAAAGAATAAGCCTCACAAGAGGTCGAATGATCAATAGTACATGTCGTTGGGCCTTCTTTGGGACCCTATATTAGGTGGGCGAACCTACCTATGGTTTTGTGCATGGTTTTCGCACATGGTTTTGGATGCGATGGTTTTTTTTCCATGTTATTGGATGCTTCAGCATGTATAAATATGTATTGTAACATTGAAAGGAATATAATGAAAAATCAAGCTAGTAGTCCCAGTTTTGGGATCGAGGGGAAAATATCTGTGTATATGTGTTATGATCTCGCATTGTTTATTTTTTGTGTTTTATGAATTCATATGCAGGTAATTTCTGTACGGGATTAAAACCTACATTTGGTATCAGAGTTGTTTTAGCTTCAAGGGGACGCCTTTGTTACTGAGGGGTTTCGCTCGGGCCTGTGATAGACCCTATTCAGTGGGAGATATGCGGGATCGATTCTGGTGGTGAAAGAAGATGACAGGCAATGGAAAGATAGAGATCGAGAAATTTAATGGTTTGAGTTTTGAGTTGTGGAAACTCAAGATGGAGGATCTGTTGGTGGATAAAGATCAATGGGTCGCAGTAGATTCGGGTACTAAACCAATGAGAGTGTCTGATGAAGAATGGAAGAAGTTGGATCGAAAGGCAAAGAGCACAATATGATTATGTGTCTCAGATTCAGTATTGTTGAATGTATCAAGGGAAGCTATGACGAAGGATTTGTGGGATAAGTTAGGGACTTTGTACCAATCTAAGTCTCTCGTGAATAAATTGTTCCTACGGAAAAAGCTATCTAACCTGAGGATGAAAGATGGAGACTTAGTGACAGAGCATCTGAACGCATTTAATATTGTGGTAAGTCAATTATTATCTGTTGATATTAAAATTTCAAATGAAGATAAGTGTATTAGTTTGTTGTGCTCTCTACCAGATTCGTGGGATAGTCTGGTTATTGCAATAGATAGCAATGCAACTGCCTTGCAGTTTGATGAAATAGTTTCATCTTTGCTGATGGAGGAGATGAGATGGAAAAATATGGAGAGCCAAAATGGTGATGCCTTATATGTATGAGGACGGTCCCAGAATAGAAACAAAAATAAGTCATCGAGTGGGAGATCTAAATCTCCAAGAAAACCTATAAAGGTGATGTGCTGGAAATGCAGAAAGGAAGGGAACTACAAAAGGGACTATAAATCTAAAGCTCCTAACAAAGGAAAGGGATCTGATGATGCTCCTTCTGCAGAGGCGAAAACCACCTAAATGAAGGTGGGGATGTGTACTTGGCTTCTTCAAGTACACATGTAGATCATGAGGCATGGTTGATTGAGTCAGGTGCATCCTTTCACTTCACTCCCCATAGAGAGTGGTTCTGCGAGTATGAGAAATATGATGGTGGTGATGTCTTCTTAGGGGATGACAGGAAGGCTAGAATCGTTGGTCATGGAAAATTCAAGTTGAAGTTGCAAGGTGGAAGGATTAGAACACTTCCAGTTGTTTTTCATATTCCTACGTTAGCCAGAAATCTTATTTTTGTAAACAAGCTGGATGATGCAGGTGTAAAAACAGTGTTCAATAAAGATACCTGCAAGATGGTTCGAGGAGCACTAGTATTGATGCAAGGAGTTCAGATTGGAACTCTGTACAAGCTGCAAGGTAGAACTGTTATTAATGGGTGCAACAATTCTGTGGTTCCTGAAAGTGGAGCATAAAATCTAGTGGTCTCTAGAGAAAAGACCATGCTATGGCATCAAAGGCTTGGACATACTGGGGAGAAGGGCCTTCGAATACTTCATGGTAAAGGCTTGGTAGAAGGTATGACTAATATCTCTCTGGATTTTTATTTCTGTGAAAATTGTGTATATGGGAAGCAGAATCAGGTGAGTTTCCCTTCTGGTGGTAAGAGGGCGAAACATATATTAGTGCTTGTGCACAGTGATGTGTTTGGACCTGTGAAGGTTCTGTCACTGGGTAAGCCTGTGTACTATGTATCATTCATAGATGACTTCTCAAGGAATACATGGATATATTTCCTTAAGAATAAATCTGAAGTCTTTGACAAGTTTAAAGAAGTTAAAGCTCTGGTGGAAAACCAGACGAAGAAGAAGATAAAGGTGCTGAGGACAGATAATGGTGGAGAGTTTTGCAAGAAGCAATTTGAAGAATTTTGTAAGAAGTGTGGTATAGCATGGCAGAAGACTACTCCATACACACCTAAGCAAAATGGAGTTGCAGAAAGAATGAACAAGACATTGATGGAAAGGGAAAGAAGCATGCTCAGTGGTGTCAGGTTAGGACAAGAATTCTGGGCAGAGGTAATGGAGAAAACATGTTACCTGGTCAACAGATTACCTTCATCAGCGTTGGAGGATAAGACTCCACAAAAGGTATGGACTAGTAAGAAACCCTCTTTGTCACATATAAGAATATTTGGATGTGATGCATATGTAAATGTTCCAAAGGAGAAAAGAACAAAGTTGGATAGTAAATTTGAAAAGTGCATCTTTATTGGGTATAAGGATGGTTTAAAGGGTTATAAGCTTTGGAACCCAGTAACAAGGAAGGTTGTATACAGCCGAGATGTGGTGTTCAGAGAGGTGAAAGATGTTTAATTAAACATGAAGTGCCATCAAGGGAACCTGAGAAGATAGAGTTTGAGCTAAAGGAGGAAGAATTAGATTCTACAACAGAAGAGGAATCAGAAGATGAATAGCCACAAACTCCGGGTGTCATAAGATGAGTTCGAGAAAGAAGGCAGCCAAAAAGGTATAGTCCATTAGCTTTCTGTTCAAATTTTGTTTTATCTATTACTAATGATGATCCCAGAACTGTGAAGGAAGCAGTCGATTCAAAGGATGGCAAACTCTGGAAAGAGGCCATGGTTGATGAAATGGTATCTTTGCACAAAAATGAGGCATGGGATCTGGTGGAGTTGTCGGCCGAAAGGAAACCCATTAGCAACAAATGGGTGTTCAAGAAGAAGACGAATGCAAAAGGAAATATGGAGAAATACAAAGCTTGTTTGGTAGCAAAAGGTTATTCCTAGGTGCCGAGAATTGATTTTGGTGATATTTTTTCTCCTTTTGCCAAGGTAGCTTCTATTAGATTACTTTTATGCTTTGTTGTTGCTTTTGATTTTGAGGTAAAACAGATGGATGTGAAGACAACATTTCTTCATGGGGATCTGGAAGAATATATCTACATGAAGCAACCTGAAGGCTTTGCAGTGAAGGGTAAGAAAGAACTGGTATGCAAGTTAAAGAAGTCTCTGTATGGGCTAAAACAATCACCAAGGATGTGGTATCAGAAATTTGCTACATTTATACGAGGACTTGGGTTCACAAGAAGCAAAGAAGATCACTGTGTGTATTTTAAATTAATTGGTGACCGTGTTATTTATCTGGTCTTACATGTGGATAATATGTTGCTAGTTGGAAATGAAAAAGAAATTATCTAGGATTTGAAGACCCAATTGTCCTCCAAATTCAACATGAAAGATCTCGGTGCTGCAAACTATATTTTGGGCATGGAAATTAAAAGTGATCGAGCAAAGAGGAAGCTCTGGTTAAACTAGAGGAAGTATGTCGAGACAATATTGCAGAGGTTTAATATGCAGGATAATAAACCAGTGAAGGTTCCTATTCCTGTAGGTGTAAAGTTATCTGTTGAACAGTGTCCCAAGACACAAGAAGAGGAAGAGGACATGTCTCGTGTTCCATATGCAAGTGCAGCCAATAGGCTGATGTATGCAATGGTCTAGACCAGAAATTGCACATGCAGTGGGAGTATTGAACAGGTTTATGTCAAAACCAGGGAATGAGCATTGGACAGCAGTGAAGAAGGATTTCAAGTATTTGCGTGGCACTAGTGATTATGGTTTGTGCTACCAAGGAATACCAGGATTAGACAGAGTTTTGGATATTTGTGGCTTTGTTGATGCAGACTAGGCTGGAGATCTGGATTAGAGAAGATCTACAAGTGGGTATGTGTTTAACCTATTTGGAGGTGCAGTCAGTTGGATGAGTAAGAAAAAATCTCTAGTGGCACTATCAACTACAGAGGCAGTCAATTTCATGAGGAAGGAATTTTATTTTTAGTTAAGTCTCCCATTGTGAGCTATTAGGTTCGGTTGTCAAGTCATAAAGTTTAGAGTCAATGTCAAAGTTTGAAGACCCATTTTATGCATGCAATACATTGTAAAAGAAAATTTATTATCCCTCCAAGACCTTGTCACAAACTCATTTTCATGTCGGCCTAAGGATACTTCTAGAATGACATATCGGCTCACCTACAACTCAAGTCGACTTATTTTGATGGAAGAATCACTATAAATAGGGAGCTCAACCTTCATTAGTGAACAAGTAATTCGAATAAGCAACTCTGAAGTAAAAAGTGTGAAAATCACTAAGTAAGGAGCCTTATAACCAACAAAAAGAAGCAAAGGAAGAGCAAAGTTTTTGGTATTTTTTTGGGTTTGTTTTTTGGTTAAGTACACTCCACATGTGTGAGAATTTGTTGCTACCTACTGTAGGAAGAACGAGGTACCACAATCATATTGTGAAGACATATTTTGTAGAATAATAAGGTGATTAACTAGCTGATTTAAAGGAGAAAGAACCTCAAACTAAAGTGAATGGAATCAAGGTGTTTATCTCCCTCATATGCTACAGCTAGGACTTCAAAAGTATGGCCAAGAATTGCATAGTTGAATCAAGGAACTGAAATTCATAGAAGAGCCGAAATATTGAAGGAGGGAAGGAAGTTTGACCATCATTGACTCAAGGAAGAAATCAAACAAGAAGGCTTGTGACTTGGTCTTGGAGAGGTCGTTGTGTCAAGGGTCTTGGTCTTGGTCTTGGTATTTGTCAATTGAAGTCTCTATAAGAAGAAGAATTTGTTTGGGTTTTCCTCTTAAGTGGGAGAGGTTTTGGCCCTGGCTGATCACCTACAATATGTGGCTCTTGTCTCTTTATTGTTTATGCATTTATAGTTGTTTAATGAAGAAGAACACAATAATAATTTAAGTAAAGAGAAGATCCTATTTAAATAAGTAAAGAACATTCACAAGCATTTATCAATAGAAGAGAAACCACCTAATTTCTATGACCTATATTTCTCAACATGGTTTCAAAGCTAAGGTGACAAAATCAAAGAAAGGGTGTCTCATCAAGAGATACACAAGAAATCAAGGATCAAATCTCGAAGGATATCAAAGTAAAGTCAAGAAGTGTCAAAAACCTAGATCAACGAAGAAGTCTTTGGATCCTCAAAAGACGACAAAGACCCTACTCAAGTTGAAGGGACTTATAAATCAAGTTTCTTGAAGACTATTCATCCTAGAGAAGTAAGATCGAGGACGTTTTTATCATATTCAAAAGTTCTAAGGCAATTTCCCTTCACTGAAGCAAGGACCTTACCATTATAGAATATCATCCAAGAAGCATCAAGAAGTCATCATTGATAATCATCAACAAGGACATTTCCATCAAAGTATCTAAAGTGATCTCCTTCTTTATGAATTCAAGGATCACTCTTGAAGAGATCTATATTCATCAAGGAGAAGTTCTCTATCATCTATATTATCATCAAATTCAAGGAGGCAGCGAGTGGAAGAAGCATCTTCACAAGTAAGTATATTTATGTCTGAATCTATCAAAATGTCTTTATACAAGGAAGTAAACAAATTGGTTGGGGCTTCAAACTATCCTGCATGGAAGAAGAGGACAGATCTTGAAAATGAGCTTATGGATCATGTCAAAGGATCTATCACCAAACCAACAAAATAAGATGCTCAAGCACTTGAAAATTTTATGAAAGGGGAAGTGAGGGATCAAAGGATTCTCATAAAATCCATCAAGGATCCACTCATTCCATATGTATCTAAACTCGACAACTCAAAAGAAATATTTGACAAATTGGTAGAGTTGTTTTTTGTAATCTCTGCAGAAGAAGATATCTCTCTAAGGAAAGAACTCTACAAGTTAAGAATATCAAAAGAAGAAGGAATAGCCTCATACTTTATGAAGGTATCTGAAATAAGGAATCAACTTCAAGGTCCAAAAGAAATAATGTTTGATAAGGAGATGACCATCATAGTACTAGATGCACTACCAGAGGAGTGGGTAACTTTACTTCAAGCAATTATGGGAAGAAAGAAGCTACTCCATTCTAGGATCTATGGTCACTATGCAAGATTGAAGAAACTAGGTTGAAGGCTAAAATTGATGTGGAATCAAGTGATCAAAATCAAGAATATGCTATTATGACAAAGAGAAGAGGAAGGTCTGGGAAATTTGGTCCTCAGAAAAAGAATAAGAACTTGGCTAAGATTCAATGTTATGGATGTCAAGAATATGGGCATTACAAAAGATATTGTCCTAAGCTCAAGAAGGAAAATAACAAAAGTGGTAGAGAAGAAACCCATATCACCGAAGAAGTGGAGGACACTAAAAAGAACAAGTCCAAGAAAGAGGAGGTAAAAGGTCTCTACTATGATTGAGATAATCTTCCTCACCTAGTTCTTTTCAAGTTCTTGTTTTCAAGTTTTTCTGTTGTAAGTTATGGCTATCATGTATCACTAAGTAAAACGATAAGATGCATCATGGCATCATAAAAGCATTAAAGTCAAGAGCCTGTGACATCATCATAGAAAAACATGAAAGATAGTTGAAGTCTATGACAATCACCCATGAAAGGATATAGCTCTTGGTAACCACATTAGAAGCATAAGAAACACTTATGGGAAAAGAAGAAAAAGGTCATCTAACATAAAGCTCATCATACATCATTCAAAAGGGAACATTTGTTAGATAAGGATACTCAAGATCCTTTATTAGAATATTCATCGGAAGATTTTCCAATCAAAAGGAGGCAATGGTTTCATCAAGAATTCCAACCTGTGGAATTCATGGGATGATGGTATGATGACAAAAGAAGTGAAGAATATCAAGGGATTGAATTTCTTTCAATCTAGGAAGCTGCTGAGAGAAGTCTAGATGACCTAATGGAAAAATGAGGTATTTATGCTTGTATTCTATATTGAAGAGTCATGTCATATGGTTGCAGGTAACATGGATAAATTCTCTATCTCGAGAGCATGATCAAAAGAAAGGGGTCTCCTACTTTGAAATGATGCAGGAAGTTATGAATCTCACATTGTTGAGATGAAATCAACATGTCCTTGTATGAGATATGAGGTGGTTGACAATAATTGGAGGAACTCTAATTAAACATTCCTGGGAAGGAAATGTGTGAAGAAAGAAAGGAAGAGATCATGAAATATGCAACTATGAAAAGGGAAATCAACATCCAAGGACTGAGAGATTTGACTAGGATATCTCCATGAAAGATATGAAGACTTTGATGAAGTCTGAAAAAGAAAGAAACCATTGACAGTATATGTCTCTTGGAGATGTGTCAGTATGTATGCGGGATGTTGATGTGAACTGGAAGATGTCATGATGAAAGACCATCACACAAGTAATTTTTATTTAATTTTCATTCCTTATTTTTGAATGATATCTAGTTGGGTTTATACAGGGCTGACAGGAGAAGAGTTATGGATATCTTCTACCACTAATGTCCATAGGATGAAAGATCCTTAAGGAAACATGGTATGAAGAAGGTAGCATGGCATGAAGGAAGGTCAGATATGAACTAATGGATCACTTTATGAAAGGAATAATGACATGACTGACTCGTGGATGAAAGTGATGGATGTTTTGTTCCCTACAAAGAAGTCACAAAGCATGAAGACTCCTAAATAAAGAAAATAAGTTCATGACATCGTCAGGTAGGAGTTATTCAAGTAGTTGATTGTCCCATCATCTCCACCTGAAGAGTTATTGTAGGTCTCTAATTAAGAGGGAACCTGGAAACAAGTTTCTAACTTTGTAGGAACTTGGAAGCCAAATCCTAAGCCAAGAGGGAGCTTAGGTACATTCCTTCTATAGGAATGAGTACATTCCTTCATTGGAATAGGTATGTCCTCCCTAAGTTGAGAGGGAGAGATAGACACATCATTCTTGTCTTCACTTGGGAAGACAAAATGGAGGATTGGGTAAACATCTGACATCTGATGCTCTTTGAGGATGAGTTAGGGCATCCAAGATAAGAGTAGTCATGGAGGACCGATATTCTTTGAGGACTGGGAATCCAAGATAAGAATAGTCCTGATGGAACATTGATCCAGACTTAAACAGGAACGCAACAAATTACAGAGATAACCAAGAACACAGATATGCAGCGGAAATAATACTTCATTTCATTAATGTAAAATACTGAAATATGCTTACAAACAGTAATGGAAATAAACCAGCTAGGGCGATGGTAGCTTATCTCTGAGAAGAGATGTGGTGGCTACATGCCTCTGAACTGTTCTAAAAATTGTGTTACAATGAGGCTCGAAGGCCTATTTATTGTTGAGAAACAATGGATAACCCTTCACATCCCAAAACCTAACCCTAGAAGATGAAATGCCAAATTGTGGGCCCCGTTTGGGTAAATTGGTACATCAATTTCCGGGGGTCGTAACTTTGGCATACGATCTCTGTTTGACGTGTACAATAGCTCGTTAGAAAGATCTATCTGAGCACTACCACTTTGGGAAGGGCAACATCAATCCATGGACCCATGTTGCCCCCAGATTTCCCAAAAAACGTCGTTTAGGGCCTCAAAATGGCTTCGGAAGTTCAGGACCCGAAAAACTGCTAAAAAATAGTAAGTTGTGCTATAATTACAGAAATCGAAAATGTTGAAAGAGACAGTTGTGCGGGTCCAAATGGGATAGGTGGGTGGCCACCAACATCCACCTGGATCATTCCTCCCCCCTTAGGAAGCAATGGTCCCCATTGCGTTGAGTTCCTCCATCTGCTGAACTTGTCCTGCAATCTCTGATGTGTCCAGTAATAGTGGGAAGCATGGTCGACGACGGTCCACATTGAACACTTGGTGCAGGTGAAGGAATGGAGGAATGATGTGCTCCAAAGCATTGTTCTCCACAGCCTTGGTACTGTTGTAAGGACCATGTCGGAGTGGTCTGAGCTTCTGATGGGTTCTGGTAAGGCGTTCTTTCTGTCGATGCAACCAGACTTTGTTGCCCACCTGAAACTTGTGTGGTACCCCTGTGGGTGAGGAGAAGTTTTTTCCTGTGTTTTGTCATGACCGTATCCCTTTGCTGCTGCTGCTACGTGGAGGAACCCTTTGCAGGGGTCATGGATGTAGCAATGATCTTCCCCTTACTTTGGGAGCGAATCAGACAGAAAATGAATTTCCTAGTCTGGGAGATGAGCTTGCTGCCTTTCTTAGCAGTGATCAAAGAGGTGACGGTAGGTGGGGCTACCTCCGGTATCCTGTATAATGAATCACCTAAAGAAATGATGACAGCGCGAGGCCTTGACTCATACACAGCATGTCACCTCCACAAGTATGGCTGGCCTAATAATACATCACAAACATCCAAAGGTGTAACATTACACAATACCTCGTCTATGAAGGGCTTGATGTTGTAGGGAAGGCGGCACTACTTGCGAACTTTGAGATCTCGTCCTTCATGAAGCCACCCGATACTGTACGGCTGCAAGTGTGGTGTAGTCGACAGGCCCAACCGCCTCACGACCTCTGCTGAAACGAGGTTCTTTTGGCTGCCATTGTCGACAATGCATTGCAGCGACGAACCCTTCACCCACATCTGTGAGTGGAAAAGACGCTCCCCCTCCTCTGGGTCTTCAAGCTCATTCTTCTGGATCTTGGCGGTGGCAACAGTGGCACTGGGATCCGCATCAATGATCTGCTTCCCTTTGCCATTCCCCTTATCGAGTTCTGGCTCAGGGTCAAAACATGTATCTGATTCGGAAGCCTTCAACTCGGCCACCCGTGACTGCTTGGTTCGACACTCACTTGTGTTATGAGTGGGACTCTTTTGGAACTCACACCACTTTCCTATGTCCTTCTTCGGCTTCGTGGTGTTGTTCTTTTCTTGCGGCTTCGATGGGTTGTGTTGGGTCACCCCGCCTTAGCTTTGTCCTTTAGGCTTTGGATTTGCAGATCCAAAATCTTGCTTCTTCTGTTTGAACTTTTGCTCGATTTTGACAGCGTATTAGTATGCTGTGTCAAGTGAGGAGATGTTCAAGAAATCCATCTCTTCCTGGATGTATCTGTGTAGGCAGCCGCGGCATTTGAGTACCAGATGCAGCTCAGAATCTTTGATACCCAACTGTGTGCGAAGGGTATGGAAAATGTTTGTGAACTCTGGCACATCTTGGTCTCGTCCCTACCGCAGTGTGGTCCATTTGATGTATTTGTCCTCATAGCTTTTGATAGGGTAGTATTGCTCCTTGATGGCATCCCGAAAGTCATTCCAAGTGGGTGTGGCTGAAAATAGTGAGCCTGTACTTTCATCCTTCTGCTCGCAGTAGGTTTCCCACCAGTCCTTGACGTGGGGGGCTGCTTTGAGAAGAGCGAAAACAATCTTTTCCCGACTTGAAAATTCATCAACAGAAAAATAACCCTCTAGCAGATTTAACCATTTATCTATGGCATCTGCGTCTATTTGATCCTCGAATATGGGGATTTCAAAATTAACTTGTACCTTAAAGGGCGTGGTGTTTCCAGAGTAGCTGTTGGAAGCCAATGCGTCACTTCTGGGTAGCCATTGAAGGATCTGGGCAAAGTTGTCCATCATCGTGTTCCGTTGTCGCTCGAGGGCTTTTGCGAGAAATATTTTGATAGGATCTTCTGCCCCCTCGTCTTTCTTCTCATCCGCCATGGGAGGCCGTCGGGATTTGCGAGGCTAGTCTTGCAAAGGTTCGACCAGTTCAAGCCCTAACTCCTTATATCCCGACCTCGTTGGGGACATGTAAAGAAAAACAGAGAAAAAGCAGACCGCTCTGATACCACTGGTCCAGACTTAAACAAGAATGCAACAAATTACAGAGATAACTAGGAACACAGATATGCAGCAGAAATAATACTTCATTTCATTAATGTAAAATACTGAAATATGCTTACAAACAGTAATGGAAATAAATCAGCTAGGGCGATGGTAGCTTATCTCTGAGAAGAGATGTGGTGGCTACATGCCTCTGAACTATTCTAAAAATTGTGTTACAATGAGGCTCGAAGGCCTATTTATTGTTGAGAAACAATGGAAAACCCTTCACATCCCGAAACCTAACCCTAGAAGATGAAACGCCAAATTGTGGGCCCCGTTTGGGTAAATTGGTACATCAATTTCCGGGGGTCGTAACTTTGGAATACTATCTCCGTTTGACGCGTACGATAGCTCGTTAGAAATATCTATCCGAGCACTACCACTTTGTGAAGGGCAACATTAGTCCATGGACCCATGTTGCCCCCAGATTTCCCAAAAAACATCGTTTAGGGCCTCAAAACGGCTCCGAAACTTCAAGACCCGAAAAACTGCTAAAAAATAGTAAGTTGTGCTATAATTACGGAAACTGAAAATGCTGAAAGAGACAGTTGTGGGGGTCCAAATGGGATAGGTGGGTGTCCACCAACATCCACCTGGATCAAACATACTCTAGGAGAAATCGAGTGGGGTGTTAGAGTCGATCTAGTAGCCCTCCACCAGAGATCAAAGCTCTTTGCATTTCATGATTAGGTGTCCTATCAGTGTGATCATGTTGCATTCCGTTAGGCATGCCATAATCCCGGTGGAGCGAGTTTGTGTTTTTTATTCCCCTCCTGTTTGGCACTGCTGGTTCAAGTTTGTTCAAGTAAATAAAATCTTCAAAGGGTCATTCATCTTGTTTTAAATTTCGAGGTCTTAGGTCTAGGGTTGAGTCAATTTTTGTCTTGAGAGGTCATAAAGGACCAGCAGGCCAGAGGGATGTCCTTCATAAAACACCATTTCAATAATTCTCACTATTGTATAGCTAAATTTTCACCTTGTTTTCAAAACTCTGTTTTTGAAAAACAAAGGTCATTATCTCGTTTTTGTAAAAATTGTAAAAATTTCAAATTCTCCAAATGTCGAAGCGCAGCTTGGTCTCCTTTGCCAAAGCATCTTAGAAGCTATCCCTGCAAAAATTTTCAGAAGAAATCATCATTTCAACCAATTTTTTAAAGAAAGGAAACCAGAAGTCAGAACCAATTAATTCAAAAAGTGTCAACACTCAAACATTATAAAGTGGGTTTTGAGCAAATAAAAATCTAAAGGAACCCTATAAAAGCACATCACTCATCATTAGCAACTCATTTGCCTCTCACAAGCTAAGTGAATCCTTGCAAAGGCGATTTTAAGAGTCATTGAGCAAATTGGGCAGTTTCAGAGGCGCGCTACGATCAGGGAGGGCACGCTACGCGTCAGGGGCATGCTATGCATCAGGGAGGGCGCGCTACGCGTCAAGGGCGCGCTACGCATCAGGCTGCCTTTCTCAGAGCAAAATTGCTCGTGCGCTACGCGTCAGAGGTGCGCTACGCGTTGGGCGAGGCGCGCTACGGGTTGGGTTTTTCGCCCAAAAAACTGTCAGCGAGCTACCAAATCCACTTTTCTCTCAAGCAAATTGCAGGTAGGCCTCTCCTCCATGGCTAGATTTGGTTTTGCAAGATGAATGAGAAATTAATATGTTTAAATGCCATGAAAATGAGAAGTCAAAACCCTACATTGCTGTGGAAGATTTAAAGACTTAATGGTGCTAGGGTTTCAAATTTTATTTTTTTGCTGTCCAAGGTTGCCCATTTGTGATCCCTCTTTTCCCTCATTTTCATCAACATTCTCCTTCAAATTTTCCAATAAAATTTCATAATTTTCCTCTCTAAAATCCCTAAAACCTACTAAATTCCCAAACCCTACTTCACCTTAAAATCCCACAATTTTGTGATTTCCCATGTTGCCTTCCCTAAATTCCTTATTTATGTTTATTGTCCCTAATTCCCTCATGTTCCCCTATCCCTAACAATTCCCTTGTATTTATGTCCCCTTGGTGACAACATTTGAAAAAGTCAAACAGTAGTTAATTGGGTGCAAACTCAGCAATACATTTCAGTCATCTTGCCTTCAAAACCATGTCAGAAACCGAATCAGATTATCAGCAGAGTTATGACAGTGATTCAACACCTGAGGTAGAAGTGCCAAGGAGGCATCACAAGGGTGGTAAGGGTGGTCGACATGTCAGGGAGGAGCCCACTTCTCTGGCTCATTTGCAAGCTTGTCCACTTGCAATGACATGTTTTCAGTATCAATCATGCTTTGGATATTGTGAGCAGTTCTCACAAATTCAACATCACAGAGAACTAGTCCGCTTGTTTGTCCTACATTTGCACAATGGTCATGTGAACCTTGCAGGAGTGGATTTCACCCTATCACCTGAAATTGTTGCTCAAGCCACCGGGATACCAAATGTTGGGGAGGAGTGCAACAAGCGCCAGCAGCTAGACAGATTTCATTATCAACCATATATCAAACCCGGGTGCATGAGACACCTAACTGCTGTTTTTCCTTTCAGATTCCTAAGGGATGAGTATGCACCCTTAATGAGGCTCATTATGCGCTATTTCACTTGTGAGGGCAGATTTTCACGTTTATATTCGTACCATATCCGTTTGTTGATGCATTTCACCCGGGTATGAATGATGAACCTTCCATTTTTCATGTGCCGAAATATAGAGAGGATGGTGCCCGTAGTGCAAAGGAAGAACCCTGCACAGAAACACAAAAGTATATATCATTATGCACTGATCGAGATCATAGTGATGCATCAGTTGGCATAGCAGGGTATTGCTTGGGAGGATTTCATTTCTCGAGACTTCTTCATGGTGCCACAGCCACCTCCTGAGATTGTCCATGATGAGGGAGGGCCTTCACAGCAGTTTCACATTCCAGAGCCCGAGCATGTCAGCACTCCAGCATGTGTTACATATCAGAGAGGCCACAGGGCCTTATTTGCATCTGCACGGCGAGTATTATCTCCACACCAGGTGGAAGGGGTCTCGCCTTCTTCGTCAGCACAGCGAGTGTTATCTCCACATCAGGTGGAAGGGGCCTCGCTTTCGACAGCAGCACAGGTACAGGAGAGAGGCAAGTAGCCCATGATTGATGAGGGGCCATCAGGTGATCCGGACATAGATATTATTGACCTTGATATTAGCTCTCCTAGCTTAGAGCTAAAGGAGATCATTCAGCAACAAAAGGCTGAAAATCACTTGTTGCAGCAGAAGTTGGAAATGGAAAATTGGACAATCAAATACTTAGAGCAGCGCAAAAAATAGTTAGAGGATGAACACACTCTTGATGAGTTGCAGAGGATCCGAGAAGACCGGAACTTGGCTCGCAAGAGACCTGGTGATTTGACACCTATTGAGCAATGGTCTATGCTCATTCGGGTGAACACTCATTTAGAGAAGTTGCTAGCCAAGGCAAATAGGGACAAATATATGCTCCGCCACATGAAGAATCATTATTGGGCCCGCATGCATGTGTGCAAAGCAAAAATGAAGGTACTCAAAGGACGATTGGCCAAGGCACTAAAACGGAGGAAAAGGCCCGATCCACTTCATATTTTGGATGAAGCCTCCTTGAAGGAGCATGGTGCTCAATGATACACCCCCAGCTCAAAATTCAGAAAATTTGGAGCAATTTTGGTCAATTTTGAATTTTTTTTGCTAAAAACAGGTTTTTGCCCTCAACGCGTAGCGCGCCGCGCGCTACCCTGAAGATGGGGAGGTCCATTTCACAAAAACTCTACATTTTTGGATTTTTCATGACAAATTACACTTTCTCAACCACTGCCAAGACATTTCATTGAGATTTGGGCCCCCAAAAGGTCAAAAAACAAGCAAAAAATGACCTTCTGCCACTTTTTGGACACACAGGTAACAGTCTTGGGAGATTGCATTTTTGGAGGGGCAAATGGCCACCAAATTGAGAAATTCCACTTGGGCTGGAGAGTAGACATCCAGACCTTTCCAACAAGCCCACTTGTGCCTCATTTGGATGCCGGGAAGTGCCCCAAAAGTGGGCTCAAAGGCGCGCTACGCGTTGAGAAATGGCGCGCTATGCATCAGGGCATTTTCTCTATTTTTCATCTTCAGCTCAGGAAAACGCAGCATTTGACCAGTTTTGACTTTTGGTGGGATTTTTCACCCTCCTTGATGTAATTAATGTAATTAATGTAATTTTAAGTTGACATGACACTTATTTACCTATTCTAGAAGATTCATTCATAAAATAGCAAAAAACTAATGAATGAATTGGTTTCCTAGCTTATAGAGGCAAGTTGTTTTGATTGCCTAGATTGTAGTGCTCAGTTTAGAATTGGTTGAAACAGCTCCTAAGATGATGAGCTCGACCCCTAGAGGCAAGGAAATGTGTTAGCTTGCCTATATTATGTACTTTCTTAGTCATTTTCATGGTTGGACCCTTGAGGGATAAGCTTAGACTGTATTACTTTTTGTATCTCTGCAATTTTGGCAAAGGAAAGACCAGGGTTTTGCAGCACTATTTGGGATTCCTGTGGTGATTTGTGTTGATGGTGTGTTTCTCTCATGTACTTGTAAGTTTGTTATGTGTATCATTTTCCTATTCTTCTCTTCTGCAAATTAAGTAAATGAAGTGTTAAGGTAGAATTCATGGTTTCTATGCTCTGCCTTTAAGTTTGCTTAATATCTATGTTTTCATCTGTTTAAGGAGAACTCTCGATGGTTTCTTTCTCTCCTTAGCTCCTCACCGGTCATATCTATCCATTCACTTATTTCAAAGGCATCAAGACAATCTCCTACCTTGCCCCAAAAAGACCTCTGCAAACACTGTGTCTCATACCTGCACCCAAAATTGCCGTGCTCAGTTTTCCAACAAAACCCTAAAAATTTGAAATCAAACTTTCCCTATCAGTTTACTAGCCTAAAATCAGTGTTCTTTATTGGTCATCTCAGCCTTTTGAAGACCTTTTTCCGAGATAGGCCCGGAGAGAGCCCTCTCCTGTCCCCGTAGGGCTAGCTACGAGGCTAAGTGGTTTGATGTTGCCTTGGATTTTGTCTTTTTCAGCCTGAGGCCAAATTCGAGCGCTAACATATTAGCGACCATACTGGGGAGAACAACTTGTTTGCGGGTTGATGTGTTTATTTCATAAGTCTTAGACGGAGCCTGAAGTTATGCCAAGTAGCCTTCGAAACGCTTTTGCTTTGCATAAGCGGAAGTAGATAAACGCTGCTTCAGTCCATCTACGTGAGCTTTTGAATACAGCACTTCATTTGCATTTTACCCCAGTACATTTGTAAACTCTGAACTTTTGATGATAAGTTGAGAGTTTTCACAGGCTGATTGGCTATTTGTTCCTTGATATCCAAGCTGGCTTCAGATTCTAGTCATATATTAAAATCTCACTCATGTCCAGTTGTTTTTAAGTATCTTGAAGACATTGATTTTGACGAGAGCTTCGAGTTGTCCCTGTTCAAAACCAAATCTGAAAGTGCACTTGATTCTCTAGTTCCCAACCCTGATTTTGCTGCTGCCCTTGAAATCGAGAGACATAATAAATTGGTTGAAAATTTCATCCTAAGACACCTTCAGACAGATATCCAAGTCACTAATCTTGTTGATTTCCTCGAAACTATATCTGTCAATATTGGATCTACTATCACGGCTTCTGTTCCGCATGAACAGACCAATCCTCCTTTTATTTCTATATCCCCTATAGTCACACATCCTGAATCTACAGTCAATTCTCCCTCTTCATCCCATATCGCTTCTCCTCCACCTACACCTCCCTATACCCCTCATTCACCTACTCCACCTACTACTCCTAGACCCAATCTACCTAAAGCAATGGCTGCTCGGTTTGCCCCTCTTGCTCTTCCTCAAAACCTGCATGATATGCCAGCTGATTATCAGAGTAAAATTCCCATGTTTGATGGCACTCCTCAAGGTGTTTCCGCTCAGCAACATATAGACAAAATGGCAACATTCTTTGATCTATATGAGATAGATGAAGAAGATGTAACTATGTGTTTGTTTGTGCAAACATTTGGAGGAGAAGTAAGAAAATGGTTCAGAGGTTTGGCAGCTAGAAGCATACCCACATTGGATGAACTTCAGAAGCAGTTTCTAGATCGATGGGAAATCAGAAAGGATCCACTTCAGATCAATGCCGAGTACAACAATCTCAAATGCAATCATGGTGAGTCTGTTCAAGATTACATTATCAGATTTAACACAGTTTACAATGCTATTCCAGATGATTTAAGACCATCTAGAAAATCAGCTCTTCTCAAATTCCCGGATGGCTTTGATCCGGAGATGGCTTATTCATTGTGAGATAGAGATCCGCCTACCTTGGAGGATATGCAGAAAATCGCTGTTAGTGTTGAAGCGAATTTGAATGATAAAAGAGCAAGGATGAAAGCCGAAAAAGGAGTGACAATCAAAGAAGAAGCTTCTACATCAGATCAGCTCCTTCGCAAGGTAGAAAAGGTAGCAAGGATGCTCGAAAAGGCTCATCTTGACAAGCCGGAACCGCAGATTCGCAATCCTAATTTCCGAGGTCCGCAGCAGCCACAATACAAAATTAAGCAGCGTGAAACAAGGGCACAAGAGTTAGCAGCTCAGCAACAAATAAAACCTCCTCTTCAGCAGAATTTTGTTAGCCAAGAATCCGAGGATGAAGGTGACACTATCGGAGAGGAAAATCACTTTTTCACTCCTGATGATCTGCCTACCTATATTAAAGAAGAAGAAGAATTTGTGAGAAACTCCATCATCCATCAGGATGAGAATTGTATCTTATCAAATGATGCAGCGCTTGAGGAAGAATCGGAGGAGTACCAAAGAGGATATCTCAATGCTTTGTCCGCTCAGCAGAAACAATTAAGAAATCGAGCTATTCCCATAAATCCCATTCAGAAGAAGAAAGATACTTCAGCAAAAAATGATTCAGCTTCCCCACAGAGAAACGGAAAAGAAATAATTGATCCCCCAGCAGGTCAATCATCTTCAGCGGATAAGGTAAATCAGCCACCAAGTACAATGAGGGATAAAGTTGAAAGAAGAGAAGTCCCGGCCAAAGAAGGTTAAAAGGTTTCAGCATTTAGTTTGGAGAATGAAATTTCAAAGCTAAAAGTGTCTATTCCATTGACTGAAATCATGAAAAACACCAGCTACCGAGGTCAAATTTCCAAAATTCTGAATATTGATCCAATGCTTGACACGGTAAATGTGGAAGATGATCAGCCGGAATTAATTTTTGGGCCTGCTTTAGATGGTGAGTCTCCTGAAAGTGATGTTCCTCCCTTCTATATCAGTTTGAGGTTGCACGAGTATGTTTTACATAATGCTATGTTTAACTCGGGTGCTTCGCACAATTTGATGCCGAAAGAAATCATGGAAAAGCTGGGATTAGACATCACAAGAAAATATCATGATTTGTATTCATTTGATTCCAGCCGGGTAAAGTGTATCGGATTGATCAAGGACTTGGTGGTAAGCCTAGATCAAATTCCAGCCAAGAATGTCTTGATGGATGTGGTTGTGGCGGATATTCCTCCGCGTTTTGGTATGTTGCTTTCAAGGTCTTGGGGAGCTAAGTTGAAAGGTACACTTCAGCTAGATTTTTCTTACGCTACAATTCCAGTCTTCGATCAAATGAGAAAGTTATATCGGGAGCAAAAGATGAAATACATGATAACTAGCAAAGAAAAGCCAATAAATCATCCTGTAAATTATGTACATACAGATTTGGAGTCATTTGTTTTGTTTGCTGATAATTTTAATGAGATAGATGGTCAGTTAGTTCAGGCAGAGGATATACCAGAGATTACTGAAAATTTTAGAGAAGTTCTGCAAAACGAAAGAGAAGAAAAGCCAGCTGCCACGAAGCAAACAGCTGAAGCTAAGGGGCAGCAAATAGAAAAAACAGAGGCAACACAGTTTCAGCAGTTGGAAGAGGATGAAGATGGTCTTTGGACCATGGATTTTGATGGCACTGTGGGCAGCGATGGTGTTGGTATTGGTGTGTGGATTCGAAGTCCCTTTTCTGCCCGAGACAAAGTCCAAGCAAGGTGAGAGTGTGTTCTTATAAACTAGCATTCGATTGTTCAAATAATGAGGCAGAATATGAGGCTCTCATTGCTGGCCTTAAAATTCTTCGCAAGTTGAAAGCAAAAAAGATTGCAGTTTATGGTGATTCCGAGTTGGTGATAAAGCAAGTTAAAGGTGAGTTTCAGGCCAAGCATCCTCGTATGAGGGCATATCGAAATGCTATCCAAGATATTTTGAAATTATTTTCTGAACATACTTTGACATGTGTGCCCCGCATACAAAATGGTGTTGCGGATGCGCTGGCCAAGGCAATAAGTAACTTAAAAATTCCAATGAATTCCAGCAACAAATTTGAGATTTATGTGAAACACCGCCCCACAGTTCCAGATAATCAAAGATGTTGGCAAGTCTTCCAGGATGATGAAGAAATTAAAGATTTTCTGCAGATTGAAGGTGAGTTTAAAGACATTTCCATAGATATAGAACCAGATGAAGTAAATCAAATGGATGTGCTGCAACTTAAGGACAATTTTATTCCTAAAGGATTGATTCCTTTGGAAGAGCTGTTTGATCAAGATGATGTGGCCCGCAAACCGACATTGAGAACAACTGAAGAAGGTGTTGAAGAAGTAAACATTGGAGCAGCTGAGAATCCCAAGATGGTAAAGCTATCAAAATCATTGTCACCAAAGGTAAAGAAGGAGTATTTCAGATTGTTATCTTCGTTTTCTAATGTCTTTGCATGGGATTATTCAGATCTAAAAACATATGACACTAATATCATTCAGCATACTATTCCTATAAAGCCAAATCAGAAACCTTTCCGTCAAAAGTTGAGGAGAATCAATCCTAAATTGCTGCCATTGATAGAAAAAGAAGTGAATAGGTTGTACAAGTCTGGAATTATAGTACCTATCAGATTTTCCGATTGGATATCCAATTTGGTACCCGTAAGAAAGAAGACCGGTGAGATCCGTTTATGCATTGACTTCAGAAATTTGAATAAGGTGTCTTTAAAAGACAATTATCCGTTGCCCAAGATGGATCATATACTGCAGCGAGTAGCTGGAGCATCAAGGATGTCGCTACTCGATGGCTATTCTGGGTACAATCAGATTTTGGTGAATGAGAATGATCGTGACAAAACTGCATTCACTACTCCATGGGGAACATTTCATTATGCAAAGATGTCGTTTGGTTTGAAAAATGCAGGTGCCACTTTTCAGCGTGCGATGGATATGGCCTTTGCCAACGAGAAAGATGTCTTTTTAGTTGTTTACCTTGATGATTTGACTGTATTTTCGAAATCTGATGAAGAACATTTATATCACTTGAAAATGGTTTTTCAAAAGTGCAGAAAATATGGTATTTCGCTGAATCCAAAGAAGAGTCTTTTCGCCATGAGTGAAGGCAAGCTCTTGGGCCACATCATTTCCAAAGATGGCATCCGTATAGATCCTGCACGTGTTGAAGCTATTCAGCAAATCGAGCAGCCTCGGAACAAAAAAGAAATACAGTCCTTTAATGGTAAGTTGAATTTTCTGCGTCGCTTCATTCCGAATCTTGCCGAGCATCTTAGAGAAATCACAAACATGCTGAAAAAGGACAGCCAGCTAAAGTGGACCGAAGAGGCAGTAAAATCTTTCAATTTGGTAAAGTTGGTTCTATCTTCAGCCCCTACTCTAATCAGTCCGGATTACACACAAGATTTTATTTTATTTTCATTTTCTTCTGAGCACACATTGGCAGCTGTACTAATGCAAAAAAGAGACGGAGTTGAGAAGCCTATTGCTTTCTTCAGCCGTATTATAAGGGACGGAGCATTGAAGTATAACATCATCGAAAAACAAGCGCTTGCGCTTGTGAAGGCATTGAAGGATTTCCGTGTGTATATATTGAATTCCCACATTATTGCATATGTTCCTAACGCAGCAGTAAAGGATGTTTTAGTACAGGTAGAACCGGAAGGAAGGCGGGGTAGATGGATTGCTGCATTATTAGAGTATGATGTGGAAATTAAACCCACTAAGCTGATCAAAGGTCAAGGTCTTGCCAAATTGATGGCTGAAACAAATCTCCACGTCCTAGATATCAATTTGATGGCTGCCATGTCCGATGAAGATGAGGAGAATTCAGCACAACAGGTATCTGACATCTTTATTTCTTCTCCTTGGTATGCTGATATTATATATGTACTTCAAAAATTGTCTTCACCTCCCGGGATGCCTCGAAACAAAAGTAGGACATTGAAGTTGAAAGCAGCCAAGTTTTGCATCCTCAAATCTGCACTATATTGGAAAGACCCCGGTGGAATATTGTTGAATTGTTTGATCGAGGAGGAAGCCAAAACAGTTGTGGAAGATTTTCATAAAGGTGACTGCGGGGGCCATTTGTTTTGGAAGACTACAGCAAATAAGATCTTAAGGGCAAGTTTTTATTGGCCTTCATTGTTTTCAAATGTATATAAAGCTGTCAAGAATTGTCACAAGTGCCAAATTTTTCAAGGGAAACAAAAATTACAGCCATTGCCTCTCAAACCAATTGAAGTGAGCGCACCATTTCAGCACTGGGGCTTGGATTTTATCGGCGAGATTCATCCGGCATCATCAGGACAGCATAGATGGATATTGAAAGCTACAGATTACTTCACAAAATGGATTGAAACCATTCCCACCCGGCAGGCCACGGATGCGGTAATTATTTCTTTCCTTGAAAATAATATACTGTCACGTTTTGGCTGTCCGAGTAAGTTAATTACAGATAATGTAGCAGCATTCAAATCAAAGAGAATGGTTGACTTTTGCTACAAATACAATATCAGCTTGGGGCATTCTACCGCCTACCATCCGCAAGGAAATGGGTTGGCAGAATCTTCAAATAAGTCCTTGGTAAATATCATTAAAAAGTTGCTGGAAATCAATAAGAAGAGCTGGCATAAAAAGTTAGTGAATGCACTGTGGGCTGATAGGGTAAGTCAGAAAAATTCAATTGGCATGTCTCCTTTTGAGTTGGTGTACGGGACAGATGCAGTGTTTCCTACTTCGCTCGCTATTCCGGTGGTCAAATTGCTTCAAGAAGCTGGTAGTGAGGAAGATCCCATGCAGAGGCGGATTAATCAAATGATTCATTTACAACAGACACGGGAGGAGGTTCTTCACAATACTCTCAAGTTGCAAGAGCGCATAAAGAAGATTTATGACAGGAAAGCAAAGCCAGATGACTTCCAAATAGATGATGTGGTTCTGAGGTGGGATGCTCGGAATGAAGACAAAGGGAAGCACGGCAAATTTGACAATTTATGGAAGGGTCCCTACAAGATCGCAGCATATCGTGGCCAAAATGCTTTTCTTCTCAAGGAAATGAACGGAGATGATTATCCCGGAGGGTCGATCAATGGTCGGCTGCTAAAGAGGTATCATGTCTGAGCATTTTCTGTTCTTGTCACCATCATTGTACATACCGTTTTATTCTTATTTTATCGCATGTGTGTACTGATCTTTCATCCTCAGTCTGGGGCCCGCGGTGAAGGCTATAATTCTGAAGATGAAGATTGGTTGGTTTGAGGTTTGTCAAGGTGTTTTTATCAGTCCATTTTCTGTCCAAAATTGAGTTAGTTTGGGTCAAAGTTGTGTCCAATTTTCAGTCAAATCTGCAGTTACTAAAGCTGTCAGAGCTTGTGTCAAATGAGTAAATAATGACTCCATCGCCCAATGGTTGAAAGCACTGGTCTGCTCTCCCAGAGGTCTGAGGTTCTTGGCATCTCCAAGGAGCTATCATCCCCATTGGAGCCAATGTTAGAGTCGGTCTAGTAGCCCTCCACCAGAGATCAAAGCTCTTTGCATTTCATGATTAGGTGTCCTATCAGTGTGATCATGTTGCATTCCGTTAGGCATGCCATAATCCCGATGGAGGGAGTTTGTGTTTTTTATTCCCCTCCTGTTTGGCACTGCAGGTTCAGGTTTGTTCAAGTAAATAAAATCTTCAAAGGGTCGTTCATCTTGTTTTAAATTTCGAGGTCTTAGGTCTAGGGTTGAGTCAATTTTTGTCTTGAGAGGTCATAAAGGACCAGCAGGCCAGAGGGATGTCCTTCATAAAACATCATTTCAATAATTCTCACTATTGTATAGCTAAATTTTCACCTTGTTTTCAAAACTCTGTTTTTGAAAAACAAAGGTCATTATCTCGTATTTGTAAAAATTGTCAAAATTTCAAATTCTCCAAATGTCGAAGCGCAGCCTTGGTCTCCTTTGCCAAAGCATCTTAGAAGCTATCCCTGCAAAAATTTTCAGAAGAAATCATCATTTCAACCAATTTTTTAAAGAAAGGAAACCAGAAGTCAGAGCCAATTAATTCAAAAAGTGTCAACACTCAAACATTATAAAGTGGGTTTTGGGCAAATAAAAATCTAAAGGAAGCCTATAAAAGCACATCACTCTTCATTAGCAACTCATTTGCCTCTCACAAGCTAAGTGAATCCTTGCAAAGGCGATTTTAAGAGTCATTGAGCAAATTGGGCAGTTTCAGAGGCGCGCTACGCATCAGGGAGGGCGCGCTACGCGTCAGGGGCGTGCTACGCATCAGGCTGCCTTTCTCAGAGCAAAATTGCTCGTGCGCTACGCGTCAGAGGCGCGCTACGCGTTGGGCGAGGCGCGCTACGCGTTGGGTTTTTCGCCCAACAAACTGTCAGCAAGCTACCAAATCCACTTTTCTCTCAAGCAAATTGCAGGTAGGCCTCTCCTCCATGGCTAGATTTGGTTTTGCAAGATGAATGAGAAATTAATATGTTTAAATGCCATGAAAATGAGAAGTCAAAACCCTACATTGCTGTGGAAGATTTAAAGACTTAATGGTGCTAGGGTTTCAATTTTTTTTTTTTTGCTGTCCAAGGTTGCCCATTTGTGATCCCTCTTTTCCCTCATTTTCATCAACATTCTCCTTCAAATTTTCCAATAAAATTTCATAATTTTCCTCTCTAAAATCCCTAAAACCTACTAAATTCCCAAACCCTACTTCACCTTAAAATCCCACAATTTTGTGATTTCCCATGTTGCCTTCCCTAAATTCCTTATTTATGTTTATTGTCCCTAATTCCCTCATGTTCCCCTATCCCTAACAATTCCCTTGTATTTATGTCCCCTTGGTGACAGCATTTGAAAAAGTCAAACAGTAGTTAATTGGGTGCAAAGTCAGCAATACATTTCAGTCATCTTGCCTTCAAAACCATGTCAGAAACCGAATCAGATTATCAGCAGAGTTATGACAGTGATTCAACACCAGAGGTAGAAGTGCCAAGGAGGCATCACAAGGGTGGTAAGGGTGGTCGGCATGTCAGGGAGGAGCCCACTTCTCTGGCTCATTTGCAAGCTTGTCCACTTGCAATGACATGTTTTCAGTATCAATCATGCTTTGGATATTGTGAGCGGATCTCACAAATTCAACATCACAGAGAACTAGTCCGCTTGTTTGTCCTACATTTGCACAATGGTCATGTGAACCTTGCAGGAGTGGATTTCACCCTATCACCTGAAATTGTTGCTCAAGCCACCAGGATACCAAATGTTGGGGAGGAGTGGAACAAGCGCCAGCAGCTAGACAGATTTCATTATCAACCATATATCAAACCCGGGTGCATGAGACACCTAACTGCTGTTTTTCCTTTCAGATTCCTAAGGGATGAGTATGCACCCTTGATGAGGCTCATTATGCGCTATTTCACTTGTGAGGGCAGATTTTCACGTTTATATTCGTACCATATCCGTTTGTTGATGCATTTCACCCGGGTACGAATGATGAACATTCCATTTTTCATGTGCCGAAATATAGAGAAGATGGTGCCCGTAGTGCAAAGGAAGAACCCCGCACAGCAACACAAAAGTATATATCATTATGCACTGATCGAGATCATAGTGATGCATCAGTTGGCACAGCAGGGTATTGCTTGGGAGGATTTCATTTCTCACGACTTCTTCATGGTGCCACAGCCACCTCCTGAGATTTTCCATGATGAGGGAGGGCCTTCACAGCAGTTTCACATTCCAGAGCCCGAGCATGTCAGCACTCCAGCATGTGTTACATATCAGAGAGGCCACAGGGCCTTATTTGCATCTACACGGCGAGTATTATCTCCACACCAGGTGGAAGGGGTCTCGCCTTCTTCGTCAGCACAGCGAGTGTTATCTCCACATCAGGTGGAAGGGGCCTCGCTTTCGACAGCAGCACAGGTACAAGAGAGAGGCAAGCAGCCCATGATTGATGAGGGGCCATCAGGTGATCCAGACATAGATATTATTGACCTTGATATCAACTCTCCTAGTTTAGAGCTAAAGGAGATCATTCGGCAACAAAAGGCTGAAAATCACTTGTTGCAGCAGAAGTTGGAAATGGAAAATTGGACAATCAAATACTTAGAGCAGCGCAAAAAACAGTTAGAGGATGAACACACTCTTGATGAGTTGCGGAGGATCTGAGAAGACCGGAACTTGGCTCGCAAGAGACCCGGTGATTTGACACCTATTGAGCAAGGGTCTATGCTCATTCGGGTGAACACTCATTTAGAGAAGTTGCTAGCCAAGGCAAACAGGGACAAAGATATGCTCCGCCACATGAAGAATCATTATTGGGCCCGCATGCATGTGTGCAAAGAAAAAATGAAGGTACTCAAAGGACGATTGGCCAAGGCACTAAAACGGAGGAAAAGGCCCGATCCACTTAGGATTTTGGCTAAAGCCTCCTTGAAGGAGCATGGTGCTCAATGATACACCCCCAGCTCAAAATTCAGAAAATTTGGAGCAATTTTGGTCAATTTTAAATTTTTTTTTGCTAAAAACAGGTTTTTGCCCTCAACGCGTAGTGCGCCGCGCGCTACCCTGAAGATGGGGAGGTCCATTTCACAAAAACTCTGCATTTTTGGATTTTTCATGACAAATTACACTTTCTCAGCTACTACCAAGACATTTCATTGAGATTTGGGCCCCCAAAAGGTCAAAAACAAGCAAAAAATGACCTTCTGCCACTTTTTGGACACACAGGTAGCAGTCTTGGGAGATTGAATTTTTTGAGGGGTCAATGGCCACCAAATTGAGAAATTCCACTTGGGCTAGAGAGTAGAGATCCAGACCTTTCCAACAAGCCCACTTTTGCCTCATTTGGATGTCGGGAAGTGCCCCAAAAGTGGGCTCAAAGGCACGCTATGCGTTGAGAAATGGCGCGCTACGCATCAGGACATTTTCTCTATTTTTCATCTTCAGCTCAGGAAAACGCAGCATTTGACCAGTTTTGAATTTTGGTGGGATTTTTCACCCTCCTTGATGTAATTAATGTAATTTTATGTTGACATGACACTTATTTACCTATTCTAGAAGATTCATTCATAAAATAGCAAAAAACTAATGAATGAATTGGTTTCCTAGCTTATAGAGGCAAGTTGTTTTGATTGCCTAGATTGTAGTGTTCAATTTAGAATTGGTTGAAACAGCTCCTAATATGATGAGCTCGACCCCTAGAGGCAAGGAAATGTGTTAGCTTGCCTATATTATGTACTTTCTTAGTCATTTTCATGGTTGGACTCTTGAGGGATAAGCTTAGACTGTATTACTTTTTGTATCTCTGCAATTTTGGCAAAGGAAAGACCAGGGTTTTGCAGCACTATTTGGGATTCCTGTGGTGATTTGTGTTGATGGTGTGTTTCTCTCATGTACTTGTAAGCTTTTTATGTGTATCATTTTCCTACTCTTCTCTTCTGCAAATTAAGTAAATGAAGTGTTAAGGTAGAATTCATGGTTTCTATGCTCTACCTTTAAGTTTGCTTAATATCTATGTTTTCATCTGTTTAAGGAGAACTCTCGATGGTTTCTTGCTCTACTTAGCTCCTCACCGGTCATATCTATCCATTCACTTATTTCAAAGGCATCAAGACAATCTCCTACCTTGCCCCAAAAAGACCTCTGCAAAAACTGTGTCTCATCCCCGCACCCAAAATTGCCGTGCTCAGTTTTCCAACAAAACCCTAAAAATTTGAAATCAAACTTTCCCTATCAATTTACTAGCCTAAAATCAGTGTTCTTTATTGGTCATCTCAGCCCTTTGAAGACCTTTTTCCGAGATAGACCCGGAGAGAGCCCTCTCCTGTCCCCGTAGGGCTAGCTACGAGGCTAAGTGGTTTGATGTTGCCTTGGATTTTGTCTTTTTCAGCCTGAGGCCAAATTCGAGCGCTAACATGGGGTATGTTCTGAGAGAGACAATGATGAGGGTGACTATACATCATTAGTCTCGCCAGAGTTGTGCTCTGATCTTATGGAGAGTTACAACGGTTAGTCAAGGCCTTGCTATGTGACAATGTTGGTTGATATGATGTTATACAGATGAGTTACCATTCCACCCCTTCCTATGAGAATTATTCAGATTGAGAATGTCCAAGTACCTTGTATGGATTATGAATATCTCCCTAGTTAAGAGGGAGTGTTGAAAAGTGTGACTAGGTTCGGTCTTCATAATGACATGTATAGTTATGATTTTATGTAATTGATGTAAAGAAAAAAAAAATTGTAATGTTTGTCTCATGGGTTTCATGAGCAAGGAATTATATTTTTAGTTAAGGCTCCCATTGTGAGCTATTAGGTTTGGTCATCAAGTCATAAATTTCATAGAGTCAATGTCAAAGTTTAAAGACCCATTTTGGCCATGTAATCCATTGTAAAAGAAAATATATTCGCCCTCCAAATGGAGGACAAGTTCCTTTATATCATTTTTAAGGGGTCCAATTAGCCCTCTAAGACCGACTTTCAAACTGGTTGGCCGACAGGTTCTTTAGGAAGCAATTCTAGACTCATTTACAAAATACACCTTTTATTCTTTCCTTTTGATACAAGAATCTAAATGGGACTTTACATAATATAATTATTCTTTGACATAAGACATTTCTAAAGGCATACAATGGATGTCTGACATATTGACCAAGAGACTCAAGCATGAAACTCGTGCTTTATATAAATTTTCTTTTTACAGTATTCTTTCTTATTTTGATCAATAAAAAATAATTATCACATGAGACCAATGACAATTATCAAGACCGAAACTATTTACATTCTCCAACATGGTAGAGCAAAATTCCAATGGTATCTTTGAGGTCAACGTTATCTATACAATCAAAGGACCAGTGATCCGAGCTATGACTTCGTGGTATTCATTATTGCATAATGATGATCCAAGAATTTGGTATAGTCCAAGATGTTGAAGAATGTAACTAGTCTTAGTCTTCATAATTATATTTTAGTCGTGATGTAATATATTTGTCAAAAGGGGTCACAAGGGATTGGCTCTGCAATGGCATATCCCGACAGGTTTTCCGCTGCGGTTGCATACGCAGGCCTCGGATCTTCTAAAAACTCTTCGAAAGCTGCAATTTCTCGCTTTCAAATCGAGATCGCATCGCTTCTATACGGACATTACCAGCAAGTGATACGATCTTCGCCCTCGGCCGCTCAGGGTAGGGTTTCTTCCCTCAGCTTTCCCATCGTTGTTTACGACAGCCATGGCGGACAGGAAGCCTCAGCGGTTGTTTGTAACAATCTCTGCAAACACAACGAAAAGGAGAAGGCTCTGGCAGACTTCCTTCACGCACCGTTCCAACCCAGCCTTCAGGGCAGCCGCAGCAAGCAAAGCGCGGGATCATCACGCCTTCACAGCAGATCTGCACTCGTTCTTCTGGTTACGGCTGGACAGCTATCCGGGCGCTTTGGCCACAAACCAGAGCAGGAGATCTCATCATTTGCATGGTCTCTGTTTGGATATGGGGCATTTACCAGCTCTCCGAAACACGGTTTTCGACTCAGATCTGACAAAGATCAGCCAGATCCGGTCACCCAGAAGGCAGAACAGCCCCCGCTATGGCCAGATCTAGAGATCGCCGCAGCTGATCATGCAGATCGGGCTCTCATCATTCAGATCGGCCAAGATATTGCTGGTTTGCTCCCCCGGAAGGAAAACGGCCACAACCAGCTGGATCTACCAGAAGAATCTCATGCATTCCAGATCCAAGTTAACCTTTCCGGCAAAACGACAATGTTATGGGTTTGCGCAACAGATCTAGTGCAGGATCTTCTGCAAAAACTTGAATGCCGGCTGGGGATTCCCTCCTCCTGCCTCAGATTGCTGTATAAGGGTAAGCAGCTTATGCATTCCCTTCCTCTTTCTTTTTACAGCATTCAAAAGGACGCGTCTATTGGGGTTTCTTTCCGTCTAAGAGGTGGTTCATTTGGGCAAACCTCCTCTGCCCCTTCTTTCTCTTACAAAGATGCAGCACGCAAAAATACTGCCCAACCTCAGTTCTCTTCAAAGGCATCCCAGCCACATGAAGCTCCAAAGCCGTTTCTGGTAGACAAATCAGAGGAAATTCCCTCCATCGATTTCTCTAATCCCAAGGTTGAAAGCCGCTACCAGAGCTTTGCAGAATCCGCACTCATTTGCAGATTTAATGGTTTATGGCCTCGCACAGCAGATCTTTATCAATGGGTCCATACCTCTTGGACTAAAAAGTGTAAAATCTTCTTATGTTCAAAAGGTTTTTTCATGGTGCTTTTTGAATCAAGCGAAAACTACCAGAAAGCCTTAACGGGAGGCCCTTGGTTCTGGGGTTCAGCTGGGCTTTTTCTAACCCCCTGGTTTCCTGACTTCGACCCCTCTACAGCAGTCATCTCCAAGATCCCCATTTGGGTCAAGCTCCCGAATCTTCCGGCACATTTTTGGGATTTCTCTGTCTTCCTAGCTATTGGAAACACTTTGGGACGATACCTGGCTACAGACACCTCAAGAAGGGATAATGGACTCTACACGTATGGCAGACTATGTGCAGAAATAGATATCAGCAAAGGATTGCCGGATCAAATTAATCTCAAGTTTGGAGATTTCCATTGGACTCAACCACTGGATTACGAGAACACAGCCTTCCGTTGTCGCCATTGTCATCAAACAGGGCACCTTCAGAGTACATGTTCACAGCTCAAAGACAAAAAGAAGAATCTGAATCGTAAGCCCAAATCCAAGAGATGGAATCCTGTTGAACTACCCCGTCGACTGGACGATTTAGACTTCTCGAGTTCGGAGGAGGAGGAATCTGAGGCAGATGAGCAGGTTGATGAGGAAATTGAAGCTGATCTACAGAATGAGGAAATTCCGAAGGATGCCCCCTCAGCTCACCAGGAGGCTCCCTCTAACCAGCAGATTTCTCAGAAACGTACCCATCTCTCTTCGCCATCAGACTCTGACAAGGATGATCAGCCTTCAGGACAAAATAATCTACAACTTGTCATGACACAGCCAAACTCCACTGGGTGGATAAAAGTGAGCAAGAAAAAAGGCAAAAAAGGTCGATTTGTAGGAAACAACCCTTCGGGGTAGCCTTTTGATTAGTACCTTCCTTTGTAATCCTATGCTTCTATGACCTGTCCCTGATCTGTCTATTTGGAGCAAGGTTGATTCCCTATCACCTTCAGCTCCATAGCTTCTCTGGTAAGCCTGTTTCCAGGCTTGATTGTACTATATTTTCATCACTTAATAGATTTAGTCTTTACTCAGAAAAAAATATATATATATTTGTCAAAAGGAATGCTTTGAGGAAGAGGTTCCTTAGAATGTTCCATTATTCTTTTCTTCTTCTTTCGACTCACAACAACACGATGTTCAAGGAGTTGAGCTCAGTGCCGAAGATGAACCCTAAATTTACAGTCGCCGCTGCCTCGACCTCGGCCGCCGTCTGGCCTCTGGTTTGCCATATCGAAGCAGGAGACACGCATTTCAGTCCAGGGTTACGGGAGTTTCAATTCCTCTCTCTTTTTTTTTTCTGATACGCAAGTTTTCAATCACTTTCTGAAAGCTACCCTATCCCTCTTTTTCTCTGCTCCCAGCATTGCATCTGTGAAATCTTGGACCTCGGCTGCCGCATCTCTTACCAGTCGCCTCCATCAGAATGCAAACATAGAGGACAAGGATGAGCGCGCCGAATATTCTATCGTCTCTCCTCAGGCGGAGGCTCTTGGGAAGAAAGTCTCTACTCTAGAAGGTTGCTCATTCTTTCCATTACCCTCTCTGTCCCCCCAAAACAGCCATTTCTTTGCTCTAGATCTTCCGTTTTTTTTACGTGTCCTGGATCTACATGGACGAATTGTCTGGAAGCTCTTCTGGGTGGATTGCATTGACAGATTCAATGGTCTTTGGACCCTCTCCTCTTCTCCTCACAAACCCCTACGACAAGTTCAGGGGAAGAAGGCCCTTCAATGCTCCAGCCGCCTCTCAACTTGGATCTGCAAAGGAAAGCAGAACCCTGATCCTTCACCGCATTTCAGATCCAGATCAGGCTTATCTTCGGCAAAACTCAGCTACATTGGGTGAACTCGTCGGATCTAGTGCAGAACCTCAAGAATGCTCTGGATCTCAAGTTGGGGATACCTTCTGCAGCTCAACGACTCCTCCATGAAGGTAAACAACTTGAGGATTCTCTCCCCCTGTCTTTTTATAACATTAACAGAAATGCATCCATTACTCTTACTCTACGCTTGAGAGGGGGAGCTGTTGGACAGTCCTCCTCTGCTAAGACGTTTTCATATAAAGACGTTGTCCATGCTCAGTTGCCTAAGAAGACAGCTCCACCGGTTCAGGCACCCAAGCCTTTTCTGGTGGACAAACTTGAGGAAACCCCCTCTATTGAAATCATGCATCCATCGCTGGATGAGCAAACCCAAACGTTTGCAGAACAAGCCATTATTTGCAGGTTCAATGGGCTATGGCCGAGCACTGCCGACCTCTACCAATGGATTCACTCCAACTGGACCAACAATTGCAAGGTGTTGTTATGCTCAAAGGGCTTCTTCATAGTAGTCTTCGTTCTAGATGAGGACTACCAGAAAGCTTTTACTGCAGGCCCATGGTTCTGGGGATCAACAGGTTTATTCCTCACCCCTTGGTTCCCAGATTTCGATCCCACTACAGCAGTCATCACCAAGCTCCCCATCTGGGTCAGGCTTCCAAATCTCCCAGCACACCTATGGCATTTTGCAGTATTCCAAGGGATCGGAAATTCTCTAGGCCACTTTCTAGACACAGACGTCTCTAGAGGGGAAAAGGGAATTTACACCTTTGCCAGAATCTGTGCAGAAATAGACATGAGCAAAGGTCTCCCTGACCAGATCAATCTCAAAATTGGAGACTTCCATTGGACTCAGACCCTGGACTATGAGAACACAGCCTTTCGATGCCGTAACTGCCATCACACAGGGCACCTTAAGGGCTCTTGTCCCACGATACCTGCCCAAAAGAAGAAAGTCAGTCCTAAGCAGAAATCCAAGAGCTGGAAGCCTCATGATCCTCCCCCCATGGACGACTTTGATTTCAGCTCGGATGAAGAGGAACAGGTTGAGGAAGGAATGGAAGCAAAGCTGGCACAGGACCCTCCCTTGACCGATCCTGAGGATTCGTCTGTCCCACCAATCTCACAGAAAAGGAATCATGAATCCTCCCCCTCAGATTCAGACAAGGAGTCCTCCCCGTCAGCACAACCCAATCTGCAAATCATGCCGGTTCAGCAAAGTCCTCTTGACTGGGTCAAAGTTGGTAAAAAGAAAGGAAAAAAGTGTCGAATAACTGATTCTACACATGTTGGGTAGAATCCTCTGTTCTGCTCTTGCTCCTCTGTTCTTCTTGTCTCTTCTTGCTCAGCGCAGCTCTCTTCTCTTTTCCTTTCTAGGGGCCGAGGTGGATAGCCTATCCTTTCCGGCAGCCTGTGTTCTTGCCTCTCTTGGTTGTAACTTCTTATTGTACCATTCTTCCTTTTAATAGAATTAGTCCTTACTGAGAAAAAAAAAATATATTTGTCAAAAGAAAGAAAGTGAAATTTTATTATAAAAGAAATTTACCTATTAAAGCATTGGTTTCATGCTTGGGTCAATGGTTCTTAGGTCAAATCCTCCATTATAGGCTTATAGGGTTTATGTCAAGTGTCCTTGTCCATGTCATAAGGTAAAAGACCCTTCTTGGGCTTTTTCAATCGAGAAAAAAAAATGTTTTTATGTAAAATAAGTCATTTACGCTTCCTCCACCAAGTTGGCCTCAACCTAGGAAAGTCAACCTAATTAAGGTGCTAAATGTACTATATAAAGGCAACAACTTGACCTCATTTGAAGTACATCACCAACAAGTTCAATCTGCAGTTGTTGGAAACAAAAAAAGGTCTAAAATTCAAGGAAGAAGAAGGAAACCCTGGTGAAGAAGAAGGTGTCTTTTTCAAGCATAAGAAGTTAAATTTTTCTCTCTTTATCTCACATGTGCGAAGTTGTCGGGTTGTTGGAAGGGCCAAACTTGCAATACTATAGTTGGGTCGAAATTATGGGTTGTTGTTGGGTCGTAGTTATTGGACAAGGAGAGACTACTCAATTTTGCTTAATCATATTGGAAGGTTGACTTGGTGGAGGATGAAGGTCTTTTGGTATGGTCTAAGGTCTTGGTCTATCTCAATTTGATTAGTGGAAGAGTTTGACTTGGTTTTCCCCTAGAGAGGGGTTTTGGCCCTCGATGAGTTCCTACATTTGGTGTCATTGATCTTCATGTTTTGATTTGATGATTTCTTGATGAAAATAAGATAAAAGAAGAACATAAAGAAGATAATAAGAATACAAGAATAACACAAGTAATTATCAACATAAGAAAATATTTATGCCTTTTTTATTTTCTAACATGGTATCAAAGCTAAGGTGAAGAAGGAAGAAAAAGTAAGCTTGAAGATCTATTGAAGAAAATGGTATCGAAAGAAGGTCATTAAGGAAAAGGAATTTATAAGAAGAGAAGCCTACTATCTATAGAGAATATTGAAACTAAAATGAAGGTAGAAAACAAGCTAGAAAGGGCCTCCAATTAAAGGGCATGGAAAAAGAGGATAACTCTTATCCTCACTAAGCATAAAGTTTTGAATCTTGTTCAAGGAAAAATAAAGAAACCTACGAATGATGCAGGAAAGAAGAAGTTCATAGAAATCGAAATCTTGGCCATGAATCTGATAGTAGATGGAGTAAAGGACAACCTAATTCCATACATATCCAACATAGACTCTGCTCAAGAAATGTATGAAGCTCTCTCCAAGTTATTCACCATCAAGAACATTGGTCAAATAGATAGCCTCAAGAATGAACTAAGGACAATAAAGATGACAAAAGATGATATTGTGTCATCATATTTTGTAAGGATATCTAGAATAAGAGATGAACTCCAAGAAATAGATGAAGTTGTACCATAAAAAGAACTCGTGATTGTTGCTCTTCTAGGTCTACCAAAATCTTGGAGTGCTTTTGCATCAAGAATTAGCAATTGGAAGGATACTCCAACCTTTGAACAAATGTGGAATGCATGCAATCAAGAAGAAGCTTGCATATCATAAGAAGGAGGATGAAGAAGAAAACACCTCTAATTCCTATTCTACCCATCACAAAAAGAAGAGAACATTCAAGAAGTCCAAAGGACCAAAGAAGAAAGTTGATCTATCAAAGATTGAGTGATACAATTGTCACAAAATGGACATTACAAAAGTCAATGTCCTCGGAATCAAAGGAACAAAAAGAGAGATAGAGAACAAGCTAATGTTATTGATGCAGCTCCACCTAAGAAGAACAAGACTGAAGAATCAAAAGTCAAAGACTTATACTATTAAGTCCTCTCTTACATGTCCTTCTTATGTAGAGTTTTCTTTCGGGATTATCGCATCCATAATTCTTTGTATCGACGTTTCGAGCCATCTATTGTGGCTCATCATCAAGATAGATCAAAAAGTGTGTAAGCTAGATCTCTGTAGAATGAATAAATAGAGGTGTGAGATGGTGATGGAGTGAGAAAGATGGTAGTTGACTGTCTTAGGTTAGGTTAATTGATAATTATAAAACTTTGTAATTCATATTTATTACAGTTAGTATTTTATAATAATAATTGAATTTTAATTAATTATCATATTGCCTTTATTAATTTATTTATATTTTTAGTTTCTTAGAATTATGATAGAATGAATAGAATTAGAGATAGAGAATAATATTAATTAATCTTAATTTTACTTTGTTTTATCATGATATGAAAGAATGCTCATTAGGATTTCTATAATTTTAATAATTTTCATTTAAATATGTTTGTATTAAATTAATTTAATTATGAATGTTATTTAGGATTTCTATAATGTTAGTATTAGTTAATTAATAATTAACAATTTTATTGTAATAATTGAGTGATGTTTATTTTTATTTTATTATTTACTTTTGGAATTAAGAATGTTATTAAGATTTATTTATTTTTGTTTTTGTTTTTTTATAGATTTATGTGATATTAGTATTTAATCTAAGATTGTCATTAATTAATGATTAACTATTTTATTGTAATAAATGAATGATTCTAGTTTTATTTTATTATTAATTTTTGGATTTAATTAAGAATGTTATTGAGATTCTTGTAATATTAGTGTTTTATTATTGAATTAATAGATTTTTATATAGTAATATATATAAAAAATAATTTGGATTATTTTAATCAATTTTAATTTTATATATGATTGTTTTAAGTTATATGTTGTGATTAATGGAGACTGAGGTGGGGAGAGAGAGATAAGCAGGTTTGTTGATAAGTGTGAAAGGTTTACCGGAGAGAGGATGTGGTATTGGAGGGAGGTTGGATCAGGAGGTTAAGGTAGGAATCCAGTTGTCACTTATTTTCCATCCTTCATCTCGGTTGAGGTTGTTCGGGTGTTTTCCTATTTCTATAGCTTCTCTAAATTTTCTATGGTGATAATGATCGATTTTGGCCACTACTTTGGAGTTTTCAATACAGACATGATGATTGGTTTTACAGGAGTGTTCAGCTAGGGCTGAGGTTTTTGAGCGGTTATGTTTTATGTCAGCAGCATGCTCTTGAATCCTAGTTTGGATAGATTGACCAGTTTCCCCTATGTAGGTTTTTCCGCATGAACAAGGAACCATGTAAACTCCTTTGTGGCATTTGGGATCAACCAGATCTTTGACTGATTTAAGGCACTTGCTAATGGTATTCATGGGTTTAAAGGTGGTTTTAATGTTGTTTTTCTTTAGAATATAGGCAATTTTGTCTGTAGTACCTAATATGTAGGGGAGGTGAACCTTACTCACTTGATCGTCTATAGGTTGTCTATTTTTGGGATTCTCAGCATTCATAAAGGCTTTGATCACTTGGTGTTTATTGTATCCATTCTTTTTGAATACATTCATAAGATGGGTTTTCTCTTTCTCAAAGTGATCATGATCTGAAATACGTACAGCTCTGGTTGCTAGAGTGTTGAGAACACCAATTTTCTGAGAAGGATGGTGGTGAGAGTTGGCATGTAGGTAATGTTCTGTGTGTGTTTTCTTACGATATACCTGGTGAGATATGGAACCATCCTGGTTTCTATTGATTAGGATGTCAAGAAATGGAAGGCTTCCATTTTCTTCCAGTTCCATGGTAAACTTGATGGAATTGGATTGATTGTTCAGGTGATGCAAGAACATGTTTAATTTTTCTTTCCCATGGGGCCAGATAATGAAGGTGTCATCGACAAATATTTTCCACAGTTTGGGTTTTAATGGGGAAGATTCAATGGCTCTGTTTTCAAAGTCCTCCATAAAGAGATTCACAATGATGGGAGATAGAGGAGATCCCATGGCTACCCCACAGGTTTGTTCATAAATTTCATCTTTAAAGCTGAAGAAGGTTGATTTGAGACAAACCTCTATTAATTGGGTCGTGTCATAGGTTGTGATTTTACGGATTACTTTCATGGCTTCCTCTATGGGAATGTTGGTGTATAGAGCCTTAACATCAAAACTAACTAATAAGTCATTTGGTTCTAGGTTTAAGTGTTTGATCTCATTGATGAAGTGGGTGGAGTCTTTGACAAAGGAACTTGTGTTGCCTACCAAAGGTTTAAGTTTCTTCGCTAGGTATTTAGCCAAATGGTATGTGGGCCCTCCTATGGTATTTACAATGGGTCTTATGGGGATGCCTTCTTTGTGTATCTTCGGGGCTCCATAGATCTTGGGGGTGTAGGGGTTATTTTCTATTAGATTTTTAATGTTATGTTCTCTACTTGTTTTTATCAAATTTTGTACATTTCTGGAGATCTTTTTTATGGGATTCTTCTTTAATTTGATGTAGCAACCACTGTTTGTGAGGTGGTCTATCATTTTGTCATTGTAATCTTTTGTGTTCATAATGACTGTTGCACCACCTTTATCAGCTTTTAGGACTACAACATTAGGGTTTTGGTTTAAGGTTTTGAGTGCTAGATATTCTTGTTTGGAGATATTACTTTTGGGAGGGTTGGATTTTCTAAGAATGATAGAACAGTCCTGTCTAATAGTTTCTTTGATGTTGTCAGGTAGCTCCTTTATCCCATACTCAATGCTGCACAGAATGTCTTATTTAGGGATGGTACGAGGTGAGATGGCAAAATTTAAACCTTTTCCAAGGAGATCCAGAATGTTTTGGTCAATGCTGATGCTTGTCAGATTTACCACATGTTTGCTTGTTGAGGTAGGTGGATGTTTCCCTACGGTTGTCCATGTTACTGTCCCATGTTTATCCATTTTGTTGCTAAAACAAAGTAAAATTAAGATTAATTAATATTATTCATCTCTAATTCTATTCATTTTATCATAATTCTAAGAAACTAAAAATATAAATAAATTAATAAAGGCAATATGATAATTAATTAAAATTCAATTATTATTATAAAAATACTAACTGTAATAAATATGAATTACAAAGTTTTATAATTATCAATTAACCTAACCTAAGACAGTCGGCTACCATCTTTCTCACTCCATCACCATCTCACACCTCTATTTATTCATTCTACAGAGATCTAGCTTACACACTTTCTGATCTATCCTGATGATGAGCCACAGTAGATGGCTCGAAACGTCGATACAAAGAATTATGGATGTGATAATCCCGGAAGAAAACTCTACACAAAATACAATTCGCAGAAGCAAGACAATAATGTCCTTCTTAGTCTTCTATTTTAAGTTTTGTAATGTTTTTCTTTATGTTTTAATTTCCAGAGTTTGTAGGTCTAATATATCATGTTAGAACATTTTTGGATTGTTTAAAGTGTAGGTATCTCTCAAAGGACTAGATTAAGAGGGAGCCTCCACATTTTACCAAAAGGTTGGGAAAACTTGCAGAATACATAAGGGATATAGAGGAGACTAAAAAGGAAAGACTTGAACCATGAAAAAAGTTATGTTGCAAAGGAACCCCTTCAAGAACTGAATTCCTACAAGTTTTTTCAAAGAACAACACAAGATATGTCTTAGAATACAATTTTTTTTACAAGGTTTTCTTCATACAATAGGTATGATCATTCTCTTTTGAAATTTTCTTTAAATTACCGACATCGTTATGTCTAGGGTTTTGGATCTTAAAGATTCTTGTTTGGGTAAATAATCATTAGATTAAATCTACCCTCGTTATATTGTCTCTTGCCATTTGATAATTCTTGTGAAACCATAACCCTTAGGGTTCATTGTAAAACCCTGGCCTCTTGTTGCTAAGGGTATGTCAATAATGAAATCCTATTCTTCTTAGGGTTTGTTGATAAAGTCTAGAACATATGACGAAATCCTATTCTTTTGAAATTAGTGTTTTGATAATGTCATGATAAAAACCATAGTCCCTTAGGGTTTGTTTTTATATAATGAAACCCTAGATCTTTAAGGTTTGGTGAATTGGGGTTTATGAACAAAACCCTTCTAATAACTAAAGTAAGATCCTAGGAATGAAACCCTAGGTGTATAATTTTCCATACGATCAAAACCCTAGCCTGGTCAAATTGTTGAATATCTAACTTTGATGTATTGATGTTTGTATATTGGGTTTACCTAGTAGATATTAATGTGAAATGCTAGTGCATCCTAGATATGTATATGTGAGTATGCTAAATTAATTGTTGATACTTGTGTTTTAGTTTGTAAAATCTATGGTTTGTAACAAAACCCTAGTAGAGATTGATATTTTAGGACATATATCTATTGTTTTTTATTAATGATATGATTTAGTCTAGGGTTTGTAACAAACCCTAGAAGAGTCTAAAAGCATATTGTTGAAACCTTAGATGTATAGTAATATGATTGGATTGTTATTTGATTGAATTGTTAAAATATAAGGCTTTATGTCTTGAAGATGGAATCTAGGGTTTATGACAAAACCCTAGCACACAGTTGGAGTCTAGTATGTAAAAATATATGTCTCTTGTTGATTGTGAACCTAACTAGGTTTAGGTATTTGATGCCTAAAGTTTGAATTCTTTGATGCCACCATTGTAATAACATGATTATGACTGACTTCATGCTTTTGTATATTTGTTTTTGGTTGTAATTTCTATTAAAGTCTTAAGGTACAATATGTTCATAATGATGAGCATGATGAAGGAAGTTATAAGAATAATGATAATCAAAGTTGACCTTGATGTTGTAAGGAAGAATTAAGCCTTGAAAAGTTAAAGTTTCTTCGATGTTATAAAAGAAGGAAGTTGTTGATCTCCCTATAGTTGAGAGGCAGCTTGGATAGAGGAAAGGGTATATCTCCCTAGTTAAGAGGGAGGACATATTATGACATTCATAGCAATTACCATGGAGAAAGAATGAAACCGAAGAATGAATGAAAGTACTATAGATGGAATTCTGAATAAAATACTTGTGACGTAATGAGGTTGTATTTGGTGCTACTGAATAAGTGAAGGAAGAAAGCTTCTGGAAAAGCTGTATATGGATAAATTTGATGATGATATCAGTAGCATCAGAATGATTGAGGACCCCGAAGGTTTGTATTTACTTGAATATGTCTTTAAATGGTTTATTACTGATTGGGGTTGTAATTGTGCAAGATCTCTCCGTAAAAGGATTGAATGTTTGAAAAATGCTTGGAGTAGTGGATATATATTTGATTTAGTTGAAAAGGGGAGATGAAGCATCTTGTGGAAACAAGATGCTTGGGAGGACAATTGGTCAACCTATGTGTTGATGTCTAGATCTCAAATTAGGGAGGGTGGCATTGGTCATGGAGCTCCGACCTTGGATACGCACCCAGATCCCTGGGTTGGTGTTAGAGCTTAAAACTTTGATGGTACCTAGAGGGGCTAAAGATTTAGTACACCTTAGTCGCACCCAATTAGAGTACCCCAGTCAAGTATCTAATATGTAGCGTTGTGTGTGATGTGAACTCTTCATAGAGTATATCATTTTGATATCTTCCATGTACCTCCGTATATATGAATACCTCCCTAGTTCAGAGGGAGTGTTGAAGAATGTAACTAGTGACGGTCTTCATAATTATATTTGAGTCATGATGTAATATATTTGTCAAAAGAAAGAAAAATAAATTGACTTATTAAAGCATGGGTTTCATGCTTTGGTCAATGGTTCTTAGATCAAAGCCTCCAATGTAGGCTTATAGGGTATATGTCAACTGTCATTGTCCATGTCATAATGTAAAAGGCCCTTCTTGGGCTTTGTCAATCAAGAAAGAAATTTGTTTTTATGTAAAATAGGTCTTTTAGGCCTCCTCCACCAAGTCGGCCTCAACCTGCACAGGTCGACCTAATTAAGGGGCAGAATCTACTATATAAAGGCATCAACTCGGCCTCTTTTGAATTAAATCACCAACAACTTCGATTTGCAGCTATTAGAGGCAAAAAAAGGTGTGAAAGTCAAGGAAGAGGAAGGAAACCCTAGCGAAGAAGGAGGTATTTTTCCAGCATAAGTGTTGAAGAATCTAGGGAAAAGCAATGTAGTGTGATTCTTCATTACTTGATAAAAATTTGTGGAGTCTTTTTACTTTTCTTGTTAGCTTAATCTTTTTATTCTTCTTATTTATGCATGTGTGTGTACTTCATCAAACTTCTACCAAACATAAGAACAAGAACACAAGATATTGGCTCTTTGCTAGGGCCAAAACCTCTCTTCTCTTGACAGGAAAGCCCTTTAGTGAATTTCTCTTATTCAAGCTTCTATTGATCAATGCCAAACCCTAGACCCCTAACTTATAATATCCTCCAAGCACAAGTCAATTCCTCTCCTCCTTTCTGCACTTTGTTCCCTAGCACATAGGCTTCCTCCTTCCGGCACTTTGTCCCCCTGTACTTCGTCCTCCTTTCGGCACTTCGTTCTTCCTTCTATTGTAAGTAGATATTCTAGGAGAGATACTTTTACATAGTGATATCCTTCACCTAAGGATACTCATTCCTTCTCTAGATCATCTGAGTTCTTTCTTGGTGTATGGTGGTATGATGAGTGTGACAGTATTGCAGCCCTAATCTTCACGCATGTGAGAGTTCTTGTTGTATTTATAGGGCTCCCTCTAACTTCACTTGAGATCCTTCTCTCTTTGCTTGGATATGAGACCTAGTAAGCCTAGTTTGAAGCCCAAACAATGATGGATGTGAGACTATTATATTATTGTTGTTATGACCACAGAGATGACTTTGTATCTCGCACGTGTGACTATTTTTCACCCTAAAAACAGTCCCTTTGACTTCTCCTTCGCTGCACTAGAGGCTCCTCAAACTTGTCTTCTCTTCACCTTTTCTCGGCTATCCTTCTTCCCTGATTTCAGAGGCAAGTGCTTGACGTTATGAGGAAGTGGACAGCCTCAATATATAGAGGATTGTCCCTCCTTTAGGCCGACTTGTTGCATTGAGGTCGACTTGACTTTCGTTGTTGCAATAGGTGCTTGTAATGTTGCCATTGCTTCTTTTGATGGTGTATTTGTAGCTAGGAGGAGACTTGACTTTGCTTGGAGGTGTCTTCTTTGACTCATACATATTAATACAAGGTGTAACATGCCCTTAAGGTCTTCAACCTTTTCTTTTGACTTTGGACTCACCTATAGCACTTTAAATAATGTTAGACCTATTTCAATGAGTAAGAAACTCATTGGCATATATTATAAAAATAATATTTCTTTTCTTGATTAAACACAAATATCAAAAGTACATTTATGAAGACCTAGCCTAGTTACATTTTCTTCGACAATAAGAAGTTGATCTTTTCTCTCTTTACCTCACACGTGTAAAGTTGTTGGTTTGTTGGAAGACGCAAAATTGTTGGGCCAAAATTTTGAAGTTGTTGGGGGCCAAAATTATGGGTTGTTGGGTTGTAGTTGTTTCACAAGGAGAGACTACTCAAGTTTGTTGAATCATATTGGAAGGCTAACTTGTTGGAGGAGAAAGGTATTTTGGTCAGGTCTAAGGACTTGGTCTATCTCAATTTGATTAGTGGAAGAGTTTGACTGGGTTTTCCCCTAGAGTGGCGTTTTAGCCATGGTTGAGTGCATATATCTGGTCTCATTGATCTTCATGTTTCGATTTGATGATTTCTTAATGAAACTAAAATAAAATAAGTGTTGATTTTCCATGGCAAATGAGATTATGGGTTAGTGTCTTAAAATATCTGACATGACCAACTTAAATGCCTCAACTTATCCTACTTTGAAAAGCAGAAAATAACACATCAGTGAATCATTTAGCGCACATGAAGATTTTAAACTTTTTCAACCCATCTTTGTTATATTATCAACATATAATATAACTATCAAGGCTCTCGTACCAGGGACAATGGCCCTCATACGTCCATAAGTACAAGATACAAACAAGAACAAGATACATTGATCGTCTAGTTGATGTAGAGTTCAATCACAGCTGACATGATCATATCCTGAACACATCTACTCGGTCCTTCGTCTCCTAGTCTGCAACGCCCACCTTTTTTCTTCTATCAGTGAACAAAGTCCATCTTCCCACTGAACATAGATCTACCTGCTCTCACACTGATTGTAAGTCCATCTACACATCAACACATCGAGACTACGTTTGATTTGTTCATAACTTATTTGTAAACAACTCCCTCTGCCCATTGTTGCTCCTCATCTACACAAGGTCTTCTTCCCACTATAGCCTTCCATTGTTGCTATTTGAATGCTAGCACAAGGCAGGGGGGCTGCTGTGAAAATTCTATCATTGCAACATCTGATTTACTTTGCCTACTTATTTTCAATAATTTATTTATGAAATTCCTTCAATAAACATTAAAATAAATTCTACTGCAGATGTCACACCATAATACAGAAACAAACACATGCACAAGAATAAACACATCGACATAGATATTTTGGACAACAGTCCCTGGAAAAACCCAATGTGGGAAAACCGGTGCAACAAGAGAGGATTTTATTATTCATCAATTCTTCAGTACAATCGGGCGGAAAACTGGCTTACCCAACAGAGAGAAAAAGTCTCCAACACTTCTCCTAGTCCCAGTGTCAGCCTGGCTGACCTCTGCATAGCTCCCAGACACTCTGCGTCAACCCCTGCTTGTCTGCATCAGCTTCTGCTTGTCTACGGCAGCCCTAGGCCTCTCTACGTCACCCACGTAGGCCCTCTAATGACTGCATAGTCTCCTGTTGCCTCAGCATCTTCCTAAAAAGCCCTATGTCTGTGTCTCCTACCTCTACGTTGGTCTTCTGTTGTTGATCCTAACTCTCTACTTCATACTTGTTGCCTCCTTCTGCTTTCCAGACCACTAGTTCGAATTTCTCAACTAACCCTGCTCCAGAAATTGAATTGACTGGTCTCCCTCAGCGTGTTCTCCAACTGACCCTCAAGCCTCTTCTTATACTTTTCTCGTTGGAAATTCAATGGTCGATATTCAGTGCCTAATCAACGGTTAAGATTAGATCTGGCTTGATCCATGCCTTTTGGACCATTCTAACCCAGTTTTCTATTAATTCACATTAATATTTATTTTCCCTAAGTTTAGACTTAGGGACTCCATTAAAAATATTAATTATTTTAATATCTCCCAAACTGGTTAGATTCTGCCTAAACCATTTCAGGATATTGGAGATCTCATGTGCTTTAGCCTCTCCACCAATTTTCGTGGCTAGAGCACATCTGATGCTACCCCAAATCAACACTCCCTCTTAGCGAGGATTGTGCTCTAGTAATACTCCTCACTGAGTATCACCTTGATCATCCGGCATCGGTCCCTATGTTGATGCTAAACCTCCCCGCCCAACATCCTCTACACTGTTGCATCCTGTACTACTTCCCATGGCTTTGCTACTACCACTGCTGCATCTGTACGGTAGCTCGCTCTGCATCCATGTTGTTGTTGGTCCTTTTCTCCCAACACTGCATCTGCATTGCAACTCCCTCTACATCTATGCTGGTATCACCCCCATTTCTGCTACTAAAACAGGTTCTTTATCATCCCCATCTTTTCCTTGAAGTAATCAAACTTTTTCCTTCCAAGGGCCTTAGTGAGGATGTCCGCCACCTGTTCTCCTGTAGGAGTGTAGCTCAACTGTACAGCTCCTTGTTGGACACAGTCTCTGTCAAAGTGACACTGATATCAATATGCTTTGACTGATCATGAAACACTGGATTCTCAAAGATATTGATGCAACTCTGATTATTACACATGATCCTGGTCGCCTCCATTTTCCTTTTGAATAAGTTCACAAGCAGTTTTCTAAGCCATATGGCCTCACACAAAGTTGTGCTCGCCGCCATATATTCAGCCTCAGATGAGCTTAGAGCCACGGACTTTTGTTTCCTATTGTAGCAGGAATTCATTCCTAATCCAATGTTGAAACAATACCCAAAGGTACTTTTCCAATCCACTGAACTTCCTGCCCAATTTGCATCAGTAAATCCACTCAACCTGATATCCTTACCCCTAGTGTACAAGAGTCCATAATCGATTGTTCCCTATAAATACCTGAGAACGTGTTTGGCTACTACCCAATGCGCCCTCTTCGGTTCCACCATGAACTGACTGAGAGCGTTGACAGCGTAGCAAATGTTTGGCCTGGTATTGACCAGATACATCAGGGACCCTATGAGCTACCTGTATAGGGTGGGATCAACATCCTTGTCTTCTGATGCATCAATCTTCTTCTAGTTGGTGATCATTGGAGTATCCATGGGTCTACAGTCCTCCTGTAGGAATTTACAGGGTAAGTTCCTCAGACAGAACACCAAAGGACACCGCTCACAAACAGATCACAGATCAATACACCAGTATTGTTGACGTGGTTAAAACCCTCAAAGAGGGAAACAATCCACGGCCTGAGCCAACGCGGCCACTTTAGACAATTTATTAATAAAATAATGAAAATTTACATAATCTTCTCTCATGAACGGTTACCCTACAAATGACCCTCCATGATCTTTAAATAGAGATCATGGACCAATCGGGTGTTAATCCATGGATCAAGTGTCGGTAATACCGAGGAGAAAATGAACCATCGGATCACTACATATCGTGACCGTCAGATTGTAAGTTACAAAAGTACATAGTAAATAAACACATTTTACCTAACTGTACACTAGACCAAGTTATACTTAACTATTTCCTATTTGTCGGAATATCCTAACATGCCCCCTTAAGAACAACTTGGGATAGGATTGAAGGATGTACAAATATGACACAATAGGAGAAGGAAGGAGGCATTAGAGCCTATCCCCCCTTAGTGACAACTTCCTGAACTCCAACCATAAATCGAAGTTTAGTAAACTTCACCTCTTTGAGAGCCTTTGTAAAGATGTTTGCAACTTGATCATCTGTTGAACAATATTGCACTTCAAGAACATGGTCGTGAATGAGCTTTCTGATGAAGTGCATGTGCAATTCAATGTGTTTGTTGCGCTGATGTTGGACTGGGTCTTTGCATAGTTGAATGACACTTTGATTATCACACCAAAGTGTAGTCGAATGTTGTTGCTGAAAGCCAAACTCTGACAGGATCTGACGAAGCCATAGGGCTTCCTTACTAGCTTAAACGGCACCACGATACTTTGCTTCTACTGAATAAAGAGAAATGGCACTTTGTTTCTTGCATGCCCATGTAATAGGTCCTGAACTAAGAGTGAACACATAACCTGCAGTAGACTTTGATCATCAGGGTCACCAACCCAATCAGAATCAGTGAAACCAACCAATTGAGGAGATGCTTCTGCACTGTAATGAATCCCAAACTGAACTGTACCTCGAACATAACAAAGTATTCTTTTAGCTTCTTTCCAATGACTTTCATGCGGGTTTTACATAAATCGAGCAATAAGGCCAACAGCAAAGGAAAGGTCAGGACAAGTATGGGTTAGATACAAATTTTTTCCTACAAGTTGACGGTATAAGGTAGCATCAACTTCAGGGGAAGTACAAGCGACTGAAAGTTTAGCTCCAGACTGAAAGCGAGAAGGGGCTGGCTTATAGTCTTCCATGTGAAAATGGCGTAGAAGATCACATGCATACTTCGATTGGGAAAGGGAAATACCTTCCTTAGATTGCAAGACTTGAAGACCAAGAAAATAATGCAAGTGTCCTAAGTCTGTCATTTCAAACTTCTTTTCAAGGTTGGACTTCACATGGTTTATAAGGTTGGGATCACTACCAATAAGGGTAAGATCATCAACATAAAGAACAAGAATGATAAGGGACTTGCCCACTTTCTTGGTGTAGACAATATTGTCAAAATGACACCTAGAAAATCCAGTTTCTAAAAGAAAGCTATCCATTTTGGCATACCAAGCCCGAGGGGCTTGCTTGAGACCATAAAGGGATTTCTTAAGCCGACATACAAGGCTGGATTCTGTTTGTATAAAGCCAGTAGGTTGTTCCATATAGATTTTTTCATGCAAGTCCCCATGCAAGAAGGCATATTTAACATCCATCTGATGGATTTCCCATTTGAAAGAGGCAGCAAGGGAAAGAACAAAGCGGATAGAGTTCATTTTGGCAATAGGGGAGAAGGTTTCAGTTTAGTCAATGCCTTCAACTTGTGAAAAACCCTTAGCAACAAGACGAGCTTTATGTTTATCAACTTTTCCATTTGGTCCATACTTGGTTCTGTAAACCCATTTGCATCTAACAAGTTTTCGTCCCTTTGAAAGGGGAACAAGATCCCATGTATCATTTGCCAATAATGAACGATATTCTTCATTCATAGCTGCGTCCCAATCTGGATGGCCTGAAGCTTCTACAAAGGTGTCAGGATTATAATTAGCTAAAGCTTGAGCTAGTAAAGAAGAGGATCTATCGAACTAAGAACGTATACGTCACTGATCTGTAGGATCACTGGCAAGAGCACCTGCTACATCCCGAGTAGCACGAACCCATTTTGGAAGTTGAGGAGCTGAAGGAGGATCTTGAGAAGTTGGGGGAGGATTGTCATCCTCGTTGTCATCATCTGAAGAAGAAATATTTTCAGAAGTAGAAGGGATAGAAAGAGGTGGCACATCCGCAGAACTAGGCTCGTAGGCCGATATATTTTCAGCGAACTTGACATCTCTTCTAATGATAACATTTTTGGACTTAAGTGGACTAAGTTTGTATCCTTTGACATCTTCAGAATATCCGACAAAAATACATTTTTCACTCTTAGGTTCTAAAGCTTTATGCTTCTCATCTGGAATATGGGCCCATGCTTCACTTCCAAAAACACGAAATTGACTTACATCTGGTTTACTTGAGCTCCATGCTTCTTCTAGAGTGATATTCTTTAAAACCTTAGTAGGAGTACGATTTATTATGTAATTTGCACAGTTAATTGCTTCTGCCCAAAAATTAAGACTAAGTCCTTTAGATTGAAGCATACAATTAGCCATTTCCTTTAAGGTGTGATTCTTCCTTTCAGCTACACCATTTTGTTGTGGAGTATATGCAACAGTGTGTTGCATTTGAATTCCATTCTCAGTGCAAAATTTGATGAATTTGTTGTTAACATATTCCCCGCCATTATCAGATCTTAGCTTAAGAATTTGATGACCAGATTGTTTTTCAACAAAGGCCTTAAAGGCCAAGAACATTTTAAATACTTCACTCTTGAGTTTTAAGAAGTATACCCAAGTGCGTTTGGAGAAATCATCAATGAAAGTTAAGAAATACTTGTAGCCAGAGAATGAAACAACTGGAAGTGGACCGCACAAATCACTATGCACAAGGTGTAAAAGGGTTGAGGCATGCCAAGAGACACGTTTTTCAAAACTACCTCGATGATGTTTTTCGAGTACACATCCGGAACAAACACCATCTCTGCAAGTTACCATTAGAAGACCTATCACCATATTTTCTTTACATAGATTCTGAAGGGAGCGATAGTTTAAGTGACCAAATCTCTCATGCCAAAGTTTGCTCACTTCATCATTATGAGCAAAAAATACCGAGGGAAGATTTGATGACCCAAAGTTGTTAAACTTATACAACCTTGTAGAATCATCAGCAATGCCAGTAGCTAAAATCTGTCTAGGATCTCTTAGGTCCTTAATTACAACATCGTGAGGTGAAAATTCAACGAATTTACCTTTACCTGAAAGAGTTATTTGATATATAGATAGAAGGTTGCAGGATAAGGTTGGAACACATAATACATCATTGAATTGACCATTGTTTATATGAACAGTTCCAGTCCCTACAACACTAAGAGATCTATCATCACCAACATATATATTTTTGGTGTTACAATCATTTAAAGAAGAAAACATGGCTTTGTTTTTGGCCATGTGATAAGAAGCTCCAGAATCAATGAGCCACTCATGATAATCAGAAGAAGAAGATACATTTAGTGCATATCCAGACCGAGATGCTTGACAACCACATGCAGAAAGTGTTATTCCTGAAGATGAAGTTGAAGTTGTTGAGTGCTCCAAATGGATGTTATGCTTCTTCATTGCTGCTTCCAAGGCTTCCATCTTCTTAAAGCATTTGGATTCTAAGTGGCCATCTCGATTACAAAAGTTGCAATGTCTATCAGTCTTCTTCCCTTTGTTTTTATTTGCCTTATCATTTTGTTGAAATGATTTTTCATTTTGACACTGAAATGGCTTAGGACCCTTGTTTGGTTTAGGACCATTCTTTTTAGGATACGAATTTTTAGGCTTCTTTGAATTTGGTTGTTGTTGGGCAGCTAAAGCTTTCCTAGAAGAGTTTCCAAGATTAAGAAGACCAAGATCTAAGATTTTTTATTGTTTTCTTATTAAAGAATCACAAAAGGAATCAAAGGAAGGGGACTTGTAGTCTTGTCCTTGAGAAATGAAGGCTTCTCTTGTAGAATGGAAGGTGGAAACAAACACATAGTAGGTTGGTTCCAACTTAGTAAGAATGGAATAGATAAAGTTACCATCTTCTTTCTTAACCTTAACACCTTCCAAGAGAAGTCTAAGGGTCTTGAACTTGGAGAAAAAATCTTCAATGGAAGATAAATTATTGGGGTCCAATGTAAGCAACTCATTTTCAAGTTGATGGGATTTAAGTTCATTTTTAATTCCAAAAACTTTAGTGTTCTGTTTCGTTGCTTCATTAGGAGTATCAAGTTCTACGATATGGAATCTAAGGTTTGGAGAAATAGACATCCCTATCAACCCACGTGCTTGATCTTCCCTATTTTCCCATTTGGTTGTCTTATCTTCATCTTTTGGTTTGGTTTCTTGGCCTGAGGCTATTCTGTAAAGACCTTTACTTCTAAGTAAATCCACAATGTAGGACCACCATTGGAAGTAGTTGGTGTTGTCAAGAGTAACTTGGCATGGACTTTCCATTTTAATAGAAACTAAAGCTATAGATATTGAAACTAAATGTTCCAATGGAAAGATCTCGAAAACTTAGGCTGATTCAAAAAAACGGCTCTGAAAACGGCTTCCAGATGAAGAAGTTATGGTTTTCTGAAGAAAAGTTGTTGAAGATGCCAACAAAGTGCAGGAATGTGCGGAAATGAATGATAATCATATATTTAAAAAAAAATCCGCTCCCTTTCCAAACTTAATCTAATTAGCTCAAAAAAAAGAAAGACTTGAACTCAAGACCTCTATTCTCATAAAGTAGCTTTGGACCAAGTGAGCTAGATTAAAAGGTTAGTAATTTTTGGAAAATAGGAAGAGTTTTTTTTGTTTTTTTTAAATCACCGAAGCTTTGGGGTGTGTGCTTACTTGAGAAAGAATTTTTTTTCCTACAAAACAAAAAACACAAAACCCAATAGGGACATACAAAAAAAATAAACCTTATGGCTTGAAGTTAGCTTTAGCCGGAAACTAAATATTTTTCTCAATGTTTCTGATTTTCCGAGATCACACTAAGGCGCAGCAGAAAAGAGCATGTGCATGAGAAAAATCCTTCCTTACTGTTTTTTATTTGCCCAGATCACACGAAGTCATGGGGCAAAGAGCATACACAGAAATGAAAGGTATAGATCCGATAACAAAAAAAACAAAGAGCTAAATAAACCAAAATAAACAGAGAGAAAATAACTAAAAATTGCAAATAAACATTGTATACCTCCAGATCTTAAAAATGACGTAGCTAGGGCTACCATAAACCTTTCCACGTCAAACGAAAGAGCTTCCTCACTGGAACAGATGCTCCTAACACAATAGAGCAGTCCTCTCAACTCGAAAGCAGTCAGTGACAGTAGATCTAGGAAACGACAGTCGGATGCAGTTCTATCGGCTTCAGATTTGGATCACCAATGAATGCGGCCCTCAAATAGCTCCGATACCATGTAGGAATTTATAGGGTAAGTTCCTCAGACATAACACCAAAGAACACCGCTCATAAACAGATCACAGATAATACACCAGTATTGTTGACGTGGTTAAAACTCTCAAAGAGGGAAACAATCCACGGCCTAAGCCAACACGGCCACTTCAGACAATATATTAATAAAAGAATGAAAATTTACATAAGCTTCTCTCATGAACGGTTACCCTACAAATGACCCTCCATGCTCTTTAAATAAAGATCATGGACCAATCGGGTGTTAAGCCATGGATCAAGTGTCGGTAATACCGAAGAGAGAATGAACCGTCGGATCACTACATATCATGACCGTTGAATTGTAAATTACAAAAGTACATAGTAAATAAACACACTTTACCTAACTCTACACTAGACCAAGTTATACTTAACTATTTCTTATGTGTCGGAATATCCTACACCTCCATCCTAAATCTTTTCAAGATTTCAGTAGCATATCTCCCTTGCCCACGGAAGATCTCTCCCTTCTGCTACCAAACTTCCTAGGTTTTAGTCCCAAATCCTTCATATTGAATTCTGTGGCTAGATTCTTCTTGCAGTCCCCAATGAGCCTGGATGATCCTGTTGAAATATGGCAACAAGAATATTCCAATTTAATTTGTCCTTGAATTAAATTATGAATTAAAATCGAATTTAGTCTTAACAGCTACTTGGAAATAATTAATTAATTTATTTTAAATTAATTAGTTGGAGGAATTCAAGTTAGAAGTCTTTTTGAAGTCATGCAAGAGTTATCCCTTAAATTAAGGAGATAAGATTGAGTTATATTTGAGTTGTAATTAGTTAACTCAGTTCACTAAGTTAAGTCCAGTTAAATTAGTTCCAAACTGTTTGAGGAACTAATGGTGAGTTAATAGTTAGTTGATGCATGCATGCACTCAACTAGTGCTACTCCAGTTAACTGAAGATTCTCTCATCAGAAACTCATGCATGTCTATTCTGAGAAAGACCCAGTTGAGATTAAAGTCAAGGATAGTGTACTATCAATTGCATGTGTTTTCTCATGGAGAAAACTCATGCATGCAATCAAGGATTTATCCTTTACGATTGCACAGTTTTGAAGGAGATCATCCACTTGGTAACAAGAGAATCATCCACAAGGAAAAGCGAAAGGAAATAGGAGCTTGGAGGGCAAACAGGAACGCTGGAGAGAAGCCAAGATTTCTTGTGAGCATCCGTGAGGATTGTACTGAGAGCTGACTAGCTGTGAAAGCTAAGGCTTTGTATAATTCCTATGTATTTCCACTTGTATGATAATACAATAGTGTGGGGATTTTAGCTGAGGCTTTCCCCAAAGTATTTTCATGTGTATTGTGCATTGATTCTTCTTTTTCTGGTTATATTGTTCAGCTCGATCTTTAAACTTACGCAAATTGATAGTAGAAGTAGGTTATAGTATTCTGCTTTGATTTATATTGCATTATCGGGTTAACCTACCATCAGATTTTCTACATGGTATCAGAGCTGGATTTGTAGAAATTTTCTACATGATATCGGAGCTGTGAACAGTATACTGAGAAGAGAATTCGAAGTTTGAAGTTCGAGGTTGCAGGTGCAAATCGAATTCATATCATACTTCAAGGTTGGCCAATGGTGTTCTATGGCTTGAGACTCGAGTATGCCTTAAAAGGTAGCTCGAATTACATAGCATGGAAAAATAGAATGGAGGTTGTATTAGAAGAAAATGGCTTGAAGGAATTCATTGATCAAGAAATCCCAAAGCCAGCTTCAACTAATGCACAAGAGTTGGCTGAGTGGAAGAAGTGTGTGGCAAAGGCGAGATGGATCATCCTTGAGGGAGTTCGAGACCATATTGTCTCGAGTCTCCATGGGAAGGATACTCCATTTTCAATGTGGAAGACATTGAAGGACCTCTACCAAAATAGTAGCAACCAGAGGAAATTAGCGCTCAAGGATAAGCTTCGAAGAATCAAGATGGAGAAGGGCGATACTATTTCCACATATTTGAACAAGCTCACCACCTGCAGAGATGAGCTTGGAAGTGTGGGAATAACTACTTTCGATGATGATATGGTGAGCCTCGCTCTCCTTGGCCTTCCAAAGAGTTTGAATAGCTACCAAGACACTATGAATGGAAGGGAGAAACTACCGAATTGGAAACAACTGTGGTTGGATCTTATGCATGAGGAGTTCAGGAGGAGCACAAGAGATGGTTCTTCATCCAAGAATGATGACGAAGAAAATCTGGCCTTAGCAAGTAAGGCAAGGAAAGGGAAGGGGAAGGCTTTCCATTTCAAATCGAATTCTTCTCATGGAGGGAAGAAGGGTGACATGTCTAAAGTAAGATGCTTTAATTGTCACAAGATGGGACATTATGCGACTAATTGCCCATCGAAGAAATCCAAGAAGGGATCCTCGAAAGGATTGGAAGGTGAGGCATTAGCCTCTCAGTTCGAAATGGGCTTTACCCTCATCGCATGCATGGTGTCATCGATGACGGGTTGTGTCTGGTATCTTGACAGTGGAGCCTCATTCCACATGACTGGTGATAAAAATTTATTCAGTGCCTTGGAGGAGAAAGACCTCAAGATGCACATAAATATGGGTGACGATAGAAGATATAGTGTTTCAGGAGTGGGCACGATTGCTTTTTAGAGGGAGCATGGAGCTCCTCTCACCTTGACAGATGTGATGTATGTGCCTGGACTGAAGAAGAACTTGGTATCAATCACGATGTTGGAGGACAAAAGCTACGATGTTGTCTTCAGTAAAGGAAAGGCATTCCTAAGACACAGCCACGAGTCAGACCAAGAGGATAGGGATTCGAGTGAAGAATCTCTATAAACTAGAGGTAGATGATTGTGCAGCATTGAGTATGAAAGAATAATTGGTGCAAAGCCAAGACATTAGCGAGTTGTGGCACAGGCAGTTGGGCCATTTGCATCATGGGGCTTTGAAGATAATGCAGCAGATATCTACAGGACTTCCCAAAGGTAAACTTTAGCGAGTTGACACATGCAAAGGTTGTACCTTGGGAAAGTACACCAAGTCTTCCTTTCATGATGGAGACAGTCGAGCAAAGGCTATCTTAGAGCGATTTCATACTGATTTGTGTGGACCATTCTCAACAGCATCCACAACGAAGCAAAGGTATTATGTGATTTTCATTGATGACTATTCTCGTAAATGCTGGATTTATTTCATGCAGAAGAAGGACCAAACTTTCACAAAGTTTTGTGAGTTCAAAGCTTTGGTCGAAAAAGATTCAGGGAATAATATCAAGGCCTTGAGAAGCGACAATGGTGGAGAATGTGTCTCTCAAGAGTTTAAGGACTTTTGTGCAGTGAAAGGAATTAAACGAGAGTTGACGGCACCTCATAACCCACAGCAGAATGGGGTGGTCGAGAGGAAGAACATAACTATTGTAGGGGCAGCACGGGCAATGTTGCATGACCAAGGCCTACCACTTCACTTGTGGGCTGAGGCATGCAACACAGCGGTCTATTTCCAAAATAGAAGCCCGCATCACATACTTGGGATGAAAACACCAGAGGAAGTGTTCTCCGGTAAGAGACCATATGTGGGTCACTTCAGGATCTTTGGCTCATCGGTATATTGCCATGTGACAAAGGATGCACAAAAGAAGCTTGAGCCGACAGCAGAGTTGAGGATATTTGTGGGGTACACTGATACACCTCACAACTATCGGGTGTACTTGCCTACTAGTTGGAGGACAGCGGTTCGCAGAGATCTCAAGTTTGATGAGCAGAAGGCCATGCGAGTTTCCCTTGAGAGGGAGCTCCAACTACAGGCTGTGGAGGAACTGTTGGTTCCTAAGGAGGAGGAGCCTCAGACTGATGCAGAGCAACCACATACAGAGGTTCCAGGAGTGGAGACATCCACTCAAGCAGAGTCTTTCAGAGATGGACAGAAGCGCACAAGAGAAGATGACAGATTGTTGGAGGATGCAAGAGAGAATGTGGGAGCACCATCTTCTCAACGCAGACTGAGGAGGTCACCAGAGAGGTACACTGGATACATGGCCCTTGCTGGGGAATGTGTTGAGACCGAGCCATCTTCCTTTGAGGAAGCAGTGTAGCAGCCGATTTGGGTTGATGTTATGGTGGAGGAGTATGACTCCATAGTTCATAATAGTGTTTGGGACGTGGTTCCGAGACCAGAGAACAAGTCAGTTGTGAGTTCCCGTTGGCCTTACAAGGTAAAGCAAGTTGCTGATGGTAGTGTGGAGAAGCATAAGGCAAGATTTGTTGCCCGTGGCTTTTCATAGGTCAAGGGGATTGACTATGATGAGACTTTTGCTCCTGTCGCAAGGTACTCATCTATCAGATGTATGTTAGCACTATCAGCACAGATGGGTTGGAAGATCCATCAGATGGATGTGAAGACTACATTCCTCAATGGCCAGATTGAGGAATAGATGTACATAGAGCAGCCATAAGGTTTTGAGACCTTGGATCGTGAGTCACATGTGTGCCAACTCAAGAGAGCGTTGTACGAGCTGAAGCAAGCACCTCGTGCTTGGTACACTAGGATAGACAACTACTTCACCGGGTTGGGCTTCACAAAGAGTGAAGCGGATGTGAACCTGTACCACATCGTGGTGAAAGGTAAGTTGTTGATCATCGTACTTTATGTTGATGATCTCATATTAACTGGTGATGATCAGTTGATCGTGTCTTACAAGGAGGACCTTGCAAGAGGATTTGAGATGAAAGACATGGGTCTCATGCATTAATTCCTTGGCATGGAAGTGTGGCAGAAGGATGGAGAGTTGTTTGTGTCTCAGGGAAAGTATGCCAACGAGATACTCAGGAGATTCCACATGGAGAAGTGCAAGCCCATGCAGACTCCTCTAGCAGGTAACTGGAGGACGGAGGTTGCTACTTCAAGAGAAGTGGTAGAGGCTACTGTGTATAGGCAGCTTGTGGGTTCACTGATATACTTAGTGAACACACGACCAGATTTGTTCTATGCAGTGAACCAGCTGACTCAAGTGATGGTTCAGCCTACCAAGATGTTTTGGAAGGCGGAAAAGCATGTATTGAGATACCTCAGAGGCACATCTCAGTATGGATTATGGTACAGACGAACAGAGGGAGTGAAGCTATAGGGCTTCACTGATGCAAATTGGGCAGGGAGTCCATAAGATCGGAAGAGCACATCAAGAGGGATTTCAACATTGGGTCAGCAACATTTTCTTGGTACAGCAGGAAACAGAGGTCGGTTGCACTTAGCTCGACAGAGGCAGAATACATGGTTGCAAGTCAGGCAGCATGTGAGGCCATCTGGATGCGGAAAATCCTAGTTGGTTTGTTTGATTAGAGGATGGATCCAACTGTGATCTATTGTGATAATCAAAGTTGTATCAAACTCTCTGAGAATCTGGTATTTCATGATAGGTCCAAGTACATCGACATCCGGTATCATCATCTCAAAGACTGTGTAGCGAGGAGGATCATGGTGTTGCAGTATATTTCGACAAAAAAGCAAGATGCTGACATTTTGACAAAGGCATTGTCAAAGTGTAAATTCGAGTTCCATAGAGACAGGATTGGGGTGGCAAATAATCTCTTTCTTGTTGAGAGGGAGTGTTGAAATATGGCAACAAGAATATTCAAATTTAATTTGTCCTTGAATTAAATTGTAAATTAAAATCGAATTTAGTCTTAACAGCTGCTTGGAAATAATTAATTAATTTATTTTAAATTAATTAGTTGGAGAAATTTAAGTTAGAAGTCTTTCTGAAGTCATGCAAGAGTTATCCCTTAAATTAAGGAGATAAGATTGAGTTATATTTGAGTTGTAATTAGTTAACTCAGTTTACTAAGTTAAGTCCAGTTAAATTAGTTCCAAACTGTTTGAGGAACTAATGGTGAGTTAACAGTTAGTTGATACATGCATGCACTCAACTAGTGCTACTCCAGTTAACTGAAGATTCCCTCATCAGAAACTCATGCATGTCTATTCTGAGAAAGACCCAGTTGAGAGTAAAGTCAAGGACAGTGTACTATCAGTTGCATGTGTTTTCTCATGGATAAAATTCATGCATGCACTCAAAGATCTATCCTTGAGGATTGCGTAGTTTTGAAGGAGATCATCCACTTGGTAACAAGAGAATCATCCACAAGGAACAACACAAGGAAATAGGAGCTTGAAGGGCAGAGAAGAAGGCTGGAGAGAAGCCAAGATTGCCCGTGAGCATCTGTGAGGATTGCACTGAGAGCTGGCTAGCTGTGAAAGCTAAGGCTTTGTATAATTCCTATGTATTTCCACCTGTATGATAATACAATCGTGTGGAGTTTTTAGCTGAGGCTTTCCCCAAAGTATTTTCATGTGTATTGTGCATTGATTCTTCTTTTTCTGGTTATATTGTTCAGCGCGATCTTTAAGCTTCCGCAAATTGATAGTAGAAGTAGGTTATAGTATTCTGCTTTGATTTATATTGCATTATCAGGTAAACCTACCATCAGATTTTCTACAGATCTTATCAGAAAAAGATCATCCACATACAATACTAAGATTAGCGGCTCATTCTCTATAACTAGATAGTAGAGATTCGGATTCGCGTCACTCTTAACAAACCCCATCTTCTGCAAGTAGCCATCAATTCGACCATACCATGCTCTAGGTGCCTATTTTAGCCCATACAAGGCTTTCTTCAATCTGCATACATGAGACTTCTTTTCATGTGTCTCAAAGCCCTCTGGTTATTCAATGTATACCTCTTCTTCTATAACCTCGTTCAGAAAATCCGTTTTGATGTCCATCTGATGAATCTCCCACCCCATCTAAGCTGCAAGAGATATCACGGTCCTAATAGATGTATACCTAGCTACCGGGCAAAGGTCTCCCCGTAGTCAATTCCTTCCTTTTGAGCATACCCCTTAGCCGCAAACTTGGCCTTATATTTCTCAACAATGTCGTCTGCAGTGTATTTGATCTTGCAGATCCATCTCAAACCTACTATTGATCTGTCTTGAGGCCTTGGCACTACCTCCCAGACATCGCTCACCATTATGGAGTTGTACTCCTTTGCCATCGCATCTAGCCAAACTTGATGTTGAGCTGCCTCTTGGAAACTAGGAGGCTCCCCATCCTGAGCTACTAATTCCTTATATCTATCTGGTTGTTTTTGCTCCCTCTTATTGTTTCTTGGTGCACCGATGAAGTCCTTTGCATCTCGCAAAATCTGACGAAGCTCCCTGCTAGTTCTTCCTCTACCAGCAGATGCCTCTGTTAGCTCCTCCTCATCCTGTGAATCTTCCTGAGCCGAGGAAGAATTCTTTACTTCTGTTGGCTGAAGAGGTTTAACCAACAACTCTTCTTTTGATTGCTCCTCGAAAGGCATCTCACGAGATTTTCTGAAATCCCTGTCCTCCACGAATTTTACATCTCGTTGAACCACTACCTCCCTTCTCCCTGGAAAATAGATTTTGGATGCCTTTTAGCATTTTCGTTATATCCCACTAGATATCCCTTTTCCGCAGTTTGATCCAGATTCTTCCTCTTTTCCTCGGGTATGCGGAAATATGCTAAAATCTCAAATATCCTAAAATGACTAAGCGTCTTTCCTGTGAAAACTCTCTCTGGAGTAATCTTGCCCAACGCCTAATGAGGAGTCTTGTTCTGAACATAGACTATTGTGTTGCATGCTTCTGCCCACGAGAATTTTGACATATCCTGATCATACATCATGGCCCTAGCTGCTTCTACAATAGTCCTGTTCTTCCTTTTTGCTACTCCATTCTGCTCCGGATTGTACGGAGTTGTCCACTCTCTTCTGATGCCCTCCTTAGCGCAAAAATCAATGAAGTTCTTATCGACATACTCTCCTCCATTATCTGAGCACAAAACTTTTATTTTCTTCCTAGTCAGATTCTCCACCAGAGCCTTGAACTCTTTGAATCGATAGAAAACCTCGTCCTTGGTTTTCAGAAAATAAATCCAAGTTTTCCTTGAGTGGTCATCAATGAAGGTAAGGAAATACTCGGCACCACTAAGAGCTTTGGTGGACATAGGTCCGCAGATATCTGAGTGTATCAATCCTAGTACACTCTTGGCCCTGTGTTTACTCCTAGGAAACGCTGCCTTGGCATACTTTCCTAGAGCACATCCTCTGCATACATCATCTCATTTCGTACTAAGAACCGGAACTCCTGTTACAATGCTCCTAAGAATTCTTAGAGCCCCATGGTGAAAATGTCTCATTCTTCTGTGCCATAGTTCGTTCAAGTCCTTGTCTCCATGACTGCCTATTAGTGTCATTGGTGATTCTAGTTGTAATATGTACAACCTATTACATTTGATCCCGATCTGTGCTTTCTTTTTCCAGCTCGGGTGTTTGACGTATAATTTCTCCATGATGAAGTAGACGTCATATCCCTTTCCTTGAAGTTGTGACATAGAAAGTAAGTTCATCCTCAATCCTGGTACATGCAGCACATTTGTAGCGTGGAACCGTTCTCCTTATTCTGTTTGAAAAACTATGGTACCCTTCCCTACTTGAGTACACTTTTTCTTGTTCCCCATGGTGATCTAAAAGTTCTTCTCTTCTCGATACTCTGAGAAACATTCCCTTATTCCCGTCATATGCCAAGAGGCTCCACTGTCTATATACCATACTTCTGATGATGCAGAACTAGTCATACAAGCCACTTCTTCTTCCATCCTGGAAGCCAACATGGAGAATTCGAAATCTCTTGTGCAATTTTCTGAAAACATGTGCGAGTCCCCTGACATTGATGCCTCTACATCATGGTCTCGACCCATAACTGATTTTCCCTTCCTATCTCTAATTACTCGCTCTGATACGATGTGAAAATTATATCGCTGCAACATCTGATTTACTTTGCCTACTTATTTTCAATAAGTTATTTATGAAATTCCTTCAATAAACATTAAAATAAATTATGCTACAGATGTCACACCATAATACAGAAACAAACACATGCACAAGAATCAACACATCGACACAGATATTTTGGACAACAGTCCCTAGAAAAACCCAATGTGGGAAAACCGATGCAACAAGGGAGGATTTTATTATTCAGCAATTCTTCAGTACAACCGGGTGGCAAACTAGCTTACCCAACAGAGAGAAAAATTCTCCAACACTTCTCCCAGTCCCAGCATCAGCCTAGCACACCTCTGCATAGCTCCCAGACACTCTGTGGCAGTGGCTGCTTGTCTGCGTCACCCACGCAGGCTCTCTAGTGACTGCACAGTCTCCTGCTGCCTTCGCCTCTGCCTGAAAGGCCCTGCGTCTGCCTCTCCTGCCTCTGCGTTGGTCTTTTGTCGTTGATCCTAACTCTTTGCTCCATACTTGCTGCCTCCTGCTGCTTTCCAGACCATTAGCTCGAATTTCTCAGCTAACCCCGCTCCAGAAATTGAACTGACTGGTCTCCCTCAATGTGTTCTCCAACTGACCCTCAAGCCTCTTCTTATACTTTTCTCGTTGGCAATTCAATAGCCGAGATTAAGTCCCTAATCAACGACTAAGATTAGATCTGGCTTGATCCATGACTTTTGGACTATTCTAACTCAGTTTTATATTAGTTCACATTAATATTTTATTTTTCCTAAGTTTAGACTTAGGGACTTCATTAAAAATATTAATTATTTTAATATCTCCCAAACTGATTAGATTCTGCCAAACCATTTCTGGGTATTGGAGATCTCATGTGCTTTAGCCTCTCTGTCAATTTTTGGGGCTAGAGCACATCCGATGCTACCCCAAATCAACAGCTGCCACCTATCATTGTTGGAAGTCCTTCTCTAATTAGTGAACATGGGCTGATGTGATCTTCCCCCTTGAACTTCTTTCTTTGTCCTTCAAGAACTAGTCCTGAGCTCACCAATTTTGCCAATGCCAGCGATGCATTAGTCCTTCAATGTACTACACTTAGGGCCCCAATCTTCATCCATCTTACAGCTGTCAAAGTCCTTATTGACAAGTTGATCTAAGACTGCTTTGGGTCACTTGCTTCCCTCCAACAACCTTAAGGCACCCAATACATTTGTCCACCTGAACCCTTCATATTTTCCCACTTACAATCCCATCCGAACTGATCTAAGGCTCTGAGTAAACTTCCCTCTATTCTGCAATAGAGGAGATATTGCACAGATCTAGGACTTTCTAAGTCTACCCTCACCTACGGCTTCTTCTCACTGTCAAATTATGTTCAACCACAGTGTACACACCCAAATCTACCCATATCTAGGCCTCTAGGTTTTCCATACATCACTCTTTGTTCACTTCTTACAAGTCACACTTCTGCTCACACTTGGATTCATCTTGTGAGATTATACATGTCATACAATCCACAAAGACGGTCACTCCTTCTACACAAAACTTAAACCTGAGCTTGTTAGGGTTCATTGGATGACTCAGCACCCTCTCTTTCACACACATTTTCTCTAAGCAAACTTGGTATTCATTTAACAACCCTTACTAGGGCTCTTAAAGATCTATTGTTCAATGCAAGAACAACCCTCCAACATTAACGTTCTATGACCTTGCATATAACATTTTGTTGTATGTTACAAGGCCATAGTTCTAGTGCATCTTCTTCTGCAAAACCCTTCTCACAATCAGCGTTGGTGTCACAAACTTGAGCAACTCATCTTTTGCAATAGATCTACATATTTAGCCTTCCATTGCAGGGTCTTGGTTTCTCCATGGATCACTACTCGTTGTGAGGGTTTTACACTCCTTGATGCATTATACAGTGCTTCCAAATTTCAGCCTACAGCTCCTATCTCGGCCGAATCATATCTGAGCAGAAGGGTTCCTATCTCAGCGTTATTTTCCCTCAATCTAACCCTTCTAGGTCTACGTCTCCTCTTATCTGGATTTCTTTCTTGTTCCTACCCTACTGTTGGCCCTATTCCATACACCTTATCATCCTTCTATTTTGCCTTCATTATTGCACTCCTGATCAAGATCTTAGCCTCCCTAGTTTGTTGATATAGACCACAGAGATAGGCCTATCAATCAGCAGCTTTATCTCAGGATGGAGATTTGCCTCTAAGGGTCTCATCCCTCACACTTGTACATAACCCAACAATCATGAAGTAGACTATAAGTTTGCGGCATCATGGAATTTGCCCCATCTAGGGCTCACAAATCTGATCTCTCCTTGAGTATGAGTTTCCTTGAGGAACTTCCTCCATTAAATCTGAGCATTTACGGCCTCCTTCCAGACTTGGTTATGACCGTTCCTGCTCCCATTCGACCTCCTTAGATCAATGCGATCTAGAGGCATTTGAACCTCCTACCTAGGCTACATCTTCGCTAGCATCTTCATCAAATGAGCTCCCTCTCACTTGATGCCTAGCCTTATGCTAAGGCCTCCTTTAAATAGATTTCCCAAGCCTTCTTAGGAACCCTCTAGACCTTAGGGGTTTGATCTTCCTTTAGAATTGGGAATTTAATTTTAATTATCCTTTAATTTTTCTTTTTGAATTTTAAACCCCAACTAGGTCTAAAACCCCTTGACTTGGATCTTTTGCTCACAAACCCCTTTTTGTGACCAAAATTCTCACAAACCCCATCTAGGCTTGTGGAATACCTCCCAAGCTACACTTTTCAACAAGAAGAAAATGAAGAAGATAATAAGAATACAAGAATAACACAAGTAATTATCAACATAAGAAAGTATTTCTGCCTTTCTGATTTTCTAACACAAGATCTGAGCATTTAATGAAGGAAAGGGAATTTAAGCTATATTACTAATAGTGAAAAAGTTCATCATCTCTATGTAAGGAAACAAATACAAACTACATTAAGTTAATGGAAGAGTGAAAGAAATAGTTCAAGCCAAGGTCTGCAATAGCAACTACAACAAAAGAATTTGCAAATCTCTAGAGCATCTAAATAAAATTTGAAGGTAATCAAATAAAGACAAAAGACATTGCAAGTAGTTGACTTAGTACCTCTTTGAAGCACTCGAAGAAATTGTGTTTGCGCTGAGCACAAGTAAGGTTAAAATACAAGAGGTATGTATAATTTTTGTTCTTATTAAATTGTAAGACCATTTCAGATTTCTCTTGCAGCTAATGATCTAGGTGAATTGTATTGCATGGAATGTTAAGTCTACTGGGTTATGAAGAAATCGCATCTAGGGAATAACATGAAGAGTAAGTTAGTGATCTTATGCTCCTTTGAAAGATATTGACATATTATAAAAGGGTTTGTATAGATATATTATATAAGAGATCGTGTCCCCTCTCTTGAGGACAATGATTGATATGTTAGTATTCAAATCCTTTTCTTGCATATGAAGACTAAGTTTTTGTGATCAAGGTTAGATAATTAGTGAACGTCTCGTGTATAGAAGGCTTGTCAATAGCATTCCTAGGACCTGCAACTAACACATTAGTATACTTGTAGAATTTGCAAATTTGAAGGATGGCAAGTCTTGAAGACCTTGGACATTGAAGCATCTAAAGATGGTGAAAGTTACAAAAGGTCCAAGATTAAGAGGGAGTTGAATTTTCTCAAAAGATAAGTATTCTATAACTTTCCTCTTTGATTAAGGCTATTGTTATTAATTTTTAGTTAGTTTCTTGTTTATGTACCATTTTCTTGGTTGTAATCATTCTTTCATATCCTCTCAAAGAGGATTGCAGCACAATGGCTAGGGTTTCCGTAGTATTGGTAGCAAATGGAATAACTAGAAGAATGAAGCAAAGCATGAGGACTTTACTGATGTGTAGAATAGAGTTCGGAGGAATTTAAGATTCTTTGTGCCTAAGAGAAGTCAAAATCTAGTATGTAGAAGATGGAAGTATAGAAGCAAGAAGGTTCTCCTTGTAAAAGGAAGAGGTTCATAATAAGACATTTGTCTTTGTTGGAAGAGTTACCCCTGATTTTTGAAGAGCATGAAAAAGGAACCTCGTGATTAAAGAAGACCTCGTAGTTTGGGATTGATTAAATGATTTGTTTCTAACAATAGAAGTGTCGGAAGGAAAACGTGTTGTCTTCAGAGGGAGTTGAAAGCAAAATTTAACATGAAGGATCTTGGATTCATACACTACTACTTGGGACTTGATATTTGGTAGAAACCTGGCCAAAGAAAGCATATGATCAAGATCCAACTGGAATTTGGCTGATGGAAGCTGATTGGTTCTCTGATGTATTTGATTCAATTACTAAGCTAACAGTGCTGATGATGAAAGAAGTACTATTGGTGTTTGTTTCTGCTTGGGATTTTCTATGATTTCTTGGAAGAGCATGAAGTGGGATTTTGTTGTACTAAGCAATGAGGAGGCAGAAGAAACAATATTTTTTGCAATTAGTTGTGAGTCAGTTTGGCTCTAAAAAAGTTTGATGGACTATTTAATGACATGTTGGATTCAACCGTGATACTTTGTAATGATCAAAGCAATATGAAGATTGTCATATAACATGGTTTTTCATGGAAGGTTGAAGCACATTATGATATGAGATATGATGCAAATGGAAGCCAAGAAGCTACAATGGATATCCGTAGATGAACATGTAGTTGATGTAAGGGAAGTATGAGTACTTCCGAGACAAGCTTGGGCTTGTGGATTACCCCTCCCAAGATTGAGAGGGAGTAAGGATGGACACCCAGTTCCCCATGTGTCATGTATTATGGCTAGGATTAACAATTATAAGTCAAGTATATGGACATGGATAGGGAGCAAGGTGGATTGGATAAGCATCTTGGACAGACATTCTTGAGGCATGTACTATGGCCAATTATGATTAACACCCATTGACTCGGTGAAAGAATGGTTTAGTGGGCTGACATTTCCTTGTGACAAATAGGAAATGGTCCTATGGAGGACATACTTTGGTGAACCTAGGTGGAGTATGTGCTTCGGAGAGGTAGTGTGGTGTCTTATTGAATGCCTCCCAACATTGTGTTATGATCTAGTGGAGAGATAAAATTTACTTGTCAAGGCCTTGGTAATTTGACAATGTTGGTTACGAAGATGTTATCATTAATGATGCTTATCAATCTTGATCCTTTCTTATATGAATATTTCAACTTGAGAATATCTCGATGAGTCATTATGGATACCCCCCTATTTAAGAGGAAGTGTTGAAGTTGTAACTAGGTTTGGTCTTCATTATATATATATATATATATCATTGATGTATTTATTATATTTTTCTCAAGCATGTTCTTCATGCTAGCGTCAAATGAATTTATTTGAAATCAAAAAGAAAATTATTTTGTATCATGTCCCATTTGGACATTTAAAAGGAAGAAAGTTTGAATTTTTATTTTGAGTTACAAGTACTTTGGTGAACCTAGGTGGAGTATGTGCTTCGGAGAGGTAGTGTGGTGTCTTATTGAATGCCTCCCAACATTGTGTTATGATCTAGTGGAGAGATAAAATTTACTTGTCAAGGCCTTGGTAATTTGACAATGTTGGTTACGAAGATGTTATCATTAATGATGCTTATCAATCTTGATCCTTTCTTATATGAATATTTCAACTTGAGAATATCTCGATGAGTCATTATGGATACCCCTCTATTTAAGAGGAAGTGTTGAAGTTGTAACTAGGTTTGGTCTTCATTATATATATATATATATATATATATATCATTGATGTATTTATTATATTTTTCTCAAGCATGTTCTTCATGCTAGCGTCAAATGAATTTATTTGAAATCAAAAAGAAAATTATTTTGTATCATGTCCCATTTGGACATTTAAAAGGAAGAAAGTTTGAATTTTTATTTTGAGTCACAAGTCCACAAGATGACCAAGTCAGCCCTCCTTGGACAAGTCATCCTAGCCCTCCAAGTGGCACCTATTCGACCTCCTGGACAGCTATATATAAGAGACAAGTTCGACCTACTTGGAACACATTCACACATTATCACAAGAAGTATCTTCTGCACCTAACAAAGGAGGAAGAGGTTGATTCAAAGGAAAGAGAGAGGTGACTCAAAACAAGGAAGAATCTCGCATTGTTGACCAAATCTTTGACTTCTACCAGCTCGCATGTGTAAAGACAAATTTCTGTGGAAAGTGGCCAAAATTTTCTGAATTTGTTGCAGGCCTGAAATTCTGAATTTGACCAACATTCACTTAACTTTTGGAGGAGACTTGGAGGGTTTGACTTGGTATCTTGGTGGCAATTTGGTCTTGGTCTTGGCTTGGATATCTCTCATTTTGATCTGTTTCTTTAAGGAAAGGATTGTTGGGGTTTTTCCCCTTGTGGGTTTTGTCCTTGCTTCTACCCTAATTTATGGTGTCTCTTGTCTCTTGTGCATTGTACTTGATTGGTTAAATTGATAATTGCTTGATGAATAATAAAGAAAGACTAAAAAGAACAATAACATCTTCACAAGTAATTATTATGATCAGAAATTCTAGTTTACAAGCGAATTTCAAAATAAGGAACTAGATCCCCTTTTATATATCACCCCCAAACATTTGAATATTTCATTTTTCATTTGTTGCATTGTTGCTAAGCTCCCTTTTCTTCCACTCCATACTACATGATAATGAACCTAGTAACCAATACGGAAGCCCCCCTTGACTTACGCTCATCCTTTGTCCAAAGTTCAAAGGAGAGTTGTTGAGGTGACAGTGGCCAACCTCCTAGTTCCACAATTCATCACATAGATGTAGGGCTTCACATTTTTGGTTAATAGATCGTGTTGTAACAAGCATAGTGGGTTTCAAATCCAATAATATCAATATACAGAGGTTGGGTATTAAACAATTCCTCCCACAAACTATTTTGATTATTAAACTTAATTATTAGGACAAAAGACATGTGGAAGAATAGAACAGTCAAAGAACTTTTGAAAGAATATAACTATAGGAAAACAAAGGACACACCATGTATTTGCAAACCTACACTAAGGTTAAGTTATTTATTAAGATATAAACCACAGAAAAACTAAGGTATGCATACATTTGCTATCCTAGACCATTCTGCCTTATATAAGGCTTCAAAGTTATGAACCAAACTGGAAGAATGAATAAGATTCAAGCCCGCCATCTCGCCAATGATGGTGCATGAAATCACATTTCTAAATCCTAAATTTTGTGAGTGTATGTAAGCTTACTACCATAATTCACAGCACTTTGGTACTCTGGAACCTGCAAGTCAAGTAGATCTTGTCTAGCAGAAAAGTTAATTGAAAGTGCATGGACCAAGATGGTGTAGTGCATGTCATGAATAACAAATTTTCTCTCTCAATCCTGTGTTATTCAAAATCCTGCCAAAATGTAATACTTGTTCCTCCAAGGTCAAAGAGAGAAAACTGAAACAATGATCTGCCTGTGCTGAACAACATAATCTAGATCTTGAGCATCCTGAAAATCTATGCACTTGACACTTTCACTGGATCTTGAATACCACACACCATATTTGCTGGCACTGCTACATCAATCATTTTTGGATAAGAAAGACCAAGATCTGTATAGAATACGTAGAATTAGAAATAAAACAAGAATTATAGCAGTTGCCGAGGTTCCTAGGAAGTTATTAACTTTCTTGGCATATTAGTAAAAGAATGTACAAATCAAAACCAGCAGAAACTGTAATGCACTAAAATAATGGCTGGCACTTACTTTCCATTATCTTCTTGAATGTATCCTGCAAAAGACCCGCCATAAAGAACATTATATATGATAAATAATTACCAATTTACAGAGGAAATTTCAAATAATGGACCAAAGGAATAATATTATGCAAATTTTGGACCTGCAAACATACCATATCCTTTGAAAGCCGAGGATTATAGAGCAATTCTTCTTCTACAGTCGTGACCTGCCATGAAAGATGATAAAGGTTTTGACATGCAAAGTCTTTTTGGCAAACGTCAGCAAAAGCATCTCTCATTTACCGAAATTATGAATGTGCTAAATGCTAAGGTGTTTTTGCCATCCATCTTCTTAGCTTTCAAGATATATTTTCATTGGTTCAAGCATGACTATGATGACGTTGGTGATTCAAATGCTCTCACACATTCATTTCCAAAATATTTTGGGCAAGGATTCCACAACCCTTAGTTATTTTTCCCTTCTACATAATTTGAGTATTTGTAGAAATAATTCTGTTAAACAAGCAAACAGTGTTTGGTAGATTGATATTGATGAACATAAACAAACATAAAGATTTATATAGTTCAGAATCCTAGTAATAGTTAGTGTGACACTATAGAATTTTCCCAAAGTCATAGCAGGGACACTGCAATGTAATTTATACTTATGTTTTGCTTATTGATCTGTAAACTGCTGTGGGTATTCCACTGGGTAGTTCATTACAACAGACTTCACAAGTTTCTGCAAAACACTGTGAGGTTATCCTCTATTATGCAGTGTTGACTTATTTCTATAATTTAAGATTACAAGCATATCACTCAAATTACTGAAATGAACTCGAATCAACTGCATTGTAGTGAAAGAAGCTGAAATAATAAATACCACACCATCCACACAATAAGCAGAAGATGTACACTGGGAAAATCCAGCTAGAAGGTGAGAACTATGCCTTGCTCCTTTCTTCTCAGATATAGAATGCAAATATAAAGAGAGATGGACTCACTATGGAGTGCAATAGAAATTGTGGCTTGAATCAATGCTATTGGATCTTCTACTATCTCTATTTTGCTCATAATATCCCACTCCTTCACTCTGTCAATTATGTGACTGCAAATCAATACAATAGGAATGAAACCCCTTCCTTTCGTAGCAGCCCAATATTTAACATCCCCTGCTAGCCATCTAGGTTTATGGTTTTTACATGGCTTGTCTCCTGATTAGGGTTGCATTTTTGAACCCTTTAGAATCTTCTTGCAGTTCTATGTGACTAGCTTGACATGTGTGAGTAATGGAAGTTAACATGGTAACCACTCAGTACTATGGTGATAAAAACATAGGTCAATTGCGAAAGGCATAACCTCCTCATATGGACTCCAATTGAGCTGATCTTTCCATTGTTGGCAAGTTCTTGACAACTAGAACAATATCGAATGCATGGGCATTCACATATTTTTGACCACCAAAATAGTTGTTTAATGCCTCAAAAGGTCTCCAAAAGTTTCAGGACCCCAAATCAGCAAAATTACTTGCCCCTAAAACGGGCCCAACAAGTCCATGGCACCAATTTTAGTGATGATAAGTATTTAGTGCTGCATTTGGTTCACTTATTGAGCAAGTCTCATCCCAATTATTGCAATGCAGTAATTGTGGATCATCTATACAAAAGAGAAATACGTTTGACTGCCTTAACAGGATTAATTAGACTTTTATCATTGGAATATACACTTCAATAGTAATTATGTGATGCAGTTAAACCAAAAAGAAATCCATTCTCCCTTTACCTTCTAAGCTTCACCTAAAGAATTCTGGGAGGTAGTTGTTGATTTTTCAAGGATCTCCTAATCTGATAATTACTTCTTATGATTTCTTATATTAATCTTTCTTGCATTCACATTCATCATAAAGCAATTACACAGAATATCTCAATGGTAGAAACAAAATGCCACTAGGATCATAAAGAGAAAACCAAACAAGAGACAAGAATTTTACCCTGGGAAAACCTAGCAATCTTTTTCTTAGAGAAATTATTCAATTCATCAAAAAATACATCTAATCCTTCTAGTCAAAACGAGATCAAATTGACCATCAATATTCCAAGACAAATTTTCCACAAGATGAGATGAAATGTAGCTTGAAGATTGGGTCAGGGTCAATCAAGCAAGCCGAAATTCGGAGCTGCTCCTTCCCCAGAAAATCTTGGCCCATTCCTAGTGAAAATGACTAGAAAGATTTGGCCTATCTGCCACACGTGTGAGATCAAATGAGGAAAGAGAGAGAGAGATCCGTCTTCTTCTAGACAACTTCGTCCTTCTTTTCCTTGTCTTCTTCGTGTGGATGAGCAGATGATACTTTGTACTGTGATTGATCTGAAATTGGCCAAGAGGAGGTCGAATGGCATATATACAGAGATCCTGGGAGGCCGAATTGGTGTATCCTTTCACTGGGGCTGACTTGAATCCGACCTTACATTTGGAGGCAAAATTTTCAATATTTAGAAATTCAAAATTCCCTCTTTTTGAAGCTGACATGAAGAACATGTCAAATATATTTGGAGGGATAAAATATCAATTATGAAGACCGACCATAGCTGTTAATTTTTTTTTCTCTTAGGGCTACATTGTTCTTTGCTTTGATAATTGCATTTCAACATTTGCATAATAAATTCACCCCATAGCAACTTAACATTATTCAGATTTACAACATTATTCAGCAGCATATCCAATTATATAGAAAGAACAACACCATCATCAACAATGCAGCGGAACATAAAGGAACAATAGAAGAAAAGAATTCACACATTGAGACGCTAGGATTGGTCGAAGACCAGGGCAAAACCCACTATGGGGAACACCCTTTCAAATTATTCTTCTTATTATTAGATTGTCATTGAATAGTTCAGCAAAAGAGAGTACAATGATCCATATCATCAACCATAATCCTATCCAACAATATTCTTGAGATGAACCCAACAATGCTAATAATCATAACCCTAATTCAGAAGCCTGCGATCAACTGTCACTATATGTGGTCAACTACCAAACCCTACAGTCAACGAGTGAAATTTGAGGTCAACTGATAAAACCAAACCTTAGGTCCCAACCGTAGGGATGAAGTGATGTGCGTGCGTTGAAAGGCTTCAGTCGCACGGATGAGCTAGCCTACGTGTGGTTGCATCCGAAAATTTTTAGTTACAAGCCTGTGGTTGTGACCCAAAATCCCTAGACACGTGCGGGCTTCGGACCCTGTAATCTCGGACCTGTGCGAGCGAACTTCCACGAACCATCTCAAACCTATGCGAGCCAAAACCAAAGAAAGAAGAATAGAAGAATGCTTCATGATGATGTCCAAATGAGGGTCACTTAACTTGTATTTATAGCCATCCATGGGTGTCCAATTTATCTTTTGGGTCGACCTGATCAAATATGCACATGTGGGGCTTAATTCAAAAATACACTTTCCCTTGTCCAAATTGAGTGCTTCAATAGTCAAAATTGGTCCTCTCAAAAAAAGGAATCTTGTCCCATGGTTGGAATTTGTCACTGAGCTGCCAAATTAACACTCCCTCTCAGCTAGGGAGAAATTCCAACTGCATCATGTAATCATCGCATCATATCCTCTCTCAAGTATCTTGACATCAAATGTCATCACTACTCATCTCGGTTCATCTTTGTTTATTCTTGCTTATCTCTTGATTGTTCCTACTCATATGATGAACACTCTTGAATCTAAAAGAAGAAGAATTTGACATTAGAGGGGAGCCTAAACAACCATCCTCTATCATTTCGTAGAGCACATCTCAATCCAAAAGAATATCAGGGAGCACATCTCAACCTAAAACCACATCAGAGAGCTTAGTCTCAACCTGGAACTGCATAGGGCAGCATTTCTCAACCCAAAAATCACATCGGCGAGCACATCTCAACCCGGAATCTCATGGGGGAGAAAAACATCTTCAACCCCATATCGAGCAATAGGTGATATAGGGGAGCACATCTCAACCCATCCTATTGCCCACTAATCTTCCCAACAATGACCCTCAAGAGTCATGTGGTGGAACACCTGCATCATAATCTGAGCTTGGGCGAGATACCTAATGTTGATATTTCTAAATGTTACCCATTAGAAATCCCTAGTGCATTATCTGGTTTATTTCACCTACTTGTTTATTCCTTAACAAGTTATTTATTCATATAAATACTAAAAATAAACACAAATGCAACCTTAACTCATATATAGATCAGCAACTGAAATACTAGACAAACACACAAGGGACACTGTTATTTTTGGACAATCGTCCCCGGAAAAACCCAATGCGGGAAAACTGGTGCAGCAGTTCTGAGGGTTTTATTATTATGCAGATTTCTTGAGTACAACTAGGGTGCCAAACTGGCTCACCCAACAGAGATTTTTACACGGCAGTAATACCTCTTCTCGGAGACAGATATTCAGCAAGTCTGCCCCACGAAAATCCTTTCGGCGCTTCTCCAAGGCTCTGTGTCAACCCTGCTAGCCTCAGCGTAGCTCTAGAACCCTCTGCGTTAGCCTTCTGCCTCTCTGCGTCAGCTCTCTGGCCTTCTGCGTCACCCACACAGGCCCCTCAGCCTCTGCGCAGTCTCTAGCTACCTTTACGTGGCTCCTGTTGCCTCTGCGTAGCCTCCTCAATCATTGCGCTGACCCTCTGGCACTATCTCTGCCTCTCTGCTATGTACTCACTACCCCTCGCTGCAACTCAGATCACTTGTTCGAATTTTCTCAGCAAACCCCACTCCAGAAAATCGAATTGACTGATCAATCTTGGTGTATCTCCAACTGACCCTCAAGCCTCCTCTTATACTTTTCATGTTGAGTCTTCAACGGTCGAGATTAAGTCTCTAATCAACGACTAAGATTAGATTTGGCTTGATCCATGTCATTTAAAACATTCTCACCCAGTTTTATATTAATGTCCATTAATATTTTAATTTTCCTAAGTTAAGACTTAGGAATCCCATTAAAAATATTAATTATTTTAATATCTCTCTAACCGAGTGGAATTTCCCCAAACCATTTATGGGTCTTGAAGATCTCATGTGCTTTAGCCTCTCCACCGATTTTCATGGCTATAGCACATTCGATGCTACCCCAAATCAACACCTAATTTAGCAAAGGTAAGGATCACACACCCCCAAGCCTCCTCAACCCATTGGCCAGACAGGGAGGGGCAATCCCAACAAGCCCAACTTGTGGGCATGATGCCAACTAGGGTATACTCTGCTAGACCAATATAGGGGGAGATACCCGACTTGTCAAAATGGATAAGGATCACACACACCCTATGGGTGACAATAGGGGAGATACCCGACCTATTGTAAGAGTAGGGATCATGCACACCTATTTTCCAGAGTTCCCTCAACCCTAAGAACCCTCCATCTCAATTTCACACCCTAGGAGCTTAGACAAGGGGGAAGGTTTGGCTCAGTTTTCTCAATCAGTCTTGCTCTCTGTAGATCAAAAACATATCATCGTGCTCATATCTGGCGTCAACTTTCTGGCCCTCTATGTTAGCAATGCTAGCCTCTCTGAGGCTCTGCGCAGCTCCCGGCTACCTCTGCGTGGCCCTACGTGAGCTCTGGCTGCTACTGCGTCACTCTCCCCAACTACTACGTTGCTCTCTCGGCACTATCTCTACCTCTCTATCTCTCTGTACTCAATGCCCCTCAGTTACAACTCCTAATCACTAATTATATCTCTCTTATCAAACTCCGCTCTAGAGAATAGAATGACTAATCACTCTAGTGTATTCTCCAAGTAACCCTCAAGCCCCCTCTTATACTTTTCTCGTTGACATATCAAAGGCCGAGATTAAGTCCTTAATCAACGGTTAAGATTAGATCTGGCTTGATCCATGTCTTTTGGACCATTCTAACACAGATTGATATTAATCCACATTAATATTTTAATTTCCCTAAGTTTAGACTTAGGGACTCTATTAAAAATATTAATTATTTTAAGATCTACTGAACTATTTAGAATCTACCCAAACCCTTTATGGGTATTGGAGATCTCATGTGCCCCAACCTCTCCACCAAATTTCGTGGCTAGAGCACATCCGATGCTACCCCAAATCAACACTCCCTCACAGCGAGAATTGTGCTCTAGCAATACTCCTCACTAAGTATTACTCTGATCATCCGGCATCGATCCCTGTGCTGATGTTAGGCCTACTGCCCACCATCCTCTGCACTGTTGTATCCTGTACTGCTGCCCATGGTTTTGCCACTGCCACTGCTGCATCTGTACAACAGCTCCCTCTGCATTTGTGTTGCTACTAGTCCTTTCTCCCAACACTGCATCTGCACTGCACCTCCTCTCATCATGTTGCATCATGTTGCCCACCGCTGCATTGCAACTCAGTTACCGAGAAGTAAGTAACTGATCTCCCAACCCGACCTTCTTGTCGGGCTAGAGACCCTCATGATGCTAAAGCTCCCTCTGCCGCTGACAAGTGCTCCCTCTCTAACCTCTGCGTTGCTACAACAACTCCCTACATCTTGCACCGTTGCACACCTCTCTGTGCCATCCTGCATTGGTGCAACACTCCTGTGCCTCTCGCACTGCTGCAGCCTGCTAGCCTCGCGCTGTCTCGGGACGTCTACACTGTAGCTCTCTCTACCGCTTCATCCGCATCTGTCTCTACCCAACTCAGCCAGTCCTACTACTCCTCTTCGGGGCTCCCATAGCAAGGTCTAATCCAAGAGGCTGGGAACCTCAAGGATCCTACCCCTCATCGCTTGTAATCCGCCTGACTACAGCTTGATGTCTCCTCTCTTCCGCTCAAGTGGTGCGTGTGCAGTCATGGCACAGTCATCGTTTGTCAACACTTCCTTCTCTACCCTTGCTTGTGTTGCCTTAGTCTCGGAAGACTCTCCCTTACTCTTCATCCTTGGACACTGAGTCGCATAATGACCCAACTCCCCATGGTGGAAGCACTTGATCATGGAGAGATCCTTGTTCTTCCGCTTTTCCTGCTTTCCCTCATATGCTAGGGCAACATCTTCCTTCTCCTGCTTGACTTTGATCCCCTTTTTGCTACTACCCGTCTTCGACTGCCGTATGATCTCTTCTTGGCGAAGAGCAGCCCACATCTCATCCCAAGGTGGAAGTGTCCCTCTGCCCAGTATACTGTGGACAAATACCTCCCAGTCTTTTGAGACTGCATTCAGGGTCATCCTCACCATCAATTCCTGATCTGGTGTGGCTTCTATAGAGGTCAATTGATTTCGGATCTCATTCAATTCTCCGAGGAAGGTGTCAATCGGTTCTCCCTTCTTCATCTGATATGACCTCAACTGGTTCTCAGGTAACATTCTTCTCTGCACAGAAGTATGCTGGTAAAATTTCTTGAGGGCCTCCCACATCTCATATGTCAATTCCTTCTCGACAATGCGTGGTACTACATGGTCCTTGACCCCGTCAAGGATGATGCTCTTGGCCCTCGCCATTGCCTCCTCGTATTTGTCGTTATCATTGGGGTCGACTGGAATAGCCATAACCTTCAAGGCGAAGTTCTTGACACGATTTCTGTCAAGTACGGATAAGATTCTGGCCTTCGAGACTGCAAAGTTCGACGCTCCGTCTAGTCTATCCTAGTCTCTTACTCCGTGTAGTGCCATGATGCTCTTCTACTTCCCTCCTGGAAGTTCTCTATTCGACTCCTCCGAGTCTCTATTTCCCGTCTAGAAGTTATCTTCCGGACTCCCTCTGGGTCCTAATTTCCCTCCTGGAAATCCTTCTGCTGCTGTTGAGATGCCCCCTACTCTGATCGTCTTATGCAACCGCACCACTGATGCGGGTTCCTCCACTAGAAACCCTCAGTAGCAACTCCCTCCTCTTGACCTTGCTCTGTCAGGTACTGTTCTGACTATAGTGCCTCACCAGCTCCACTCTGCAATATTCCCACAGCCTTCTAGACCCCAGCAATTTGAAGGTGAAAGCTCCTAGGCTCTGCGCAAACCCGGCACCAGCGACCCGGCCTCCTCAGCCAACTGCGTCAACCCTCCCAGCTTCTGGGTGGCTCTGCGTGAGGCTCCCTTTGCCTTCCTTAGCCTCAGCGCTGCCTCTTCCTGGCTCACCCTTGATGACACAAGCACTGCGTCACCCTTCCCTTGTTGCTGCTCTGCTAGAAACAGCGTCTGTCACCTCGGGACAACTGTTTTTAGCTGCTATTGCTTCGCTCCGCTGATGTCCTCAGTCCTCCTGTGATCTGCAATCACGCTCTGATGCCATGTTGAAGTTTCTAAGTCTACTTAGTTAGAAACCCTCCATGCACTTTATCTGATTTATTCCTACCTACTTGTTTTGTTACTAAACAAGTTATTTACAATGTAAATACTGAAAATAAACACAAGTGCATGCTCAATATTTTACAAATCAACAACTGAAAAAAACGGAAACAATCACATCAAATGACACCGTTATTTTTGGACCAATGTCCCCGGAAAAACCCAATGGGGGAAAACCGGTGCAGCTATCTGAGAGTTTTCTTATTAAGCAATATCAGAGTACAATCTGGGTGTCGAAACTGGCCTACCCAATAGAGAATTTCCTTGGCAGTAATACCTCTTTGTTTGAGACAAATCTTGATGCAGGAGCATCTGACCCTCCTTAGTCAAAAGAGAAATCCAAAGCAGAGAATGAGAGGACGTGGACAAACGAGCAAAACAGGGGACATTTCTGTTAAAACAGAGCTTAAATGATGGAATGGATAAGCCTCGAGGAGACTTTATTAAATGTAATCTGCCACATATGTATGCATGTAGAGAGAATTCAGGGACAGTTGAGAGGTTTGAGGAAAGGATGTGATCGGATCCTTCACAGTGATCCGATCCAATGTTCCCTTATATATATATATATATATATATATATATATATATATATTGTGAGACAGATAGGAGAGGAGGAGAGAGTAATATAAAGCAATAGATAGAAATTGTGTAACCAGTGTGTGTATAAGATGTAGTCGAGAGGAGAACTACTTCTAAGGCTAAAATGCCTTAGCTTGTAACTAAATTCTGTGTATAATATAATACATGTGTGTTTGTGGGTTTCCGCGTGTCTTTATATTTCAGTTATGCTGTATATATCCGTGAATGGTTTAAATCCGTTTACAAGTGTGTTGATTGACCATCGACCACTGAAAGGATCGATGGCAATCCAAATTATCATAGTTAATTGTTGCCTGAGTGTTGTGCGCGTTGTAACAGAGAATGGCAGAGACTGTGGCAGAACTATGTTTAACACAGAAATCCATCAAAAGATAAGTGAGATTAAGTTAAGGAGGAAGCGGGCAAGAATGCACAGCGACCGTTGGATCTCAGAGATCAACAGTTCAGATTATGTCGCTCAGGAGCAGAGCGAAACATCGCATCGGCGAAACCCTTTAAGTGATATCGGAACCAGCGTTTTAAATATAGCAATAGCAATATACGATTTAATTGCAACCGTCGGATCAAAAGCCAGATCGACGGTCCCGATGGGATCGCTAATCGCAATCCGGGGAGATCAAAGGCCTTAGAACGAACAGTGCAATCGAATGCCAATGGCCGATATGCGATATATCAATACGCCGATAGCAATCGCTGATCGGGGATTGGAGGTTTCAGAGGTCAGAGCACTGCGGAAAAGTAACAAAGGTGCAGACTCGACGATTCATAGATTCGGGTTCATAATATTTAAGATAAGGCCAAGGGTAAAGCGGTGTTTCCCCGTGTTTCCTGTGTAATTGCGTTAAAGTGGTGCAGTCCCAATTTTAAAAGAAAATCCCGATAGTTAAATGGCCCAGGGTTTTAAAGGCTAAATGCATATTTAAATGCTCTCGATAGTGTAAAAGGTTCCGATAGTTGTATGGTCCGCGGGTATAAAGGCTTATGGACTAAGCGATTAAATAAAACGCTTCCGATAACAAAATGGGCTCATAACCCATAGGTCCCAGGATCGGAATATGTAAAGAAAAGGGGTTTTGGCCTTACCCCAAAATCTCTTTTCATCAAGTGGTATCAGAGTAGGGAAAGGATTTCCTGCGAGAAGGAAGAAGGGAGAAGAGGTACAATTGTTGAGGTATGGAAGTATGGAGAGTTTGTGGTCTTACTTTCGTGCAAATAGCGGCAGCAGAAGGTGAGAAGACTTGCAACAACCTAGAGCAAGGTGTGCTCAATTGGTTCCAGAGAAGAGAACCAGAAGGATGCCAAAAGACTGAGTAAGGAGAGCTTGGTGAGGTATCGTGTAGCAGAGGAAGACTGTTACTGTAGAGGTTGGTTGCAGCTCACAGAAGATCATGAAAGCAGCTCCACTGAAAGTAGGTAGAATTGCTAAGGACAAGGAGAAGCATATGACCAGGAGGTCATAAATTTTTGTGCCTCGGGAGTCTGATGCAGGAGCATATGACCCTCCTAGTCAAAAGAGGAATCCAAAGCAGAGAACGAGAGGAAGTGGACAAACGAGCAAAATAGGGGACATTTCTGTTAAAACGGAGCTTAAATGATGGAATGGATAAGTCTCGGGGAGACTTTATTAAATGTAATCTACCACATATGTATGCATGTAGAGAGAATTTAGGGACAGTTGAGAGGTTTTAGGAAAGGATGTGATTGGATCCTTCATAGTGATCCAATCCAATGTTCCCTTATATATATATATACATATATATATCGGGAGACAGATAGAAGAGGAGGAGAGTAATATAGAGCAATAGATAGAAATTGTGTAACCAGTGTGTGTATAAGATGTAGTCGAGAGGAGAACTGCTTCTAAGGCTGAAATGCCTTAGCTTGTAACTAAATTTTGTATATAATATAATACATGTGTTTGTGGGTTTCCGGGTGTCTGTATATTTCAGTTATGCTGTATATATCCGTGAATGGTTTAAATCCGTTTACAAGTGTGTTGATTGGCCATCGACCACTGAAAGGATCGATGGCAATCCAAATTATCATAGTTAATTGTTGCCTGAGTGTTGTGCGCATCGTCACAGAGAATTGTAGAGACTGTGGTAGAACTGTGTTTAACACAGAAATCCATCAAAAGATAAGCGAGATTAAGTTAAGGAGGAAGCGGGCGAGAATGCACAGCGACCATTGGATCTCAAAGATCAACGGTTCAGATTATGCCGCTGAGGAGCAGAGCGAAACATCGCATCGGCGAAACCCTTTAAGTGATATCAGAACCGGCCTTTTAAATATAGCGATAGCGATATGCAATTTAATCGCAACCATCGGATCAAAAGCCAGATCAACGATCCCGATGGGATCGCTAATCACAATCCGGGGAGGTCAAGGGCCTTAGAGCAGACAGTGCAATGGAATGTTGATGGCCGATATGTGATATATTGATACGCCGATAGCGATCGGAGCGATCACTGATCGAGGATCGGAAGTTTCGGAGGTCGGAGCACTGCGGAAAAGTAACAAACGTGCAGACCCGACAATTCATAGATTTGGGTTCATAATATTTAAGATCCGAGCAAGGGTAAAGCGGGGTTTCCCCGTGTTTCCTGTGTAATTGCGTTAAAGTGTGCGGTCCCGGTTTTAAAGGAAAATCCCGATAGTTAAATGGCTCGGGGTTTTAAAGGCTAAATGCATATTTAAATGCTCCTGATAGTGTAAAAGGTTATGATAGTTGTATGGTCCGCGAGTATAAAGGCTTATGGACTAAGCGATTAAATAAAACGCTTCCGATAACGAAATGGGCTAATATCCCATAGGTCCCAGGATCGGAATATGTAAAGAAAAGGGGTTTTGGCCTTACCCCAAAATCTCTTTTCATCAAATCTCCTGGCTGAAACCCTGGATAATCCTTCTGGCAGCTCCTCACCTCCAATCTGCCCCAGAAACCCCAGCATTAGACTTTTCTGGACTGCGTCAACCCATCTCTGCCCAGCGTTGACCCTGCGTCACCCCGGATGGGTCTGCGTCAGCCGTAGGAGGCCCTGCGTCAACCTTCTGGCCCTCTGCGTCAACAACGCTGGCCTCTTTGAGGCTCTGCATAGCTCCCGGCTACCTTTGCGTAGCCCTGCGTGAGCTCTAACTGCTACTGTGTCACTCTCCTCGGCTACTACGCTGCTCTCCCGGCACTATCTCTACCTCTCTGTCTCTCTGTACTGAATGCCCCTCAACTGCAACTCCTAATCACTAATTCTATCTCTCTTAGCAAACCCCGCTCTAGAGAAAAGAATGACTGATCACTCTGGTGTATTTTCCAAGTGACCCTCAAGCCCCCTTTATACTTTTCTCGTTGACATATCAACGGCCGAGATTAAGTCCTTAATCAACGGATAAGATTAGATCTGGCTTGATCCATGTCTTTTGGACCATTCTAACACAGTTTCATATTAATCCACATTAATATTTTAATTTCCCTAAGTTTAGACTTAGGGACTATATTAAAAATATTAATTATTTTAATATCTCCTGAACTGTTTAGAATCTACCCAAACCCTTTCTGGGTATTGGAGATCTCATGTGCCCCAACCTCTCCACCAAATTTCGTGGCTAGAGCACATCCGATGCTACCTCAAATCAACAATTAAGGAAATGAAAATTGAGCATGCCAGACAAATAAGTGATATGCAAAAATCAACTAATACAGATGGAAAGAAGTCGAATGCAGATAATGCAGCCCAGAAATAACAACAATAACAAGGGAAATAACAATCCATGGCCAAGAAGGAACTCTCCAAATGATTAAAGTCCTCCTACTCCACTTGAATCTGCTAATGTTGTTGATGAGCCTATCCCTTTCTACAGACCTTGTGAAAGTTTCCATGAAGAAAGTGCGTGTGCCTTAGCTAAAAAGATCTTGGATGAAGCAGCAAATGAACGAATAAATCATGTCGGTCAGGATTCATCTAGGGAAAGTCGTTGTGCGGATATGATTCCTTCATCATTCACCATCAATAATTTTAGTGATGAAAAGGATCCTATCACGCAGATGTATGGTGAAAAGCCGTCTCAAGAGCAAATTTTGGAAATTGCTAAAAGTCAGGGTTACACTTATCAAAGGAAGGGTAAAGAACAAAGTCAAAGTAAGCAGGTTGCTTCTGAAAGATATAAGTCAGGATTGAAAGTTGATTGGGCCACTTGGATTAACAGTATTAAAATGTTTGTCCCGATGCTTGAGCTTCTAAAGATTCCATCTCAGCAGGCATCATTCTTCAAAGCTTTAGGTATGGTTCAGCAGGGTAATATCGATAACAATCCTAAGGATGAAGAAATTAAATTAAAGGATCTAAACTGCTACATGACCAATGAAGATCATCAACCTTTCTTCTTGACTTTGGATATTAATGATCGATTGCTTCATAATTGCATGCTTGACTCTGGTGCATCAACGAATGTTATGACTAAAAGGGTTATGGATCAGTTGAACTTAAGAATTTCTAGACCATACCATAACATTTGCTCAATGGATTCTAGAAAAGTTGAAGTCCTTGGTGTAGTCAAAGATCTACAGGTCTCCTTGGTTGATTATCCATATAAGATCATCACTATGGACATAGCCATTATTGATGTGCCAAATGTATGGGGAATGCTCTTATCTAGGAAGTTTGCAGCTGACTTAGGTGGGTCTATTCAGATGGACTTATCATATGCCACTATTCCTGTCGTAGCAGGTGGTATGGTCAGACTATACAGGGAAGTTGAGAGAAGGTATCATGTCGAGGTGCCAAAGAGGCTGGAGAATGGTGAAGAAATCAAGCCACAAGGTCATCCACCACATTTTGAGTCAGAATTCATTCAGCCGACATATCACTTTTCTTCATCACATCTTCCATCCTTCCTTCCGAGCAGAAAAAGAAGGAGACTTCAATATGACAGAGATGTGCAGCACAATGATCAGAATCTTCATCAACCAAAGAGGGTCAAGTTTCATCAAGGGACATTTGATAAATAGCCTATTGATCTACCTATAAGCAAACAGATGTTCCAAATTGTGCCACACTGATGACATCTGATGCCATGAGATATCTTTTGTACAGTATCTCTAACCCTACTCCTTTTCGTTTATGTCGTTAGCTAGTTTTATTCCATGTATTTAAGTTACATGTTCTTTATATTTCCCAAATTGTTAGAGTAGATTCTTTCTAATCCAGCGAATTTTCTATGTATGCATGATGATTTTGATTTTGAATGGATATCTATTTGATGGACTTCTGTTTTCTTGGATACAGGAATTTGGGATTCTCAAGTTATTTCATGGAAGCAACATGTCCCCATATGGAGCCAGATGTTGCACACATTTTGTCAAAGTTCCAAGGAAGCAGTTGTACCATATTTTTCAAAGGATCAAGATCATTAGTCGTCAAGTATTATGTCATTGTAAACCCATTCTACAAAGTTTTAATGTAAATGATGTTAATAAAGACCATATATGTATGTAACAACCTAGGTAAGCCTATTACTTTGGCGACGAATTTCATCCTAGGAAGTTTTTCGTCTCACTGATTCATTTATGTTTCTAAACACAGATAATCGATAGAGTTTTTCCCTCCAAACTCACCCCAAAGCTAAGGTGGAATTTATCGTCAAAGTCTTAGGTGAGTCCTAGTGTTTTAGTAGAGTCTTATGTAAAAGTGATTTGGGAATAATTTAAGCTAATTGGCTAAATTATTTTATTACAAAACACTTGGTCTACTAGATCATATTGTGTCGCAGAATTGGGTATGTATTTTGAGGGTCTATAACGAATGGATTGTTAAAATTTGGGTACCAGAGGACAAGTGGTTCCCTAAGGCTTTGATCTTTGGCCTAGGAAAAAGTGTCCAAATATATTTGTACTTTTCTCCTAAAGTGACTTTATAAGTGATAAAGTCAATTTAATTTAAAAGTGACTTTATAAGTGGCAAAGTTATATTCTAATTTAAAGGTGACTTTATTAAAGTCAATAAAAAATTAGAAAGTGAAAAAATGACTATGGAAATAAAAGGCTAAGTGGGTCTTTATTTAAGTAGGTGAGTTAAAAAATAAAAAGTGAGAATTAAATGCACATTTATTCTCATCGCTAGATCTAAATGAATCTCAGCCATTAGATCTTAGGGTGACCCAAAAGGTCATTTAGAGAGTAAAAGGAGAAGAGAAGAGAAAAAAATCAATTCATTCTTTCATGAGTATTTGAGAGAAAAAGAAGAGAGAGCAAGGAGAAAATTTCTAAGCAGTGAGGAAGTGAAGGAGAGCAACAAGAAGACATTTCAGCAAATCTGGGCAGCAACATATATTGGCATGCATCCCAAGGCAAAACCGTACAGCAGGAGAAAGGCACAAAAATCAAAGAAGAGGGACAGCAACAAGGGCACGAATTTCAAGGCATATTTGGGTACAATTTTCGAAGAAACCGTACTGCTAAAATCCATACAATTCATACAGCAAGTTCTTGGCATGTTTTTTAAGGCAAGTTGTACAGCATTTAATGTTGTTTTATCACTGGAAAATTTCTGTTTTTTGGTTTGCTGATTGGCACGATTTTCGAAGTGGAGTTCAAGCACGGAAATCGAGATAAGTTGTAATTTGTAGTTGCTAGAATTTTTACTATGTATTTCAGTTTCTCTGTAAAAGCATTTTCAAAAATAAAGAAGAACTCTCAAACTGGTTTTCCCCAAGAGTTGAAGGGGAGTTTCCAGGGTCACATTGACCAAAAATCACTGTTATTTTTTGTGTGGCTGTCATAATTTTGCTGTGTTTTATTTCTACAATTTCAACAGTTTTGAAATTTCTAAATTTGTGTTTTCAAAAAAATATTTTCACTTCCAGATTTTAAAATTTTTATCATGCTTGGATTTAAAACTAAATGCATGGAGTGATAAGGAAAACTGATAACTGGAGTGGGGGTTGAAATTCTTTTTTCCCTCCAAACTCACCCCAAAGCTAGGGTGGAATTTATCATCAAAGTCTTAGGTGAGTACTAATGTTTTAGTCGAGTTTTATGTAAAATTGATTTGGAAATAATTTAAACTAATTGGCTAAAGTATTTTATTACAAAACACTTGGTCTACTAGATCATATTGTGTCGCAGAATTGGGTATGTATTTTGAAGGTCTATAACAAATGGGTATTCTCCCTTTAAAGGTTGAATTATTGTAAAATCTTATGTAAAAAAATATTTTAATGCATGGTCCCTCATACTTTGACACGATAGCTAAAATATTTGAGGGTGGAAAAATAATTAATCCCCTCAAGTGTCAATTAATTAATTTTTCTAGCAAAAATAAAATTGATCTTAAGCCAGAAAATTAATTAATTTGAGTCAAAAAATTAAATTTAGTAGAGAAATTAAATTCTCCAAGTGGAAAAAATCGTTGGCCTTAAAGAAATTAATTTTTCAAGGTCCCCCACCAAAGGAATATTGGAAATTTCAAGAAAAATTGGACCCTTGGGCCTTGGTGGTCAAGTCAAAGTCAATTTTTTGAGGAAATTAGCTCAAAATAATTAGTTTTGAGCTAATAAAAAAGGGATTTAATGAAAAATTCGAAAATTCTTCAAAAATAGTTATTTCAACAGCATAGATTAAAAGATCATCAAAGATTTATCAACGGCTAAGAATATTTTGACGGGGATAAGCCAACTATCCGTTATTTTCCACTTGGAGGATTTATCTATAAATTATAGGTCATTTGTGTCTCAAGTCATCTGATTTTGGCTAGTGTAACTCTGAAAAGATGATGTAAACTATTGTCACGCTGGAAACGTTCAAATAATCATAATAAAGAATTTGGGGTGCAGTTTATGGTGTCTTTGATCTATTGATTTGTTGTATGTGTTGGGTACGGCATTCCTATAGCGTGCTTTATAATTGTTATTAATCGTTATTTCATTGTAGGTGATAGGAATATTCTATTGGTAAGTTGTGGACTTAATTTAGGTGAGTGGATTCACTGTGTGTTCTAGCGATTTTTTTTTTTTTAAATATATAGCGTTTGCAGGCTCCCTAGCCCTTGGGTTCCAAGTTAACAAACTTTGGATGGACGCTGACTATGTTTGGATTCTAAATATTTTCATGGTTTTCTAACTTCACTAAGGCTGTGGATTTTGCATCTATCTTTCGAAAAATACATTTAGCCATTATCAAGGATTTACAAAAAAATAATTTCTCTAAATTTTCTCAAGCATTGTACACATGTATATTTTCTAAATATATTTGTAAAATAGATTTTTGTAAATAATTTATTTTCTAACCCTTGTTTTGCAACTGGGGTTTTGGGGTTTTGAATTATTTTGAAATTTTTGTATATCTTGGGGTTTTGGGCATTTGTAAATTCATTTGTGCAGGTGAGATCAAAGGCAAATTGCTAGATTAGAGCTAGATCTAGAACCTTGAAGATAAGATCTAGCCTCTATAATTTTTTGTAGGGCCAACTTTAAGGAATTTTGCAATGAATTTGAAGATTTGAAGCAAATTTATTTTCTAGCGAGGGTTTTCATTTTCTTAGGGCCTTAAGGCCCAGCGTTTTCCTCTAGGCTAGCCTTCTAGCCTCCTTGGCCCCAGCATCAGCCCTTTTCAGCCTTCTTAATCCTAGTCGTGGCCTCTAGGCCATTCGGCCTCCCCTCTAGCCGTTGTCGCAAGCACTAGAGGATCTTCCCTTACCCTTGACCCTCCCTCTCCTCTCCGTCTGTTGAAGAATCTAGGGCAAAGTAGTGTAGTGTGATTCTTCGTTAATTGATAACAATTTGTGATGCACTTTTACAATTTATCTTCTTCTTCTTATTAGTGTGTGTGTTTCATCAAACTGCTATCAAAACAAAATAACAAGAACACAAAGTTTGGCACTCTGCCAGGGACAAAACCTCTCCACTCTTGAGAGGAAAACCCTTTGTAAGTTTTCTCTTATTGAAGCTTCTTATTTGAACAACTACCAAAACCTAGACCCTTGACTAGGATATCCTCCAAGCATAAGTCAAATCCTTCCTCTTTCTGCACTATAACTTCCAACACATGGACCTTTGTCTTCCGGCACTTTTCTCCTCAGTACTTCGTCCTCCTTCCGGCACTTCGTTCTTCTTTCAATTTGTTAGTAACCTTGTTGCACTTTCTCTAGAGAAGACACTATTGATGAGACCTTTCTTCTTAGGATGGTTCCTTTCCACCAATCAATTGACTTGGATGTAGGGTTGTTATGACTACATAAAGAGTTCTGATTCTCGCACGTGTGACTGTTTTCTAGGGTAGAAAACAGTCCCTTCAACTTCAATCATGTTCCTTCTTCCTTCGTTTATGAGGGCTTCTCCTTCACTTGTAGAGAGAGGTCTTGCAGACCTTGTTTGCGCCCAAAACGATGAGATAGGATGATCTTCACTTTTTTGTTGCTATGGCCACAGGCAGACCTTCCTTAACCTCGCACGTGTGGCTGTAGCTTCTCTAGAAACTGTCTCCTTACCCTCATTGTTTCATTTCCTTATCACGTTGCCCTTGTAACCCTTTTTCCTTGGCTTTTCTTCATCCTTCTTCCTCCTCTTTCTTGCTTGCGGATTTTAGAGTGAAGTGATCTCAAATGAGGAGTGGATAGCCTCTATAAATAAAGGTTTGTCCCTCCTCTTTAGGCCGACTTGACTGTCCATTAGGTCGACTTGACAATGTGCACTATAATTCATTTTTATTCATTATTTTGTTGCTTGGAGACTTCGTTGATGCTAGGAGAGGATTTGACTATGCTTGGAGGTGTTCCCATGACCTTGTACATGATGTAACATGCCCTCAAAGGGTCTCATCATAATTACATTTTGACTTTGACTTTCTAGAAGCCCTTTAAAATGTGCTTGACCTATTTTCAATGAGCAAGAAACTCATTGACAAATACTATAAAAATAATTTATCTTTTCTTGAATAAATACAAATATCAAAATTACATTTATGAAGACCGAACCTAGTTACATTTCCTTCAACACTCCCTCTTAACTAGGGAAGTATTCATACACCATTACAAGGTGTTTGGCAATTTTCAATCTTAAATAATTCACATAAGAGAAAATGGATTAGCAATCCATTTGTTATAGCAGCATTGTCATAGTGCAAGGCCTTGACTAACAGTGCCATCTCTTTACGAGACCATGAGATACAATGCTTGCGAGACCAATGATTTATAGACACCTTCATCATTGTCTCTCAAGGTACATACCCACCCGGGTGTTCTCCGAGTATGACCTTCTAGGACTATTCTTATCTTGGGTTCCCAGCCCTCAAAGAATATCGGTCCTCTTGCCTACTCTTGTCATGGATGTTGAAGTTTCTAAGTCTGCCAGTTAGAAACCCTCCATGCACTTTCACTGATTTATTCCTACCTACTCATTGTGTTACTTAACAAGTTATTTACAATGTAAATACTAAAAATAAACACTAGTGCATGCTCAACATATTACAGATCAACAACTGAAGGAAACAGAAACAATCACACCAAATGACACCGTTATTTTTCGACCAATGTCCTCGGAAAAACCCAATGTGAGAAAATCAGTGTAGCTATCTAAGGGTTTTCTTATTAAGCAATTTCAAAGTACAATCTGGGTGCCTGTCAGGCCAGGCAGTAACTCCATAGGGCAGAAAATTTGACTGTATTATTCCATCAGTTAGGTCCTCATTATATACATGAGGGAGAGACTGTTCAGTTCATCTCCCGATGACTATTCATATTTCCTATCTATCTATTTACAATAATTCACCCAATCACAAGGATTAGGTGTCAACATTCCCCCCCTTAATCTGAAGGGATGTTGGTGAGTCCAAGCATAACTCTGAATCGTTCAAGCTTTTCTCTTCCAAGCGCTTTGGTGAAGATGTCTGCAATTTGCTCATTTGTGGAACAATGACGGAGATAGATTGTTTTGGCCTCAACATGATGTCAAATCAGATGATATTTAGTATTGATGTGCTTCGTTCGATCATGGAACTTTGGGTTCTTGGCCAACTTTATTGCAGAGGTATTGTCAATCATGAGTGGAGTTGATTGTACTTGTTTTACCTGCAAATCTTCAAGAATTTTCCTAAGCCACACAATTTCTTTTGTTGCTTCAGCTGCTGCCACGTATTCTGCTTCTGTTGTGGAATCTGCTGGAACCGATTGTTTGTGTGATCTCCAGGAGACAGCTCATGATCCAAGACTCATAACATATCCTGAAGTAGATACCCCAGTTTCTTTGTCTCCATCGAAATCTGAATCAGAGTATCCAATCAAGCTGAAGTCATCCACCTGTGTATACTTGATTCCAAAGTCTTGAGTTCCCTTCAAGTACCTTAGAACTTTTTTTGCAGCAGACCAATGTCCCTCACAAGGCTTTTGCATAAACCTGAAGAGGATTCCAACAGCAAATGAAATGTCTGGTCTGGTAGTAGTTAAGGTAGTTGAGACTTTCTACAAGTTGTCTGTACTTTGTTACATCCTCAAATTCTTTTCCTTCAATAGATGTGAGCTTTAAGTTTTGTTCCATTGGAGTAGTAAGAGGATTGCACTCTGTCATGCCAAACCTGTTCAACAAATCTCCAATGTATTTCTTTTGAGAGAGAAATATGGACTTTGGATGTTGGGTTACTTCAATGCCAAGATAGTAATGAACATAGCCCAAATCAGTCATTTCAAAACTTTTCCCCAATTCCTTCTTTATGGATGCAATGTAGCTTTCATTGTTCCCTGTCATCAAAAGATCATCTACATATACCACAAGATATACAACTGTTTTGCCAACTTTCTTGACAAATAAAGTTGCATCATCAAGATCAAAATGTTTGAAATTGAGTTTCAGAAGATGCTCAGTTAGTTTTTCATACCAGGCTCGCGGTGCTTGTTTGAGGCCATACAAGGACTTGACAAGTTTGCATACTTTATGTTCATGTCCTTTCACAGCAAATCCTTCAGGCTGGGACATAAAAACATTCTCTTTTAGATCTCCATTCAAGAAGGCAATTTTTACATCCATTTGATGGACTTTCCAACCGTTCTGAGCTGCTAGTGCAAAGAGTGTCCGGATGGTAGCCCATTTTGCTGTGGGGGCAAAAGTCTCCTCATAATCGACCCCTTCCTTCTGTGCAAAACCTTTTGCCACAAGCCTAGCTTTGTGCTTGTCAAGTGAGCCATCAGCTTTATACTTGTTCTTGTAGACCCACTTGCAGCCAATTGGTTTGGTTCCTAATGGAGGATCAACCAGCTTCCAAGTGCCATTCTTTATGAGGGCATCATACTCCTTTTGCATTGCTTCTTTCCATTCATCATGAGAAGCAACTTCTTTGAAGGAAGTTGGTTCAAAATCTGTAGACAAGTTCAATTCACAATCATAAGAAACATCCATATCAACAGGTGAATTAGGGTCATCTACATCACCTCCATTTTGCCGGTTTGAATTTCTGGTTCCTGTCTTTCCAACTTCATCAGGATGAACACTTTCAAGTGTCTTTGTCAGCCACTTTGGGGGACATTTCTGAGATGGTCCAGGCTGCTCCATTGATTGAGTTGGGACTGAATCAAGATTTAGTCTCCCAATTCTATCAATTACATCACTTAAAGCATCATCCGTTGTTGGAGTTTCATGCGGGGGATAGTGTTCTTCAGAAGAAGATTCCACATGTTGATCTAGTATAGGAATCCCCCCTTCAAGATGTGGAATCTGATTATCAAATTCTTGAAATGATTTTTCTTTTGCGAATCTATCCAAGCGATCAATTTGCCGCTCAACAACATTGTCAATTTTGGATGATTCAAGAAAAATTACTTCTCTAGATACAACAAACTTCTTATTTACTTCATCATAGAGGCGGTATGCTTTGGAGGTGTTTGAATACCCCAGGAAGATACACTTACGACTTCTAGCACCAAGTTTATTTCTATGTACCTTTGGTATCAAAGCATAACGGGTGGAACCAAAGACCCTGAGATGTTTTACCGAAAGAACATGTCCATACCACATTTCATAAGGAGTCTTGTTTCTTATAGCATTAGATGGAAATCTATTCTTTATATATGCAGCACATAGAACAGCATCAGCCCAAAACATTATCTTTACATTTTTGAAGAAAAGCATGGATCGTACCATATTTAAGATTGTCCTTTTCATTCTTTCAGCGACACCATTCTGTTGGGGATTATAAGGCACAGTTGTTTGATGTTTGATCCCATGTTGGCGAAGATAGTTTTCAAATTCATTTGATGTGTATTCTTTTCCATTATCAGTGCGAATAGACCCAATATGAGATTGTGCATCATTTTCAATCCATTTATGAAAATTCTTGAATGTTTGAAAAGCATCAGATTTGTTCTTCAATAAATAAACCCAACACATTCTGGTGTAGTTATCAATAAATGTCATGATATATTTATTTCCATTTGCAGAAGGAACAGGCATTGGACCACATAAATCTGAATGAATGAGTTCAAGCTTCCTATATGCTCTTGAATGTGAATCATGAAAAGACTGTTTGCTATGCTTTCCTAGAATGCAAGCATCACATTGCTTAAGTTTCCTAGGAATTGTAGGCAAACCAGCAACACCATTTTTCTTCAATAAGTGGAGACTGTCATAGTTCAAATGTCCAAATCTAGCATGCCATAATAAACTTGATGGAAGTATACCTTCTTCATGATGACAATTGTATGAGAAATGTTGTGCATGAGCAGAGGTTCCTTGCAGTTTGAGAAGCCTTTCTTCTTCTATTCCCCTCATGAAAAGTGAGTGGTCAGATGCTTTTCTTACCTCAAGCTTGCCATCAAACATATGAATGGAGTGACCTTGCTGGCGGATGTGGACCAGGGACAGCAAGTTTCTCTTCAGTTGTGGGAGATATAGAACATGATGCAGAAGAAAGTCTGGAAGACCAGGCAGTTTAAGCCTGATTGTGCCAAGCCCCGATGGCTTGATTTTTGATTGATCTGCAAACTATACTGCTCCATCAACATTGTCAGTGAAATCTTCAAAAAAATCTTTTCTATGAGTCATGTGACAGGTTGCTCCTAAATCAAGCAACCAATCATTTTTCCAAGAATCAAGTGAAGCATTAAACAAATCTTCATTTACTCCAATGTTACATTGTGCCTCAACATAGTGAGCGGATTCAGGTGCTTTACCTTTGTCTGTATCATCAGTTTTACCTTTCTGTTGGTTTCTTCTCTGCTCAATTTTGTCCCATGGTAGCTTGCATGTAGAGGCATCATGTGATCCATTTCTTTTGCAACGAATACAGTGCAAATCTGCCTTTTCTCCTTGAGAATGTCTGCCCCCCCTGCCTTTGAAATATCTTCCTCTTCCTCTTCGTCCACCTCTTCCTCTTGTAGAATCTTGAGCAGAATGCTTTTCTTTATGAGCAAGGCACACAGTCTCTTCAGAAGATTCAGGGGCTGTCTTCTTTCCAAAAGCTTTCTCTCTTTCAGCAAACTTTTTCACAAGAGAGTCAAAGGTTATATCTTTGAGATTTCCATTTGCTTGCAATGACTCAAGATAATTGGAGTAAGTAGGATGAAGTGCCTTGAGAAAAGCAATAAGAGGAATATCCAATTCAACCTTAGCAGATTTGACATCATGCATTATAGACTTTACTTCAGATGCAAGAGCAAGAGGATCATTATTTTGCAGTTCAAGAGTGAAGAGTTTAATCATGAGTTGGACAACTTCAAGTGCAAAGTGTGAGTCATAGAGTTCTTTGATCTTTTGTAAGGCTTCAAAGGCAGTTGAATATGACGAAATATGGCGACTCACCTCTTCATTTACAGATGCTGCGATTAATGCATAAGCTTTGTTGTTCTTGTTTTCCCAAATGACGAGCTCTTTGTCTGAGCTAGGCTGTACTGGGTCATTGTCTCCTTCTCCGACACACACTCCTTCCACAACTCATTGAAGATGAGGGTGTGTTTTATCATCCGGGACCATTCAGAATAGTTCTCCTTGCCAGTGAGAACTACTCCCACCATGGATATGATTGAATGCATTCTGTAAAAAAATTATTTCTGCCAATATACAGTAAAATTGTCCTCAAAAGGGCATTACCCACATAAATCCATCCACCTTATATAAATCTCATATAAATTTTATATAAATCCACCATATAAATCTCATATAAACTTCATATAAGTTTTATATAAATCCACTATTATATGGCATACGTCTCCTTTTAAAACTCAATTACCATGTGACAACCACAAAAAAGGACCATACGACTTATATTCAGCCCGTACGACGATGAAGATGAATAAATAACCAGCTCTCACCGTAAATTTTGAATCTGTGAAATGCTCAGAAATGTGATCAGTTAATAGATGATTGCATCGATTCTTCATTGTCCACAGATTCCTGCTTAGTTTACCTTTCACGTGATTACAAATTCAATCTTGGAATTTGCATGAATCATGTTCATAGGGTGCAACCAAATCCATGTTACCTATACTTAATAAATATATAAACATTAGCATTTATGTAAAGCAGCATTTAACACAGCGTATATATGTGACAGCGTTTCTGGAGCCAATCGTTCAAGCTTTTCAAAACAGCATGACAGCGTTGTGAGAGGTAAAACATGGGCAGCGTAACTGTATGTATGGGCAGCGAATACCACAGCTAAGACCACAGTTGTGTCTTTCTCTTTAAGGAAAAGCCGACTGGTTGGAGAACACTACAGAGCATAACAATAAGATTCATAGATACAGCAGAGGGAAATCTTAACCTCACCTCATTTCAATGCTCGCTCGCTTCTGCCTGCCTCCAACGCCTACGATTTTCAAATCCTCTAACGCCTCTGACAACGTCCAGAATGTATTTCAGAGGATGAGCAGCGCAGCTTACAGTGAATATGAAAAAAATGGTCAGAGAAGAGGGCGCAGGCAGTAACGTTCAGGTGACAGAGTGGAGCAGGCTACCATATTTATGAACAGGCAACATTTTTGAATGGAAAGCAGAGGAGCAGAGGAGCAGAATAGGGAGTTACAAAGTGCATAAAACCTAAAAAAGGAGCTAGCTCTGATACCATGTCAGGCCAAGCAGTAACTCCATAGGGCAGAAAATTTGACTGTATTATTCCATCAGGTAGGTCCTCATTATATACATGGGGGAGAGACTGTTCAGTTCGTCTCCTGATGACTGTTCATATTTCCTATCTATCTATTTACAATAATTCACCCAATCACAAGGATTAGGTGTCAACAGTGCCAAATCCGGCTTACCCAACCGAGAATTTCCTTGGCAGTAGTACCTCTCAATCTGAGACAAGTGTTCCGGCTGAAACCCCGGATAAACCTTCTGGCAACTCCTCAGCTCCAATCTGCCCCAGAAACCCTAGCGTCTGCCTTTCTGGACTGCGTCAACCTCTCTCTACCCAGCGCTGGCCCTACGTCACCCTAAATGGGCCTGCATCAACCTCAAGAGGCCCTCCGTCAGCCTTCTGTCCCTCTGCGTTAGCAACGCTGGCCTCTCTGAAGCACTGCGCAGCTACCAGCTGCCTCTACGTAGCTCTGCGTGAGCCCTGGATGCTACTGCATCACTCTCTCTAGCTCCTGCACTACTCTCCCGACGCTATCTCTGCCTCTCTGTCTCTCTGTACTCAATGCCCCTCAGCTGCAACTTTGATCATTGATTCTATCTCTCTTAGCAAACCCCGCTCTAGAGAATAGAATGATTGATCACTCTGGTGTGTTCTCCAAGTGACCCTCAAGCCTCCTCTTATACTTTTCTCGTTGACATATCAACGACCAAGATTAAGTCCCTAATCAACGGCTAAGATTAGATATGGCTTAATCTATGTCTTTTGGACCATTCTAACACAGTTTTATATTAATCCACATTAATATTTTAATTTCCCTCAATCTAAACTTAGGGACTCCATTAAAAATATTAATTATTTTAATATCTCCCTAATTGTTTAGAATCTGCCCAAACCCTTCCTGGGTATTGGAGATCTCATGTGCCCTCGCCTCTCCACCAAATTGTGTGGCTAGAGCACATCCGATGCTACCCCAAATCAACAATGGATGCCCTACACATCCTCAAAGAGTATCGAATGCCAGATGATTACCTAATCCTCCCATTCTTTCTTCCAAGTGAAGACAAGAATGTTGTGTCTATCTTGTGTCTACATTTCCATTCATGGTCTTCATCTAGACTTACAGCTATTAGTCCTAGTCTAGTGCATGACCCATGAAATGGAAAACACAATTATCACTCCTTTGTAATCAAGGGTGATCCAAAACTCCCTCTTGATCAGGGATCGGTCAGAGTTCCCTCTTAACTGGGGACTCTTTCCTTCATCAGCAGCTTCTTCTTCGAGGGTCCTCCAACTGCTTGATCTCCTTCCTTTCTTGATGTCATGAAGTCTTTGTTCGAACTTCTTCTAGTAGGACACCATCCACCGATCACTTTCTTTCTTGGTTTGTCATGTCATTCCTTCGTGGAAAGTGACAATCAGGTTTTTTGGTCATCTTGTCCATGCTTCGAAATACTCTTCTCATGGATGCTTCATAGTACCTGCTAGGTTACATGCTTTGACCTAGTAGCCCATCATGACTTCATCCTAATATTGTTTCAACATTGCCTTTTCTTTTGTTGGATGGCTTCTTCATCATGACATCTCTGTAGAGTAGAATCAGTGATCTGCACCTTTATATCTCCAAGGCCTTCATAGGTGTTAAGGGTCCTTTCTTCCTTCATCAAAGTTGTCCTGCCTTCTTTCGGGAGATATCTTTCAAAGCATTTTGTCAAATAGTGATTCATGGTGATCATGGTGTTCTTCACATGCTTGATCTCTTTCTTCATTTGCTTCTTCTCAGATAGATAGATCAACCATCTAATGCTTCTTGTGAGAGCATTCCTTCATTGCTTGCTTTCTAGACTTGTCAACATTTCTTCTTACTTCTTAGTCGACAATCTTATGCTCCTTATGTGAGCATATTCTTTTGTTGACCTTCATTGCATTGTAGTGCATGCCTTTGAGCATGTCCTTGCTGAAAGAGATTCTTTCATGCTTGATCATGTTATAGAACTATACCCATGACTCAATAATATACAAATGATAACATGACTTAAACTTTGATGCATACATACATCATCTTGATTCTCCTTTTATCATCCTTTGGTGTGCCCCTTCTTGCTTCATCTTAGCTTGCCTGCATATCATTCTTTTCTTGAAACCCATGAATGGGATTCCCAATGAGACATCTGCTTTGGTCCATGAACCTTCTTTTGAAGATTCCATCATAGGATCTTAAAGATCTTTGCCTTGCAAATGTTTCCTTTCTTTTGATGATGTAGGTTTTCTAAGATTCTCATCATGATCAATTTTTCTTTCATCATGTATGAGGTCCTATACTAGTTATGCTTCTTCTACACGAATATCTTGAGCTATATTTGCCATGCTCCTATATTCTAGAAGATATTTATGTATTTTTGTTCTTTATCATAAATGCTATATCTACATGAGTATCTAGAACTCTATGTACATTATGCTGCTAGATTCTAGAGGATGTTTCTAGCCATGCAATTTTAATTTATTCCTACATGCTCCTATTCTACTCAAACTTTGAAAGAAGTCTAGAAGTAAAGAGTTTGACCTAGTCATAGTAGAGATCTTGAGGATCTTCCTTCTTTTGCTTCTTTCCTTCTTCTTTCGTCTCTTGAGTTATGTGAGCTTCTTCCCTCTTCCTTTTGTTGTTGTTGTCCTTTTTAAGCTTAGGACAATTCCTTTTGTAGTGTCTATATTCTTGGCATCCAAAACATTGGATTTTGGACATGTCTTTGTTGTTTGTTCTTCGTGGACCAAACTTGCCAAATTTACCTTTTCTTTTGGCCATGGTAGCAAATGCTTGCTCCTTTGATCCCACATCTTCTTTTGCCTTAAGTCGGGTTTCCTCTGTTCTACATAGAGACCACATTTCACTGAGAGTGGTTGCTTCCTTCTTGGCATATATGCTTGATGTGAAGTTTCCCCACTCCTCAGGTAGAGCATTAAGTACAACAGTTGTCATCTCTCTGTTAGACGTGACTTCCCCAAGCTCTTGAAGTTGATCTCTCATTTCAGAGATTTTCATGAAGTAGGGAGATATTCCTTCCTTTGTTATCTTCATCTTGTACAATTCATTCCTTGGAGATAGTACTTCTCTGGTTGTGGATACCGAGAATAGCTCTACTAGCTTATCATAAATTTCTTTCGATGTCTCAAACTTGTAGACATAGGCAATGAGAGTGTCTTTGATTGATTCTATCAAAATCCTTTGAGCTCTTGTCTCATCCTTATTGTACTTGGCTAAGGATTGAGTCTGTTCCTTAGCAGGGATAGTGATATTCCCTTTAACATGTTCTAGGAGTTCATTCTTCTTGAGAAGTAGATCAGTCCTCTTCCTCCATGCAAGAAAGTTATTGGTACCTACCAATTTATTGCTTTCCTTGCAAAAAGACATTGATGTATATTCAGAAGGGGACATGTACTTACTTGATAGATTCTGAGATGTAATGGATTTGCTTCCTTCTTGAAGACTTGATGGCTTGCCTTCCTTGGATTTTGATGTTCTTCAAGTTGCCTTCTCCAAATGGGCTTGCTTGATGATGAGATTTTGGCTGATAACTTGTAGCTTGATGTAGGTCCTGCTTCAATCTGCTCTTCTTTGTAGGTGCCTTTATGTAAGGCTTTTCTTCTAGCTTTGTACACCTTGATGAATGATGGATTTTAGACCTGATCCGAATTGGATCCTTAAACATTTTCATGACTGTTTCAAATTATGTCAGATCAAATCTTATGAATAACAAGCTTATCAGAAATGACCTCTGGACAATGGCAATTGTGGCCAGCAAGGAACAACGAGGACCCTCGGTCAAATCGCGCTGACCGTTGGCCCATGGAGACCGCGCAGGGATGCAAATTGGCAACCGGAAGCCCAGAACAAGAAACAGAGGTAGTTTTTGTTTGCAAACCGCTAATCGCGTATCGCAAGGCAAAACCCTCAAAGAAGGAAAGCCCCGAGCGCTCGGTCGCAAGGAAAACAGGAAAACTGTGCGGAAAGCATCAGAAGGCAGGTCCCGCGCCCAAAAACTGGTAGGATATCGCGTGCACTTCGAGCGGTAAGCGGGGTTGGCTGAGTTCAACGCGATGCCACACACCGGGCGACACATGTCCGGCAAATGAGAGAGAAAACTGCTTACATCGTGTGAGTAACGGTCGAGAAACTTCCTCGCGCAATATAAACAGAGACCGTAGGATCTGGAGGCTCCAGATCAACGGTGGAGAATCAACCCGATGGATGACCGGATTTGACAGGGGAATAGACTGAGGCGCATAAGAGTTGAGGACCGGCATGACTGATGAGCTGACAGAAGAATCAGTTTCGCGGGCAAATCCTGGAGTAACGGAAATAACGACCGTTTAAAGAAAATTGACACTCAGTTCGCAAGGCGACAAGTGGCCACCTCTCTGTGCAACATTACACAGCGATGATGACGTAGAGCAGGGGAATTCCAGCGAACAGAGGCAGGCGATCCAGGGAGCTGGGAAGAGGAAATGAACAGTCAGGGAACAGATTGGCTTTAAGCCACGAACAGACAAAGAGCAGAGGAGAACAGACGTAGAGAAAGAAGTGAATCGTAGAGAGCAGCGAAGCCGAGCTAACCTGCAGAGCAAAGGCAGCATCAAGCAGACAGAGACAGAGAGAGTCCGAGAGTCTATAAACTCCATAGAAGGCTTGAGAGGTTCAAGCAACTCCTTTGTGCATACATGTCAGGTATTGAGTACAAAATTGGACTCATACCATTGAGACCAGTTGAGGTCGAGATTCAGTAAGGGGGAGTATGTGTACTCTAGAGGCTTGGGGGATCCAAGTACCACCCTACTGATCATCATTTGTTAAGTGAGACTCAAATTGAACTCCTTATTGTAAAATCTCTGCTTTAAGACACAATAGAAAAGGCCACCACTGAAGGTTGGACTAGGAGACGTAGCCCAGGAGGATTGGGTGAACTCCTTATTAAATTTGTTGTGTTTTGTATTTGCTTACTGTGTTTCTCTTATTGTTTCAAGTGTATGTGTATTTCGCAATCTTATCGATCCGTTGCTTAAAATAACATAGACACACCCCAGCACATGAGTCTGTAATACCTTCATTAATTAACTGAGATCATTCACGAGTGATTTTCATATCAAGTGGTATCAGAGCTCCTAGGTTGTTTAAGGTTAGACAAGCTTGTGTTGGATTTTGCTGTTGAATGCTAACTAGATCAAAGCTTAAATTAGGAGAAGGAGAGTTGGTCGAAACTAACCCAGAAATTGGAAGGGTCTATCCTCAGAAGAAAATGTCAAAGGAAAGTCCTTTGGGACCAAATCCTCAATTTATAGATAGTTTCCTGGCCATGAGGTCCATGGTAGAGGAAATTTATGACTTTAGGAAACATAAAGATGAGGACTCATCAGGCTCCAAACAAGATAAAGGAGAAGAAGAATCTCTCCTACATGACCACTCAAAAGGCAAAGGGAAGGAAGAAAACTTTCTCACACCTCCTAATAGCCCTGAACATAAAAAGAAGACATCTTTGATTAAACTAGATGTTAAATTTGATTTACCCATATATGATGGAGAGTTGAATGCAGAGCAGTTGCATAATTGGATCAGACAAATTGATGTGTATTGCAGAGTGCAGAGTGTCGACTCAAACAAGAGTAAGATTCAACTGGCCAGCCTACGCCTCAGAGGCACTGCCTTGGTATGGTGGGAAGGCAGGACCCAAGCTAACATAAAGAAACATGGTAAGATTCTTTCTGTCTGGAGTGAATTTGTTTCTGCAATCAAAAAGCAGTTCTATCCACCAGCTTACATGCAACAGGCCATGATGAGCTAGCAAACTCTTTGCCAATTGAAAGGGCAAAGTGTACAGGGTTACACTCAAGAATTTAGGAAAAGAGCTTTGATTTTAGGAATTTCATTAGACTCACCTGAGACTCTGTTGAAGTACATCGGTGGTCTACACAGTTACATGAGGCACACTATCTTCATGTTTAATCCCACTAGTATAGATGAGGTATCTGTTCAGGCTACACATCTAGAAGCTAGAGGAAAGAATGGGAACCCAGAAGTTGGGGGATCATCCAAACCCATTGCAAGCAAGAATAAGGAGAAAAGAAAACAGAAATGGAAAGAAAGGAAGGCCAATACTGCACAAAAGACAAAGTCTTCATGCACTCACTGTAAAAAGGATGGGCATGATGATGAGCACTGTTGGATTCTGCATCCAGAGCTGAGACCTAAGAAGTTCGAGGGCAAGAAGAAGAAGATTGCTGCAGCTATTCAGAAAGATTTGGGGTCGGACTCAGGAGATGAAACAACCATTGCAGCCACAGGTATAAAAGGTAAAAATTCTAAAGCATCTACTAGTAATTCTGCACAATCTATTAATGATGAAGAGAATGAGAGAAAAAGACATGAGCTTTTCCATATTCAAGTTGTTTCCAAACATCAAAAGATTGATACTTTGTTTGATAGTGGCTCACAAGTAAATTTAATCTCTGAAGCAATTGTAAAGAAGTTGGGATTACTGACTACACCTCACAAGAAACCATACCCACTAGGTTGGTTAAGTGATAAAGCACAACTACAAGTGAGTAGACAATGTAAACTTAAGTTTTCTTTTGGGTCAATGTTTGTAGATGAGGTTGAGTTAGATATAATTCCCCTAGATATATGTGGAATTGTTTTAGGAAGTCCTTACTTGTATGATAGAAAAGCTATTTTCTATAGAGCTGAGAACAAGTATCTACTTGTTAAAGATGGAATCGAATACTTTGTAAGAGCTCATAAGCTCAAGAATAATTATACTCTCATAAACTCAAGGCAGATGAAACGAATTGTAAATTCATGCAAACAATTTTTACTGATGGTTGTAAAGGAAAAGAAACCTGATAAAACCAATGTATTTGAGGGCTATGATGTTAAACAGAAAGCTGATTTAGAAAAAGTAGTTTCAGAATATGATATCTTGTTTCAAGAACCTAAAGGTCTGCCACCCAAAAAGGAAATAGTGCATGATATTAATTTGCAGCAAGATGCTCCATTGCCTAACATTGGGATGTACAGGTTGTTCGCTTTAGAGACTGCAGAAATCAAGAAGCAGGTGCAGGAGTTGCTCGGCAAGGGGTTGATCAGACCTAGCACATCACCATGTGGGTCGCCAATCGTTTTGGTGAGAAAGAAAGATGGCTCGTGGAGAATGTGCATTGATTACCGAGCACTGAATAAGATAACAATCAAAAATCGTTATACCCTTCTTCGCATAGATGATCTATTAGATCAGTTAAAGGAAGTTGTTTATTTTTCCAAGTTAGACTTGCATAGTGGATATCATCAGGTCAGAGTTGCAGAACAAGATGCATAAAAGACTGCTTTCAAAACAAAGCAGGGATTGTATGAGTGGCTGGTTATGCCTTTTGGCTTAACTAATGCTCCTGCTACTTTCATGATAATAATGAATGATGTACTCAGACCTTTTCTTGATGATTTTGTTATTGTATATTTGGATGACATTCTTATATTTAGCAAAATGTGGGAAGAACATTTAAAGCATGTTAAGCAGACACTAGATGTTTTGAAAAGAGAAAAACTTTATGTTAAACTCTCAAAATGTGAATTTGGCAAAACATCTTTGAATTATTTGGGACATATAGTAGGGGATGGTGAATTGAAGATAGATCCCTCTAAAGTTGCAGTCATTGTAAACTGGCCTAAACCCAAATATGCTACAGAAGTGAGAAGCTTCTTAGGAGCAGCACAATATTGGAGAAAGTTCATTTCTAACTTTTCCTCAATTGTAGCTCCCTTACATGCTTTGACAAGATTGAACAAGGTGTTTCAGTGGGTAGGCAAATAGCAGAGAGCCTTCGACACCTTGAAATAAAATATTAGTACAGCACCATGACTAGCACTGCCCGATCTTCAAAGACCGTTTGAGATCCAAACAGATGCCAGTGACTATGCCATGGGAGGAGTGTTGATACAACACAGTAAACCCATATGTTATCATTCTGAGACATTTAATTCTGCAGTAGTTAACTATCCAACATATGATAAAGAATTGTATGCATTAGTACAGTGTGAAAAAGTGGAAACATTATTTAATGGGCAAAGAGACAGTTATCCATACTGATCATCAACCACTTCAATATCTACACTCCCAAACTAAATTGCAGCAATCAAGACACTATAGGTGGATGGGTTTTCTACAATAGTTTCATTTAGTCATCAGATATAAAAAGGGCATACAAAATAAAGTTGCAGATATGTTATCTAGACTTATTATAAATGCGTCCACTATAATTAAGCATAATTCAGTACTGCATGACAGCTACATTGAACAATATGCTCAAGATATAGATTTTAAAGATGTATATGCAACTTTAAGTCAAGGCAAACGAATAGAAGAATTGGATTATCATGTTAAGGACCGACTCTTGTATCATTGTGGGAAGCTATGCATTCCACAAACTGAAAGAGTAAAGATAATTCGGGAAGCACACACTTCTCTAATATCAGGTCACTTTGGGGTAAGTAAAATAGTTGCACAGCTGCAAAGATTTTGTTATTGGCCAAAAATGAATGAGACAGTTTCTAGATATGTAAGAGGATGTACCATGTGTGCTAAAAGCAAGCCCAACAATAGAAAACTAGGCTTGTACACTCCACTGCCAGTTCCTTCTCATCCTTGGGAAAGTATTTCCATGGACTTTGTTGGAGGACTGCCTAAATCTAGGAAAGGTCATGACTATTTATATGTTGTTGTGGATAGGTTCAGCAAAATGTGTATTTTGATACCTTGTAACAAACAGATTACATCTGAACAAACCGCAAAGTTGTTCTTTCAACATGTATGGGTTCATTTTGGATTACCCAATTCCATTGTATCTGATCGAGACACCCGATTTGTTAGGAAGTTTTGGTCGAGTCTGTGGGAGCTGATGGACACCAAACTGAAGAAAAGCACAGCCTTTCATCCACAAACAGATGGCCAGATAGAAGTAGTTAACAAGACAGTGATCCAGTTGCTTAGAGGCTATTGCAGCAAGCATCCCAAGCCTTAGGATGAACATTTGTGTTATGTGCAGCATGCTTACAACCGAGCAAAACATTCTTCTACACAGAGATCTCCTTTTGAGATCTGTATTGGTTTCACACCAAGGTCTCCCTTGGATTTTGTCTTTGGTAAAGACATAGCAGTTGATGGACACAGTGATGTGGACAAGGCAACCAAGTTCATTGAACAAATCCAAGAGATTCACCAGGCAGTACAGGAACAGCTAGAAAAGAGCCAAGCCAAGTACAAGGCAAGGCATGACAAGCATCGGATGGAGCATAGTTTCCAAGTTGGTGATCAAGTTTGGCTGTATATCAGCAAGGACAGAATGCAAGGTGAAGGTAAAAAGCTAAAGCCGATAAGGTATGGACCTTTCGAGATACTTGAGAAAATTGGTGAGAATGCTTTTCGCCTTGATTTACCAACTTACATGCACATCTACTCAGTCATTAATGCAGACAGGTTGAGACTATTTGAACCTTCATTAATTGAAGATCTCGAAGAGCAAAGTCAATTGCCTTCTATTGATGATCTGTTACCTGAATATCTCAACGAATTGCAGGAAGACACAATTCTGGACAAGAAGGTGAGGACGACGCGCAGGGGAGATGTTGAGTACCTCAGGATTGGACTCAAAGGTTCAAAGCCAAGCAGTGCAAAATGGATAGAGATTGGACAAGTGAGACAGTTATACCCTCACTTAGTCGATACTTGAAAACCAACTTTTGGCGGTCCAAAAGCTCTTTTTCAGTGGGAAGGTCGTGATCCGAATTGGATCCTTAAACATTTTCATGACTGTTTCAAATTATGTCAGATCAAATCTTATGAATAACAAGCTTATCAGAAATGACCTCTGGACAATGGCAATTATGGCCAGCACGGAACAACGAGGAACCTCGGTCAAAGTGTGTTGACCGTTGGCCCATGGAGACCGCGCAGGGACACAAATTGGCAACCTGAAGCCTAGATCCAGAAACAGAGGCAGTTTCTGTTTGCAAAGCGCTAATCGCGTATCGCAAAGCAAAACCCTCAGAGAAGGAAAGGCCCGAGCGCTTGGTCGCGAGGAAAACAGGAAAACCGTGCGGAAATCGTCAGAAGGCGGGTCCTGCACCCAAAAACCGGCAGGATATCACGTGCACTTCGAGCGGTAAGCAGGTTTGGCGGAGTTCAGCGCGATGCCACACACCGAGCGACACGTGTCCGGCGGATGAGAGAGAAAACCGCTTACATCGCGTGAGTAACGGTCGAGCAACTTACCCACGCAATATAAACGAAGATCGTAGGATCTGGAGGCTCCAAATCAACAGCGGAGAATCAACCCGATGGATGACCAGATTTGACAGGGGAATAGACTGAGGCGCATAAGAGTTGAGGTCCGGCATGACCGATGAGCTGGAAGAAGAATCAATTTCGCAGGCAAATCCTGGAGTAACGGAAATAACGACCGTTTAAAGAAAACTGACACTCAGTTCGCAAGGCGACAAGTGGCCGCCTCTCTGTGCAGCGTTACACAGCGATGATGACATAGAGCAGGGGAATTCCAACGGACAGAGGCAAGCGATCCAGGGAGCCGGGAAGAGGAAACGAACAGTCAGGGAACAGATTGGCTTTAAGCCACGAACAGACAAGGAGCAGAGGGGAACAGACGTAGAGAAAGAAGTGAATCGCAGAGAGCAGCGAAGCCGAGCTGACCTGCAGAGCAAAGGCAGTATCGAGCAGACAGAGACAAAGAGAGTCCGAGAGTCTGTGAACTCCAGAGAAGGCTTGAGAGGTTCAAGAAACTCCTCTATGTATACCTGTCAGGTATTGAGTACCAAATTGGACTCATACCATTGAGACCAGTTGAGGTCGAGATTCAGTAAGGGGGAGTCTGTGTACTCTAGAGGCTTGGGGGATCCAAGTACCACCCTACTGATCATTCTCTGTTAAGTGAGACTCAAATTGAGCTCGTTATTGTAAAATCTCTACTTTAAGACACAATAGAAAAGGCCACCACTAAAGGCTGGACCAGGAGACGTAGCCCAGGAGGATTGGGTGAACTCCTTATTAAATTTGTTGTGTTTTGTATTTGCTTACTGTGTTTCTCTTACTGTTTCAAGTGTCTGTGTATTTCGCAATCTTATCGATCCGTTGCTTAAAATAACATAGACACACCCCAGCACATGAGTCTGTAATACCTTTATTAATTAACTGAGATCATTCACAAGTGATTTTCAGATCAAGACCCTTCTTGACCTTGAAGTGATTGAGAATTCTAGGCTTGATGCTTCAACTTTGTAGATGCTTCCCATTGATGAATGTTCTTGAGTTGCCCTTTCCTTGATGTGTCACCTACGCTCTGAAACCATGTTGAAGAATCTAAGGAAAAGTAGTGTAGTGTGATTCTTCGTTACTTGATAACAATTTGTGATGCACTTTTACAATTTATCTTCTTCTTCTTATCAGTATGTGTGTTTCATCAAATTGCTATCAAAACAAAATAACAAGAACATAATGTTTGGCTCTCTGCCAAGGAAAACCCTTTGTAAGTTTTCTCTTATTGAAGCTTCTTATTTGAACAACTACCGAACCCTTGACCCTTGACTAGGATATCCTCCAAGCATAAGTCAGATCCTTCCTCTTTCTGCACTATAACTTCCGGCGCATGGACCTCTGTCTTCCGAACACTTTGCTCCTCAGTGCTTCATCCTCCTTCCGACACTTCGTTCTTCTTTCAACTTGTTAGTAACCTTTTCGCACTTGCTCTAGAGAAGACACTATTGATGAGACCTTTCTTCTTAGGATGGTTCCTTTCTTCTTTCCACCAATCAACTAACTTGGATGTAGGGTTGTTATGACTACATAAAGAGTTCTGATTCTCGCACATGTGACTATTTTCTACCCTAGAAAACACTCCCTTCAACTTCGATCTTGTTCCTTCTTCCTTCGTTTATGAGGGCTTCTCCTTCGCTTGTAGAGAGAGGTCTTGTAGACCTTGTTTGCACCCAAAACGGTGAGATAGGATGACCTTTACTTTTCTGCTACTATGGCCGCAGGCAGACCTTCCTTAACCTTGCACGTGTGGCTGTAGCTGCTCTAGAAACCGTCTCCTTACCCTCATTGTTCTGTCTCCTTATCACACTGCCCTTGTAACCCTTTTCCTTGGCTTTTCTTCGTCCTTCTTCGTCCTCTTTCTTGCTTGCAGATTTCAGAGTGAAGTGATCTCAAATGAGGAGTGGAAAGCCTCTATAAATAGAGGTATGTCCCTCCTCTTTAGGCAGACTTGAGAGTTTGCACTATAATTCATCTTTTATTCATTATTTCGCTGCTTGGAGACTTCGTTGATGCTAGGAGAGGATTTGACTCTGCTTGGAGGTGTTCCCATGACCTTGTACATGATGTAACATGCCTTCAAAGGGTCTCATCATAGTTACATTTTGACTTTGACTTTCTAGAAGCACTTTAAAATGTGCTTGACCTATTTTCAATGAGCAAGAAACTCATTGACAAATACTATAAAAATAATTTCTCTCTTCTTAAATAAATACAAATATCAAAATCACATTTATGAAGACCAAACCTAGTTACATTTCCTTCAACACCGTCCTCTTTTGCCGTCCGCTACCTCCTCTTCCCCTTCAACTTCTTCCTTGTGGCCTAGCACCAGGCCTAATTTAGGCCTCGGCCTCCCCTTTTAGGGCAGCCGCAAGCCTCAAGGGCTCTAAATCCCTAGGCTGCAGCCCTTTAGGGCCTTTCAGCCCCTTCCTTGAGCTAGACGGCAGCCTTCTAGGCTTGCCTTGGGCCTATTTGGACCCTTCTTCCTCTGACGTGGGGTTTTCTAGGCCTCATAACCTTAGCTGCAGGCCTATAAGGCCTTTCTTCATTGCCTCCTATGATTTTCCTAGCCCCACCTTGCCCTCATCCATCCCCTGGTTGTTCTCTGAAATTTTTGGACTGAATATTGGTGGGTTTTGCAAGGAGAAATTAGCTCAAGTTTGGTGTTTTCAGGTGCCAAGTTCATTGGAAAAATTTTGGCAACTTGGGCAAGCAATCTTCAAGGCCTTGGGCCTAGGTTTGATCTCTAAACCCTCATTTTCTCTCACTGTTTGCTACAGCTCTCTGAATCATTCATAACAGGGGTGAAATTCATGTTCAAATGCTCTAAAAATCACCTATAAATAGCCTAAGCACACTAAGAAATCCATGGTAAAAATTTACTGGTGTTTTGGTTAGTTGGGCATTGATTATTGGGCATAGATCAACTTGTTTGCTGACTGAAATATCTCTGCATAATCAGTTAGATCAGATCTGATATAATCTAAATCTACATCTTAAAAGGGCCTAAAAACTCATAATTTCATATTGGCAAACTTGTCTTCGGCATTCAGAAATTTTGGGCATCTTTTGGCATACACCCTCATATTGATAGCTCACTGTTTTCATGGTTCTTTTACTACTCTAATAAGTGATTTCAGATCTGATATAGCGCTGAATACTTCATCATAAGAAGGATGGCTAATTTTTGTTTTCATTTGGCAAGTCATTTAGTGTCGCATTGATCATAATTGGTTCTTACATGCTTGTCATTTCTTGGATCTAGAGTAGTTTACATGTTGTTGTTCTAAAAGTTTAATAATCGCTCGTTTAAATCTGATTGGGATATAAGTAACATAAGATCTATCTTTGCTCATGCTCTATACATCATAATTGTTCTTGTTTCATGGTTTTATAGCAAAGTGGTTTCTAATTGTTGCAAGTGCACTAACACATTTGTTGCTGTGAGTTGATTTATAAGTTCACTTCTAATAATAACACTCACTCAAGCACCATAATCTCAAACAACTTGGTGTTGAATAATTCAAGTTTCTTTGGGCATCTTAATCTATTTATCTTTTTTGGTTGGCATTAACACTGGCATAAGATCATTAATAATCGTGTTGTAAAATCATCATTGGAATATCTTGAGTAATTGTGATTGGCATCTTGTGTTGAGAATCATTGGCTAATTGCTCTAAATTCCTCTAATTGCTATCATTGGTTAAGCATCTTGTGGATCTATCTATTGTTTAGCATTGGAACTTAATAATTTGGTGCATTCTTGGTTATAAAATTGTTTCATAAATCGTCATTAAGTACTTTCGTCATAAGATCAATCATAACTTAATTACTTAAACACTAAACAAATCTTAAACCAAGAATCAGTCATCCACCTTGCATAAGCATCCTAAGTCTAGCTGCATTAATAAATTACCTCCAAGCATAGGCTTGGTTGATAGACATCTAGGGCCACCCTTTCTCATCTAGCTTGAGGGATTCAGCACCTTTCTAATGGTTAACACGGTGACCTTGCAGTCGTCAGAGCCACAGTCTCTGCAACACCGGAGGCATCAGGTGGTTGAAACACAGGGGGAGGTATCGTTAATCAATCCTTTGCTTGCTTCCTGTTGGCTTCCATCTCACAACCTACTCTAAAGACTAGTTCCAAAACAGTTAAAAGGAAGGTCTTACTTAGAATAGGCATATAACTAAAAGTAACCAAGATTCTTGCATCACACCTAGTTCTTGGGATTTGCATAGCATATAGGTTAGTGAACCATCTAAACAGCGATTGTCCATCTGGTTACTTGGTCTTTAAATTGATAACAAGCGAGAAATTGACTCTATAAGGCACTGGTCTCAAAGTTGAATTTAATCTAATCCCTAAATCTTGCTTAAATTAACCAAATAGCTAGGCCACTCAATAATGTCTTCGGGACTGGTTGGTTGCCAACTTGTCCTCTATCTTCACATTTCCATAGGGACTACCCCACATAGCCTGCTGTTAGGAAACAGCTAGAACGGAGAGGTCGGGGATCAGGGTGACAGCGCCCGACCTGAGTCGTTGTCATAGTGCTTGTACAATATGAGGGACAACTGGATCTATAATTGTGGATGCACAGCCGATTGGTAGTTGGGACCAAACAGCCAATGATCATGAAGATCTTTAGCCCAATATGAGGCTTCTCCCTGCAATAGCTTAAAGACACTTTGTTTATGCTTGGGCCAAAGGCCACTTTGTTTCTTGTCTCACTGACGGTCTTTGGTATGTCAGTTTATGCATATTGCTCCTGGTGGCAGTTTAAATATATGGGCTTCTGGAAGATAGACAAGCAGATTGAGTTTTGATAGTGCTTGTGGAGGCTGGATGTGCATCCCTTTTTTGTGTAAAATACATTTTCTGTACACATTCTGAACATATTAATAGTCAGAGGAAGCTTTAGAAAAGAGAGTGCATACAAGTAATTATAGGCAATAGATACCAAATGAAGCCCTGTAGTTATGTGTACCATGTCCATTATATTATCAAGTTGAATGATAGGTTCATTCGGTCAGAAGAGCATAATAAACCCTGGGGAACATCAGAGGTTTGAAGATTTTCCAATTTGAATTACAATGAGTGTGTAGTTTGAGCTGGTGACAATCAATTCTACTGCTAGTGAATTTAACAGGTAACTACATTCAGATTTGCAAAGCAACAAATCAAAATTTAAACTTATTCTTTGCTTAGATTAAAAGGCTAATGGATGTTGGATAAGGGTGGTCCTTACTGTATGGCCCTTATAATCATGAGCAGGAAACAGCAATGTGTCCTTTGGCAATGTCAAAATCTGACACAGGAAGAAAAATCATGTTATGTGAAGCAAAGGATGCACATCATAATTACCATAGCTGCATACCAACTTGCTATGCAGCCTGTAATTACCAAGTTCCATGCAAATTTATTCTCATACCTTTGAGTGCACAGATTTGTAAAGTTGTTCCGCACTTCCTCCCTGCAGATAAGATAGCCAGTACCATTCAAACATCCCAAACATTATAGATCTTAAAGAAATCAAATAAGACAGAATTCTGTAAAAACTGACAGTCCACATGGATTTGATTTTCCTTCAATGAATTGGAAAGTTGTCAGACTCAAATTTAACTACTTTGTAGGTAATATTTAACAGACTGATCATACTTATCACTACCAAGATTGAAACACTATAACGATTTATCTTGACAAGGTCATTCAATACAACCACTCATCATTCCTGATTGTCAATGCTTGCTATATTTTTAAGGGATCGCATTCATTTTCTTGCAAGTAGAGAAACTAAAGACAGTATAGTACTTCACATAAGATATATGAAAATCTGCCCAACTTAAGAGACTAGAGTATGAACTTATGCACATTATCTTCAAGTCAGTATTTCACCTTTCCACATAATAGCAAAAACACAGTTTGAAAGGGAGTACCTTCAAAAAAAACACTTCAAACTTTAACACCTTCTAATCGGTTTCCAGACACAACAGTCAGGGATGTAAATCCCTGTTACCCAGATCATTAAGGATAGCTGCAATGCTGACACTACAGAATAATTTGTTACCCTTTGCAATTAAAATATCATAGAAACATTTTTGCACAACATTCCATTGTCTTCAGAGGAGTGAGACTATCAACAGCACCTAAATGGGATCTTTGCATCAAGAATACTAGGAGACAGAATGTTACTATTTTGTTCAATGAAATCAAGCCATTCCACTCCAAGTTGTGTTGCATAAGGGGTTGTTTTTCAAGTACTTGTATTTTTATGATCCAAATGATAAAAGGAAATAGTATGGTATTATTAAAAATTATAAAATATGATAACTGTATACTAGAGATGAAATGAAGGTCATCCAGATTCTAGATTACAGGATGAATTTCTGTACAAAGATATGGTCAAACTGGAACATGTCATATGATCCACTCAACTGCAACTGATAAATGTATAAAGGGGTTGTTCATTGATCTGCAACTGCAAACTCAAAAGGCTTACATGTCACTTACAACTAAAACTTGGTTATGGCTACATTAAGTTTAAGAGACTTATAACCTCTATTACTGGCTTTGCAAACACAATATCAAAGGACACTTCAACCTGTACCCATTTTTCAAGATTGATTCTTACTTTGGTAAAACATTCTTGTGACAAACTTGGATTCTCCATACAGACCCTAAATAAACGTTGGTTTATTAGATTTCTTCAGGATATCCCCAGATAACCCACCTAAACATAACCAGAAGGTCAAAAGAGAAGTAAATAAATATTGCAAAAAAAACTTCTAAGCTAATGTACTTGATTCCTCACCCTAACACACAACACAGAGACATGCAGATATAATGGAGTGAACTCGCTCAGTATTTGCAGAAGAAATATATATTTTATTAATTGAGTCAAAAAGTGATGATTACAATGAATGAGGGCTCTGACTTTAAAATAGCCCAAGAGCCATTACATGAGGGAGCATGATATTTAATCGTGCCGCTCAGTCTAAAAATGAAATTAATTTAGTAGAATAATTTACAATAATTTTATACATAACATTGCCTTCCTCTCGAAAAGATGCTTTGTCCTCAAAGCATATGTAACGACAGGTGTTGTTGACGAAATGCTTATGTCTCCCAGGAAGCTTCTTCTGGTAGGTCTTTCCACTTAATCAGGTATTCTTTGATTACTCTTGATCGCAACTTCTTTTCTCTAGTGGAGATTATACCTTCTGGTTCTAAAATGATCCTCCCTTCGTCATCTAAAGTCGGAAGTGTTGTTTGTGCTGATTGGCGTTTTCCAATTGCCTTTTTAAGGCAAGATACATGGAAAACGTTGTGAACATGACTTTTATCAGAGAGGCTTAAGTTGTATGCTACTTGGCTGATCTTTTTGTTAATCTAGTATGGTCCATAGAATTTTGGTGCCAATTTGTTTTTTCCCTTCTATTTTAAAGATAACTGCTTGTAAGGCTGAAGTTTAAAAAATTACCCATTATCCAAGTTCAAATTCTCTCTCTGTTCTGTTTCGATCAGCCTATTGCTTCATACGATTTCTTGCAATATTTAGATTTTCTTTTAGTGCTTGGACAACCTTTTGGGTTTCTTCTAACTAATCTTTAACTGCTGGAAGTTTTGTCTCGATAATGGCAAGGTCCTTCCATTTAGGAGGTTCGTAACCGTACAAAGCTTGAAATGGAGTCATTTTCGCTGAAGTGTGGTAAGTGGAATTGTACCACCATTCGGCAAGATGTAACCATTGAGCCCACTTATTTTGTTTGTTTGTTGCATAACAACGTAGGTAGGCTTCTAAACATTTATTGACAACTTCTGTTTGGCCATCTGTTTGAGGATGGTATGTTGAACTCATGTTGAGGTAGGTTCCTATATGTTTGAAAAATTCCTTCCAGAAATTACCTTTGAATTTGGCATCTCTATCGCTAACAATGACCTTGGGAAACCCATGTAATTTGTAGACATTCTTGCAAAATATCTTAGCAATTTGTTTTGTTGAGTTTGATTTCCTCATTCCAATGAAGTGTGCATACTTGGTGAGTTTGTCGACTACTACGAGAATTTTTTCCTTGCCATCAAACACAGGTAACCCTTCGATAAAGTCCATTGATATTTCCTCCCACTTCTAATTTGGAATATTTAAGAGAAGGAGCAATTCAGGTGTCATAATGTTCTCATTTTTATTTCTCTGGCATTTATCGCATTTTGCTACATATTTTTTAATATCATTATTCTTTTCCTTCCAGAAAAATGATTGGTGTGTATTGTAATAGGTTTTAAAGAAACCTACATGTCCGACTGACAATGATTCATGGGACTCTTTGAGAACTTTGGCTTTAAATTTAGAATTTGGACTTAGGTAAATTCCCCCCTTGTACCACAAAATATCGTTTTTCCATTCAAATTTTGAATTCTAAGGGTTATTGATTATAACACTTGTTTCTGGATCTTTTGCATACTCACTTCGAATTTCATTAAGCCATTCTGGGATAGCAAATGAAATTGCAAGTAATGATGATTCTTCATCTTTCCTGGACATAGCATCTGCTACTACGATGTCTTTCCCTTTCTTATGTAATATATCCATGTTGAAGGTAGCAATTTTTTCGATCCACTTTTGTTGTTCTATAGATAGTGTTTTCTGCTAGAGGAGGTGTTGAAGACTATTATGTCTTGTTCGTATTAAGAACTTACTTCCCAAGAGATATTGTCTCCATTTAGCGAATGCATGCATAATGGTGAGCATTTCCTTATTGTATGTAGACTTGAGACATTCTCGCTTGTTGAGCTTCCTGCTTTCAAACGCTACTGGATGACCATCCTGCATCGATACTGCTCCTATGCCAAGACCTGAAGCGTCACATTCAATTACAAAAGGATTTGCAAAATCTGGAGTTGCTAATACAAGTGCCTTGGACATGATTTTCTTTACGTCTTCAAAACATTTTTTTGCCTTATCATCCCATTTAAAGGAGTTCTTTTTCAACAGATTTGTTAGGGGTGCAAATACATGAGCATAATTTTGAATAAACCTTCGATAGTATCCAGTCAACCCTAAGAATCCTCTTAATTTGGAGATGTTATTTGGTTTGGGCCATTCTTTTATCGCTTTGATCTTATTAGGATCTACTTTTACTCCTTCCTTGGATATTATGTGTCTGAGGTACTCTACCTCTTCTTTTCCAAAGGTGCACTTGGACATCTTTGCATAGAACTGATGTTCTTCTAATATAGTGAGAACTTGCTCCAGATGTTGTATCTCTTTCCATGTTTTACTATAGATTAGAAAATACCAGATGGAGCGAACTCGCTCAGTATTTGCAGAAGAAATATATATTTTATTAATTGAGTCAAAAAGTGGTGATTACAATGAATGAGGGCTCTGGCTTTAAAATAGCCCAAGAGCCATTACATGAGGGGGCATGATCTTTGGTCGTGCCCCTCAATCTAAAAATGAAATTAATTAAGTTAGTACAATAATTTACAATAATTTTATACATAACATATAAATAAAGTTCACATATGGATATACACAAATTCTCTCAACCACACATGCATGCACATATATACTGTAGCACCATCGAACCTCCAAATCCACAATTTCAAAGTTTTGAACTTGAACATCAACCTGCACCCATACCCACATTCCCAAACCCTGGCACCCTTGCTTATGATGATCTTCCTTCCAAACTAAATTATTCATGACATGACATTGGCGAATTCAGCCCCCAAAAGTAGCCATAACCATTACTTTTTATGTGTTTCCATGAAATACAATAATTTCAAGTTGGTCAATCTTTTGAAATCAACAAATTAATGCAATTACACATATCTAAGTATGCAAAATCATGATGTAAAATGCCTGAGAACCAGTGGCAAGTGTTAATTTCATAATTCCAGATCTGGTGTTAATTCCTAGCGATTTTTTATACCCAGAAAATATTTGTGCAATTACTAACTGTAAAACACACTGGAATTTTTAACAGAAAATTAAATAGCAAAAGCACACACAGATCTCCTTCCTTCAAAGTTATAGCTCTGATACCATGTTAATTTCTTAATTCTAGATCTGGTTTGAATTCCTAGCAATTTTTTATGTCCAAAAAATATTTTTGCGATTAGTGAATGTAACGCACTAGATAATAAACTATAAAGCATATACAGAAGAAATCTTTCACAAAGCAAATAACCCTCCAATTACTCTACACTTTTATTATATGAATAATGAGGGCTCCCTTACTAGGAAAATAGCCCATAGAGAAAATACAAAATTTACAGCAATAGAACCTAGACAAATTGATTCCCTGAAAACTCTGGATCTATACCAACCAAATCTCTCCCACTCGTGCATCCTCTGGACCACCTGAAACCCTCACACGTGCAGCCTGTAGCAATGCCTACACACTCGCACATGTGGCCCATGCACAGTCTACCTTGCATGTGCGGCCCAATCTGCTCACATGCTTAGCCCGAGTTGTCTCTCCCTCAAACATGCATCTAGCTACAAACCTGTGCTAAGAACTAGTACAGCCTTTGGCCTCCACTTAGTCTCTTTCTCTGTAATTTTTCTGCTACAAAACTTCCTCTCTCTTCAACCCTAAGTATCACACTTACTAAGAAAATCCCTTTCTCAAATCTAAATATCACTTGTGTCTTTCTCCTCACCTTAGCCTTGCTTTTATAATTTCTCATTGAGCTGAATCCCTAACCTTAATCTCCAAAGTGATGGACGGCTAGGATTAAATCGTGATTCGTAACCCACTTGAGATTAATGGTTGAGATTAAAAGAAATTCATGAAAGTAATAATTTACTTTTTCCTTAGTTTCTTTAGCTCAGTAGCCAACATAATTAATTATGTGATTTTCCTAATTTGGTCTTAGGCTAAATTACAAAAGCAACTTACTCAATAAATTGAGCCAGTATGCTAAAAAGACTTTGGACAACTGCTACATGCTTAACACTTAGCGAATGCATAAGTACATGTCCACTACTACACTCATCAACAGCAAGGAGGTACAATGACAAACTAAAGGTCACAATACAAGAATAAAGAAAATTAATTTGTGGAATTGAAATCCAAAGTGTTATGCTCTACCGTGCCTACAGCTCATGATATTCTAATTGAGCCCGAGGAGGAGAAAGGGTGTCATTTTCACTTTTAGATATTGGTTATGGAACTCCATTTCATTTCGTAATGGATAATGGCAATCGAAGGAACTTGATCAGTGTTGATATACTCAAGTGATTTGTCTTAGCAACTCTACCTTTCCCTCGGGCCCCAACCCTATAGAATTGGGCTGAATGAAGTTAAGGAAATATTAGTCAATAAGTAGTGCAAATTTCAGATCAAATCAAATTGTTCCACAATTATGTCCTTTGTGACGTAGCACCAATGGAAGATTGCAATGTCCTAGACTCCTAGTAGAAATCCATTCATGTGGAGGTGCCATGGTATTTATGAATTCTGTCAATGGAGTGTCAGCCCAGCACTAAATAATGCTTAAGATCATTCAACATGCCAATGTCCAGTTGACAGCCATTAAATAGTGTTGGAAGCTAATCAACCATTCTCAAAACTTTGTAGCTCCAATGATCAAGTCACAAGATAAGACCAAGAATACGATGCAAGTGCAAGTCTCTTTAATCATGCAACCAATGTGATAGAAGCAGATCAAATCCCATATGGAAGAGTACTACCAGGCTGTGTTATAACTGGGCCACGAGGAGGAAAAGGTGTTTCATTCTATTTGAGTGCATTTTGCTCCATAAATGAGCAGATTAGATAAGAGTGGATAGAAAGTGAGAGCAAACAGAGAGGGTTTTCATACTGTAGCAACCCATGGGCCACAGGTCTCACTACTTTGTACTTACATCCATTTCCATTCAAAGAAAGAAAGCACATAGCAGCCTCACCTTCCAGCTAGGTTTTCTCCCATAAGGATTTCCCATATCATATCTTGTGTTCAATGTGGTTTGTGAGTTTTATTTCGTTGTTCTCTATTTTTCTACATTTTATATATTGCGTGCACAAAAACAAGTTAATAGATCCACAAGTCTAAGGAAACAACCCCCATAGTAAAGATTTCAGATTTTAAGTACAATTGTATCAGATATGTTGTGACGCAGTGTTCAGTGGAATATCCACGACAGTTTATATATCATGTTGTCATGAAGAAAAGGCTGGCCAGCAGAATATATAAATTATATAAAACAACGTTCATGTCCGACAGTTTCAAAAAGTCAGAAAGCAATTTAATCTGAATCATCCATTACCTTCTTTCAATGCAGTCCAACTCTTGCACCCAACATTTTATCATGCTTAACAAACTTGTCAAAAAGGCTAAATGTTATTAAGTAGAAAGAGTTAACTTGAGAATTAACTTTTCAAGTTCGGCCAGGAATTCCTGGTCATCTTGGCTACAGTCAGCACACATGGAGCACAAAAGAGTCATCTTCTGCTGAAGACTTCTTACAAAGCTTAAGAATAGTGAATAGAACCTTTTTAGCAAATTAGGCAATTCATATTCTGTGGGATAGTCTTTGGCAAGGCTAAGCATATTTTTTTAACTACGGTGGTCACAAGCCAAACAAAGTGTGATGATTCACAATTCATATTTGGATATAAAAGCTTTTACTTTCAAATTTCCATATGCCACAGAAACCCTTGCCTGAAAATCAGTGCGACCACAGCCACGTATTAAAAGAGCATCTCCAGTGAAAGCCATTCTTGGATTAGGCTGGCCAGGGCCTTCACCTGTTACGTAAGTCACACACCCTTGTGTGTGACCAGGAGTAGGTCGAACCTGCAAATACATGAGAGGAATTTTCAGATTATTTTCCACAGTTATCTTGTGGGATAGATCAGTTATCAACCCACCATCATATATTAATTTCTAAAGATAACATAATTTTCTGTTTGTTGCAAATTGATTGCAAACTACAGTACTTCAAGCATGCTTAAGAGACTGTAGAATGTGGAATGGACAATAAAAGGGTTCAAGTTCTTGTTACTATATAATGAAAAAGAATACATAATGCCAAAGAAGGAATTTGTGTGCACTGTGAAATGAAGGCACAAAATAGTATCAATATATAAACCTCATTTGGACACTGCATTTGTTGGTAATTAAACAAAGAAAAATGCAATAATTTTGTTGCAGACAATTAAATTTTCTTTGGCAAAAGAAAAGCAGCTCTAAATACATTCATTAACCTCCTCCCATAAAGGCAATGTGATATATAACCAAGTCAAAAAGAAGATGTACTGCCAAATTTCAAAACATAGATACACAGGAAGAAATATTCAAAGTGTATATTTACTTGACAAACAGAGTAATTCCATGTATGAGACTCACAATCTCAAATCCAGGACAAATAACAATTCCTTCTGAACCCCTTTATAACAAGAAAATGCTGTGCAAGTTACCTCCAGGAACAGATTGCCAACATAAATTTTGTCGCCACCATTGACAAATACATCTGCTTTTGCTTTACTTGCTTCTGATATCACAGACTTTACACCTGGCATTTTAGACTGCCAAAATAAAACAAAATCCATCCATAGTGTCATTGAGATTTGCCACAACGTTAGACACTTCAAAGCACATCCTTGAGAGTCTAAAAAGCACCCTACTATCCCCACCCAACCAGTTCAATTATGATATAAGATTGTAAAACGCAAATTATGCTTAAAACCTTGGTCCTTTTCCCAATTTCACTGTAATGCATGACATCATCAATAATCTGGGAGCAATATAATAGAAGTGTACCTTTATCAGACCAGTCCCTGTAACATGATCAGCATGCACATGGGTATTCATGGCATATATCAGTTGTAAGCCTAGCTCCTTTATTAGAGTAAGATCCCTGTCCACTGTTTTGTCCACTGGATCCACCAACTACAGAGAAAAATATTCTTGTAAATATATGAACTCTATATCTGTATCAGTTTGAAGTGTCTTATCAGTTGAAATCTTAAACAGTTAACCATCCATTGATGCATCTAATTCACAGCTAATTTTGCTCACTATATTGTAATAGGAGATCAGAGGCTATTCAGAAAAGGCATAAGTAGAGATTATCTCAAGCGAAACATTTAGAGGCCAGTAAAGAAACAAAAAAATGGACCTACAAAATAGGCACTGAAGAATATTGGCAGGGAAGGAAACAGTGGTGCTCTGGCACCCTCTGCATGCATTGTTAGGATATTACAACCCTGGGAGTAAGTTTAAACTTTAAATACAACTTCAAGTTGGTCTAATGCTCTTTTAAGTCAAGTGTGGTTTAAATGTGTTTCTTTAGTGTGTTTATGTACTTTATTAATCCAGAGGTTACAATCATGTCCCATACATAAGTGATCTGACAGTTCAACATCTCCTCGATTATAATGCTACTTTATTTGTGGCTGGTACCCAATTGGTCCATGATATCTATTTAAAGAGCATGGAAGAACATTTGTCAATGATTTATGAGAGTTATTTTCATGTCAATTACTTTGAATTAATGAATTGCTTTTAGTGTCTTGCACTATTTTCCCTCTTTGAGGGATTTTAACCACATAAATATTTTAATATTGGTCTCACTATCTTTGACCTGTATGTGAGCAAATGTATTCTTGGTATCCAAACCTGTGTGATTATACAAGATTTCAAACATTGTATCAGAGTGCATTTTGATCAAGATCCCAATAGCCTGCAACAACTATGGAAGGATATTTGTGTAGATCAAAGTTTGAGTTCGAACTTTGTCACTTGCACAACTAAATCTAGTAGTTGTTTTGCATGCATGAAGATCAGTTGGGTTTCTGCAATTTCAGAGCATTTCTGGGCCAAGTGGACTGTTCCATTGCACCAGGAACATCATTTCCAACTATACACACCATTTGTATCATTCAAAAAGTGTAAAATCTTTGATTTGTGAAGTTATTTCTCTAGCTTTCCCTGGGCAAAGTTTTCAGTTTGATGGCATTCCATCAACCTGTGTATGCTCCTTGCCTTGCACTTCAAGCGATTTTGGCATATCAGACTGTGAAATTTCTGGCTACCCAGATGATGCTATTAACCCAGTTAATTATTTCCTGTTACTTATTCACGGCACATTAATTCTTTTGTGGGAAGTAACGAATAATAACATAAACAGCACCAATCACAAAATCAAATTATAGGAAATATACGATAAACCAATCACACAATTTACACCAGTATTTTTGGACAAAATGTTCCTGGAAAAACCCCGATGTGGGGAAAACCAGTTTTTAGATCTGATAGCTTTTTATTAATATTTTCAACAAAAACCGCTATGGACAAATTACAACTGCTTGCCTGACAGTGGCAAAGCTCCGGCAAGATTTTTATCTCCACCTCTTGTTGAATTTTGTAGCTATGGTCAGTCTTCATAATGTTTCATTTGTACTTGTAATGATGAAATATAAATTATATTTGTAAAAGAAAATTATATGAAGCATGTTCTTCATGCTTGCAAGAAAAGAAATGTTTTCGATTTTTGTATTCAAAAAAAAATATTATAAGGCACGTTCTTCGTGACCGTATCAAAGCGGGAAAATGAAAATTTGAATTTTTATTCTAGACACCACAAGATGCCAAGTCGGACTACAAGTGATGAAGTCGGCCATATCCAAGAGGCGCCTATTCAACCCCTTCCAAAATGTATATATAGAGACCACTTGTCTCAACTCCAAGCACAATTTGCATCTCATCAATCAAGAGTAATTCTGATCTAGCATAGCAAAGAAGGATGAATTAAAGAAGAAGAAGCCAAGCTCTAGAAGAAGACACTTGCACGTGTGATCTCTCTTTCTTTGCTACCCTCACACGTATGGTTGATGATCTGAAATTTCTATGGTAAAGATCCGAAAATATGAGGCAAAGGAGAGGCCGAAATTCAGCCTTAGTGCAGAGCTAGTCCGAGCTTGTGAAGAGGCATCTTGAAGTATTTTGGTGAAGCTTTGACTTGGCATCTTGAGGCATCTTGTGGTTGTCATCTAACTGGTTAGTTTGACTTTGATGTATCTCTTGTTGCATTTATTCTCTAAAGAAAAGGTTGGCAGGGTCTTCCCCCCTTAGTGGATTTTCCCAGGGTAAAATCTTCTTGTCTCTTTATGCATTGTGATATACATTGATCTATTGTCTCTATGGTTGAATTTTTGAATGTGTAATTGCTTAATGAACTAAAAGAGCTAAATAATCATCTAAATCATTGGAAGTAATTATCGAGTTTCAGAAATAAGTATTTGCATCTATTGTACTGGAAAAATCAACACGGTTTCAGAGCTTTGGTGAAGGAAAGAGCACAGAGATCACTCTTGAAGAAGTCCTATCTTGAAATCACTTTGAAGATGTTGAGAAACCAAGTACTAGAAGATAATGATTTGTTTCTCTTAACTTGATAATTACTTGTGAGTGCTTGTTGGCTTCTTATTACTTATATTATCTTCTTCATCAAGTAATTATACAAATGTGCAAAATATAAAGATCACAAAGAGACAAAGAACACCAAATATTAGGCTCCAAGCCAGGGCAAAACCCCACAAGGGGGGAAATCAAAACAATCATTCACTTATAGAATCAGATCAAAATGAGATATCCAAGACTCAAAGATCAAGACCAATACTGCCACAAAGATCCCCAGTCAACTCTCCTCCAAGTCACCTCTAACCAAGTCAAAGTCAACGAAATTGAATGCCAGTCAAACCCTCTGAATTCTAGTCAAATTGCAGAATTTTTAGACCAGCAGTGAAGGATGAATTCCGGACCTATAATTTTCACTAATATGCCACAGAACCTTCGCACATGTGAGCAGAAACAAGCTAGAAAACCAAATTTTATCTCTCCTTTGACTTCAACTCTTCTTCTTCTTGATTAGGCACAAAAATCGATGATGTATGTGATGAGTGAGTGAATGTCTCCAAGAGGTCGAGTTGTCTCATATATATACTTGTCCAGGAGGGTCGAATAGCTGCCACATGGGCTAAATTGTCCAAGGAGGGTTGACTTGGTCTTGTGTTGACTCTTTGACTCAAAAAAAATCTTTTTTTCTTTACAAAACGTAATGGGACTTGACTCAAACACTTTTCTTTTGACTCTTAATAAATTCTTTTTTACCCAATTGACTCTATAAGCATGAAGAACATGTTTTTGACCAAAAATAAAAATAATAGTAATGAATAATAATAATAATATATCAATGATAAATATCACATTTTATTACATTATGAAGACCGACACTAACTACATTTTTCAACACTCCCTCTTAACTAGGGAGGTATTCATAATGACACAACATGATACTCTCAAATTAAAATATTCATATAAGAAAAGATCTGGATTGATAAGCATCAATGATGATTTACATCATCATAGCCAGCATTGTCAAAATATCGAGGCCTAGACAAATATGCACTATCTCTCCACTAGATCAGAGCACAACGCTGGGAGGCATAAATTTGGACACCACCGCCTCTCAAGGCACATACCCCACCTAGGTGTTCCTAAGGTATGACCTCACAAGACCATTTCCTAATCCAAGGAAAAGTACATCCTCCGAACCATTCTTTACCAAGTCCATGTATCCAACTTAGGATGTTAATCCTAGTCAATCACAATACATGACTCAAGAATGTACGTCCCTAATGCTTATCCAATCCACCATTCTCCCTACTAGTGTTCATGCACTAGGCTTACCGTTGTTAGTCCTAGCCATAGTACGTGACACATGGAGAATACAATGTCCACCCTCACTCTCTCTCAACCAAGGATGAGATCCACACTCACTCTCAATCAGGGAGCAGATAACCACAAGCCTAAGCTTGCCTCAAAAATATTTAACCTTTTATGAAAGGGAACTTCATCTATTCATCAACTACTTGTTCTTCCGTGGAGATATGTTCGAGCTTCTCAACTTCTATCTACATCATACTCACGAATCATAAAGCACCTCGACCTTCTTGGTTTTTTGACAATCTTCATGCAGCGTTGATCAATATTGTAATTGATGTCAACAAGTAATTCATCAAACACTTTATGAAGCCAAACTTCTACATAGTTGATTTTACAAGCCTTCATAACTTCTTTCCTTGCATTGCAACAGAGTTTTGCTTCATGCTTTTTCAAGAAAACATATCAGTAACAAATTGTCTCACAACTGCTACAACTTTTGCCTCTACAGAATTATGCTACATACTCTTCTAGAAGACCATACTATATCTCAATCATTAGTAGTAACTCTCATTATTATCAACACTTTCCAAAACAATCGATGTAACCTCAAATCCCAAGTTGTAAGATCCTTCATGTCAATAAAAATTCAATACTACTAACTTCACATTCTTCCGAGAGATTCCATTGAATTCCAAGTAGAAATGACCATCAGTAGTGTCAACATTAGCTTTGTTAATGATGTGATCAAAGCTTCAAACCAATTAGCTGCTAGATCAAAACTCTTCACTGATGTTGCCATATATTTGTAGACTGTCAACCAACCTTCTGTTGTCGCTTCCAAAGACGACCTTGGATTGCTTACAAGACCAATGCCTAGAACATCTAGATTTTTTGTGTCTCATATGATTCTCGGGAAACTGGAGACATCACGTATATTTTTGTGTATATATATATATATATATATATATATATATATATATATTCAAAATATATAATAAACAACATGGGTTGGTTCATTCATCTAAAGGTGTAAGCCATGTATTTCTGGTACTTCTTCACATATACAACTCACAGAAATATATGCATAAACTAGTGGAGGTCGAGTATTTCAAGGACCTACAGTTTAATAAGCTTTGACAGAGCAATGAGAGAGGATAAGGAGAAAGAGTAACTCATCACATAGAGCTTGAAGCCTCCAGAATTCTACACTTATCTGAGTTAAAGGTAGACATAATGGATGAAAGAGGATGGGTGCGATGATTCATGGAGTGCAATTTTAAAGATATAATATCAAAGATCCATACAGGCACATGCATTAACAAGTCAATACAAATGAATCTATAAGAACATATGAAACATTTCTAGCAGCTACGATTACATGAATTTAAAGAGGAAACATGAACATAATGGAATTTAACAGAGGGATAACATACTGTAGTACTCGAAGGGGCAATCACCACCATTTAATTAATATTCTGATAGCTGCATATCATAAAGTCATGCAGTCTTGAATATAACATGTAGTTCTTTCTTTAGGATTCTGAACCTCTGTGAAGTGTTGCTTCCCACTATTTATCTGGAGAGGGGAGCATTGAACATTAATTACAACAAAATATCTTCAGCCAAGCCTCAGCTGTCAGATCGACTAGCTGTCTCGGCTTGGGATGGCTCTATGGCCCAAAAATCACTACAAAAGATTAATTGCTTCATTAAATGGTCGACACATTACATGATAACAAAATAAATCAACAAGTAGATGGAAACACCAACAAAATCTCTCCATGCCCATCCCTGGGATTGCCTTTGCTCAAGTTGTTGCTTGCCCATGATCTGGCCACCTGTGTCACTCAGTCGATTCCCGTCGCTTCTGCCTTTACTACTCGGATTATTCGTTCTTCAAAACTGGGAGCGGTCAATTATCAGTTTAATGCCACAGTATAGGATCAGAGGTCGCCTGGGTAGTACTCTGTCTTCCCTCTGCGTGGAGCACCATGCTGGATCATCAAGTCCTCCCGAGATTCCATGTCTTCATTTACTCTGTCAGCGTCGACCCTGGTTTCGTGTCACAAGGGGCCTTTCTGAGTCAGCCCATGCCAATTTTGAATGTTGCATCTCCTTTCTTAAATGCCTCAATTTTCGACCCACCACGCCTTTAAAGTTTTGCATTACTTTATCGCAGAGTTATTGCATCGGGGTTTTCCATTAAAGGTCCTTACAGGACTAGACATTCTGATCTACTTTAGCCCCTTTTGCTTCATGTGACTAGGGGCTACGACCAAGCTTTTAGTCTTTGGGTGCTAGGACCTTTGGGCTCGTGTCTGTGAGGCTCGGCCCTTTGTTAAACAAAATCCCGCGTATCGGTGATTTCTGATGCTCGCCTTCGGTGTCTCCCCTTGACACTTGCGATCGCCGATATGCGAGATTGGGCCCACCCAGGATATCGCAATCGGCCATTTCATAGTATTTCCTCTATTTTCTCCCCTTGACACTTGCGATCGCTGATATGCAGGGTTGGGCCCACCCGGGATATCGCAATCGGCCATTTCATAGTATTACCTCTGCTTGCTCTATTTGATGACCGTGTTGCTGGATATACACCGAAAAATACCCTCGTCATCCCACTGAGCGTGTTAGGGTCCAACCCTAACCCCTTTATTTATGTAATAAACCCAAAAGGGTCGTGTCATAGTCATGGTTAGTTAAAGAGTCAATAAAGCCCGTATTAATAATTGTAAGTGGTTGACCCACATTTAAAAAAGGGACCACAGTTAGTTGCAACGGGCCATTTTTAATAAATAAAGTGGTTAACCTATGTTATGCAAAGGACCACTAGTCGTTAGGTTGTTGAAGCTCATTTAGCTATAAACAGTCGTAGTTAGAAAGGAAAGATCATCTAGTCTTATTTTGTAATCAAGCTTTGCTCTGCTGGAGGTTGCCCCCTTGAAGAGGCAAGTGAACATTGCTTTATCTCTGAATAATAAAATACTTGTTGTTTTTCTCATTTTATTCTATGTTCTGGGTTGTATTTCTTCGCATATTTGGTATTCTGGAATTTCTCGCAAGTCAAGAACATAACAAGTGGTATCAGAGCACTTTCCAGGGCCGCTGGTACCTCCATTTCTGGCAGAAATTTTTTTTAGGCTAGAGACGTGTTTCGATGTCTTTAAACCACGAAATTTGTCGTTGAGCGCATAAACCTGCGGATTTGGGGAGGCATGCACGCAAGAAATACAACAGGTGGTCACGCTTGTTATACTTCCTTGTAACCCCTGTGGGCACCCCTTTGAGTAGTAGCGCATTAGACAGAACCGCGCATGGATTGCCTTCCACGTACCCTTTGGGTATATCGGAAGCTGCCTAGACTCACCTGAAACCTCGCCTTAGATAAGCCATCGGTCGTCTTGCTGCTACAATACATTGAGAACAGCACTCAGGGAGATTACTCGCGCGTACGATAGGGTAGTCGGGTAGTACGGCTAAGGGTACGGTTGATCCTCCTTAGTGCCCTGAAAGATTGGGCCGAGTACTATTGTTGGACCCTTATGTATATTGCGATCTGTAGCACCTGACACTCCTTTATGACCATAGTTCCCTCGACTCTCTGAAGATCACCCATTATCTTATTTGCAAGATCAGATCCACCAGTTGGGGTTCTACCGCCGCAGTATGATTCAGATCTAGTAGTTGGGGTTCTGTCGTCGCCGCCACAATCAGATCCTCATCCACCAATTGGGGTTCTGCCGCCGCAGTACAATTCAGATCTAGTAGTTGGGGTTCTGTCGCTGCCGCACCAATCAGATCCACCAGTTGGGGTTTTGCCGCTGCAATCCAACTCACATTCAGTTGTTGGGGTCTCATAGGCAAATCTGACCCTCTGCGCAGTAAGGCTTGTGGCTGCTATAGTCTGGGCCCGATTTTCGTAGGACATTGGGCAGGATCAAGTTTTCTAGAAATTGGCCACTGCAGTATTGATCAGCGGGGAGTAAAACTCCGTGACCGAGATCTGTGTATGGTAGAAACCAGAGCTCAAGTCATGGGCAATGAGAAGATCGAGCGCCTTGAAAAAAGGTTGGATAATTTCTAGGAAGATATGCAGAAAATTACACAATTCATTGCACAATTCAATACAAGCACACCAGGGTTGCATCAGGAGGCACATGGTATTGATGAACACCTTGAAGGAGAATCTAGCCATCATATTCATTTCCATGGAAATCACCAACATTCCCACCCTCAGCCACCCAAGCTGGACATGTATAAATTTGATGGCTCTAATCCGGCAATATGGGTAGCACAAATGGAACAATATTTCATTATGAATGATATCCGCGATGATCCAACTAAACTACGTGTGGGAGCCCTTTACTTGGACCAAGAGAGATGGCAATGGTGGCAGTGGCATCGGAAATGCTATCCCGGGAACATAACTTGGTAGGTGTTCTCAAAATCCCTTTGTGACCACTTTGATAAAGAATCTAATTTTTTGGGTCGTCTTACTAAGCTCCGACAGACAAGCACAGTAAAAGACTACATTGCAGCCTTTGAGACATTGGCCATCCGAACAGAAGGTCTAGGAGATGAATTCTACTTGGAATGTTTTATAAGTGGTCTCAAAGAAGCCATCCAAGCACATGTCCAAATGCACCACCCACCTACATGGATAGACGCTTGCACAAAGGCTGCTGAAGTGGAATGTGCGTTAGCTTCCCAGTGTACTCGTCCAAATTTCATAGCCAAGGGACGCCCCACCCAAGCTCAGAGCCCTACCCAAACACTTAAGGTTCAAAAGGTGTCTCCAGCGAAAATGGCTGAAAGAAGAAAACAAGGATTGTGCTACTACTGTGATGACAAATACTCCCTGGGGCATAAATGCAAGGAACCAAAATTCTTTCAAATTGATGTTACTGATCACAGCTCATCTGAGGAAGCCCCACCCCTTGGGGGACCAGAGGACGAAGTTGAGGAAACCCAGCAAGACAATGAGCTCACAGCTACGCCAGAGGAACCAGTTATCTCGCTACATGCTTTGGCGGACATTTCTACGCCCCAAACTCTCAAAATCAGAGGCTTTATTAAACATCACCCTATAGTAGTATTGATTGATAGTGGCAGCACTCATAACTTTATCCATCAACGAGTCGCCGAAGTTGTTCATTGTTTTGTAAGGGCAATCTCTAATTTCCAGGTCCTTATTGCTGATGGGGGGACAATGAAATGTGAAGGCCGCTGTGAAAATATTAAACTTCAGATGGGAGACTACCACCTAAAGACCCACATGTTTGCGATTAACATGGGTGGTTGTGACATTGTCTTGGGTGTTGAATGGCTTCGCACACTAGGCCCAATCACAATGGATTTCCAAGAGTTATATATGAGCTTTAAGCAGAATGACCACATGCATACCCTCTGTGGACTCCAGGCAGGTGCTCCTTCTATCATCAGCTCGCATCGAATGGAAAAGTTGTTGAAAAAGGGCCATCATGGAGTTATCGCCCAGTTTAATGCCATCCAGGCCATAGAACCCACTACTCTTCATATTCATCTTGAGATGCAACAGGTCTTAAACCGCCACCAACAGGTATTTGACAAACCTAAAGAGCTTCCACCCTCTAGAGGGGAACATGATCATAGCATCACTTTGGTCCCAGGGGCACAACCGCTGAATGTGCGCCCATATTGATATCCTTTCGCCCAAAAGAATGAAATTGAAAAAATCATCAAGGAACTCCTTGAAGCCAGTGTTATTCGTCCTAGCATCAGTCCTTATTCATCACCAGTGGTCATGGTGCTCAAGAAAGATGGGGAATGGCACATGTGTCCAGACTTTCGGGCCCTCAACAAGCTCACTGTCAAAGACAAATTCCCTATCCCAGTTGTTGATGATCTGCTTGATGAACTACATGGTGCTCAATTCTTTACTAAGCTAGATCTTCGCTCTGGCTATCACCAAATACGCATGAAAGAAGTAGACATTCCCAAGATTGCTTTCCGAACTCATGAAGGCCATTATGAATTCTTGGTCATGCCATTTGGTCTCTGTAATGCCCCATCCACTTTTCAAAGCCTCATGAATCACCTGCTGAAACCATATCTCTAAAAATTTGTCCTCGTTTTCTTTTATGACATTCTCATCTACAACCTAACCTGGGAAAAACATCTTCAGCATGTAGACCTGATCTTGCAACTACTCCGAAATCACAAATTATTTGTCAAATTGTCCAAGTGCTCTTTTGGCGTGAAAGAAGTAGAGTATTTGAGACACATTGTGGGTCGTGAAGGTGGCAGGGTTGATCCCAAAAAGATACAAGCAATGCAAGATTGGCTCCAACCAAAAACCTTGAAGAGTTTGAGGGGATTCTTGGGTCTCACCAGCTACTATCGCAAATTTGTCTGCAATTATGGTCACATTGCTAGACCCCTCACTAACCTTCTCAAGAAAAATCCATTCCTCTAGACTGATTCAGCACAACAGGCATTAATGGCTCTCAAACAGGCCATGTGTTCCACTCCAGTATTGGCACTACCTGACTTCACCAAATCTTTTGTCATTGAAAGCGATGCTTCAGGTACTGGTATTGGTGTTGTCTTAATGCAGGAAGGTCAACCCTTGGCTTTCACCAACCAACAACTGAGTGGGAAACATCTGGGACAATCTACCTATGAGAAAGAGATGATGGCCATCTTACATGCAGTAGATACTTGGCGACCATACTTATTGGGGTGGCATTTCCAAATCCACACAGACCATCAAAGCCTCAAATATTTTTTGGAGCAACGTCTATCCTCGCCACAACAAAATAAATGGCTGGCCAAAATGTTGGGATATGATTATGAGATAATTTACAAGAAAGGGTGTGACAATGTAGTAGCGGATACTTTATCACGCCAATTTGAGGATGAAAGCACCCTGCTATCAATCTCTCTTCCCATACCAGATTGGATTGAAGAAGCCCGCAAGGAATGGTTTTCACACCCCTCTCTCTCCCAACTCATTAATAACTTGAGAGCAGATCCTAATTCCTCAGTTGGCTACTCTTGGAAGGATGAGATTCTTCGCTACAAGGATCGAGTAGTTATATCGCCGACATCCACCCTCAAAACGCGCATTTTGGCAGAGTTGCACTCATCTCCCACTACAGGCCATGCAGGCTTTCAGAAGACTTATGCTCGCACTCGTCGTTCTTTCTTTTGGATAGGCATGAAAACTGACATTCTTACTTTTGTAGCTGAATGTGATGTGTGTCAACGCCACAAAGGAGAAACAGTCAAGTTACCAAGAACCTTACAACCATTGCCAATCCCTACCTCCATCTAGATGGATGTTTCTATGGATTTCATTACTGGTCTCCCGAAGTTAGGCAACAAATCAGTCATCATGGTGGTTGTGGACAGACTTTCTAAATATGCTCATTTTTGCGCTCTACCCCACCCATTTACCCCCACTTTGGTGGCTCAAGCTTTCATGGACCAAATATTCAAACTACATGGCATGCCCACTTCCATTGTGTCTAATCGCGACCCGAATTTCACCAGTAACTTTTGGCAAGAACTTTTCAAGCTAGAAGGCACCCAACTCCAACTAAGTACTTCCTATCATCCCCAAACTAATGGTCAAACTGAAGCAGTCAACAAATGTTTGGAGATATACCTAAGGTGCTTCACTTCAGAAAAGCAGCATCAATGGGTACAGTGGCTACCTTTAATTGAATGGTGGTATAATACTAGCTATCATTAAGCCACCAAGATGACTCCATATGAAGCAGTGTATGGCCAACTCCCACCTTCACCTATTTCTTATATCCCTGGATGCTCTAAGGTGCAAGCAGTTGATCAACTCCTACAAAACCGTGCAGCCATGCTAGCTCGTCTCAAAGATAATATCCATCAAGCTCAAAATCGAATGAAGCAACAGGCAGACCAACATCGTTCAGAGCGCACATTTCAAAAAGGGGATCAGGTATTCCTACGACTACAACCATATAAGCAAACATCGCTCAAAGAAAAGGGCTGCCAAAAATTAGCTCCAAAATTCTATGAACCTTATCAAATACTTCAGCGCATTGGAGCAGTAGCCTACAAGCTGGCCTTGCCACCAACTTCAAAAATCCATCCAGTCTTCCATGTATCATGCCTCAAGAAAGTGGTGGGGAACAATTGCAGAATTCAAACCAGTCTACCTGAATTGGATGAAGGTTCACTCTGGCTCCAACCTGAACAGGTCCTCGATACTCGAGAACGACATTTGCGCGGTCGCACGATCAAGGAAGTCCTCATCAAGTGGAAAGACACCTCTCCAGAAGATGTGACCTGGGAACCAGCCACTATTCTTCAGCAGTTTCTGCAGCTTCAACCTTGAGGACAAAGTTGCTTTTGATGGGGGAGTGCATGTTAGGGTCCAACCCTAACCCCTTTATTTATGTAATAAACCCAATAGGGTCGTGTCATAGTCATAGTTAATTCAAGAGTCAATAAAGCCCGTATTAAAAATTGTAAGTCGTTGACCCGCATTTAAGAAAGGGACCACAGTTAGTTGCAACGGGCCATAATTAATAAATAAAGTGGTTAACGCATGTTATGCAAAGGACCACTAGTCGTTAGGTTGTTGAAGGTCATTTAGCTATAAATAGTTGTAGTTAGAAGGGAAAGATCATCGAGTATTATTTTGTAATCGAGCTCTGCTCTGTTAGAGGTTGCCCCCTCGAAGAGCCAAGTGAACATTGCTTTATCTCTGAATAATAAAATACTTGTTGTTTTTCTCATTTTATTCTGTGTTCTGGGTTGTATTTCTTCGCATATTTGGTATTCTGGAATTTCTCGCAAGTCAAGATCATAATAGAGCGTAAGCGAAATAAACGTTTTAATGTTCGTCGATCTGGGTCGTTGATCCAAGTCGATTCAATATGGGTCGTTGATCTGGGCTGATTCAATCTGGGTCGTTGATTCGGGCCGATTCAATCTGGGTCGTTGATCCGGTCTTGTTGGTATCGCAATAGAAATACAGGAGAGGGCCTTTTTACCATATTTCATAGTGCTTTTCGATTGTTCAGATGCGAAACTTCAATAAAGCATGATACATAAAATATCGCATCCGGGAGAGTTCTCGCACATCGCAATCACAAGTTGGAATGGACTTCAGCGGAGGAGGGACTTTGACTTGTGCAATCCCCGATTGCGATATCGCAATCGGTGGGGGAAGGAATTATCGCAATCGGCGAGGAGGGGTGACGGTACTTGGATATGGAAATCAATAGGGAAACTTTGTGATATGTGATATCGCAATCGCAGAAGTTAAAAAGGGAGATGGGCGGATATGTATCACAAAAAGGGAAGGGACCGATAGTGATTATGGTTTATGAGACCTGACGCTTAAAAAGGGCTTCGGCATGATTTCTAAATGTTTTAAAACATTTCAAAGGGGAATGGGAAACACGGCTAGAGTTGGATATACAAAGGGATTTCGGCTAGTGTTAAAAAATGGGTCACTGCAGCGAAAGTTTAAAAAACAAAGAAAGAAATGGGGTTTATGAAAGTAATGGTTTTAAGAGAATATGGAAATTTCTCCAAAACAATTTAAACTGGACCTATTCTTCCTCCTTTAATCTCCAATTTGCAAAGCACAGCAACCTCTTTCAGAAAAGTAGCAGATAGATGCAAATGATTAATCAAACTAAAAATTATTTCTAGGGGTTATCATGGATAACATATGGCTTAGAGGCTAGCTCCAAACATCTCTGTTCTTTTTTCCCTCTTTGTACAGCTAGAACTCTCTTTTCAGAAGGTGACAACATTGGCTCCACCTGGGGACGGGGCATTGGATTGCAATGCGTCGAGAACCTACAGTCTATGAACTTCTCTTTTTGGGCATGGAGTCTTTTTAAACAAGTGAAAATTTTGTGAAAGTGAAATTTTCAACAGAAACTGGAAATTTCATATAATAATTACAACACACACATTGGTATTTACAATGGGTGCAAGATAGGTACCTCTAATTTTGGAAATAGAGTTTGAGGAACTGACCATTTACTGGCAGCTCCAACGATTCACCGTCCAGATTTTCGAGCAGGTACATATTATTTCCTTTCTCTTCTGAAATTTTGAAAGGGTCGAACCAGAGTGGATTGAATTTTCCGTGTTTTCCTTTTTCTTCCCGTCGAACGTCCCATCAAAGAACTAAATCTCCTGGTTGAAGAGGTCGATCCTTGGCCTTCTTGTCAAACAGGGATTTCATCTTTTGTTGGTAATTTGCCAATTTAGCCCCCACCTGTTCTCTGTTTTCATGAAGTTCGACCAATTGGTTTATCCTTCGTGTTAAGGCACTTGGCTCTTCCTCAGCTTCTTGTAGTAACTTCGCCACTGGCATTGCTAATTGGATTGGGAAGACTGTAGCCTTACCATACACTAGCTCGAAAGGTAATTTTCCAGTGGATCGTTTAGGAGTTACTCGGTTAGCCCAGAGGGAAAACTTCAATTGGGAGTCCAAGTTCCTCTGATTCTTGGTGATGGTCTTCTTCAACACTCTCACCACAGTTTTATTTGAGGACTCAGCCAAGCCGTTACCTTGAGGATAGTAGGTAGTGGAGTGCCCGATGATGATATTGAATTTTTGACAAAAGCCGATGAATTTTGCGGATTTGAAGACTTGAGCATTGTCAGTGATGATTTTGGTAGGGCAACCAAAACGCGATAATATGTTTTCCTCCATAAACTTAATTACCACTGAGTCAGTAGCGTTTATGGCTGGGATAGCCTCTACCCACTTGGTGAAATAATCCGTGGCTGTTAATATCCACTTATGTTGGCCACTGCAAGGTGGGTTTATTTCTCCTATGAAGTCTAGTCCCCACTGTCTGAAGGGTTCTTCCACATGCACTGGAATCAGGGGGAGAGGAGAAAGTTTTTGTCTCTCAGCGAACACTTGGCACTTCTGACATGACCTGACTTGGGAATGAACATTTCCAAATAGTGTAGGCTAGTAGAATCCTGCCTTGAGGATTTTGTGAGCTGTGGTCTTCCAGTTGTAATGACCTCCACAAACTCCTCCATGAAATTCCTCAATCACTTTATGAGTTTCGCCTTCTACCAAACATAACAGCAAAACTCCCACCGGGTCCTTCCAGTAGAGTTGACCATTGGATATGATATACTTTTGAGCTTGCAGTCTCAGAGTTCTATATTTGGATTTATCCAGCCCTAGTGGGCACCTCAAGAATAAGAGATAATGGATGATATTCTTATACCAAGGTGATCCCTCATATTTAGCATAGATCTTTTGCTCTGATGTTTTAATCCCATTCTACTGAACCTCTGGTCTACCTTCCTCTGTTATCAGGTTTATCCCTAAAGCTTGGCAATTAGATTCTGATAAAACCTTGGCCAACCCCTGGCCTTTTATGAGCTTAGTAGGCTTTATGTCTAACTCATATTCCTGTATCTTTGCTATCCACCTACCCCTTTTTCCTTCACTGTCTCCTTGCACAAGGATGTCCTTGACTGTTGTCGTTGGGACAAATGTTGTGATTTCCGATTGTAGCACATACATTCGAAATGCCTTCAAAGCCTTGACTAGTGCATAGGCTTGTTTCTCCAAGATGTTATATTTCAGCTCAGCATCCCTCAGGACTTGGCTGAAGAAGGTGATGGGTTGTTCATAACCATCTTTATTCTTCTGTAGCAGAACTGCAGCAATAGTATGCGAGAAGCAAAAGAAAAGATATAGAAAGGTGTTGAGTAGTCAGGGTTGACTAGTACCGGGGCTTCAGCCAAAGCTTCTTTAATTCTAGTAAAAGAATCTCGAGGGGCAGGGCTCCACTTGACTTCATTTTCCTTTTTTAGCATATTTGTAATACCCTTCACTATTTTTGCATAGTTGGGTATGAACCTCCTCAAGAAATTGATTCTCCCCAAAAAGGCTTGGACCTCTTTCTTATTTCTAGGTAGAGGAATATGACTGATAGCTTCGACTCGCTTAGGATCGATTTTCACTCCTTGTGCTACTATGTGTCCTAGTAGCTTCCCCTCACTCAGGGCAAACTAAGATTTCTTGGGATTCAAAGAAAGACCATACCTCCTGCATTTCTCAAAGGTGAGCTTCAAGTGGAGGATGTGTTCTTCATCGGTCTTAGAGAAGACTGTGATATTGTCCAAATATACCACTACGAACTTGTCTTGCTCCCCTACAAAAGCTATATCCATAGCTCTCTAAAACGTGGTCCCTGCATTAATAAGACCAAAAGGCATGCGAGCATACATGAATGTTCCCCATGGGGTGGTGAAAGCAGTCTTCTTTTGATCATCAGGGTGGACTACCACTTGGTTGTAACCAAAGAACCCATCCATCATGGACATTCTGACTGACCCAACCACCTTCTGCAATATGTAATCCATCTTAGGCAACGGGTAGTTGTCTTTCAACGATTCCCTGTTAAGGTTACGAAAATCTACACATAGCCTTATTTCTCCATTCTTTTTCCGGACTAGGACTAAGTTGGCCACCCACTCTGAATACCTTAAAGGCACTATGATTTTAGCCTGTAGCAGTTTCCTCACTTCTTTTTTAATGGAGGGGAGTAAAAATGGATTAATCTGCCTGAGCTTCTGCTTGCATGGTTTTATTCCACCCTTTAAAGGAATCTTATGATGTATGATGTTAGTATCAAATGCTTTTAAGTCCTCATAAGACCAAGCAAAAACATCCTTATAGGTTTTGAAGAGATTTAAATACCTTTGTTTATATTGCGAAGGGATTCCTTTTGATAGTCTAACCATCTGGGGTTCATCCTCTGAGCCTCTTCTACTTGTTCGTCCATCTCCGGAGCCATTGGTTTGGAGGCTACATCATCCTTATTAAATAATCTTTCCAATGGGACTAGCCCACGAGGAATGGTATTCCCTTTCAATTGTAGAATTTTATGTCCAGCCACTGTGTCTTCCCACAAAGTGGGTTCTTGATTTGCCTCTTTTTCCTCTCCTTGATCAAAGGTTGAGTTAGCGAACTCCCCAACTACTTCTATAAATCGTTTGATCTGCTCATCGTCCTTGAATACTTTCCAGTGCTTGACATTATCAGGTATAGAGGGTTTGTATCTGACCTCCACCTCGTACCTGAGAAGCGGATTTTGAGGGGGTTTGAAATTGCTTGCTGCTACAGCAAGGGAATCAGCCATTATGTTTCCTTCTCTGGGCAAAAATTGGATATTAAAGGCCAGGAAGAAGTTATCAATCAAATCCCAAACTTCATTCTGGTAAGTCCTCAATTTGGGGTGTTTAGCCTGGCACTAATTTCTGATCTGCTTTACAATTAGCTCGGACTCCCCTTGCACAGTTAAGCATTCAATATTCACATTCCTTGTCGTTTGTAGCCCAAGGAGCAATACCTCATACACTGCCATGTTGTTGATTGCCTCAAACTCCAGCTTGAATGAGAGGGGTATCAAGCTGCCCTCAGGAGATACCAACAATACTCCTGCTCCATTTCCCTCTTTGGAATTTGCTCCGTCAAAGTATAATTTCCACACTTTGTTTTCATCTATGTGCTGGTGTTCTAACTGCATCATTAGATGTGCTGGTGTTTCTTCTAAGATGGTCTCATCTTCCTCTAGGAACAAGCAAGAGAGGCCTCTTTCTTTTCCATACACTAGGAAATTTTTGGAACCTTCAGCTAGGGTCACAGTGTTTACAAATATGGACTCTCTATACAACATCCTTTCTTCGCCTCCGCATACGTTAGATCTAATTTGATAGAGCCCCTAACCTTGGAACCCCAAGACCTAGATAGGAGCATGCCGAATCGAGGGGAATATCTGCCACTACAATGTCTATCACTACTCTCTTCACATGGAATTGAGCCAGGTTTACCACCAGATTTTTTATCATTCCCAAGCATTTTACCCTCTTAGACCCAAAGGAGTATAGGTCCTTGTAAGGCCTGGTGATCTGCAAGCCAAGTTGTTCCATCATAGCTAAAGGCAAGAGGTTACGTGAGGCTCCGGAGTCCAACATGCAGTTATGCAATAAGAGGTCATGAATTATCAGGGTCACATAGAAGGGTGCAGTGGAAGGATCAAGTTCTTCAACATGAGGCCCAAAAACAACCATTGGTCTTTCTTCTTGAAGGTTTAAACAGTCATGGGTCAGTACTGAGGTGGATGGAAGCATCAACTGAGTTTATAAGTGGGCTACTTTAGAAGTTCAATTAGAGGAACATAGATCTTTACCTTTTCAAGTTCCTTCTGAAGATTGAATGCGGGTTGGCTTTCTTCTACACCTCCTAGCTCTGGTTCTCTTTCCTTATCGTTGGTAGTTTTTATCAGAACAAGTGCCTTCTCTTCTGTGTGTACCTCAAAGCTATTGCATTCCTTATTTGAGGGGACTTTTACCTTGGATGAGTCAGGATTCAGCTTACCTTTCCCTTTATCTGGCACTGGGGGAATATCTTGGGGAGTAGTTCCCTCTTGTTGTTCTGGTTCCCTCAACCTCTTTCTTGAAGATCTCAGATCATACCTTCAGCATAGTTGTGCTTGCATGAAATCTGCAAACTGTTTACAATAGTCACCTATGTCCTCCTCATTTGTTGTTGCTTCTCTATCATGACTTGTCTCCTAGTGAGCCATATTTTCATGTTCTTCTTCAGAGAAAGAGGAATACAAGTTTCCTTGCATCTCATGTGTATCTGATGATTGTTCATCGGGATCATCTTCTAAATATAGAGGATGAGGGATCTGATCAAGTTGGTCCTTTCTTTCCCTTGGAAGTATCTGCAATGGTGGCCTTTTGTACTGTGGGTTATAACCTTGGTTGTTACCTTGAGCATTCGGTTTCGAGAGACTCTTGTTCTCCAGCTCAAGCTTCACCACCTTATGCGATAAACTCTTGATGAATTTATCCATTTCTTCCCACTTTAGATTTGGCGATTCTTTAGCTTGACCAGAGGAGGATGTTTCTTCTTCCCCCTTTTCTTCTCAGTAGGTTCATCCTTACCTCTTGACTTCCCTACCGAGGTGAAATTTGCTTCTACCTCAAGAGCATCAACTTGGAGTTGATCCAAAGTGTAATATTTCCTTTCTCTTAGGGTACAACCAAAGTCGGATTCAAAGGTCCCCACAAATAATACGCGAGCAGCAGCTTGAGGGGGGCTTTATCTCACCAAGCAGGTTATTATACTGCTTATTGAACCTTTTTATGAATTCTGAAATATCCTCTTCTGGCTTCTTCCTTATAGCATTGAACTCTGTGAGGACATACTCATGATTTCTCTTTTCACCCCATTTTTGTGTGAAAGAGTTTTCGAGTTCCTCCCAGGTAGTGATGGAGGCATTAGGTAGGGCTTTAAACCATTTTTTGGCTTCTCCATCAAGGGATTGTACAAAGAGTCTCAGGACCACATCCAGTTGTTCTACATTTAGATTCTCAGCAAAAGCACAGAAGGTTTCAATGTGCCTCTGTGCAATGTTTTCATCCTCCCCATTGAACCTAGGCAAAAGCTTTAGGTAGTCCTGAGGCATAGCACTTAGAGGTTGAGGTAAATCAAGAGGGGCATATTTATTCAGCAAGAAACCCGGAACAACCATCTAAATTAATGGAGGGGGGTTGAGACTTGTCGAAAGAACTTGGGCCAAAACCACAGTGGTTGGAGTGGCTAGACTGAGAGCAGGGTATGTAAGGATCTTAGCAGTGAATGACAGCGGGTTGGGAGCTGGATGAGGAGGCATCAAAAAATGATGAAACAGTAGCATAGGTAGTAGGATTTTTCTCCTTCCAGACTCTCTTGAAAATTAATTTCTCTGGGTCAGATACAGATGGGGTTTTCTGCTGAGATGTATATGAGCGAGTGTGAGGCTTTCTAAAAGCCAGGATGATAAATAATAATGGGATTTTTGGAATCGCCAAGGTGATGAGGATGCAATCAGAATGTCTTTGCTCACCTACACAAAGAGTGCTTAACTTGTCGTATCCCAGGGGAAAAATCCTTCAATACGTCCCCGGCAACGTCACCAGACGATGTTGTCGCTTCCAGAGACAACCTTGGATTGCTTACAAGACTAGTGCCTGGAACATCAAGATTTTGTGTGTCTCATATGATTCTCGGGAAACTAGAGACATCACATATATTTTTGTATATATGTATATATATATAATAAACAAAATGGGTTGGTTCATTCATTTAAAGGCGTAAGCCATGTATTTATGGTATACTTCTTCACATATACAACTCACAAAAATATATGCATAAACTAGTGGAGGTCGAGTATTTCAAGGACCTACAGTTTAATAAGCTTTGACAGAGCAATGAGAGAGGATAAGGAGAAGGAGCAACTCATCACATAGAGCTTGAAGCGTCAGGAGTTCTACACTTATCGCATAGAGCTTGAAGCCTCTAAAATTCTACACTTATCTGAGTTAAAGGTAGACATAATGGATGAAAGAGGATGGGTGCAATGATTCATGGAGCCCAATTTTAAGGATATAATATCAAAGATCTATACAGGCACATTGTTAAAATTGGAAACTAGGGCCAAACTCCATGTGGGTCATCTTATTTATGGCAACTGATATTTTTCTTGGATTCCTCTCGTCGAGAGGTGTAGGATTGATCTAACGATCATCCGATTCCGACAAGTATTTATGGAGATATGAATTTATTTGTATTTACTTGACAAATTGTCAAGGTCGGCCAGCAACTAAATGTGTGGCACACATCCTCAACGATTCATATAAATACAAGTTAGGTTGAGGCATTATTCACTCATCTCATCTCATCTTACATTCTTCTCTCTCTCTCCTTACTTGATTGGGTTTACAAGGAGCAGCATCTCTCACGTGGGAGAAGAAGGACGCAGCAAGAAGGAAGACGCAAATAGGAGGAGGACGCAGGTCTGTTTCAGCGTTCGCTGAGGTTGACCAAGGAGCAGCGAGTTAAGGTTGACTATGTTGACCAAAGAGGAGGTTGTTTTGACTTCGGCCTAGTGTGAGGAGTCTCCATCAAGCAAGCTGCAGATCTGAATAGCAATCTGTTGACCTAATTTGACCACCGAATTGACCAGCATTGACTGGTTAGGGTTGACCGCAGGGCTACAGATGCGTTGACCACTTTTGACCATCTCTTTTGGACTATTTTGGGTTGACCTTCATTGTTGTTGAAGGCCGAGTTGACTCAAGGTCATTTGTGGACTGTTTGACCAATTTTGAAAGTGTTGGTTAGGGTTTTATTACTGCTGTCATAAAATTACAGAACTGTACATTTGTACTATTTCTCTCTGCTGAACTATTGAAGATTATAGAAGAATTGATCAAAGGGTTTCCCCACATTGGGGTTTGTCCCTGGCTAACCACCACATCTAGTGTCCCTTGTCTTGGCTTGTTTTCTGTCAATCTATTTATGTTCTATCAGCTTTTTACTTTATGTTAATGTGATTGCTAAACAGTGAATGACATTAGGCTAATAAGAAGAAATTGAAGTAAATTGCACTAAGCATAGAACATACCATAAATTAACATGGTATCGAGCTGAGGTGAAGACAAAGCCCAAGCAAGAGCAATCACCGAAGACTGTTGGAAAAGTCTATAGACTTCATGGATTCCTCATCAAACTTCCCCGTCAAAGACAAGCTCCATGAGAAGTCTGACTATCACGGATGGAAGATGTCTCTCGATCTGACATTGAAAGAGCAGGAAGTGTTGGACCATGTGAGAGACAGAATCATTGAGCCTCCATCAAATTCATCAGTTGCTGCAAGGAACAAGTGGACCAGGGGTGAAGATTATCCGGGACTCTATCGACAAGCACCTGGTGGCCTACGTTTCCGAGTTGACCACCTCCAAGGAAATCTACAATAGACTGGTAAGCTTGTTTAAAGTTAGTGATGCAAATCAAGTTTTGTTCCTTAAGAATACGCTGAAGGAAATTAAGAAGGGAAAAGACGAGAATATGCAGTCCTACTTAAGGATCACTGGGATCAAGAATGATCTCCTATCGATTGGGGAAGTCATTCCTAACAGGGCACTGACTATCACAACTCTTGGAGGACTCCCATCTAAATGGTATGTATTTAGAACCACTCTTCTCGACAATAATGTAATTCCAGGTTTTGAGGAATTGATGGCGAGATGCATTCAAGAAGAGACAAGGATGGAAGAGCAGGAAATGCCTGCCTTTAGAGGCAATCCCACTGCTTTCTCCTCTCATGCTAAAAGGAGAAATAATTCCGGGTCAAAATCTAAAGGAAAGGCCGGACCGAAAGGTGGAAGGAAAGGAAGGGCATGTTCAATGGCAAAGGAAAGAGGAATGCCGGAAATCAAGGAAGTGGTCAACCCTCCAAGAAGGCAAGAAACTCCAGGTATGAATCTAACGTTGTTAACAATAAGCAAGATGAATATTATCTGATATTGGCCCTCTCTACTACTCCTCCGGACTCGTTGGGCAATTGGCTTATTGATAGTGGTGCCTCAAGGAACTTCACTGGTTACAAAGAAGCTCTCTCTAATCTGATAGAGAAGGAGACCAACCTGGAAATTATTCTTGGAGACAACTCCACCTATCCCGTGAAGGGCATAGGGAATGTTTCTCTTCAATTGAATCAGGGTAACACAATTCATTTGCAAGAAGTTCTATATGTGCCTGATCTCAAAAAGAACGTGGTATCCATTTCGGCAATGGAAGACAAAGGCTACAAGGTGGCCTTCATCGATGGCAAGGTACGTGTATGGAAAAAGAATTTTAAAGATGCTTTCACTCTTGGGTTTCGAGTTGACTCTCTATATCAAGTTGGAGGAAGTCTGTTGGGAGTCATGTCTTGCAACACAACTCTTCAGTCTGAACTATGGCACCGGAGGTTTGCCCACCTTCACTATAAGGCTCTACCCGATGTGAGACAAATGGTGACCGGTATGCCCGAGTTTAAAGTAGAGCAAGAAGGTGTATGTCCGGGGTGTGCCGAAGGAAAACTCAAAAGGGGACCATTCCCCTCAAGCCATAGCAAGACCTCCGATATATTGCAGTTGGTTCACTCCGACATATCTGGTATGATGCTTGTGAACTCTTTGGGAGGATATTTATATTACCTCACTTTTACAGATGATTATTCTCGCAAGACTTGGATATACTTCTTGAAAAAGAAGGATGAAGTGTTCTCCTGGTTCCGTCACTTCAAAGCCTTGATCGAGAATCAAACTGAGAAGAAGATCAAGATCTTAAGGACTGATAATGGGACCGAGTATGAATCCAATGAGTTCCATGACTTTTGCAAAGAAGCTGGCATTAAGAGGGAGACCACAACACCATACACTCCTGAGCAGAATGGTGTGGCGGAAAGGAAGAACCGTACGATTTTGGAAGTTGTTCATTCCATGCTCCATGATCAAAGGCTTCCAAAGTTTCTATGGGCCAAAGCTGCGAATACCACCGTATATGTTCAAAACCGATGCCCTCATCAAGCATTGGATTCCAAGACTCTCGAAGAGATGTTCACTAGTAAGAAACCTGATGTATCTCATTTTAGAATTTTTGGAAGTCCTGTATATTTTCATGTGCCAAAAGAGAAAAGGAATAAATTGGGTGCATCTAGAAAGAAGGGAATCTTCGTGGGCTATAGCGAAAATACTAAGGGCTATAGAATCTATGTGGCTGGTCAAAGGGAAGTCGAGATTAGCCATGATGTCACCTTTGACGAAGATATGGCTCTTAGCAAAGTTGACAATCTTCCTATACTAAGGAAAACTGGAGAAGCTGACACCAGCAAACCGGAGGAAAAGAAAGATGAGACAATGCCCGAAGTGGAAGAACCCATGGACCCTATTGATCCCCCTCCGCAAGAGCCTTCCTCTTCTAGGAAGAGGCCCTCATGGCTTAGGGGGACACTTGATGATGCTGAAGGACACATTGCACCCAGAGGGACTTTCCGTGAGAGTAAAAAGTCGGCCAGGTATCAAGGATACTTGACCATTATGAGCGCGATCATTCAAAATGAGCCCTCATCATTCGCGGAAGCCGTGAAGCATCAAGTATGGAAAGATGCTATGACTGAGGAATACGAGTCCATCATGAAGAACGATGTCTAGGATATGGTCCCCAGACCCCAAGACAAAACAGTGGTCACTTCGAAATGGCTTTACAAGATAAAGCATGGAGTTGATGGTAGTGCTAAAAAGTATAAGGCTCGTTTTGTCGTTCGTGGCTTCTCTCAAAAGGAAGGTATAGATTATGACGAGATATTTGCACGTGTTGCCTGATACACCACCATCCACTCAATCATAGCCCTTGCTACTTCGCAAGGATGGAACCTACATCAGATGGATGTCAAGACCGCGTTCTTGCATGGTTCGATCAAAGAGGAAGTCTATGTGGAACAACCGAGGGATTTGAGATTCATGATCAGAATCTCACGTGTGCAGGTTGAAGAAAACCCTCTATGGGCTAAAGCAAGCACCCCGAGCTTGGTATGAGAGGATCGATAGCTACTTTATGAAGTTGGAATTCACTAGGTGTGAAGCCGATCCAAACCTTTACTTTAAGGTTGAAGATGATAAGCCTCTCATACTGGTGTTGTATGTTGACGACCTCTTTCTGACAGGTGCAGACCCTCTCATTCACAAATGTAAGAGGAAGTTGGCTTCCGAGTTTGAGATGAAGGACCTAGGAGTGATGCACTATTTCCTAGGATTGGAAGTCTAGCAGAAGCCAGGGGAGATTTTCCTATCTCAAGGAAACTATGTGGCCCCGATGGAGCTTGACTTCAAGAAGTTAAGCGGTAGTGCTGCTGGACCTGTTTTACAAAATGCTACCAAGTACCATCAACTCATAGGAATATTGATGTTCTTGGTGAATTCCCGTCTGGATATATGTTTTGCAGTCAACACGTTAAGCCAACATATGGTTGAGCCTCACCACTCACATTGGATTGGTGCCAAGAATCTGTTGAGATATCTTCGTGGCACAATCACTCATGGGTTGAGATACACTGCAGGAGATGTGAGACTACATGGATATACCGATATTGATTGCGCAGGCAGTGTGGTGGACCAAAAGAGCACTTCCGATTGTTGTTTCTCTTTGGGATCTGCCTCGACATCCTGGATGAGCGGGGAGCAAAAGTCGGTGGCTTTGAGCATCGTTGAGGCAGAGTACATTGTTGCGAGTATGGCCTCTTGTGAGGTTGTCTAGTTGCGGAAGCTCTTCAGTGAGTTGTTTGGATATACATTGGATACTACCGTGATCCTGTGTGACAACCAAAGTGGGATTCGTTTATCAGAGAATCCCATATTTCATGATCGCTCCAAACATATCAATATCAGGTACCACTTTATCCGGGATATGGTACAATGAGGAGCAATAAGGCTCCATCATATCGGTACAGATGAGCAGGTTGCCGACATTCTGACGAAGCCCCTGGGAAAGGTCAAATTCTTGACTTTCCGAGAACGACTTGGAGTCGTTGAGAGACCCTCTTATGAGGGTCCTGCATGATGCATGCATTGAGCTCTGGGAGCTCTGGGGGGCTTGGGGTACTTCTTGGAGTGACAAGCGACCATAGGGTGACTCACCCTCCCCTAGTGGTGCACTGTGTACAAAGTGAAAGGTTCAGCCTTCCCCCGTGATACCCCGTGGTGACTTATGGACAGGGTGAGTGGTTCTCCTATTGAGGCATCCTACCCATGCAGTCTGGGACTCATGGGAAGTACCTCTCATTGGGCCAATGAGAAGGGAAATGGGGTTAGGGACCATAGTAGTACTATCGATGGACGCATTGTTGTATCTACCGTACTCCCTATGCTAGGGTGACCTCCATTGATCTGGGATCAATGAAACTAATCTGGGATCAGTATGAGTGGTTTGAGACACTCTCTTCAAGCACTGATTTGGGATCAGTAAGAGTGGTATGACACACTCTTTGGGACTAACTTCAAGTCAGTGGAGGATGGTATGATACATCCTTAATCATTTCTTCTCCTTCATAGTTCAGCAGAGCAAAGCCGAGCAGTGCAGGGCAGTGCATTTGATGGCAAAGATAGTACTGACGGTCAGATGGATTAGAAGATGGAGTTCTCCCTAGTTGAGAGGGAGTGTTAAAATTGGCAACTAGGGTCAAACTCCATGTGGGTCATCTTATTTATGGCAGCTGATATTTTTCTTGGATTCCTCTCTTCGAGAGGTGTAGGATTGATCTAACGATCATCTGATTCCGACAAGTATTTATGGAGATATGAATTTATTTGTATTTACTTGACAAATTGTCAAGGTCGGCCAGCAACTAAATGTGTGGCACACATCCTCAATGATTCATATAAATACAAGTTAGGCTGAGGCATTATTCACTCATCTCATCTCGTCTTACATTCTTCTCTCTCTCTCCTTACTTGATTGGGTTTACAAGGAGCAACATCTCTCACGTGGGAGAAGAAGGACGCAGCGAGAAGGAAGACGCAGATGGGAGGAGGACACAGGTTTGTTTCAGCGTTGACTAAGGTTGACCAAGGAGCAGTAAGCTAAGGTTGACTAGCGAGGAGGTTCTTTTGACTTCGGCCTAATGTGAGGAGTCTCCATCAAGCAAGCCACAGATCTGAACAGCAATCCGTTGACTTGATTTGACCACCGAATTGACCAGCGTTGACTAGTTAGGATTGACCGCAGGGCTGCATACGCGTTGACCACTTTGACCATCTCGTTTGGACTGTTTTGGGTTGACCTTCATTTTTGTTGAAGGACGAGTTGACCAAAGTTGACTCAAAGTCATTTGTGGACTGTTTGACCAACTTTGAAAGCACTGGTTAGGGTTTTATTACTGTTGTCATAAAATTACAAAACTGTATATTTGTACTATTTCTCTCTGTGCTGAACTATTGAAGATTATAGAAGAATTGATCAAGGGGTTTCCCCACATCGGGGTTTGTCCCTAGCTAGCCGCCACATCTGGTGTCCCTTGTCTTGGCTTGTTTTCTGTCGATCTATTTATGTTCTATCAGCATTTTACTTTATGTTAATGCAATTGCTAAACAGTGAATGACATTGGGCTAATAAGAAGAAATTGAAGTAAATTGCACTAAGCATAGAACATACCATAAATTAACACACATGCATTAACAAGTCAATACAAATGAATCTGTAAGAACATATGAAACATTTCTAGCAGCTACGATTACATGAATTCAGAGAGGAAACATGAACATAATGGAATTTAACAGAGGGATAACATATTGTAGTACTCGAAGGAGGAATCACCACCATTTCATTAATATTCTGAAAGATGCATATCATAGAATCATACAGTCTTGAATAGAACATGTAGTTCTTTCTTTAGAATCCTGAACCTCTGTGAAGTGTTGCTTCCCACTATTTATCTAGAGAGGGGAGCATTGAACAATAATTACAACAAAATATCTTCAGCCGAGCCTCAGCTGTCAGATCGACTAGCTATCTCGGCCTAGAATGGCTCTGTGGCCCAAAAATCACTACAAAAGATTAATTTCTTCATTAAATGGTCGACACATTACATGATTACAAAATAGGTCAACAATTAGATGGAAACGCCAACAAAATCTCTCCATGCCCATCCCTGGGATTGCCTTTGCTCAAGTTGTTGCTTGCCCACGGTCTGGCCACCTGTGTCACTCAGCCGATTCCCGTCGCTTCTGCCTTTACTGCTCGGATCGTTCGTTCTTCAAAACTGGGAGCGGTCAATTATCAGTTTAATGCCACAGTACAGGAGCAGAGGTCGCCTAGGCGGTACTTCGTCTTCCCTCTGTGTGGAGCACCATGCTAGATCATCAAGTCCTCCCAAGCTTCCATGTCTTCATTTACTCTGTCAGCATCAACCCTGGTTTCGTGTCACAAGGGGCCTTTTTGGGTCAGCCCATGCCGATTTTGAATGCTGCATCTCCTTTCTTAAATGCCTCAGCTGTCGACCCACCACGCCTTTAAAGTTTTGCGTTACTTTATCACAAAGTTATCGCATCAAGGTTTTCCATTAAAGGTCCTTACAGGACGGGACATTCCGATCTACTTTAGCCCCTTTTGCTTCATGTGACCAGGGGCTACGACCAAGATTTTAGTCTTTGGGTGCTAGGACCTTTGGGCTCGTGTCTGTGAGGCTCGGCCCTTTGTTAAACAAAATCCCACATATCGGTGATTTCTAATGCTCGCCTTCGGTGTCTCCCCTTGACACTTGCGATCGTCGATATGCGGGATTGGGCCCACCCGGGATATTGCAATCGGCCATTCCATAGTATTTCCTCTGTTTGCTCCCCTTGACACTTGCGATCGCCGATATGCGGGGTTGGACCCACCCAAGATATCACAATCAGCCATTTCATAGTATTACCTCTGTTTGCTCTGTTTGATGACCATGCTGCTGGATATACGTCGAAAAATACCCTCGTCGTCCCACTGAGCGAAAGTGAAATAGACGTTTTAATGTTCGTCAATTTGGGTCGTTGATTCAAACCAATCCAATCTAGGTCGTTGATCCGGGTTGACTCAATCTAGGTCGTTGATTCGAGCCGATTCAATCTAGGTCATTGATCCGGACCTGTTGGTATCGCAATCGCAATACAGGAGAGGGCCTTTTTACCATATTTCATAGTGCTTTCCGATTGTCCAGACGTAAAACTTCAATAAAGCATGATACATAAAATATCGCATTCGAGAGGGTTCTTGCACATCGCAATCGCAAGTTGGAAGGGACTTCGGCGAAGGAGGGACTTTGACTTGTGCGATCCCCGATTGCAATATCGCAATCGACGGGGGAAGGAATTATTGCAATTGGCGAGGAGGGGTGACAGGACTTCAATATGGCAATCGGCGAGGAAACTTTACGATATGTGATATCGCAATCGCAAAAGTTAAAAAGGGAGATGGGCGGATATGTATCACAAAAAGGGAAGGGGCCGATAGCGATTATGGTTTGTGGGTCCCGACGCTTAAAAAGGGTTTCAGCATGATTTCTGAATGTTTTAAAACATTTCAAAGGGGAATGGGAAACACAACTAGAGTTGGATATACAAAGGGATTTCGGCTAGAGTTAAAAAATGGGTCTCTGCGGCTAGAGTTTAAAAAACAAAGGAAGAAATGGGGTTTGTGAAAGAAATGGTTTTAAGAGAATATGGAAATTTCTCCAAAACAATTTAAACTGGACCTGTTCTTCCTCCTTTAATCTCCAATTTGCAAAGCACAGCAACCTCTTTCAGAAAAGTAGCAGATAGATGCAAATGATTAATCAAACTAAAAATTATTTCTAGGGGTTATCATGGATAACATATGGCTTGGAGGCTAGCTCCAAACATCTCTATTCTTTTTGCCCTCTTTGTACAGCTGGAACTCTCCTTTTAGAAGATGACAATACCTTCTTAGAAGAATTTTGATAGTAAGCATTGTTTGATTTTCTAACCAACCATCTAGAAGTAGAATATATGATCAGCATATATCATGCTTTGTCTCCAACTCTCTCTGAAGGTAATATCTCTAATCCATGAGCCCCCTTTTTGAATTTGATTTGAGACTTCCTTTCCAAAATAAGAGTAGCTTCCTTGATTTGAAGTAAGAGAACTGTGAAAATTCCTAGTCCAAGGAACCCCTACTGCAACAAATCTGAATCTACTTCACCTACTTGATTTTTAAATTACATTCATCAAGTTATTCTTCTAAACACTGAAGCAAATTACTTCTACAGCCTACACTAATTAAATATTTGATCTCATGAAACATAAAACAGAGCAAAGACAAGATACACAGGACACACTTATTTTTGGACACAATAGTCCTCGGAAAAACCCAATGCGGGAAAACCGATGCAGCAACTCTGAGGGTTTTATTATTATGCAGGAGAAATATCTGAATACAAATCTAGGATGCTTATCTAGCAATCCTTTACAGAGAAAATATTTGCGGAAAATCTAAGTGAGTTTCACCTCACTTCACCCAGCAGAATTTCGACTGATCTGGCACAAGACTGGCTAACCCCAGCTATTTCTACGTCAGCTCTTTTGCCCTCTACATCAACTTTCCCGGTTGTTCCCAACAGTTCCGCCTTCTGCCCTCTGCGTCAGCTATCCCGCTTGTTCCGGCAGTGCCGGTTGTTCCCGGTAGTTCCAGCTTTTGCCCTCTACGTCAGCTTTCCTGGCAGTTCCAGTTGTTCCCGACAGTTCCAGCTTCTGCCCTCTACATCAGCTTTCCTGGTTGTTCAGGCAGTTCTCAACAGTTCCGGTTGTTCCCGACAATTCGGGCTTCTGCCCTTTGCGTCAGCTTTCTCGACTGTTCCGGCAGTTACGGCTTCTGCCCTCTATGTCAGCGTTCCCGGCAGTTCCCAACAGTTCCGACTGTTGCTAACAGTTCCGGCTTCTAAATGACAGGCAGCTTTTCTGCTTTGCTAGCTCTCTCCGCCTCTCTGTCTGTATTCTCAAAAAAGTCCTTCTCCCAGATTCCCACTGCCCCTCTGCTGTAGAATGATCACTTAATTTGAAATCCTTAGTAAACCCTGCCCTAGGAATCGAAATCTTGATCATTTCATTCTCTCTGTGTGTATTTCCAAATGAACCCCAAGCCTCCATTTTATACTTTTCATGTTGAGTCTTCAATGGCCGAGATTAAGTCTCTAATCAACGGCTAAGATTAAAACATGACTTGATCCGCCTTCTAGATCATTCTCACCCATATTTTGATTAACACCCATTAATATTTTAATTTCCCTAAGTTTAGACTTAAGAACTCCATTAAAAATATTAATTATTTTAATAAAATACAATCCGAGTGGAATTTCACCAAACGGTTTCTCGGTTCTTTAGAACTCATGTGCCTTGGCCTCTCCACCAATTTTCAACACTTTTGATCTACCAAAAACTAACACTCCCTCTAAGCGAGGAAAGTGCTCTAGCAACAATGTCCCCCTGCATGCTGCTATGTTTCTGAAGCACCTCCTTTCTGCACTGTTGTTGCTACTGTACTGTTGCCCACGATACTGTCACTGCCACTGCTGCATTTATACTACAGCTCCCTCTCAAACGCTGCATCTGCTATGCTGCTAGCACTGCCACTGCTGACACTGCATCTGTACTGCAACTCAGTTGATAAGAGAATGTTGTAGCGGTTGCAAAACCCTCCAAAATTTTGGCTTGCATCCAATTTCAAAGCCTTCATGGGGTTTTTCCTTGATGTTTGCAAGCACTCGGGCTCATCCCGTGAGCTCGTGTCGAGTCTTTGCACCCTCCTCGCTTGACCATTCAACTGACATCTTTTTGCATGTTGGTCACAATGTCATGCTTGCAGTCATGTTCTAGCCATGCACAAGGTCCGCCTTCGTGTGTACAAGTTGTGTCCGCTATGTAAACATTTGTCGCACTCACACACGAAGTTGTATGCACTGTCGCGCAAGTGTCATCGCGGTCGTTCAACGATCTATCACAAGTGTCGCGTTTGTCACTCACATCGTTGATTAGTCACACTGAGTGTATGTTGTCTTGTTGGTTCGAGGTGTCTTGTCGTCAAGTCATGTTGAGTGTGTGTTCGCGAGGTCATGCATGTACGAAGTCACTCGTTCACACACTTGGTCATTTTGTCGAAGTTTTGTCGACCAGACCATCCTCCAACAGTCGTACATCCACTGAGTTACATTGCGCAGTTTCATCTCTCAGTGATTATGTACTGCTGCCCAGAATTGCGCAGATCTTCAGGCTACTTCCCAAACAGTTTGCACTGTGCAACCCTAGAGTCAACTCGACCGACTACCACTCAAAACAACACAGAAGTTTACCAGCAAGCCATTTCAATCTGTGTTGCCCACAAGCACATCAACCAAGCCTCCAACTGGTCAACCAGAGAGTTTGACCAAGCAGTGACCCCAGGATTCACTCCCCCAAAAAATTGCGCAAAAGCTGCAAAGCATGCCTGCTCCGCTGACTAAAGAAACTGCACAGACATGCCGAACAGACACCTTGTGTCCGTCACTGTCCCCCTCAAAAAATTGCGTAGTTTTTCTAGCTAATCAGCCGGCGTGCTACTCACCCGGAAAACTGCGCAGTTTTCATGAGCAGTTCCCCAGCTGCCCAGCATCCCGCTCAGCTCAGAAACTACGCAAGGATGTCCAGCAGGCCAGCCTCCCAGCATTGTGCATTTTTTGCCAGCAGCACTCCCGCAACCTGCTACTAGCTCCCTAGAAAAATTGTGCAGTTTTTGTCAGTAGCACTCCTGCAGCCCGCTGCCAGCTCCCCGGAGAAATTGCGCAGTTTTTGCTGCCAATCCCCCTCTGCTACCTGCACTGCCTCCCTAAAAAAATTGCGCAGATCTTCCCTCCAGCCGAGCCAGATCCTATGGACAGTCACTGTTGATCTAAATTGTCCATCTCAGTCTCCCAGTGACCTCTGCGCAATTTTCATCGACAATGCCCGGAGCCCGCATCCCAACTTGAAATCTGCCTTGCGCAGTTTCAAAGCCTTATCCTCTCTCTCGGTCACCTGCATCCGAAAGCGAACGAAAATGCATCATGGTAGACTAGGATATTTCTGGATTTGATGTCGTCTCGTCATGAGTGATTGCAGATACAGGTACATGGATGAGACATGACGCGACGACGAACGGGATGAACAAGGAAAGCATGCGAGGAGAGTTTTTCGTGAACGGACAAACGAGGAATGCATGCAAGGAGATTTGTTCGCGAACAGACAAACAAGGAATAAATGCGAGGAGATTTGTTCGCAAACAAATGAAGACATGGAGCATGCCAAAGTACAAGCAAAGGAGCGACGTACACATGCAACATCAAGCGAACACCAAGACCATTGAAGACTCCGCACACCTTGCCATGCGAAGATGAAGCTATGATACACCAAGAGGACATCCATCACTCAGCAACACTGCAGCTCGACATGCACACCACCACCAGCATGAACACACCAGCTCTATCATGTCGAGTCATGTCATGAGTCATCTCGGCCACATCACTACTGTGTGCCACACTGTTGTAATCAATGTAATGTAACGTGGAAGTCCAAGAGACCCACATGTAAATCTGAAGAGTCATGTAAGTCAAACAGTCATGAGGGAAGTCGAACAGTCACAAGGGTCAATTTTACCCTTGGCTATAAATACCCCTCATTTGTACATGCAAAAGACTTTTCACCTTGGCTCCTCCCACATAGCCTTGAGAGTCTAATCTTTTCTTTGAGGGTTGAGCAGTGTCTCTAATGCCCCGCTATCGGGGTTAGTGATGTAATGGTGTACGAATGTGTCTTGGAACTTTTGCTTAATTCAGAAGTCTGTTAACAGGTCAGCACGTTTTCACACATGTATTGTAATTGTTTGTGAGACTATTCTTTGGACACTTGTAATGCATGTTGCTTAAACATGTGTTAAGACAGTTGAACTATTTTGGTTGTTTTAATACATAAGCTTATGAAAATGTGTTGTATAAGTTGTTAACGTTGTCTCGGTCGTGTGGGTTGTCCTGCCGGACACTCGACAGATTCATTCGTCTAAACTTGTTATAACGCCCGTTGCACTCGTGTGGACTATTCCGTTGGGTGTTGTATGTGCTATCTGTTCACCTTGTGTTTGTGATTGCCGCATCTGTGTGGACTACTCTGCCGGAAGTTGTGCATGTCCTGTTGTGTTGTGTGTCTCTAGCAAAGTTGGGACTATTCCCTTTCAACCTGAGACTCACTTCCGCCTTCTCCCTCTGCAATGAAAGAACTTTGACAAAAGTAACACCAAGCACTCACCAGGCACACGAACCTCATTGTTCAAAGAGCAGACCACTCTCACATGATGACAAACAAAAGCTAAGGCATATCTTTAAGATAATGGCAATCGAGCCATCGTACCAATGGGACTCCTACACCAAACGGTGTGAGGTTTAGTTGGGACTTCATATCAGGGAGATCCCCTGAATGTTGGCGGGTCCAGCACCGTCAACATTTCTGGCGCTAGAAGGAGGGCCCGATGACAAGCTGAGTCCTCACAATCTGCTTTGAATCTTCGCACATCTATCATGGAGTTTGTTATAGTTCACCCTCCGAAATGTCTGTCCAACGGACACATCTTCCACGTCGAGAGGGAGTTCTAGGATGACTTGTCAGAAATCACGTACAATGGTGAAGACGAAGTGGCCTCGCACACACACTTTGCGACCACCCGTTGCGATAGTGTAGCATACTGCCTCATAACTTCGTGCACTCATTCAAGCAGTTCAATGATCTAATTGAATCTATTTTTCCCAATTTTGATCCTGAAGCACTTGATAAAAAGTTGTTAAAACAACAGAAGGCCCCACATGAATCGCCTATGGATTTTTTGCAGCATTTCCGTCTATTCATGTTTGAAGCTCCGAAAAGTCAGATGAAATTCCAATATCTCATGGATAGATTTGAATATTGCCTCACCAAATCACTCTGTCCCAAGATGAAACTAAAGTTCAATCCCCGCTCAGCATACTTCGGTGATGGAGCTGCGCAATAACAAGCGGACACCATCGTTGTCACAAGTGATTGTCCGCCTTCCCCTCATCAAACAACTCCACCCCCGTAGAGTGATGTGGGAAAACATGCACACACAACTATTCAACTGTCACATCCTCCCACCCTCACTACTCCCAATTTCTACGCAGATTTAGTTGGGAAGCCCATGGGTTGTCATACACACTTGTTACCTCAACCTCTATCTCTGCATTCTGCTAATCCTCCGAATTGCACTGTCTTGTGTTCTTTCGTTCCGGACTCTACACATGTTGTGAATGAGTATCAATTCATCGACGGAGTTGATGTTGCACAACCAACTTACGTTGTCATTCACGAAGAGTATGATCGAGCATCTGAGCATGAACCCGCGGTGAAGGATGACCCCCTTCTGTCCGTGCCTCCTCTACTTTTTCTTGACATAATTGGTGACTATGTTATCTCTGATTGTCCTTGTGTAAATCCATCCACGAATGCGTCTACTTCCGATCTTTTGCAGAACACCCCCGATGTCAGTCCATCATTTGGTAGCAGAGAGGACAAATCTTTCATTGAGAATCCACTTGACGTTTCATCTACTTTTTTCGGAAACGAAGAGGGTGAACATTCTTGCTTCTCATCTACCCCTCTATATGATTCATCAAATCATGAGAATGCCGACAAACATTCTGAATTTTCTGATCATGGTTGTCGTGATCTCTGTACTTCTCGATTCGATCGCGACGTTGATTCACTCGTTGTTGATCTATCTAAGCCACTGGTCTCCGATGATCTATCTATTGACGAAGTGGGAACCCCACAGGCTGTCGATGCACTTCAGCCTGAGCTAATGGTTATGTCAGGCCCTCGTTGTCCTGAGGTTAGTTCCACTTCTGACCAGAAAATTTGCGAAACAACCAAGGCTCCTCATCACTCATCTGTATGCACTGAAGATCAATCCAACACACAGATTTCGCTTCCTCCACCGAAATCACATGATCCCATCGCTTGTGCATTGGAGGAATCATTCGCAGCAAGCACACTTGCAAGGCGTAAGTTGTCTCTTTTTCTCATGTTTGCTTTGTCTGACACAGTCAAGAGAGTGCATATGCTTATCATCTGTACGCAGTGTGTCACAGCACCATGGTAAGTCCACAGAGGGTTTGCCTTGTGCTTTCATTCTTTTCTTTTTTGTAGACGCGTTTAAACTCGAAGTGTGTTGGGCTTCATTTTTATATCTTTTATGTTTGTTGGTTTGCTTGACTGTGTTTCTCGCGAACCATGCCTTCACCAACATGGGCCAGCCAATGCGCCGATGGCTGCATTGGAAATATCACTTCACGTGAGTAGGCCCATGCACTGTTTAGCATAGGAGTAGGAGTAGTGTTTGCTTTCTTGCTTGTCTTTGCTTTCTGGTTTGTTTTCTTTGCTTTGCTTACTATTTTTGTTTCGATTTGTTTTGTTTGCTTAGTATCATGCTATTTTTAGTTGTGTAAATAAGTGTTGCCCTCTACTGAGTTCTGGCTTTTGAATGAGTATGTGTGGCTGAGATCCGAAGAGTCTTGTGACGCTGCAACACTTGCCCAGTCCTGCATCCGTCTTCTCTGTGCTTGGTTAAACCTTCGGCCAATGAAGCCTTGACGAAAAATACGAGCCGTCTGCAAGGGAAGCTTGGGTCCAACCTATGTCCACACTAGGAAACCCCATGCCTGTACTCAACCTCCTGCTCTATGTGTTCAAGCTCATCCAACTAGTAGAAACGAAGAAGGGGAAAATCTAAACGAGCAAACCTATGTCAAAGGTCTTACATGCTTCTCTGAAGGAACAACCTCTTCTGCTCTCAATAAATCAGGATCCCTCTTCTGCCCCAAAAATAAATAAGTGCTTATGCACAGTCCTCTTAAAAAATACAAAGGCAAAAGAAGACAAAGGTTTCTTGCGCAAAGATGTGAAGCATGCAACTCCATCAAGGTACTGACTAGGCTCACTAGCAGTGGCGCAATGCATGTGTTCCTGCGTGACTCCTACTGGCAACGGAGCAACACCAGAGATGAAAACTTATACTCTGAAAAAAATTTAACTCACGAGCCAAACTACCCTTCCCGATTTCGAAACACTGTGATCAAGTTGAATCTTGTTGTTATGTTTGACTGAGTTGGCAAAAGGTGAACCATGTTTGTCCACGGGGTAAGTGGGGAAGCTAAAGCAACCCGCACAACGATTCAATACTCCCTGAAAGACCAAGGCCCTGTGCTGTCAATGGACTACAACAGAGAAGCTGGAGTTCAACCAATGTGTCACCAAGTGTTGTAGCGGCTACAACACCCTCCAAAATTTTAGCCTCGATCCAATTTCAAAGCCTTCTTAGGGTTTTTCCTTGTTGTTTGCAAGCACTCGAGCTCATCCCGTGAGCTCGTGTCGAGTCTTTGCACCCTCCTCACTTGACCGTTCAACTGACATCTTTTTGCATGTTGGTCACAATGTCATGCTTGCAGTCATGTTCTAGCCATGTACAAGGTCTGCCTTCGTGTGTACAAGTTGTCTCCGCTATGTAAACATCTGTCGCACTCACACACGAAGTTGTATGCACTGTCATGCAAGCATCGTCGCGGTCGTTCAACGATCTATCACAAGTGTCGTGTTTGTTGCTCACACTGTCGGTCAGTCACACTGAGTGTATGTTGTCTTGTTGGTTCGAGGTGTCTTGTCGTCAAGTCATGTTGAGTGTGTGTTCGCGAGGTCATGCATGTACGAAGTCACTCATTCACACACTTGGTCATTTTGTTGAAGCTTTGTCGACCAGACCATCCTCCAACAGTCGGACATTCGTTGAGCTGCATTGCGCAGTTTCAGCTCTCAGTGATTATGTACTACTGCCCAGAATTGCGCAGAGCTTAAGGCAGCTTCCCAGGCAGACTGCACTACGCAACCTTGGAATCGACTCGACCGACTGCCACCCAGAACAGTGCAGAAGTTTCCCAGCAAGCCATTTCAATCTGCGCTGCCCGCAAGCACATCAACCGAGCCTCCAGCTGGTCAACCGGAAAGTTTGACCAAGCATTGACCCAGGGACTCACTCCCCCAAAAAATTGCGCAAAAGCTGCAAAGCATGCCCGCTCGCTGGCTAAAGAAACTTCACAGACATGCCAAACAGACACCCTGTGTCCGTCACTGTCCCCCTCAAAAAATTGCGCAATTTTTCCAACCTGTCACCCAGTCAGTCAGCCTACTGCTCACCCGGAAAACTACGCAGTTTTCATTAGCAGTTCCCCAGCGTTCCGCTCAACTCAAAAACTGCGCAAGGATGTCCAGTAGTCCAGCCTCCCAGCATTATGTATTTTTTGTCAGCAGCAGTCCCGCAGCCCGCTGCCAGCTCCCCAGAAAAATTGCGCAATTTTTGTCAACAGCACTCCTGCAGCCCGTTGCCAGTGCCCTAAAGAAATTACGCAGTTTTTACTACCAGTCCCCCTCTACTATTTGCACTACCTCCCTAAAAAAACTGCGCAAATCTGCCCTCCAACAGAGCCAGATCCCGCAGATAGTCACTGTTGATCCGGGCTATCCATCTTAGTCTCCCAATGACTTCTGCGCAATTTTCACCGACAGTGCCCGGAACCCACATCCCAACTTGAAATCTACCTTATGCAGTTTCAAAGCCTTGTCCTCTCTCCTAGTCACCTACATCCGAAAGCAAACAACAATGCATCATGGTAAACTAGGAGATTTCTAGATTTGATGTCGTCTCGTCATGAGTGAATGCAGATACAGGTACATGAATGGGACATGACGCGACGACGAACGGGATGAACAAAGAGAGCATGTGAGGAGATTTTTTCGCGAACGAACGAACGAAGAATGCATGCCAGGAGATTTGTTCGCGAACGGAAGAACGAGGATTACATGCGAGGAGATTTGTTTATAAACAGACGAACACATGAAGCATGCCAAAGTAAAAGCGAAGGAGCGACGTGCACATGCAACATCAAACGAACACCAAGAGCATCAAAGACTCCGCACACCTTGCCATGCAGAGGTGAAGCTATGATACACCAAGAGGACATCCATCACTTAGCAGCACTACAGCTCGACCTGCACACCACCACCAGCATGAACACACCAGCTCTGTTGGGTCAAGTCATATCATGAGTCATCTCGGCCACATCACTATTGTGTGCCACACTGTTGTAATCAATGTAATGTAACGTGAAAGTCCAAGAGACCCACATGTAAATCTGAAGAGTCATGTAAAGTTGAAGAGTCATGTACGTCAAACAGTCATGAGGGAAGTCGAACAGTCACAAGGGCCAGTTTTACCCTTGGCTATAAATACCCCACTTGTACATGCAAAAGACTTTTCACCTCGGCTCCTCCCACATAGCCTTGAGAGTCTATAATCTTTTCTTTGGGGAGCAAGCAGTGCCTCCAACACCCCGCTATTGGGGTTAGTGATGTAATGGTGTACGAATGTGTCTTGAAACTTTCTCTTAATTCAGAAGCCTGTTAGCAGGCCAGCGCGTTTTCACACATGTATTGTAATTGTTTGTAAGACTATTCTTTGGGCACTTGTAATGCATGTTACTTAAACCTGTGTTAAAATAGTTGAACTATTTCGGTTGTTCTAATACATATGCTTATGAAAATGTGTTGTATAGCTTGTTAACGTTGTCTCAACCATGTGGGTTATCCCGCCGAACACTCGACAGAATTATTCATTTAAACTTGTTAAAACGTCTGTCGCACTCGTGTGGACTATTCCGCTGGGTGTTGTACGTGTTATCTGTTCACCTTGTGTTTGTGATTGTCGCATCCATGTGGACTACTCCGCCAGAAGTTGTGCATGTCCTGTTGTGTTGTGTGTCTCTAGCAGAGTTGGGACTATTCCCTTTCAACCTGAGACTCACTTCCACCCTCTCCCTCTGCAGTGAAAGAACTTTGACACAAGTAACACCAAGCACTCACTAGGCACGCAAACCTCGTTGTTCAAAGACAAAGCAGACCACTCTCACATGCTGACAAGCAAGAGCTAAGGCATATCTTTAAGATAATGGCAATCAGGCCATCGCATCGGATGAGACTCTACACCAAACGGTGTGAGGTCTAGTTGGGACTTCATATCGAGGAGATCCCCTGAATGTTGGTGGGTCCAGCGCTGTCAATAGAGAAGTAACTGAAAAATATCCAATATTACTAAACTTAACTGTGTTCAGCATAATACCATGAATGTTGGTATCTGACTGCTCTAGTCTCTGACCCTCTGAATCTTCTGCACTGCTGCTGACTTCTGCACTGTGCCAACTGCACTACTGCCAATCTTGCTCTGCGTTGATCAGTCTCTGGTCTCCGGCTACTGCATTCGTCCTCCAAACAATCCACTGCATCATCTGACACTAAGTCCATCTCGCTATCGCTAAATCTTGGCCTCCCGTAGCAAGGAATCGATCCAAGAGGTGGACTCCTCAAGGATCTTGCCCACCTGTAGGTCTTTCGAACTACAACTCTAAATCTCACCACTGGCCTCCTAGAGATGCGGCTGCCATCTCTGCCAAATAGAAATGTCAAATGTCCTCCTCTCTCCTTTGCACAGCACTAGACTAGCCTACGCAGTCCCTGCTGGAGCTTGTAGATCTGCCCCTCTTTGCTGTTGTTCAGCAAGTGAAGATTCAAACTCCTTGGCTGGAAGTCCTCTGAGGAGAAAATTCCCCTACTTTGTGTCTTCACTCTTTTCCGACGGATTTCTACCCCAGCAGAAATTTTGTCATTCAAGCACTCCGCTGAGCCTTCGTGTCACTCCCTCTGCCTCTACAAACTTACGAACTAGAAATCATACCTCTCTGTCGTCTCACTCAGAGAGAGATTTCCTCAGATTTGCTTCCCGGTAAGGACTGCGCAATCCCTTCAAGGGGATTCGAATTGCTACCAAGTGCAGCTTTTGGCCTCACTGCTCAGCGCTTGATCTGCTCTTCCTATTTCAAAATCAATCTTCTAATACCATGTGAAAGTTCCTAGTCCAAGGAACCCCTACTACAACAAATCTAAATCTACTTCACCTACTTGATTTTTAAATTACATTCATCAAGTTATTCTTTTGAATACTGGAGCAAATTACTTTTGCAGCCTACACTAATTAAATATTTGATCTCATGAAACAGAAAATAGAGCAAAGAACAAGATACATAGGACACACTTATTTTTGGACACAATAGTCCCCGGAAAAAAACCCTATGCGGGAAAATCAGTGTAGCAGCTCTGAGGGTTTCATTATTATACAGGAGAAATATCTGAATACAAATCTAGGATGCTCATATAGCAATCCCTTACAGAGAAAATACTGGCAGAAAATCTGAGTGAGTATTACCTCACTTCACCGAACAGAATTCTGGTTGATCCAGCACAAGACTGCCTAACCCCGGCTATTTCTGCATCACCTCTTCTGCCCTCTGTGTCAAATTTCCTGGCTGTTCCAGTAGTTCCAGCTGTTCCTAGCAGTTCCAGCTTCTGCCCTCTGTGTCAGCTTTCCTAGTTGTTCCGACAGTTCCGGCGGTTCCTATCAGTTCCGGCTTCTACCCTATGCATAAGCTTTCCCGGTTGTTCTGGCAGTTTCGACTTTTGCCCTCTGCGTCAGCTTTCCTGGTTGCTCCGATAGTTCCCAGTTGTTCTGACAGTTCCGGTTATTCCTGGCAGTTCCGAATGTTCCTGGGATTTTCAGCTTCTGCCCTCTAGGTCAGCTTTCCCAGTTGTTCTAGCAGTTCCCAATAGTTCCAGTTGTTCCTCGCAGTTCCAACTTCTACACGACATGCAGTTTTTTTGCTCGGCTGACTCTCTCCGCCTCTCTGTCTGTATTCTCTGGAAATTCCTTCTCTCAGATTCTCACTGCCCCTCTGCTGCAGAATGATCACTTAATTCAAAATCCTTAGCAAATCGTGCCCTAGGAATCGAATTCTTGATCAATTCATTCTCTCCATGTGTATTTCCAAATGAACCCCAAACCTCCATTTTATACTTTTCATGTTGAGTTTTCAACAGCCGAGATTGAGTCTCTAATCAATGGATAAGATTAAAACATGACTTGATCTGCCTTTTAGATCATTCTCACCCATATTTTGATTAATACCCATTAATATTTTAATTTCCTTAAGTTTAGACTTAGGAACTCCATTAAAAATGTTAATTATTTTAATAAAATACAATCCAGGTGGAATTTCACCAAACGGTTTATGGGTTCTTTAGAGTTCATGTGCTTTAGCCTCTCCACCAATTTTCAAGGCTAGAGCACTTCCGATGCTACCAAAAACTAACAAGAACATCTTTGATAAAAAAATTCCTTGCTTCCATGTTGCTTCTCAACTAATTATCTTTAATGCATCTTGCTCTTCCTATGGAACAAATTCTACTTCATCCCTTTCATTCTTTTATCTAATTTTTCAAGATCTAGCTTTGCTTCTGAAATACTTGGATTTAGTAGTGTCGCTTGACTTATTCTATGATGTATGAAATCAACTTATCTCCATTGGTACTTGAAACAAATACCACGCTGGAAAAATTTCTATAATGTTGCACATGATCTAAATTTATGGAGGAACGAAATGAAATATAGATTTAAACATAAACACAGAGCTACAGTGAAAACTAAACTCCAATTCATTAATAACAAATACTGAAAATTGTTTATAAGCAAAATGGAAATAAACTAGCTTGGGCAATGGTAGTTATCTTTGAAGAGATGTGGCAGTTGCATGCCTTCTGAACTGCGTTACAATGAGGCTCAGAGACCTTTTTATTATTGAGAAACAATGGAAAACCCTAAACATCCAAAAACCTAACCCTAGGAGATGAAGCGCCAAAATTTTGTGGGCCCCGTTGGGGTTAGTTGGTACATCAACTTCCCGGGGTCGTAACTTTGGCATACGATCTTCGTTTGATGTGTATGATGCTTTGTTAGAAAGATCTATCTGGCCTCAAAACGGGGTTGAAAGTTTAGGACCCGAAAAAACAACCAAAAATATTAAATTGTGCTACAATTAATGAAATTGAAAGAAACAATGGTGGAGATCCCCCCTTTTAGGAAGCAATGGTCCCCATTGCATAAAGTTCCTCTAGGGAAGCCTTTGTTGAATAAGAGCATAATTGTGGGTTATGGATGACTCAAAACCAAGTGTTGTTGAAGACAAGGATTTTGCGTGGTTAACCCATCACTGTGGGTTTGTAGATGACCCTTAACCGTGATGAACGAAGATCCGAGAATAGAGATACCCTGTAATGCTTATGCGCCAACTGTGATGCTAACAGCGTGTAGCCTAGCAAAGGGACTTCGATGACAAGGGTTTTGTGTGGTTGACCCATAATCGTGATGAACGAAGATCCAAGGATAGAGATGCTATGTAATGCTTGTGGGCCAACTGTGATGTTGACAGTGTTTGGCCTAGCAAATGGACTTCGATCGCAAGGGTTTTGTGTAGTTGACCTACAATGGTGCTGAAATAGTTCACTTGTCGATCCACTTGGTAGAGATTTGGTGGCTTATCTTTGTAAATTTTCACCATCCAATGAGATGTTGTAAAGGCTTCCATCATCTCTCTCCTCTGCCATGTAAGTGCTTCCTCGAGCAACAGTTTGACAAGATCTCCTACTCTATCATTTTTCTTTTCATCCGCCATGTAAGGTTGTCGAGGTCGATGAAGGCAGTCTTGCAAAGGTTGTAGTATTTAAAATCCCAACTCCTTGTGCTCTGGCCTCGTTCGGGACATGTGCATAAAAATAGACAAGAGCAGACTGCTCTGATACCATTGATCCAAATTTATGCAGGAACAAAATGAAATACAGATTCTGTTGGGTTGTGTTATATTCTTTCCACGACTAGCCTACGTAGTTAACCGAGGGGTTAAAGGGTGGTTGGAGCCCCCCCTTTGTTGCGCCGATTGCACAACGAGGCGGCGGCAGCCCCCCCTATCCAGGGGGTTTGAGGGGGACGGCTAGCCCCCCTCTACAGGGTCTGGGGCAGCGCCCAAGAGAAAAAAAAATTGGACCCTATATTAGGTTGGGCGGACCTACCTATGGTTTTGTGCATGGTTTTCGCACATGGTTTTGGATGCGATGGTTTTTGGTCCATGGTTTTGGACGCAATGGTTTTTGGTCCATGGTATTGGATACTTCGGCATGTATAAATATGTATTGTAACATTGAACGGAACATAATGAAAAATCAAGCTAGTAGTCCCGGTTTTGGGATCCAGGAGAAAATCTCTGTGTATATGTGTTTTATGTGTTATACTCTCGCATTGTTTATTTTCTGTGTTTTAGAATTTTCGTATGTAGATAATTTCTGTACGGGGCTAAAACTTACATTTGGTATCGAAGTTGTTTTGGCTTCAAGGGGACGCCTTTATTGCTGAGGGGTTTCGCTCAGGCTTGTGGTAGACCCTGTTCAGTGGGAAATCTGCAGGATCGATTCTGGTGGTGAAAGAAGATGGCGAGCAGTAGAAAGATAGAGATCGAGAAATTTAATGGTCAGAGTTTTGAGTTGTGGAAACTCAAGATGGAAGATCTATTGGTGGATAAAGATCAGTGGATTGCGGTAGATCCAAGTACTAAACCAACGGGAGTGTCCGATGAAGAATGGAAGAAGTTGGATCGGAAGGCTAAGAGCACAATACGATTGTGTCTCAGATTCAGTATTGTTGAATGTATCAGGGGAAGCTACGGCGAAGGCTTTGTGGGACAAGTTAGGGACTTTGTACCAATCTAAGTCTCTGGTGAATAAACTGTTCCTACGGAAAAAGCTATATAACCTGAGAATGAAAGATGGAGACTCGGTGACAGAACATCTCAACGCATTTAATACTGTGGTAAGTCAGTTATTATCTGTTGATATTAAAATTTCAGATGAAGATAAGTACATCAGTTTGTTATGTTCTCTACCAGATTTGTGGGATACTCTGGTTATTGCAATAGGTAGCAATGCAACTGCCTTGCAATTTGATGAAATAGTCTCATCCTTGCTGACATAGGAGATGAGACGGAAAAATATGAAGAGCCAGAATGGTGATGCCTTGTCTGTACGAGGACGATCCCAGAACAGACATAGAAATAATTCATTGAGTGGGAGATCTAAATCTCCAGGAAAACCTGTAAAAGTGGTTTGCTGGAAATGCGGAAAGGAAGGGCACTAAAAAAGGACTGTAAATCTAAAGCTCCTGACAAAGGAAAGGGATCTGATGATGCTCCTTCTGCAGAGGCGAAAACCACCTCAGATGAAGGTAGGGATGTGTACTTGGCTTCTTCAAGTACACATGTAGATCATGAGGCATGGTTGATTGACTCAGGTGCATCCTTTCACTTCACTCCTGTGGCATCAAAAGCTTGGACATATTGGAGAGAAGGGCCTTCAAATACTTCATGGTAGAGGTATGGTAAAAGGTATGAGTAATAGCTCTCTGGATTTTGATTTCTGTGAAAATTGTGTATACAGGGAGCAGAATCGGGTGAGTTTCCCCTCTGGTGGTAAGAGGGCGAAACAGACATTAGAGCTTGTGCACGGTGATGTGTTTGGACCTGTGAAGGTTTCATCACTGGGTAAGTCTGTGTACTATGTATCATTTATAGATGACTTCTCAAGGAATACATGGATATATTTCCTTAAGAATAAATCTGAAGTCTTTGATAGGTTTAAAGAATTTAAGGCTCTGGTGGAAAACCAGACAGAGAAGAAGATAAAGGTGTTGAAGTCAAATAACGGTGGAGAGTTTTGCAGCAAAGAATTTGAAGAATTCTGTAAGAAGTGTGGTACAGCACGGTAGAAGACTACTCCATACACACCTGAGCAAAATGGAGTTGCAAAAAGAATGAACAAGACGTTGATGGAAAGGGCAAGAAACATGCTCAGTGGTGTCAGGTTAAGACAGGAATTCTGGGCAGAGGCAGTGGAGACAGCGTGTTACCTGGTCAATAGATCATCTTCATTAGCGTTGGAGGATAAGACTCCACGAGGTATGGACTGGTAAAAAACCCTCTCTTTCACATCTGAGGGTATTTGGATGTGATGCATATGTACATGTTCCAAAGGAGAAAAGAACCAAGTTGAATAGTAAATCTAAAAAGTGCATCTTTATTGGGTATAAGGATGGTTTAAAGGGTTATAAGCTTTGGAACCCAGTAACAAGAAAGGTTGTGTACAACTGAGATGTGGTCCTCAGAGAGGTGAACGATGTTATTAAACATGAAGTCCAACCAAAGAAACCTGAGAAGATAGAGTTTGAGCTTAAGGAAGAAAAATCAGACTCTACAACATAGAAGGAATCAGAAGATGAAGAGCCACAAACTCTGGATGTGAGAAGATCAGTTCGAGAAAGAAGGCAACCAAAAAAGTATAGTCCATCTGCTTTCTGTTCAAATTTTGCTTTATCTATTACTGATGATGATCCCAGAACTGTGAAGGAAGCAGTAGATTCAAAGGATGGAAAACTCTGGAAAGAGGCCATGGTTGATGAAATGGCATCTTTGCACAACAATGAGGCTTGGGATCTGGTGGAGTTGCCAGCTGGAAGGAAACCCATTGGCAACAAATGGGTGTTCAAGAAGAAGACAAATGCAGAAGGAAAGGTGGAGAAATACAAGCTCAATTGATAGCAAAAGGTTATTCCCAGGTGTCGGGAATTGATTTTGGTGATATATTTTCTCTTGTTGCCAAGGTAGCTTCTATTATATTACTTTTATTTGTTGTTGTTGCTTTTGATTTTGAGATAAAACAGATGGATGTAAAGACAACATTTCTTCACGGGGATCTGGAAGAGGAGATCTACATGAAGCAACCTGAAGGCTTTGCGGTGAAGGGTAGGAAAGAACTGGTATGCAAGTTAAAGAAGTCTTTGTATGGGTTAAAACAGTCACCAAGGATGTGGTATCAGAAATTTGATACATTTATACGTGGACTTGGCTTCATCAGAAGCAAAGCAGATCACTGTGTGTATTTTAAATTAATTGGTGACCGTGTTATTTATCTGGCCTTGTATGTGGATGATATGTTGCTGGTTGGAAATGACAAAGAAATTATCCAAGATTTGAAGACCCAATTGTTCTCCAAATTCGACATGAAAGATCTTGGTGCTGCAAAACTATATTTTGGGCATGGAAATTAAAAGAAATCATGCAAAGAGGAAGCTCTGGTTAAACTAGAGGAAGTATGTCGAAATAGTATTGCAGAGGTTTAATATGCAGGATAGTAAACCGGTGAAGGTTCCTATTCCTGTAGGTGTAAAGTTATCTGTTGAACAGTGTCCCAAGGCACAAAAAGAGGAAGAGGACACGTTCCGTGTTCCATATGCAAGTGCAGTCGATAGCCTGATGTATGCGATGGTCTGTACTAGACCAAACATTGCACATGCAGTGGGAGTATTGAGCAAGTTTATGTCAAAACCAGGGAAGGAGCACTAGACAACAGTGAAGCGGGTTTTCAGGTATTTGCGTGGCACTAGTGATTATGGCTTGTGCTACAAAGGAAGACCGGGATTGGACAGAGTGTTGGATATTTGTGGCTTTATTGATGCAAACTGGACTAGAGATCTGGATCAGAGAAGATCTACAAGTGGGTATGTGTTTAACCTATTTGGAGGTGCAGTTAGTTGGATGAGTAAGAAACAATCTATAGTGGCACTATCAACTACAGAGGCAGAATACATGGCAGCCACTCATGCAAGCAAAGAAGCAGTTTGGTTGCAAAGATTGTGTTCAAGTATGGAGTTAGTACAGGGAGCTATAAGGATAGGTTGTGACAGCTAAAGTGCAATTTTATTGGCAAAAAACCCTGCTTATCATTCAAAGACAAAGCACATTGATGTTCAATATCACTTTGTGAGGGATATGATACAAGACAAAAAGGTGTTGTTGGTAAAGGTGGACACTTTGAAGAATACCGCAGATGCATTGACAAAATCTGTGAGCTCTGAGAAGTTCTTTTGGTGTAGAGAAACAATGGGCGTTGTAGGGCTCGATAAATGACTAAGCTCTCTTGTGGCCCGCTGTGGAAAGAAAACAACAAGTGGGAGAATGTTAGGTTGTGTTATATTCTTTCCACAACTAGTCTACGTAGTTAACCAGGGATTAGAGGGGGCACGGAGCCCCCCCTTTGTTGCGTCGATTACGCAGCGGGGGGTCACGGGGGGGCGGCAACCCCCCTGTCCAGGGGGTTTGAGTGAAGCGGGTAGCCCCCCTCTACGGGGTCCGAGGCAGCGCCCGGGGAAAAAAAAATTTGGACCCTATATTAGGTTGGGTCAATTCATAAACACAGCGAAAACTAAAATTCAATTCATTAATAACAAATACTGAAAATTATTTATATGCGAATGGAAATAAACTAGCTCGGGTAATGGTAGCTATATCTGAGAATATATGTGGTGGCTACATGCCTTTTGAATTGTGTTACAATGAGGCTCGGATGCCTTTTTACTATTAAGAAACAATGGAAAACCCTTAACATCCAAAAACCTAACCCTAGGAGATGAAGCGCCAAAAGTTTTTGGGCCCCGTTGGGGTTAGTTGGTACTTCAACTTCCCATGGTCATAACTTTGCCATACGATCTTTGTTTGATGCGTACAATACCTCATTAGAAATATTTATCCCAGGGAAACAACTTTCGACTACAAACCCCTGCCTCTAGCTACGGGTCTGCCTGTTTATCGTTTAGGGCCTCAAAACGGCTCCGAAAGTTTAGGACCTGAAAAACTGCCAAAAATAGTGCCAGGCCAGGAGTAACTCCGAATGATTTTGTTGCATTTTGATTAAGATAGAATATGACTATATACAAGGAGAGGGAGACTATTAGGTTTCATCTCCCAATGTCTCTTCGTCTTCCAACTTCTCTTATTTTGTTATTTACAATATTTACATAGGATTCCTAATCCCAAAGATTAGGTGTTCAACATTCCCCCCCTTAATCTGAAGGGATGTTGGTGAGTCCAAGTACCATTCTGCGTCTTTCAAGCTTTTCCCTTCCAAGTGCTTTGGTGAAGATGTCTACAATTTGCTCATTTTTGGAACAATGTCGTAGGTGGATTGTTTTGGCCTCAACATGATGTCGAATCAAACGGTATTTTGTATTGATGTGCTTGGTTCGATCATGGAACTTTAGGTTCTTGGACAGCTTTATTGCATAAGTGTTGTCAATCAAATGAGGAGTTGAATGCACCTGTTTCTCTTGCAAATCTTCCAGAATTTTCCTGAGCCACACAATTTCTTTTGTTGCTTCAGTTGCTGCCACATATTTTGCCTTAGTTGTGGAATCCGCTAGAACTGATTGTTTGTGTGACCTCCAGGAGACAGCACCTGATCCAAGACTCATAACATAACCTAAAGTAGATACCTTAGTATCTTTATCTCCATCGAAATTTGAATCAAAGTATTCAATCACACTTAAATCACCCACCTGTGTATACTTGAGTCCAAAATCTTGAGTTCCCTTCAAGTACTTTAGAACTCTTTTTGCAATAGACCAATGACCCTCACAAGGCTTTTGCATAAACCTAGAGAGGATTCCAACAACAAATGAAATGTCTGGTCTGGTAGTAGTCAGGTAGTTGAGACTTCCTACGACTTTGTTGCATCCTCAAATTATTTTCCTTCAGTGGATGTGAGCTTTAAGTTTTGTTCCATTGGAGTAGTCAAAGGATTGCACTCAGCCATGCCAAACCTATTCAACAGATCTCTAATGTACTTCTTCTGAGAGAGGAATATAAACTTTGGATGTTGGGTTACTTCAATACCAAGATAGTAATGAACATAGCCCAAATTTGTCATTTCAAAACCTTTCCTCAGTTCCTTCTTTATGGATGCAATGTAGTTCTCATTGTTCCCTGTCATCAAAAGATCATCTACATACACCACAAGATATACAACTGTTTTGCCAACTTTCTTGACAAACAAAGTTGCATCATCAAGATCATAATGTTTGAAATTGGGTTTCAGAATATACTCAGTTAACTTCTCATACCAGGCTCATGGTGCTTGCTTGAGGCCATACAAGGATTTCACAAGCTTGCATACTTTGTGTTCCTGACCCTTCACAACAAATCCTTCTGGTTGGGACATAAAAACATTCTCTTTCAGATCTCCATTCAAGAAAGCAGTTTTTACATACATTTGATGGATTTTCCAATCATCTGAGCTGCCAAGGCAAAGAGTGTCCGGATGGTAGCCCATTTTACTGTGGGGGCAAAAGTCTCCTCATAATCAACCCTCTCCTTCTGTGCAAAACCTTTTGCCACAAGCCCGACTTTGTGCTTATCAAGTGATCCATCAACTTTATACTTGTTTTTGAAGACCCACTTGCAGCGTATTGGTTTGGTTCCCAATGGGGGATCAACCAGCTTTCGGGTGCCATTCTTTATCATAGCATCATATTCTTTCTGCATCGCTTCTTTCCATTCATCATGAGAAGCAGCTTCTTTGAAGGAAGATGGTTCGAAATCTGTAGACAAATTCAGTTCACGATCATAAGAAACATCCATATCAGCAGGTTAATCAGGAATGTCTAGATCACCTCTATTTTGTTTGGTTGAGCTTCTTGTTCATGTCTTTCCAACCTCATCAGGATGAACACTTTCAAGTGTCTTTGTCAGCCATTTTGGAGGACCTTTCTTAGATGGCCCAGGATGCTCGGTTGACTGAGATGGGGCTGAATCTAGATTTAGTCTCCCAAATCTATCAATCACATCACTCAAAATGTCATCAGTGGTTGAAGCTTCATGCGAGGGAGAGAGTGCTTCAGAAGGAGATTCCATAGATTGATCCAGTATAGGGATCCTCCCTTCAAGATATCTTGCAAAGATGATTCCTAGGCCTAGAAATCCTTATGGAGAATTGGTCTTTGTGTGATCTTTGTGGAATTGGCGTCAATAGGTTGTGCGACCACACAGGGCCAAGCGGACCCAAAATTAGGTCAAGAGTATGGAGTTGATCACCCAATGAGGGGCTTAACCTAATTAGGGAGGAAAAGAGGATCAAAGGACAAATTTTCTTTGAGATTTAAATTCAATGATCCTAATGAGGACACTAGCCAAGGGAAAACTAGGGCAAGAAATGGTCCTTGAGCTAGGGCTTGTTATATCTCGAGATCCCACTGTCGGATTTGCTTCAAATTTGGAGGGCCTCTAAAGCAAACCTCAGCATAGTTGTGGACCAAAAATCTAAGTGTTTGGATGGCTAAATTGTGAGATAATTGATGCCCTAGGTGACCTATGTAGGCTAGGCCTAGAAAAAAAGGAAGGTGAAAAGAATAATCATTGAAAATGATCACCAATGGAGGATTAATGCCTTGTCCTTTGGGAGAGATGGAGTCAAGGAGAATTTATGGTTTGGGAAGAATTCACCCAATCAAGGAGGCCTTCAACAACTTCGCATGGCATTTAGAGCATGAGAACAATTGTTGCAAGGACTTTATACTTCGGTTTGCAATAAATGATGACTTATCAAGATGTATTTAACATAAATTATCTCTAGGAACATTCACCCATTCATACATGGCCCATGACATGATGCAACGCTATAAAGAACAAAAAATTCCACAATTTCATATAGAGCAGTAGTAAATTTCAAACTTGTATAGCGAAACTCCCAACAACATTCATGTGACAAAAGTAAATGACAAGAATAAGTATTAAAAGAGTATTTACATGTATAAAAGAGTATATCCAATCATCCAAGTATGCCAATAATGAAGCTCCAAGACGAGAGATATATCCAAACATCAAAATTCGTCTATAACATCCAAACTCGTCCTCCAAAGGGATAGCGAAAATTTCACAAGAGCAAATAACCCAATCCAAGTGATGAAGATGAAAATGAATCATCTCACTTCTATTTATACACTCTAATGAATTCGATTTAGCTAAATTGGCCTAATTAAGCCCCTAAAAGAAAATAATGTGCATAATAACAATACTTTTGGTGACAAGCCCACCAAATAGCTCAATAATACAATAATAAGCCTCTCAAGAGAGTCGAATGATCAATAAAGTGAGTCATTGGCCTTTTAGGAGGCCTAATGAAGTCCAAGGGGTGCCATGATGTAGAAATTGACCACCAACATAGTGGACAAGCGGTTGGCCCCTTGTTTTCCAATCAAGAACTTGTGGTGCTCCCAAATGGGTGTGGGGGCACAAAGACATCATCATGGGTCTCCAAGTGGATCGAAAATGCCTGTAGACCATCTGTAAGGGCTAGGATGGTGATGTAATCCCTCCCTCTGTAACGAGAGACATCCCCTAGACCCTGGAACATCTGTCAAGTGTATGGTGCAAGTGTGGAGTCGGCTGGGCATGGTGGACCAAGTGCATCATCCTCATCCAAAAGGTTGAACACGAGCAATCAATGATCGGTGTTGAGGATCCATGAAGTAATATTTGCTATGGTGGAGGCCCATGGCTCTCAACGCTCATCCTACAAGTGCCAATGTGGCCCTCTAGAGGGCTAGGACCCTGTATAGGGAGACCAAGCCCCAAATGAAGAACCACCTGCAATCTTGCATAAGATCCAATGCGTCCCCTTGCCCTCCAATACAATAAGTCATTAGAATAATCAGGTAATAAATGTTGAGAAATCATTGGCATAGCAATTAAGTGATTTCTCTTCTATTAGTATTTGCTTGTGAGTGCTTTTTACTTCTTTAGATTAGGATGTTCTTTTACTTAGGTTATTAGTGTTTTTCTTCATGAAACAACTACCAATGCATAAACCATAAAGAGACAAGAGACACAGAATATAGGCTATCAGCTAGGGCCAAAACCTCTCCCACTTTAGAGGAAAACCAAAACAAATTCTTCTTCTTATAAAGATTCCAATTGTGAATACCAAGACCAAGACCCTTGACCTATTTGCCACTCCAAGACCAAGACACAAGTTCTCTTGATGAAATCCTTAGACAACGATAGTCAACCTTCTGCTCCTTCCTCCTTCTCGACTTCTTCTGCAACCTCGGAGTCCTTCTGCTTCAGACCTTCGGCCTTCTTGAATAAGGTCTGCAATCCTTGACCTTAATTTAGAACCTTCTTCTAGAGAAATATCCTTGATACCCTTGCTTAGGATAGAGTATTCTCTTGGCTCGTCTCGGCTTCTCTTTTGACTAGTCCTTCTTCCACTTCGGCTCCCTAGGAGGACTGCAATTCTCATCGGCTTCCACTGTTGCAACGGACCTCTCTCTTCTTTGCACATATGGAGGTTTACAGCCCTTAAAACATACCCAAAAATAGCCCTAAGAACTTCGCTCTTCCTTCTTCTTACTTTGTTGTTTGGGAGACTTCTTCTTTTTCCTTTTTTGCACTTTTCGTTTCAAATCTCTGCTCCACCGAAATTTTGTCTTCTGAATTAAGGCTGAGTTGCCTATTTTTAGTGGTTTCCCCTCAAATTAGCCAACTTGAAGAGGGTGAGCCAACATGTCTGTTGGAGGAGTTTATTAATTCCATCTTGAAGTCGACATGCTAGGAGATGCTTGTACTTGTCTTGGAGGGTCTTTTGACTCTTTTAATGTGTAACTTGCCCAAGAAGGGTCCTTCATACATGACATAGACTTTTATGACTAGATGACAAATCCTAAAGGCTCACAATGGGAGCCATCACTAAAAATAAAATTCCTTGCTCATGAAACCCATGAGATAAGCATTACAATAATAATTTTATTTTCCTTCTTTAGATCAATTACATAAAATCACAATTACACGTCATTATGAAGACCGAAACTAGTTACACTTTTCAACACTCCCTCTTAAGTAGGGAGGTATTCATAATGGTACTTGGTCATTCTCAATCTGAAGAATTTCTCATAAAAAGAGTCAAATTGGTAACCCATCTGTTTAGCTTCATATCAACCAGCATTGTCACATAGCAAGGCCTTGACTAACAGCTCTATCTCTCAACAAGATTTGAGCACAAAGCTGGCAAGACCAATGATGTATAGACACCTTCATCATTGTCTCTCTCGGAACATACCCCACCCAGGTTCTCAGGGTGTGTTCCACCAGGACTATTCTTATCTTGGATTCACAATCCTCAAAGAATATCGGTCCTCTACGACTACTCTTATCTTGGATGCCCTAACTCATAATCAAAGAGTATCGGATGCCAGATGTTTACCCAATCCTCCATTCTATCTTCCCAAGTGAAGACAAGAATGATGTGTCTATCTCTCCCTCTTAATTAGGGAGGACATATCTATTCCAACAAAGGAATGTACTCATTCCTATAGAAAGAATGTACCTAAGCTCCCTCTTGGCTTAGGACTTTCCAAGTAAAAAACTTGTTTCCAGGCTCCCTATTAATTAGGGACCTACGGTAGCTCCTCAGGTGGAGATGATGGGACAACCAGCTGCTTGAAGAACTCCTCCTCGCGATGTCATGAAATTCTTTTCGTTATTAAGGAGTCTTCATGTTTGGGACTTCTACATAGGGCACTGACCATCCATCACTTTCATCCATGAGTCAGCCATGTCATCATCAGAAAGTGATCCATCAGTCCATATATGGCCTTCCTTCATGCCATGTTGCTTTCTTCATGCCATGTTTACTTAAGGATCTTTCATCCTACTACATGTGCATTGGTGGTGGAAGACATCCATAGATCTTCCCTTGGCAGCCTTGTATAAACCCATCCAAATATTTGTTCAGAAATAAAGGAATGAACATTAAAATCAACATTACCTTTGTGATGTTTTTTCAACATGACATCTTCTAGTTTGCACCAACATCTTGCATACATATCGACATATCTCCCAAAGATATATATTGTCAAGGGTCTCTTTCTTTTTCGGACTCCATCAGAGTCTTCATATCTTCCATGGAGATATCCTAGTCAAATCTTCTTGGTCTTTCGGATGTTGATTGTCTTTACCATGGTTGCATATTTCACGATCTCTTCCTTCCTTTCTTCACACATTTCATTCCCATGAGCTTCGAATCAGAGTCCCTCAATTGTAGTCAACCATCTCATATTTCATATGAGGGAATATTATGTTGATTTCATCTAGTGAATGTGCGACCCATGCATTCTTGCATCCCTTTAAGGGACGAGATCCTTTCTTTTGATCATGCTCTTAAGATAGAGCATTGGTTCATGATATTTGCAACCATATGACATGACTTCCACAATATCAAATGTAAGCACACATACCTCATTTTTCCTTTGGGTCATCCAGACTTCCTGCAGCAGCTTCCTTGATTGAAAGAGCTTCAATCCCTTGATCTGCTTCACTTTTATGTCATCATACCATCATCCCATGAATTCCACAAGTTTGGAATTCTTGATGAAACACTTGCTTCCCCTCGTGATTGACGAACCTTCCAATGAAGATTCCATCAGAGAATCTTGAGGATCTAAAGTATCCCCCTCAGCAAATGTTTCCTTTTGACAGTTGTACGATGAACCTTGAACTAGATGACCTAGCCACTTATGTTTCCAATGAGATTCCCAAGAGCTATATCCTTGACTTCCATAGATTCTAACCATCTTTCATGCTTCTCTATGATGATGTCCCGAGCTCTTGCTTTCAATGCTTCTATGATGCCTTGATACATCCCATTTAGTGAATCATGATAGTTGTATCTTACAACAGAAGACTCAGGTACTTGAAACGAACTTAGGTGAGGAAGACTATCTCAATAGTGGAGATCTATTACTTCCTCCTTGGATTTCTTCTTTTCAACTTCCTCCACTTCCTCAGTGATGTGGGATTCTTCTCTTCCTCTTTTGTTATTGTCCTTCTTGAGCTTAGGACAATCTCTCCTATAGTGCCCATATTTTTAACACCCATAGCATAGTATTTTTTCCATGTTCTTCTTCTTTTTTTTAGGACCAAATTTTCCACATTTTCCTTTTCTTTTTGTCATTGCAGCATATGCTTGATTTTGCTCACCTGCTCCCACATCAGATTTGGCTTTAGTCTAAATTCTTCAATCTTGCACAGTGACCATAGATCCAAGAATGGAGTAGCTTCTTTCTTCCCATAAATACTTGAAGTAAAGTTACCCCACTCCTCCAATAGTGCATTTAATACAACTGTAGTCATTTCTCTATCAGACATGACTTCTCCTAGATCTTGTAGCTAATCTGGGATTTCAAATATCCTCATAAAGTATAAGGCTATTCCATCTTCCCTTGGCATCTTCAGCTTGTAAAGTTCTTGCCTTAATGAGATGGCTTCTCCAGCAATGCTTACGGAATACAATTCTACCAGTTTGTCATAGATTTCTTTTGAAGTTTCAAGTTTGGATACATATGGGATGAGAGGATCCTTGATAGATTCTATGAAAATCCTTTGAGCCCTAACTTCCCCTTTCATATACTTTGCAAGAGCTTGAGCATCTTCTTTTCTTGGTTTAGTGACAAATCCTTTGACATGTTCCATAACCTCATTGAAAGTCCTTTTCTTCAATGCAAGATAGTTTGAGGCCCCAACCAATTTGTCGTTTTCCTTACAAAAAGACATTTTGACAAATTTAGATACTTACTTGATAGGATGCTCCTTCTCCTTGCTGCTTCCTTGATGTTGATGATGATATAGAGAGTAGAAAACTTCTCCTTGATGAAGGTAGTTTTCTTCAAGAGTGATCCTTGATCCCATAGAGAGTGAGATCTCTTTGGATCCTTTGATGAAGATCAATGATGACTTCTTGGTGATGTCTTCAATGGTAAGGACCTTGATTCGTAGATCTCTTCAACTTGGCCTTCTTTTCTTGATGATGATCCCAAGACTTCTTTGTAGACTCCTCCTTCAATCTAGGGTTATAATGCTTCCTTTGTAGATCTTGTCTTAAAGATGATCTTTGCTTTGATGCCTTCCTCGAGATTTGATCCTTGAGTGTCCCTTGATAAGATGTCCATCCTTGACTTTGTCACATTCGCTCTGATACCATGTTGAGAAATCTAGGGCATAACAATTAAGTGATTCCTCTTATATAAGTAACTGCTTGTGAGTGCTTTTAACTTCTTTAGATTAGGATCTTCTTTTACTTAGGTTATTAGTGTTGTTCTTCATCAAACAACTACCAATGCATAAACCATAAAGAGACACAGAATATAGGCTATCAGTGAGGGCCAAAACCTCTCCAACTTGAGAGGAAAACCCGAACAAATTCTTCTTCTTATAGAGATTCAAATTAACAAATACCAAGACCAAGACCCTTGACCTATTTGCCACTCCAAGACCAAGACACAAGTTCTCTTGATGAGATCCTTGGAAAACGATAGTCAACCTTCTGCTCCTTCCTCCTTCTCGGCTTCTTCTTCAACCTCGGCTTCCTTATGCTTCAAACCTTTGGCCTTCTTGAATTAGGTTTGCAATCCTTGACCTTAATTCAAAACCTTCTTTTAGAGAAATATCCTTGATACCCTTGCTTAGGATGGAGTATCCTCTTGGCTTATCTCAACTTATCTTTTGACTAGCCCTTCTTCCACTTCGGCTCCCTAAGATGACTGTAATTCTCCTCGGCTTCCACTGTTGCAACAAACCTCTTTTTTTAGGCCTAGCCTACATAGGTTACCTAGGGCATCAATTATCTCACAATCTAGCCATCCAAATACTTCGATTTTTGGTCCACAACTGCGTTGGTGTCTCCTCAAAAAGCCCTCCAAATTTCATGAGATTCCGACTGTGGGATCTTGAGATATCGCAAGCCCTAACTCAAAGACCAATTCTTGCCCTTGGTTTCCCTTAGGCTAGAAACCTCACTGGGATCCTTGCATTTCCTTTCATTGAAAATTCATTCCTTGATCCCTTCCCCTTCCTAATTTAGTCAAGTCTATCATTGGTTGCTAAACTCCTTCCTCTTGACCTAACTTGGGTCCACTTGGTCCCGTGTGGTCACATACCTTTGAAAAGTCAACTCTTCAAAAACCACCTGGGAAACTGAGTTCAACAAGGATTTTAGGGTTTTGGAATCTCTTTTACAATTCACATTCCTTAAACCTAGACCTTAAATCCTCATCCCCTCCTCCTAGAAAGCCTTGTACCTTGCTTAAGAAGCAAGCAAGTCCCATTCTTAAGCCTCCCCTAGGAAAGGGTCCCCGAGATCACTTCACATCCATCTTAGTTGATCTATCCTTCATAAGTGATTCTCTATATATTGGGTCTCCTCCCATCGGTGAAAGTTCGTAAAGAGTAGGAAGCTTTAGCTGTGGTGACAGTGGGCTTTAGCTTCATTGTTGCTCTTGACCTAACAAGTTCCCCTCTAGGACCCCCTGCTAGTTTGAGCGGTAACAAGGACCATCTAGAAGAAAAAAATTCTCCCACGCACACTACCCATAGGTGGTCAGTAACAGGCCCTATAAGAATGTGTGCGGGTTTGACTCTAGGTCCATCCCTATTTATGGTCTTATCAAAGGTATTAAGGTAACCCTAGCAGCCAACAAAGATATTTTTGTGTTGATGGGCATAGTTGTCATTGATGTCCCTGACACTTGGGGGATGTTGTTTACCCAGGAAATGGTGTGTGTCAATTGGTGGACAATTGCAAATGGATTTATCATATGCTACCATTCCCGAGCTTGATGGGACCCTATTTGTCCTCTCTAGGGAACCTCAATTACCTAATCATGTTGAAGATGCAACCCCTTTCCATTTCCTGCATGTAGTGGCCCAGAGACCAAAGTTCCAAAAAGGGTGAACTGCAATCCTCCTAGTGGTAGAGATTTGCTACATCAAAAAGCTAGACCCTAGCCTGACCATTCCTAAGAAACAATGGGTCCAAAAACCAAAGAGAGATTACCAAGTGGGTGATCTTGTCTTGGTTAATTGGTGATCTTGTCATCCCTATCAAAACCCATGGGAAAACAGGTGTAGGTTACTTCTACATTGTGAAAATTGATGGTGAACTTTTACCTTTCCCGGTTAAAGGGAGACACCTCACCCTCTTTGATGGAAATTGACATTCACATATCATGCATAGTAGTGTAGGTGTGCTGCATATTATGTGAGCATTCTAACATCATTCATCTCATGTTTCATGTAGTGTAGATTGCATTTAGATTAGATTTTTTGTATGGATTTATTACTTTTGTATAAAACATGGGCAATGCCCTATGCCTAGTGCACATGCTCTCAAACAAGTTGATTACAGTGTGTAGTTTACAAGCCTATGGTCCCAAAGATTGTTGAAGTTCTCCTGAAGTCCCTATTCGAGCATATGGATCATGCGCTCTACAGTGAGCTCAAGTCCCAGTTGGAGCCAGATGTTACCCATCAAAAGTGGGTGACCCCATAGGAGAAAACTTTTCTCCCACACTACACATCCAATCGACCAACCAACAGCCACCACTAGTTGTTGACCACATGCTTTTCATCTATGCCACTTGCATCAGCCATGTGACTTCTCACCCATTTGGCAATAGCACATGGATGAAGGTGGGCTTCCAATCAAAAGGTACTTTAAATTTTAATCATTTTGCAATCGGTGCTTATGCTTGTTTTTAATTTGGGGCTTTTGATATGGATTATGGGGTGACCTAGAAGAAGGAAGGGAATTGACCGTGATCTTGTTCCATCACCTTAAATGGGGGGTTAATCTTCGACCCTAGTTCAATGCAACCTCCCCTAATGCCCCATTGGGTATAAGAGGGGCACTACTTAGGAACCTTTGATTGAGATAGTGTGTTCCATCTATCCCTATTCCATACTTACCACTTTCCATCTTACATTGCAAGCCCTTATTCCACCTCCATTCTTCGGGTTCAACTAACCATTGGCTCTCTAGGATTTGGCACCCATACATCCACATACCTGGGTAGGGCCCAGAACTTTTCCCTGGGAGGTTGATGCAGTTAAAAGAAAAGGAAAAAGCATATCAAAATGCAAAATATGGTTGGGACATACACATTAGCACGTGGGCAAGAGCCTAGCATGAGC